>CM059448.1:5388829-5988829 GCA_030390025.1 Squalus acanthias
ACAGCCACAAACCCAGCCGTTCAAACTCACCGGATAAACTTTCAGTCTCCAGCAGAGTCCAGATACCTGCAGAGGGGGGCTGTACACAGGGTCTGCACGCTGACGTAAAGTGCTATTGAAAACAAGCAAAACGCATTTACAATACAATCATCATTTTCAATCCAGAATGTACAGTGGCCAAAGTTCAGAAGACAACTTCAAAACTTCCTTCAAAATGTGAAATACTTGCTTGAAATAATTACCATCCTTAAATTGAAAAAAAGAGACAACTTTTATTCAGTATATATAATCACTTCTAAATATTCCATATTAGGTGGGGAACACAACAGTTCGTGAACCTTCACCCCAAAGAACTTCTGTAGCCACAGTACATACTCTGAATTTCCAACTCTCAACATTGAAGAGACTGAAATCAGGAGCAAGAGAAAAAAAAAGACAAAGGAAGAGCAAACAAAGAGAGGGGAGAAAAGAGAGAAAGTAGAGAGAGAGAGAGAGCGTAAAAGAGAGAGTTTTGATGATAATGTTCATTCTCAAACCACAATATGCCTCCTCTGTTGTCTTTTCTTTAACCTTTCTACCGCTATATTGCCTTCCTTTAGGCATTGGCAAGGGGAACACGTCTACCTGCAGCTTGGTTTTCTGCCGAAAAGCTCGGACTCCCTGCCAGTTCAGGTGCTGTCCAGCTGCTTGGCCCAGAATGTGTGATATACAGTACACTACCAAATAACTTCAGTGTTGCAGAGGAAGGGCACATCTTACACACACAGTTCATCACTACAGCCACTGGGTCAAGCTTACTTGTGAATTATTTTTCCTTTTCTGGTGCTCAACTCAAAAATCAGTCTGAAGTGCCTTGGAACGTTGTTCTGTATTAAATGCGCTATATACATGCAAAGCTGTTGCTAAGTAAACAACAGAGACTAAGCTAATTCAATCATACTGTTGCAAAATATTCTTAAAAAGGAAATAAATCATCACCTGAAGTTTGACAGAACAAATGTGCTGAAATCATAAGCAGGGACCAGCTCACTAGAAGAAGGAAAAATAAATGAAATGTAAAATAGAATTGCTGTATCCAGTTTGCTGAGCTGACAGTGATAATGTACACATTTCACCTGTAATTAGTTGTATAGAGGCAGACCCAAAAATAGAGCTTCCACATTATTCCAACAGGCATTCACATATACTTCAATGATCTAATCACTTTACTTGCCTCTCGGATATTACGGATAAATAAAAACACCCATTTGTCTCTGAGGTTTTGATAAGACAGGAGGCAATAACATTGTTAGTACTGTACTGTAAACATGGTGAAAGAAATTCTTGCAGGTCTTGTGGTAATCAAGTATGGCACAAGACTGTAGAGACAAGATGAAGACCAATACTGATAGATCACATCTGACACAATGTACATCTTGAATTAGACTTAATATGCCAGAGTACAACTCATTTTTTTTTTAAAATCAGTTACACAGCACCATTGCATTGATACTTGTTTGAAACATCTGCTGTCAACCAAAAGGCCAGAAAAAACAATAACCTATTTCCCCCAATATAGGCGTGGTTTAGACCCAAATGGTTGGAAGTGGATTTTAGACAGATTAAAATGTGCTGCTCGCGTGCAGTCCCCCCCACCGAGATCAGCTCATGAACAGAGATCCAGGTGCAGATTTGGACATAGGCAGCGAGCAGTGGTGGGAGCAGGACATTGTGTGGGGAAAGTCTCAAAAGACATCTGAACTGTTAGCACCCTTTGCCAAGCCTGAAGGACAGGAGAGGAGATAGAGAGGACTAAGCAATAAAATGAAACCCAAGCAGCAGGCACATGGTGCAGACCAGCAAATAACCCCCTGCTCGATGACTACGGAAGTGGAGGGGGTTGGTGCATGAAGTGGTTGTGACAAGGGGATCCCATTTTGACACTCTATGACAACATCTCCGTAGGCCTCCATTGCAGCATGCCTGGTGCTTTTATTAATAGGTGCACCAGTCCTATGTTGCATGGTGAGTGCAGGTGCCCCTGCAGCAGATGGCACAGCTTTGCATCCAACTCTCTGCTGACCCAGACTTTGTGAAGACCGTTCCCTACGGATGCCCCTCGGTAACGCCTGTAAATATATTTGGCAGCATCTCGTCAGGTGGGACCAATCGGGTTATTCTGGTTCATGGTTGGGCACCATGTAAAGCCTTCTTTCACACAGTACCATCGAAAGCATGACATATTTTAATGGGTGTGATTCCAAAGGTGCATCCAACATTAAAGCCGTCAGGAATTCACATATCATCCTGATGTCATTGGGTCTGTTGACCCAGCTTCATTTGAGAATAGGAGCCTCCAATGTTGCCTCTAAAAATGTTTTCGTGCGCGGTCCCTTTAACTGGCTGCGCGGCCAATTCAAATGACCTGCGAGGGAGCAGCGGCTCTGGGTGAAAATAAAGGTCGGTGATTTTCAGGCCCAGTCGAGCAGCGGCAGCAGAGACAGAATTAGAGAGTGACGTCACAGTACAGAAAGTGACACCGGCGCAGGGGAAAAAGCTGATTGGGTGAGTACGGCCAGGTGAGTATTTATACTACTCTGTAGTTTGACAGTTAAGTTTAATAGTTTATAAGGTTTAGAAGGTCTTAATTTTGTGGTTATAGTTTCTAAGGTCTCTGTTGTGTAGCGGGGAGTGCTAGTAAACAAGGGCCCTTGAGTATATCATTTAATTGTAGTGCAATTAGTGGTATTGATTTGATTTAATTTAGATTAATTAAAGGGTAAGTCATGGCAGCACAGCTCGGCCCCGTGGCATGCTCCTCCTACACTATGTGGGAAATCAGGGACACTTCCTGTGTCCCTGACGACCATGTGTGCGGGAAGTGTATCCAGCTGCAGCTACTGGCAGACTGCATTGCGGCGCTGGAGCTGCGAATGGACACATACTGGAGCATTCGCGATGCTGAGGACATCGTGGATAGCACGTTTAGGGAGTTGGTCACACCGCAGGTAAAGGCTGCACAGGCAGGAAGGGAATGGGTGACCGCCAGGCAGAGTAGTAGGTGCAGGCAGGTAGTGCAGGGGTCCCCTGTGGCCATCCCCTCTCAAACAGATAGACCGCATTTGATATTGTTGAGGGGGATGGCTTATCGGGGGAAGGCAGCAGCAGCCAACTTACTGGCACCATGGGTGGTTCTGCTGCACAGGACAGGAGGAAAAAGAGCGGGAGAGCTATAGTGATAGGGGGATTCTATTGTAAGGAGAATAGATAGGCGTTTCTGTGGCCGCAAACGAGACTCCAGGATGGTATGTTGCCTCCCTGGTGCAAGGGTCAAGGATGTCTCTGAGCGGCTGCAGGGCATTCTGGAGGGGTAGGGTGAACAACCAGTTGTCGTGGTGCATATAGGTACCAACAATATAGGTAAAAAACAGGATGAGGTCCTAAAAGCTGAACATAGGGAGTTAGGAGGTAAATTAAAAATAGGACCTCAAAGGTAGTAATCTCAGGATTGCTACCAGTGCCACGTGCTAGTCAGAGTAGAAATAGAAGGATATTTCAGATGAATACATGGCTAGAGGAATGGTGCAAGGGGGAGGGATTCAAATTCCTGGGACATTGGAACCGGTTCTGGGGGAGGTGGGACCAGTACAAACTGGACGGTCTGCACCTGGGCCGATGTCCTAGGGGGAGTGTTTGCTAGTGTTCTTGGGGAGGGTTTAAACTAAAATGGCAGGGGGTTGGGAACCTGTGCAGGAAGACGGAAGAAAGGGAAGCAAGGATAGAAGCAAGAGACAGGAAGGAGAAAAGCAAAAGTGGAAGGCAGAGAAATCAAGGGTGTAAATCAAACAGGGCCACAGTAAATAATTCTAAAAGGACTAAGAGTGTTAAAAAAACAAGCCTGAAGGCTTTGTGTCTTAATGCGAGGAGCATTCGTAATAAGGTGGATGAATTAGCTGCACAAATGGATGTAAACGGGTATGATATAATTGGGATTACGGAGACATGGCTCCAGGGTGACCAAGGCTGGGAATTCAACATCCAGGGGTATTCAATATTCAGGAAAGACAGGCAAAAAGGAAAAGAAGGTGGGGTAGCATTGCTGGTTAAAGACAAGATTAACACAATAGTAAGGAAGGATATTAGCTCTGATGATGTGGAATCTGTATGGGTAGAGCGGAGAAATACCAAGGGGCAGAAAACGTTAGTGGGAGTTGTATACAGACCCCCAAACAGTAATGCTGAGGTTGGGGATGGCATTAAACGGGAAATTAGAGACGCGTGCAATAAGGGCACAGCAGTCATCATGGGTGACTTCAATCTGCATATAGATTGGGCTAACCAAGTTAGTAACAATACTGTGGAGGAGGAATTCCTAGAGTGTATACGGGATGGTTTCCTGGACCAATATGTCAAGGAACCAACTAGAGATCAGGCCATCGTAGACTGGGTATTATGTAATGAGAAAGGATTAATTAGCAACCTTGTTGTGCAAGGCCCCTTGGGGAGGAGCGATCAGAATATGATCGAATTCTTCATTAAGATGGAGAGTGAAGCAGTTGACTCAGAGACTGCGGTCCTGAATTTAAATAAAGGAAACTATGATGGTATGAGGCGCGAGTTGGCTAGGATGGATTGGGGAGCGTTACTTAAAGGGTTGACAGTAGATAGGCAATGGCAAACATTTAAAGATCGCATGGATGAACTACAGAATTTGTTCATCCCTGTTTGGCATAAAAATAAAACAAAAAAGGTGACTCAACTGTGGCTAACAAGGGAAATTAGGGATAGCATAAGATCCAAGGAGAGGACATATAAATTGGCCAGAAAAAGCAGCAAACCTGAGGATTGGGAGCAGTTTAGGATTCAGCAAAAGAGGACAAAGGGATTAATTAAGAGGGGGGAAAATAGAATATGAGAGTAAGCTTGCAGGGAACATAAAAACTGACTGTAAAAGCTTCTATAGATATGTGAAGAGAAAAAGATTGGTGAAGTCAAGCGTAGGTCCCTTGCAGTCAGAATCAGGGGAATTTATAATGGAGAACAAAGAAATGGCAGACCAATTAAATATATACTTTGGTTCTGTCTTCACAAAGGAGGACACAAATAACCTCCAGAGATGTCGGGGAACATAGGGTCTAATGAGAGGGAGGAATTGAATGAAATCAGTATTTGTAGGAAATGGTGTTAGGGAAATTGACGGGATTGAAGGGCGATAAATCCCCAGGGCCTGATACTCTACATCCTAGGGTACTTAAGGAAGTGGCCCTAGAAATAGTAGATGCATTGCTGGTCATCTTCCAAAAT
Source organism: Squalus acanthias (assembly GCA_030390025.1). Lineage (NCBI taxonomy): Eukaryota > Metazoa > Chordata > Chondrichthyes > Squaliformes > Squalidae > Squalus > Squalus acanthias. The sequence continues at coordinate 5,394,113 of CM059448.1, forward strand.
TCTAGACTCTGGAACAGTTCCCATGGATTGGAGGGTAGCTAATGTAGCCCCACTATTTAAAAAAGGTGGTAGAGAGAAAACGGGGAATTATAGACCGGTAAGCCGGACATCGGTAGTGGGGAAAATGCTAGAGTCCATTATAAAAGATGTAATAGCAGAGCACTTGGAAAACAGTGACAGGATCAGACAAAGTCAACATGGATTTACAAAAGGTAAATCATGCTTGACTAATCTACTGGAAATTTTTGAGGATGTAACTAGTAGAATAGATAAGGGAGAACCAGTGGATGTGGTGTATTTGGACTTTCAGAAGGCTTTCGATAAGGTCCTGCATAAGAGATTAGCGTGCAAAGTTAAAGCACATGGGATTGGGGGTAAGGTACTGACTTGGATAGAGAACTGGTTGGCAGACAGGAAGCAAAGAGTTGGAATAAACGGGTCTTTTTCCGAGTGGCAGGCAGTGACTAGTGGGGTACCGCAGGGATCGGTGCTAGGACCCCAGCTATTCACAATATATATTAATGATCTAGACGAGGGAACTAGATGTAATAGCTCCAAGTTTGCAGACGACACAAAGCTGGGTGGGCGTGTGTGCTGTGAGGAGGATGCAGAGAAACTCCAGTATGATTTGGACAGGTTGGGTGATTATACTGCATCTGCCATGCATCTGCCCAATGTGGATAAATGCGAGGTTATCCACTTTGGTGGCAAAAACAGGAAGACAGATTGTTGTCTGAACGGCAATAGATTGGGAAAAGGGGAAGTGCAACGAGACCTGGGTGTCCTTGTGCACCAGTCGCTGAAGGTAAGTATGCAGGTGCAGCAGGCGGTTAAGAAAGCAAATGGTATGTTGGTCTTCATAGCGAGAGGATTCGAGTACAGGAGCAAGGATGTCTTGCTGCAGTTGTACAGGGCCTTGGTGAGACCACACCTTGTGTATTGTGTGCAGTTTTGGTCGCCTTATCTGAGAAAGGATGTTCTTGCCATGGAGGGAGTGCAGCGAAGATTCACCAGACTGATACCTGGGATGGCAGGAATGACGTATGAAGAGAGATTGGGTCGATTAGGCTTATATTCGCTAGAGTTTAGAAGAATGAGAGGGGATCTCATTGAAACTTATAAAATTCTAACAGGACTAGACAGACTAGATGCAGGAAGGATGTTCCCAATAGCGGGGGAGTCCAGAACCAGAGGTCACAGTCTAAGGATAAGGGGTAAGCCATTTAGGACTGAGATGAGGAGGAATTTCTTCACCTAGAGAGAGTGGTGAACCTGTGGAATTCTCTACCACAGAAGGCAGTTGAGGCCAATTCATTAAATATATTCAAGAAGGAGTTAGATATATTTCTTAAGGCTAAAGGGATCAAGGGATATGGGGAGAAGGCAGGGACAGGGTACTGAATTTGGATGATCAGCCATGATCGCATTGAATGGCGGAGCAGGCTCGAGGGGCCGAATGGCCTACTCCTGCTCCTATCTTCTATGTTTGCGCATGCGCGGTTTCTTCCATGTAAAAGCCGTTGAGCGGCCTGCGCGGGACCTCCAGACCGCTGCACAGCCGGCAGCTTAGCATGAACGTTGGCCTCCACATGCACTAATCAGCGGCAGATACTATTGTGAGGGAAATGATGTCTGGGCACGGAACACTTCTCGTGTTGCCCTTCATTCCTTCGTTGGTCCTCCAAATACCTCAGATAGGGGGAATTCCCATGGGGGAACTGATTGGTTCCAGGAGGCTAAAACAAAATTAGAACAATTGGCACAAAGAGAAGCTAAGTGCCAGCAGGAAAAAGAAAACAAACAAAAAAAAAGTTAACAAATGGTTGAAATACACTTACCTTAAGCATCACTATGACCTTCTAATACCTTTACCTAGTAACCCTGGATGTCCACTTCATATGGCCGTGATTATGTATGCTTGAAATTGGATGCAGTGGCACGCAGGCCTAAATTAATATTGAAATGCAGCTCCTGCCTGTTTGAGGTAGATGTTTCCAAAGCTGGCATTCATCACCCGCAGGAAATGGTGCATGATGTAAAGTGAATGCAGATCTGGTGTTACAGACCTCTGCCTGCTTTTCCAACCAGGATCATCTCATTGGCACTTGCAAATCAATAATCCCGAGCAGACAATCGTGGCCGGCTGTGTTCTTGTGCTTCTACCACATGAAGCGGCCACTAGGTGGGGTACTAGTCCATCCCAATTTCCTACTGACAATGAGGAATAGCAGCCACCTTCCACTTAGCATTTGATAGCAGAGATCAAAGAGCTCACGCATAGGGTGTCATCCTGGTAAGCACAGTGCATTGCATCTCCAACAAGCTATACGATTGTGCCATCCAACGGAATCGCAGAATTAGTGCAGCAGTTTGCAGCAAGCACAATAAGCAGCAGACGGGAATGAATAGCAATTCCTCAAGGTTAGAGTAACTTTAACTCAAATACTTATTAACTGTCCTGTGCTTCCAGCCCACAAGTGAAGACGAAATCTGATGCAACATTATAATAATAGTATTATAGCAATAACTTCTTTTCTCCTTCCCTCGACTCCCCCACAAACACCAAACATAAGAACATAAGAACAGAAGAAACAGGAGCAGGAATAGGCCACTTGGCCCCTCGAGCCTGCTTCGCCATTCAATAAGATCATGGCTGATCTTGGGCTCAAAGCCACTTCCCTGCCCGCTACTCAATCATGTTGCAAGCCAAAGATGAAGCACAATACCTTGTGAAATAAAAACACAAACTGCTGGAAATACATGTCAGTCAGAATGTATACCCTGCATCAGAACTGAAGACTGAAAGATAGACCGGAATTTTAGTAAGGTTGGAAAAAGAGATGGGGGGGTGGGGGGGGGGGGAGGGAATAAAAATATACACCAATCACAGAGAGGGAGTGGGTTAAATGACCTGCAAACTGCTTAATAGAAAAAAATACACCTGCTGCATATTCTCAGCATTTTCTGCTTACACCCAAAATATTACACCCTATCTTTTCTCTTTACAGATGCCTATTGACTGGTTGTGTACTATCAACATTTTCTGTTTTATTTCATATTTCCAGCTTTCCCAATTTGGTTTATAGTACCTCGTGAAGTCTGGTGGGACAGGTGTTGTGACAAATGAAGCCATGGGTTTACGATGCACTTGTTGGAACATCAGCAGGATTTCTTGACTTTTCAGAATTAATTCGCTCTTGCTGCAGGATCGCAGCTGCAGGGAAAAAAAAAAACATTTGCCAGACTTCACCTCAGAAATAGATTTACAAATATCAACTAAAACCAACTGAAATGCAAAATGAAGATACGAGTTTTGAATCTGTATCACCCTCTGTCCTCCGCCTTCTCTTCAAGGTGCTGGCTCATGCTGGGAAACCATCTCACAGGCACTGCCTGCCCCTTTGGTACCTCACCAAAGATGCCCATCCTTCAGGCGAGAATCCAGCAAGTACCAGCAGCCTATTCCACTATAGCGGCTGAACACAGTCCTGTCCTCACCTATGCATTCTCCATTCGACTCGATAGCAATGGCGGGAGGGGGAAAACCCTGGCTGATTTTTTCATCTCCATTGCCAAAGCCAACTGTAGCACCACCAATGCTGCCTCAAATAACGCAGGACAGACCAGGAACACAACTTCAGACATTCGTTATCTGCGTGGCTCAATACCACTGTGCTCGGTGCTTTTACCAACAGAGCTACCACAATTACTGTACTAGTTTTAATATCATGATTTTTTATTGAGGGGCTCAAACTATCACAAGCCCTTGCAAAAACTGTCAATTCCAGTATTTTATAATCCAAGTAAGTTTTCTTATTTTTCCTCCTACTTTGGTTACCTGATGTTCTACTTCCTGTAACAGTGACTCGAGCAGCTCGGTTTCCTGAGTCAGTGATGTCTTCTGACCTAGAGGGACAGAAAATATTTTAAAGCGTCTTTTTTTTAAAAAAAAGTTTACACATTTTCTCAGGACATGGTTTGAGAGAGTTCATGCTGTAACACACATGTTATAATAGTGGCAGGTGCATGCAATGAGGCTTATACCACAGCTAGGCCGAGGGGAGCTCGGCAACAGTGCCCGGATCATCTCTAACCACTGTGGGGATAATAGCTGAAACATTTCAATTGGCTAAGGGAGCAGTAGGCCCCTGTAGGCAATGTGCAGGGTGCCGAGGTCTGCCTCCTCGGCAGGTAGCCATTGATCTGGTTGTGGAGGCATTAGGTGGGTTGGAAGCTGGCCCATTGGAAGGTATTGCATATCTCCTGGCGTTCTGCCTGCTGCTCCATGCACAAATCATATATTAGTTGCTGTGAATGGCAAATCTCCCACCTGTGCTTGGACCACATGCTGTTGAGGCGAGATGGGTTGCACCACACCAGGGGAATGTATTTTAAAAGTTATAAATCTCAATTTTTGGTACACCCACAAAGATGTATACTGTACCCATTAGAGTTATAAGTTTATTTTTCAGATGTGTGTCTAGTCGCGCGATCATCATTTCCACAGCATTCCTAATCTCTCTGACACGCTCGTCCTTTGCACTACGTACTGCTTCCACATTTCTCTCCTGGATACAAAAAAAACATTTATTATTTCTGTACTGTCGTAAGCTAAATTTAAAAAAAAAATGTTTGTATAAATATCACTTATGATGCAGAATGTATCTGTAAAAACTCCTGGCCTCACATTTTTAACGATCATTTTAAAAAGTACGAGAGCTTGAATGATTAATGATTTTTGTTGCTGGCCGCCTGCCAGCACCTGCCTCCGCTGCCGTCCCCGGCCTCCTGACCCACCCCCCCGCGGAATGCCAGCTGCGCTCCGTGAGCCCAGCACTTCTCGAGTGCCGGGCTCTTTTGCCGGCACTCCGATCCCCGGTGGCCCAGCTGGGCCCCGGGTCGCGCTGCGCAAGGCCCCTCCCCTTTAAGAAGGGGAGGAAGGCCTGCGATACCGCGGCGCGATGTGCCGCAGCGTCAGCGCCGCAATATTCCTTCGCAGTGCCCCAAGAGGGAGGCGGGGCACTTCCAGTAGCACCCCGCTCCCCCTCAATTCCGGCCGCGGAGGCGCTAATTTTTCCAGGAGTTAGCGCCCCAAGGGGGGCGCGACTCAATTTTTCCCCCTTAGTCTTTTTCCACAGTCAATGGTCAAGTGATTTCTCCTGGACCACCTCCATTATCATTCAAACCAGCTATTTGGACGTTAACAGCAGTCCAGGGTTGACTCGGGTTGTAGCTCCTAACCGGGGAAGCACGGGCTTCCGCTCAGCACTGCTGATGTTGGGAGCAGCTGAACATGGGGGCGTCGCAGGTCTAAATCCACAAACTACCGCTCCCTTAATTTAAAATGCTGCAACCTCAGAAGTGGCACTGCAAAGTAGATGGTGGCCTTGCATGTCTGGGATCTGGATTTGAACCCAGTCTACATTGATAGCATGAAAAATCTCCCCTTGCAGAAGGCCTCATGTGAAATAAATTTGGTCATCCTCAGCCATCCTCCCAGTGCAGAGATATCCAACCTTTGCTTCAGTGGTAGCACTCTCACCGAAGGTTGTGGGTTCAAGCTCCACTTGAGACTTAAGCACATAATTTAGGTTGACACTCAAGTCCAGGATGTGGCGTTAAACCGAGGCCCCATCTGCCCTTTCAGGCGGACATAAAAGATTCCATAACACTATTCAAAGATGAGCTGGGGAGTTCTCCTGGTGTCATGGCCAACATTTATCCCTCAACCACCACCAAAAACAGCTTAACTGGTCATTTATCTCATTGTGATTTGTGGGACCTTGTGCACAAATTGGCTGCTGCATTTGTCTACATTAGAACAGTGACTACACTTCAAAAGTACTTCCTTGGCTGTGAAGTGCTTTGGGATGTTCCAAGGACATGAAAGGCGCTATATAAATGCAAGTTGTTTTTTGCTTTCTTTCTAGCATTTTGGAGCTGGGGGCCAGATACAAGTGTCTGACCCACGAGTGTTTCACATGATTATACAGAAATATTCAAGCCCTATTCAAGCATGCTGTATACAAAAGGTCCGAGGTCTCGAAACACAAAAATCACGCCCACTGTCCCCCAAATACACAAAGTGCGAAACCCCACCGTACACAAGAATTCAAGCCATGCTGTAGCTCGAAAATTTGGAAGCTTCACCCTCAGCTTTTAAAACCTCCTGAGCCCAGAGAACTAGTAAATGCTGACTCCTTATTGGTTCAAAAAGACGGTTCACTGATGAATGAATCAGTAGCAGCCTGTTACAGACTGTATTATAACCTGTAACAATCTGATTTCATAGAATATATAATCCTAAAGAGCATAATGATAAACAACTCGCATTTATACAGCACCTTTCAGCTAAAAAAAAATGTCCCAAGGTGCTTCAGAGATGCACGAGGAAAACAGACACCAAGCCAAAAACAAAAAGGAGCAATTAGGAGAGGCAACCAAAAGTCGAACCAAAGAGAGTCTTAAAAGGAGAAGTGGAAAGTTGGAGAGGTTTAGAGGGAATTCCAGAGAGTGGGACCTAGGCAACTGAAAAACAATGCCAATTGTGGGACAGAGGGAAGCACTAGAGGCTAGAGTATTTAGTGTGCATGGCGAGGGGTGGGAAAGAGAGGGGGGATAAGGTCGGGTGAAGGGGAAATATAGGGTTAGACAAGGTTATAGACATAGGAAGGAATTAAAGACGAGGATAAGTTACTTTGCATCACACATTGAAAAGTTCTATAAGTGACGCAGTGTGGGGAAAGGAAGGAACATAGGAAGTACGGGACCAGGAAAGACATTATGGGTTATATGGTTGATCCCACTGGGTCAGTGTTTATCCCTCTTCCCCTCTTATCACCTTACCACTTCCTGCACCAAACTGATCAGCTCCATCAGTCGACGTCGCAGTTTTGCCACCTCATCATTCACTTTGGTAACGTGTTGTTCGTAAATCTCGGCTAATGGTTTGAATGTGTGGCCCCCATGCTGCAATGAAAACACAAAATATCTCAGCATAAAAACCTTCAAATCCTATCCGACATTAGTAGCGTAACCCCACTCTGGTGAGGTTATGATCTCAGCTGCACACCAGCTGAAGGCACAGCAAGAAAAAAGGAGGGGATGGCGGGGGGGGGGGGGGGGGGGGGGCACGTGGAGGGGTGGTGAGGGTGAAATAAAGAATCTCAATAACACTAGTCTTGCATGCTGGGCAAAAATCTATGAATTGATTGTGCTCCAATGGCAAGTGGGCAGCGACTAAGATAGAAATTGGGGTATCTGTCCTCAAAGTAGGTGCTTAAAAATATACATCATCAAATGTGTTGCATACATGGTGTTTTGCAGTTCAATCACCACAGTGAAGAATCAGGGCACAAAACAGCATGCTACTACTCAAGGTTAATCGGCCAACATTGTGCCTCCCCTCATCATAAAACTATTCTACTGGAAGGCAGTAGTGCAATTCACTACAGGCTTTTAGACTATCAGATTTTTAAAACTGGCATTTTATTTCTAATGCTCCACACCAATCAAAAGAAACATTTTTGTTTTCCTTTGGTAGAAACATAGAAAAATAGGAACAGGAGTAGGCCATTCGAGCCTGCTCCACCATTCAATATGATCGTGGCTGATCCTCTATCTCAATATCATATTCCCGCTCTCTCCCCACACCCCTTGATGCCTTTTGTGTCTAGAAATCTATCTATCTCCTTCTTAAATTCAGTGACTTGGCCTCCACAGCCTTCTGTGGTAGAGAATTCCACAGGTTCACCACCCTCTGAGTGAAGAAATTTCTCCTCATCTCAGTCCTAAATGTCCTACCCCATATCCTGAGACTGTGACCCCTCGTTCTAGACCCCCCAGCCAGAGGAAACATCCTCCCTGCATCCAGTCTGTCTAGCCCGGTCAGAATTTTATACGTTTCAATGAGATCCCCTCTCATTCTTCTAAACTCTAGTGAATACAGGCCTAGTCGACCCAATCTCTCCTCATACGACAGTCCTGTCACCCCAGGAATCAGTCTGGTGAACCTTCGCGGCACTCCCTCTATGGCAAGTATATTCTTTCTTAAGTAAGGAGACCAAAACTGCACACAGTACTCCAGGTGTGGCCTCACCAAGCCCTGTATAACTGTAGTAAGACATCCTTGCTCCTGTACTCAAATCCTCTTGCAATGAAGGTCAACATGCCATTTGCCTTCCTAACTGCTTGCTGCACCTGCATGTTTGCTTTCAGTGACTGGTGTACAAGGACACCCAGGTCCCTCTGTACATCAACATTTCCCAATCTATCTGTTTTTCCTACCGAAGTGGATAACTTCACATTTATCCACGTTATACTGCATCTGCCATGTATTTGCCCACTCACTCAACTTGTCTAAATCGCCTTGTACCCTCTTTGCATCCTCCTCACAACTCACAATCCCACCTAGTTTCGTGTCGTCAGCAAACTTGGAAATATTACCTTTGGTTCCCTCATCCAAATCATTGATATATATTGTGAATAGCTAGGGCCTAAGCACTGATCCCTGCGGTACCCCACTAGACACCGCCTGCCACCCCGAAAAAGACCCATTTATTCCTACTCTCCGTTTCCTGTCTGTTAACCAATTTTCAATCCATGCCAGTATATTACCCCCAATCCCATGTGCTTTAATTTTGCACACTAACCTCTTATGTGGGACTTTATCAAAGGCCTTCTGAAAATCCAAATACACCACATCCACTGATTCTCCCTTATCTATTCTACCAGTTACATCCTCAAAAAACTCCAGTAGGTTTGTCAAACACTATTTCCCTTTCATAAATCCATGTTGACTTTGTCTAATCCCGTTGATATTTTCTAAGTGTCCTGTTATCACATCCTTTATAATACTCTAGCATTTTCCCTACTACTGATGTTAGGCTAGTTGGCACAATCCTTTGGAAATTAGGATGAGGGTTCTAAGGAGTTTAACAACATTTGCAGCAGGACCCCCATAAGAAAAAGTTTGTTTTGGACAGCTCATAACTGGATATAATTTTACACCAGGTCTCAGGTACAGCCTACAAATAATCTTTCAAGATTTTCAGATCCAATGAATTTATCATCAATGAGTAGTCTCTGTTGTACCTACCATTCCCCCCCAAAGTGCACATTGGTGGCAGATGCATTTCTTGCAGGTCCAACAGAACACACTCAGCTTCTCATGGTGACTGTCACACCTGAAATAAATGTTAAAAGAATTAAATAATTGAAGCTAATCGTCAATATCTGATAGAATTAAGTTTTAAAATCCTGCTGAGGTATTGGCTTGCTCCAATACCTCACCTTGCAAGTTGAATTCCACTTTTTTTAACATTAATAAGAGGGACTAGGTAAGGCCAGAATGATGGGATCAAAGTATGCTCTCTCTGGCTACAGAGATTCTACATCAAAGGAGTACCGGGCCACCAATACAATTCCTCATTAGCACGAATCTGCAACTTAAAACTTCCCACAATTCAGCATAATTGGTAGGCTTGTTCAGAAATACTGCAAGAATGACTGGTGTTAAAAATAATCACACTGGCATAGAAAGTGGGGTTAATTCACATTATTGGGTACAAGGAGCTTGGCGTACATTCACACCCTAATTATAGCTCTGCAGAGACATTAGTTATAATGTTATAGATCTGGAGTCAGGACCTCATCGGACTCCAGATTTACAGAAACAAGTTTAGCGTCAGTGCATCAATGCTAAACGTTTAGCGCTCTAGTTAGTCTCTCTAGGTAGTCTTTAGCAGGCATCAATGGGTCTTACTTTAGAAGCTGTTCAGCTGATCAGCCGTGCGGAAGCTGAGCATTAGAATCTTTATGTTAGATACTAAATTCATAAGAAGTGCAAACAAGTATTTTGATATCTATGGGTTCTGTCAAAGTCACCTTCGAACCCATCACAGTCACAGGAATTAATTTACGATGAAGGTGGTGGAAACAAGCTAACGTGTGTGTCCTAGTCAATGACAAAGCATGTATTTAATAGACATCTAACACTATGTAGGCAATACATTACTTTCAAAATACCTGATGCAGCCAGTGATAAAAAAAATGGATCGGCGCCAAATCATGCCCTAGATTGCCACTGCAGTGAACGCTTTTCTGTTTGTTTCAATAGCACAAACAAGTTTCAAAAAAGGTTGGATTTTTGAAAAAAATTAAAACCCAACGGCTTAAGTTCTGTAACAAGACCTAGGACCATTATATAACACTGACACACTTACTTGTCTTTATCATTCTCCTCATGCTTACTGAGATTACACAGCTGAAGTGTGTCCAGTTGTTGTGTGACTTCCTCCGCCCAGCGACAGTTCACAAGCTCCCGCAGCTGAAGAGGTGCCCTACAAGAAGTTGGGTATGGAAGCATCGGGTCACCATTGTAAGTTTATTGAACAGTCTGATTTTCACCCGGGCAAAACAGAAACATGACGATATATTTTTCATTTGAACAATGTATGAAACAGGGGACAGACTGTTTCCATTTGTGTCAGCACTAAGTATTCCCAGGACAGGTACCGTTTGGCCAGACAGAACCCTCATCCAATAAAGTTCAGAAGATTCAGACTCATTTAACGTACTACCTTGACAGCTAGCAAAGAGAGGGAGTTTTTACCCCATTTGTCCAAGCTACATTCGAATTCAAGGGTCATGGATTAAAGTAACCAGTCCAAGGAGTTGAGCCATTTATTTTCATTTCCAAATCTTTCCAGCATTTGTCATTCCACACCAGGGGTGCTAATTCCTAGGACTCTGCCAATAATGTTTTAAAGCAATGGAGGAGCAGCCTGATGATTTTCTTTCCTCCCTAACAGTGAGATTCTTGGTTGCATGTTCACCCTGAAAGCCAAATTTAGGAACTCAAGAGTTGTAATTCACAGCACAAATCACCTCGTACCCTTGTAGCACAGAGTATCAAAGCCTCGGATGCTGCATTACTGCGCTAATTAACTTTCTTATGTGCACTGAACTATGTAGAACAGGGTGAAAGAGAGCCAGACACCAGGATAAAATGTCAGGATTTTTGCTCCACCTCAAGCTCTTTCCCCTTCCCTATTATGTATTTGAGTTCTTATTACATCAGATGTTTTCAGCTCCCATATTTAGCTCTCTTGTAGGTGAGCCTGAGGAACATGTCTCTCGACATCCTTGAGAATGTTTTCACTTGCCCAGACGAATCTAGGTAAAATATGTAGCATGCCTGGGGTAATGAACAAAGAAGTCTTTAAAAGGTTCCTTCAACTACTATCTATATCATGTACCTACACGGGATCCTCTCTGTCTTTGAAAACTAGACCTTATTTCGGGCTTTAACTGCCAAACAGCATTAAACATTAACAGAACAATTGGATAATAGCAGAAATAGAACGTTTCCAGTGGTTGTCACACTATGGTACCTCCTCAAACAATAGAATATAATAACAACAGAAAATGCTGGAAACACTCAGCAGGCCAGGCAGCATCCGTGGAGAGAGAAACAGATTTAACGTTTCAGGTCTGTGACCTTTTGTCTGACGAAGGGTCACAGACCTGAAACGTTAACTCTGTTTCTCTCTCCACGGATGCTGCCTGGCCTGCTGAGTGTTTCCAGCATTTTCTGTTGTTATTTCAGATTTCCAGCATCTGCAATATTTTGCTATTGTAATAGAAAATAATAAATGGTTCACAACTCTAGTACTAAAATAATGACTAGAATTTTTTTTTTTAAATGTAGCTGGTTTTTTTTAAATCGCTTTTCTCACTAATTAAAGACGTTGTCTGGTTTATCTTGTTCTCTCCTGAGATTTTGGTCAAACAACTTCTCTTTGAAGGCTCCAGATCAAACTCATTTTTTTGAAAAATGCAACCCAATAAATAGCCCCGAGAACAGTAACTGGAGCCTTGAAGTTACTTAAATAATTGCTAAATTTTAAAATCTCCAGGACACTTATCTGAACAAATCACACAGCACATTTATATTTGAATTCAGCGACTTGGTTCCTCCCTCGAGCAAACTCCCTGGCGACCAAACAATAATCCAACATTGTGTCAAATTAATTTGGGACATGATTTGAGAGTGAAGCAGATTTTTAACTCCTTAAGTACCATGAGAGAAATAAAGAAGCAAATACCAAGTTCAATCACGAATAACAATGCTTCGTTTTTGTCGTACCTCCATTAACACTTCCACAACATCCCAACACTGTTCAAAACAGCTCATTTCAGCTCAAGATACACAGCATAATTTTAGAAACACGTTCCATTTTGCTTTTTACACTCCATTAAATAATAAAAGTAGAGCCTTGAAGCTAGGAATATTACCATTGCAATATGCTGTGGTGGAACTAAAAACAGAAAGGAGGATTTTTGCAATTCCAAGTCATACAGACAACTTTTAACATGTTAAAACTGAAGTTACTCAGACATCACTACTTATGTCAACAACTTCCCTTTTCACATGAGTCATACTCCCATTGATTCTGGATCAGAGCCAGGCAGGTTCACATAATGCAGCAACTATTTTTTTTAAATTGCAAGTTAGATAAAAAGTCAAAATACTTTCCAGCTTTGCATAAACCCCCGATTAAGACTTGCTGTAGGTGTGCCCTTACCTGCAATGTGGGCACTGGGCTCTCTGCTCTGTTAACCAGCGCTGTGGAGAAAAAGAAGCAATTTTTTTTTTTTAAAAAGGCTTCTCCAATAGTGTTCGAGTTCTGATGCTCTGTTTGCCAATGAAAACTTATCAAAATCCTAACTATTTCCAGGTCTCCAGTTTACATTTTAAGAAAACTCCAGGAGAACGTGAAACTGGACAAACGGCAACCCAATGGTGCAGTAACTCAACACGTTGGCAGGTGAAGCTCCAAACATTGGGTAGGTTGGTGGGGAAAAGGGGAGGGGATGGGGAAAAGATGACGACTGATGATCCTCCTCGTAGCTGGCGAACCCTGGGAACAGATTACACATCCTCTCAGCTGGTGAATGGCCCAGCTGTAAATTTAAACTGCCGCCCTGAACAAACTCCATCAGAACAGTGTTAGTGTAAAAACAATATTGGGCCCATGCGTGCAGAATCAAACAGGCTGAAGCAACTATTAAAACACTAAAGTTAAAAAAATTCTGTACATTTGCGCACACTCTGCATATGCAATGTTCAACATGCTCATGTGCTGAGCAAGCAAGCAAATACATCTTAATAACAAGGCAGTGCAAGTACTACTGTACAGCTACTCAGCAGCAAAATGCTGCTGCTCTACTGATCACGGATGCGTTTGCTGAGCCTGGATTACAGCACCACATCTCAGCACAAACAGGATATTATTTTAAAAAACAAAATCAGCTGAAGCGTTCAGATCGGACAGTCCGCTAAAAAAAGAATTTAATCATGTCAGGGGGAGATTAGATCTTTCTGGCTCATTCCCATACTGTTGGAATTAGAACAATGGTTCCAAAAACAGCACTGCTTCATGGCATTGTAACACTGAGCTACAGAAAACTCACACAGCATATCAACAACCCAGTGACATTGGAAGACTTCCAGCACCATTCCCATTCAGGACTGCAGCTGCCTTTCACTCAATAACTTTTATTCTAATCCTTTCCTCCCCAATAACAGCTCTCTAATCCTTCCCTGCATAGGTCAAGGCTCAAGAACTCCACTGCATGATAAAATAGGTTATATATTTGGCTCCACATAGCAAAGTAATGAAACTGTCTGCTTGGATTAAAAGCTGTGAGCTAGCAAGCCGCACGTGCACGCATCCAATGGTGCAAGATGAAGCCTCCTCGACTTATCTTTCTCTTCCATAATTCACATTTTCTCCCCGACTATTAGGGCTCCTGTATCATTCGCAACCGAAAGATAGAGCAAGTAGGATGCCTTTCCTAGGTCTTTGCTAAAAGCATGCAAGCTAGCCACTAGGAACGGCCAAACCATTTTATAGTAGCTTGCTTACAAGCTTTCATTTCTGGGGTGGAGTTGTCTTAAGGAAATGGTATAACCGGGGTTGAGGGGGTCGGGGGTGGCAGCGAGGAGTTAGAGATCGATGTACTGTGTCTGGATGGGGCAGGCTTAATGGACCAGATAGTTTTTCCCATCCTTTTTTGTAGGTTTGTACATACACCAGACAGCAACCTCTAGCTCAGAATATAGCAGGTTCTTACCCTTATGCAACTGAAACAACAAAGCTTTGAGCAGTGTGGACAGAGCCGGGCATCACGTAACTTCTCCATACAAATAAAGCATCTGAACACCTCTGCAATGCTCTGAAAAAAAAAATAAAGGGAAAAAGGATTATTTAACTGGATACTGCATGGCTTGCAAAACATGCATCAGTTACTGCAGATATCAAAACCCTTTGTCAGCAGCAATCTTGTCTAAAATTCCTCATCAGAGCTTTGGGTGCATCAAAGCAGCATTTTTTTTGGAAGGAAGTACACAACAACTGTGCAATGTTTGCAGCAATGAGGTGCTGGGCAAGAGAAAACAATGATTGTTAGTTCATGGTTAAGGGAAGTGGAATTAAACAGGTTTGGAAGTTGAAAGTTTCCACTGGACAAACTAAACTTCAAAGCTTAATTACAATGGTGCATTGATGCTTTAATCTCCAAGTGATCAATAAATCAGAGTGTGTTATTTTAGAATTGTGTCCCATCATTGAAACACTCGAAATTTCTTATGCTTATTAGTCTGGAAAGGGACCAACATTAGGTCACTCTTTTCAAACAAACAGTAGGTTTCTGCAATCACAGCAGAAACTTTCAATATGCCTGAATGACGAGCAGTTTCTGCTTAACATTTTTAAACAACTAGACTCAGCAGCATTACACTATCCTCTGCTAAGCTGGATGTCTAATTCATGCCTTTTAATGTTACTACTCTTTCCGGCACATGCCATTTCCCAGGATAAAGCACCACCAGTGTAATCTGACACAGTATCTTCTCTACTTATTGAGAGTGCGGGGGTTTTTTGAAAAACCTGAATTTTAAAAAAGGGGCCATGATGTGTGTAGTTTCTTGGGACTTCAAACTCCTTGAAATATCAATCTATGGCTCTCTGATCATCAGACAGGTGATGCGTTCTTACGTGGTATAAGAAAACTGTGCTAATGTTGGTCCTTTCCCAGTATAGTTTTGTTAACAATCACTCTCAGGTTAGATACAACATTAATTAGGTGTGAGGCACAGGCCATCAGTGCCATTTTTCATTTCCCACGCCAACCATCCTTATGGCTTTTAGGCAAGCTTTAACTGACCCTTTGTGATGCATGAGATTTCTCTTTGGCAGAACCCAGATCTGCATGGAAAAATACTGCAAATACACAGCAATGACTTGGCAAAGTATCATGATTTGCTAATCTGAGGTCAGAGCTCAGCAGAGGTAGGTTTATAAAACAAAAAGACTCACATACATGACAAGGCTTTAAACAAATTAATAATTACGTGCATTTTTATGAATTTGTTTAGCAGTCTTCCAGGTTTTACAGAAGCACATTACTGTTCACTGATGTACAGCCTGGTTTTTCCACACATGAAGGGCATCACAGCCAAATCCAAACCTGTTTGCACTTCATCTGCAAATGTACAATTTCCAGCAGCTGTAATGGGCAGTGATCAAAAGTAGGAATCAGGGCAGATCAGTACTTTTTTTTTTAGTCCCGGCACACCAAGGCCTGCTCTGCCATTCAATATCATGGCTGATCTTCAACCTCAATGCCACTTTCCTGCCCGATCCCCATATCCCTTGATTCCCCTAGAATCCAAAAATCTATCTATCTCAGTTTTAAATATACTCAATGACTCAGCATTCACAGCCCTTTGGGGCAGAGAATTCCAAAGATTCACAACCCTCTGAGTGAAGAAATTCCTCCTCATCTCAGTCTTAAATGTCCAACCCCTTAACCTGAAACTATGAGATTTATCCTTATCCCACTAAGCTATGGGCAAAGCTCCTGTTAATGAATTTCTATCAATTCATATAGCATTGTGAGGCACCACAGCAAGTGCACGCTAGATTTTATTATTTTTAATAACTTGCGGTCAAACAACTAAAATCAGACAGTTGCTAGGACAGTCAGCTTTCCTCAGTACAAGTGCATTTAGCTGATCCCCGAATGGCAATGGAACTGTTCCACAATGCAAAACCATTGCATTCCATTCTCCTGGTCGAAGAGATGAGCGGTAACGGTGAGAAACATGGAACAAAGACACAAAAGAAATGGGTGATTAAAAAAAAATTATGATGCAGAGATGCCGGTGTTGGACTGGGGTGGACAAAAGTGAGAAGTCGCACAACACCAGGTTATAGTCCAACAGTTTTATTTGAAATCACAAGCTTTCAGAGCGGCTGCTCCTTCGTCAGGTGAAGTGAAAAAATACAAATCGGCACAGCATATATAGACAGAGAACAATGCCTGCGCAGAGTACAATGTCAGACGACTACAGTTAATCTTTCTGACTGCCTTTTATCACACCTTGGCAGAGAGACAATCAGGTCAGTCAGGAAGACATTATATCAAAGACATTGCAAAATACAACTAAAAAAAAATTAAGCAGCAGCTTTTGAAGCCATGCTACCCAGTGACTTTAATCACCAACAAAAATTACAAAGTATTTTCCTTACTTCAACACTTTGCTCATCCATTTTCGCTCTATGCTGCGTACTGCAGATCCTATAGGTGTATCCTGGGACCGATGAAGATGGAATCTGCTGCACAACTAAAAAAAACAAAGTCAGTTCTCCAAAGAGATTTTACAGGACTAACATAATTCCAAGACTATAACAATGTGATTCCACTGCCCATTAGCCAAAACTTTTGGTTTTAATTATATATATTTTTTGAAGTTAGAATGAGAGATACACTTTTGCTAGCCGGCTAGAACCGCTGTTTTACATACTGGTGGGCCAAGCCATGCTCTTCCCCACCTGCAGTCTGAATCCATTTTCAGACAGCATGGAAAGAGGCTGAAAGAGGAAACAGACTGCTTAATTTTCAAAATGTTGAGGATTTTTAAAAAAGTTTTCAATTATGCAGTAACACTTCTGTACTTTTAACTAAAGATTGCATTTTAGTAAACCTCTCACACTTGAAAGTCAAAAATAGCCACGATCCTCTCTAAAGTATCTTGCCACAGATAGTTTGAGTAATGCATTCCCTTGCAATTCTGTAACAAACCACACAACCACTTCAAATGTCCACCACTGTGAAGTCCTGCATGTTAAGCAACTACATACAATACTCTCTTTGATTACACTGCGGCTACCACTAGTCATTTATTAAATACCGTACTGTGTGAACTTATAACCTTCAGTCATGGTAATATACTACACAGTCGACAACAGAAAACCATTAGTTGTTCCAAGTAACAGTCCAAAGTACTAATGAGTTTAGTAAGGAACAGCAATTGGCACTGGGGTGAGGGGAATAAAGAGAAGACGCACCATGAATTTCAATGAAGGCTGCTTAAACACTCCAAAGTAAACCCTTAGAATGGGATTATCCAGGAGTATGTCGGAGTGGGGGTGGGTGGGGGGAAATTTCCGTAATTGAGTAAGGTAGTTCTGCACAGCTAGTAAAATGTAAGCTAAGAGCAACACACCATGTTTTTTTAAATTACTTTTTCCAAAGTATTCAACATGCAAGGGTTAGCCACTTTATCAGAGGTGCCATCTTTGCAGTATTTCAAAGGCTGAGTACCGAAATACACCAGCGACGAAGGTAGAATTTTTATCCTGTGAGACGCACATTACCCTGTACGTGTGTAATTTTAAAATTGTAGTAACTATTAAGATGGCCTCTGTCGTCTGACTGGAAAAAAAAACTGATGGCAGCTCAGAGGTGCTTTGTCTGTTAAGAGCACAGAGAGCTTTGTTTGAGCAAAGAAATTATAAGTTAACTCTGAAGGTGGGTCTTAAATTCTAATTCTGTTGTCGGTCACACAGTATAGGTTCTGATGCAAGGTCATCGACCTGAAACATTAGCTCTGTTTCTCTCTCCACAGATGCTGCCTGATCTACTGCGTATTTCCAGCATTTTCTGTTTTTATTTGACACAGTATAGGTGTTGTTTGCAATTGATTTGTCAAATCATACTATTGGGGGGGGGGGGGCAGGGGGCATGCTCGAGTCGGAATTAACTGCCGGATGCGGACAACCCTCTCTTCTTCAATTGTTAATCAAGTGGACATCCAGTTGAATTGCTGTCATCATTGTAGAGTAGGACACCATTGTTGCTTTGGTGCCGAATGAAACCCAAGCTGATGGGCGATACCAACTTCAAGGAACATGAACGTCAAAAAGCAAAAAAAAAGTATAATCCAGGGAATTTCTCATGGTCTTCAGTTTCCTATTCACTTTGCCACTAAATGGGAAACGTGGTAGATAGAGCGTCATTAGAAGAATGTGGTGTGTATACTGCCTTTCTAAGAACTTGCCAAGAGATCCTGGAAGAACTTCAGACATTTTTTTTTTTATAAAAGCAGCCAATCCAGTTTGCTTGTAGTGGAAGTTTGATTATTGGAATGTATAGTAGCCGGCCCAGATTTCTACTTCAGCACATTATTTTCTCAATAAACCCACCTGAACAGTAGCTTAGACAAAACCCCACCGTTTCACAATGAACTGCAGAAACATTGCAAAAATGGCAGCTCTGACTGAGGCTAACCAAGTAAGGTCTTAAAAATGATGCAATTAACCAGGTGGCAAGGCAGCATTATTGGGAGTAAAAGAACAAACCTATTTGTCTGAAAGGAATTTCTTGAAACAGCATGGGAGATATTCTGTGTTCATCATGTTCCACAGAAAATTTGTACAGCACATTATTTTTCAAAGGCTGCCAGCAATGTAACAGAAAACATACTTGGTGTACTTAGTGCTTCATTATTTTAAAATACATGTACAAAAGTCTACAACTTAAAAGATGTACTATTTCCCTGACCATTTTGCTTCTACACTGTACAATGGATGTACATCTACAATAGCTATTCTCACACAAGAGGTGCAGCTTCAACCATTACCCGTACAATGCACAGAACAACTACGCAAAATTATAATTCAATTTGGCAGTTGAGCTTGCATCCAAAACAAATCCATATTGGTATGACTTTGGAGCAATGAACGTCAGGGCTTGGGAAATACCTGCAAAGTTCAGGGACTCTAACTATACAGCGAGTCAGGGTGGGAGCACGAATATTGGTTGTGAGTAACGCTGTGATCAATTGTACATTAACAGTCAAATCTCCCGCAGACTGATCAGATGACTGGAAACAAACTTATTTATACAAGTCAATCGATTGGCTGCGACAGGCAGCATAGTGATCCATACACCTTGCACAGAAGAGTAGGACATAGGCTCAGAATCCCCTACACCATGAGTTACTGACCTCGCCTGTGTTGCCATGCGTACACACTAAGTGGAGTCCAGGCACTTCCCCACAGGGAACGGGGGAAACTGGAGGTCCAGTCAACCCAGGCCACTCTTGGTCACTTCTTAGTTGCACTACCAGAAGCGTTCATGCTTTCAATCAGCCCTGGTGCAAGACACTGGGCAACTACTACAGGAAAATGTAGGAAAAAAAAGTTACTTGCATAAAAGAATAAACTTTGTAAAAAAAACATTGCAAAGACGACTGTGCAGGGCAAGTTATTGAAGTGTTATACCACAATATTAGAAACATTAATGTATAGAATATACTGTATACTGTAAGTGATTGCAAGCAGTAATCTCAGCCAAAGGTTGTAAATTCCTAAATCACGTTCAACACCTTCAGTTGAAAATAGAGATGAAGCTGCACCCTTATGATCACTTATAGCTTTGAAAGCTACTGTATGCTGTGAAGCTCACAATTAATTTTAATTGAGTTTTGGGTCTTTTTTGGCCAATGACTGTTCATGGCACACTTTAGGAAGGATATTAAGGCCTTGGAAAGAGTACAGAGGAGATTTACTAGAATGGTACCAGGGAAGAGGGAGCTTCAGCTATGTGGAGCGGCTAGAGAAGCTGGGATTCTTCTCTTTAGAGCGGAGATGGTTAAGGTGAGATAACAACAGAAAACGCTGGAAAAACTCAGCAGGCCAGGCAGCATCCGTGGAGAGAGAAAGAGAGTTAACGTTTCAGGTCGATGACCTTTCGTCAGAACTGTGAAGAGCTGGAAATCAAATAGATTTAAGGCCAGAGTAAAGCTGGGAAAAGGGGGAGGGGATAAAAGAACAAAGGGGGAGATGAAGAGACATTAAGAGACATTAAGAGATATGCAAGGCTAGAGGTGGTGTTAATGTGACAGATTAAGGCTGAAAGAAGTGTGAAATCCACTGGCAGAATGAAGGACAGCTGCCAGCTTCTAGGAGGAAAATAAAGGTGGGGGGGGGGGGCAAATAAAAGGGTGGAAAAAATAAAATATAAATGTGATTGGAGCTGAGGTTATGATCTAAAATTGTTGAACTCGATATTGAGTCCAGAGGGCTGTAGCGTGCCTAAACGAAAGATGAGGTGCTGTTCCTCGAGCTTACGCTGCGCTTCTGTGGAACAGTGTAATAGACCGAGGACGGTGAGGTCAGAGTGGGAGTGAAGCGGTGAATTAAAGTGACAGGCCACCGGGAGCTCGGGGTCCCCCTTACGGACTGAACGGAGGTGTTCCGCAAAGCGGTCACCCAATCTGCGTTTGGTCTCCCCAATGTAGAGGAGACCACATTGTGAGCAGCGAATACAGTATACTAAATTGCAGGAAGTACAAGTAAATCGCTGTTTCACCTGGAAGGGGTGTTTGGGGCCCTGGACAGTGGGAAGAGGGGAGGTGTAAGGGCATGTGTTGCATCTCCTGCGCGTGCACGGGAAGGTGCCGGGCGAAGGGGAAGGGGTGCTGGGGGTGGTAGAGGAGTGGACTAGGGTGTCGCGGAGGGAGCGGTCCCTGCGGAATGCTGAAAGGGGAGGTGAGGGGAAGATGTGTTTGGTGGTGGGATCACCACCAAATGGTTAAGGTGAGATTTGATAGAGGTGTTTTGACAAATAAAATGAAACTGTTTCCACGGGCGGGTGGATCGATAACCAGAGGACACAGATTTAAGATAATTGGCAAAAGAACCAGAGGGGAGGGTGAGGAGAATTTTTTTTACTCAGCGAGTTATGATGATCTGGAATACATTGCCTGAAAGGATGGTGGAAGCAGATTCAATAGTAACTTCCAAAAATGGAATCAGATATATACTTGAAAGGGAAAATTTTGCAGGGCTATGGGGAAAGAGCAGGTGAGTGGGAGTAATTGGATAGATCTTTCATAGAGCCGGCACAGGCACAGTGGGCCGAATGGCCTCCTTCTGTGCTGTATGATTCTATGGTCACAGCCTGTATTTCTGTGTTGATGCATGATGACACCAACATTGAATGTTGGGACTCAATTGTAGTAAACTGCAATCCCGAGCAATAATACTTAATTACCAGTAAATAATATGTTCAGCATAAATTATATTTTGATTCTACAATCAACTACACAGAGGGTAATGGATTCTTGGAAGTGATTACAAAGTAGTAATCTCATGAAGGGTTTTAGAAGAGGTTATAAAGTCAAGACAACAAAAGTTCAATCAATTAATTGCCACCTTAAATAAAAATAGAGAATGCTGGAAAATACTCAGCCGGTCATACAGCATCTGTGGAGAGAGAAAAAGTTAATGTTTCAGGTCGGTGAGCTTTCCAGTTGCCATCTGAAACGTGCAACTTGATTATAGCCTTGTAGGGTCCACTGACGGCTCAAGAGATCAATTAATTTCCTGATTTGGTGGTGGATATTCCCAGGTTTGATTCCCGAACCGTGCCAAGTTAGCAAATCTGAGCTGACATGGCAAAGGGGTGACACAGTTGGCTTCAGAACCTCTTGGCTAAAAAGGGAGGAAAAAAAGTTCCTGCTCGCTATCCAGTGGCCTCTGCTTGAGTGTGGGCATTGACCGAGGATAAGATCGGGTTCATCTTTGAAGCCCTTAGCCCTTTCCCGTGGCTTGGCTGCGATGCCCCCGAGAGTCAAATGGCTTATTAGCAATCATCTAAACTCACATTAAGAATGACCACTTAGGCAAAATAACAGAGTACTGCCAGCATCCATGAAATCTTGCCTCAGGATTTGCTGTTTCCAGTAAGGGGAGAAAATTTAGGGGAAAAAATTAGAGCCTCAAATTCACTTAAAGGTGTTGGTGATTTTTAGAAATGGCACTGCATACTTTGGACAGTGCAGTGGTTCCACTGACATACAATGGATATAAACTTGCTTCTATACTCTGCTGAGTTCTGATCTCAGCTGCATCTTTTGGAGGGTGGCTCCAAAAGTCCTACGAGCAGAGGCCAGAGAGGCAGAAAAATCAAAGAGAAAGACAGCCATCTCTTTGGTAGGATCATACAATTGTAGCAGCCAAAAGAACAGCATTGATGAAAGCCTGGGAATAAGAAGACAGTCTGCTTATAGGGTGTAGCAGTGCAAGAAAGTGGGTAAATAGTTAAAGGATAAGTATTATACTACACCGCCGGTGTTAGAGTTAGCTTTTGCACTGAAAGGTTGGCAGCCAGTGAGATCTAAGTTGTTGATATGCAGGAACATTCACAGTGATGGACTAATGATTCTGATGTGACTAAAGATAGTATGGAGAAATAAGTTTCTTGTTTATTACCAGGAGAAAACAAAATCCTTAATATTCTCTCCTGACAGCTTATTCTGGGGTACAGTTCATTAGGCAGCCTCTCCCAAGTGCTTCACATTTGAGAATAAAGTTTCAGTGACTGTCCATAAGTTATTCAATTTCAAGAGCTATTTCAGTCAAACCAGATATTGATCACCTTCTCCCAGGAGTCACTGGATAATGATCAACCCTGGATTTTTCTCTCCTCATTAGTCCAAAAGCAAAGAGGCCACTATCAATGCTCCGAGATAACTAATTCAGCACAGGCCAGGGATCAAACACGGAACATTCCTGGGCTGTTTGGCTCAGCCCCTTTAACTGAGCTATCTGGTACCATTTTAAAACAAAAGCTATTTGAAATACTAAAGTCACTCTCAAACCCCGGTAGTGTCTGCCATATTGCAAAAATGGGCTGACTGTAAGGAGGGCACCAATGGCACATAATAGACTTGTTAGCAAAATTGAAGCCCATGGGATGAAAGCGTGGATATAAAATTGGCTAAGAGACAGAAAGCAGAGAGTAGTGGTGAACGGTTGTTTTTCATTCTGTAGGGAAGTATACAGTGGTGTCCCCCAGAGGTCAGCATTAGGACCACTGTTCTTTTTGATATATGTTAATGACATAGACTTGGGTATTGGGGGCATAATTTCAAAGTTTGCAGATGACACAAAACTTGGAAATGTAGTGAACAGTGAGGAGGATAGTAGCAGACTTCATGAGGAATAGACAGACTGGTGAAATGGGCAGACACATGGCAAATGCAATTTAATGCAGAAAACATAGAAACATAGAAACTAGGAGCAGGAGTAGGCCATTCGGCCCGTCGAGCCTGCTCCACCATTCAATACGATCATGGCTGATCATCCAAATCCAGCACCCTGTCCCTGCCCCCTCACACAGAATCCCCATCGAGCCTGCACCGACACATATCCCACCCTATCCCCGTAACCCCACGTATTTAATTCCCCCTAACATATCCCATCCTATCCCCGTAACCCCACATATTTAATCCCCCCCTAACACTAAGGGTCAATTTATCATAGCCAAATCAACCTAACTCGCACATTTTTGGACTGTGGGAGGAAACCGGAGCACCCGGAGGAAACCCACGCAGACACGGGGAGAATGTGCAAACTCCACACAGACAGTCACCCGAGGCCAGATTCGAACCCAGGTCCCTGGCGCTGTGAGGCACCAGTGCTAACCACTATGCCACCGTGTTGACGTATTTTGCAAGAATGAGGGGAGGCAATATAAACAATATTATACAATTTTAAAAGGGGTTTAAGAACAGAGAGACCTGGGGGCTCACATACACAGATCTTTGAAGGTGCAGGACAAGTTGCTAAGGCTGTTAAAAAGCATACGGGATCCTTGGCTTTATAGAGGCATAGCGTATAAAAGCAAGGAATATGCTGAAGCTTTATAAATCACTGGTTAGGCCTCAGCTGAAGTATTGTGCCCATTTCTGGGCAGCACACTTTAGGTAGGATGTCAAGGCCTTGGAGAGGATGCAGAGGAGATTTACTAGAATGGTACCAGGGATTAGGGACTTCAGTTATGTGGAGAGACTGGAGAAGCTGGGGTTGATCTCCTTAGAGCAGAAAAGTTAAGGGGAGATTTGATAGGACTGTTCAAAATTGAGGGGTTTTGATAGTTTCTCCTTATTTACTCGACTGGCACTTGGGTCGATAACCAGAGGACACAGATTTAAGATAATTGGCAAGAGAACCAGAGGGGAGATGAGGAAAAATAAATTTACGCAGCATGTTATGATGATCTGGAATGCACTGCCTGAACGGGTGGTGGAAGCGGATTCAATAGTTAACTTTTAAAAGGGAATTGGATAAATACTTGAAGGGGAAAAAAATTACAGGGCTATGGGGAAAGAGTAGGGGTGCAGGATTAATTGGTAGCTCCTTCAAAGAGGCACGCTGGGCCTCCTTCTGTGCTGTACGATTCTATGCTTACCCATGTACCTGCAGACTATCCCATTTCATTGGCACCTCGCTGGGATCACCAGTAGAATCATTAATCCCTCAATTACTGTGAACACAACCGCAGACAGGCCTGCCCAGGTGGGCCGAAAAACACCAATATGCAGCTTAAAAATGTAATTTTTGCAACCAATGACACACACATCATGAATATGCCAGTGCACATATTCAAAAATAAAATGCATAAAATTCCATGACTTTCAAATCAAAATTGATTTTGAACTTTTAAGAAAAAGAATCTCAATATTTAAGATTCATTCTTTAATTATTTATTTTTTTTAAAACGATTAGATGACATTTCATGACTGCAGAGTCTCGGCTGCATCTAAAAGCACGCTTATATATCTATAAATAAATTAAAAAAATTAAATTAAACATGCATTTGAAACTCACAGGCTGTTGCAATATAAATCCCATCAGGCAAGGCCCAACAATGATGCACCTGATCAGGATCACTGCAGCTTATTGTTGCCGGCGGCCTCCCTCGCAGAGCAAAGTTTACCTGGGCCGGGGCCTGCAGCGGCAGCACAGTGAGGCTGCTAGCCGGGGACGGTGCCTCTCAAGGCGGATCCGGCAGGTCCGCAGTGCCGCCGCCGCCCCTTCACCTTCGATTCAATGCAGAACCAACTTATTTTTTTTATATTATATAATCTCTCGCTCTCCTTCACATTTTTCTCGTTCGATCCGGATATGGGGGGGGGGGAGGGGAGATTATTTATTGACAGATTACTTCAGATTTTCGGTGAAGAAGAAGAAAAAAATTCCCTTCATGATTTTTTAACTCCAAGGCTTCAAATCCGCAGGCGGCCGTTTGTCACCCGGGGAGACAGCCAATCAGAAAGCAGCTGGCGGCCGCCTACCGGCCGGTCGATCGCCCGCCCCGGCAACACCACGTGGGTGGGTGGGCGGGAGGGAAGGCGAGTGAACCAATCGGCTTCAAGCTGGCGACTTCCCAATTGACCAATCACGATCGAGATGCGCGCGCGCACCCCTTGCCGCCGCTCTCCTTGCTGCTCCGCCTCGGCCCGAACATGAGCTGTCGCGATAATTGGTGGCCAGCCCTAGCAACCGGGAGGACGCGTCTCCAGCCGAAAGAGATACAGGCCTTGGCAACCGAGGTGGCGAGTGGCAATGCCACGTGCGAATCCATTGCGTGGCTTACAGCATCGACACTCCACAACGTCTTAAATTGCTAAGAGGCTGCAGATTTCAGACTGGATAGGCTGGGTCTGTTTTCCTTGGAACAGAGGAGGCTGAGGGGAGACCTTATTGAGGTGTATAAAGTTATGAAGGAGCTCCTTCAACCACCGTCTGCCCCACCTGTGACAGAGACTGTAGGTCCCGCATTGGACTCATCAGTCACCTGCAAACTCATTTTTAATGTGGAAGCAAGTCATCCTCGGTTCCGAGGGACTGCCTAAGAGAAGAAGAGAAGAGTATAAAGTTATGAGGGGTATAGATAAAGTGGATAGAAAGGACCTATTTCCCTTAGCAGAGGGATCAAAAACCAGGGGTCACAGATTTAAAATAATTGGGGGAAGGTTTAGAGGGGATTTGAGGGGAAATTTCTTCACCCAGAGGGTTGTGGGGGTCTGGAACTCACTGCCTGAAAGGGTGGTAGAGGCAGAAACCCTAACCATATTTAAAAAGTACTTGGATGTGCACTTGGGATACTGTAACCTGCAGGGCTACGGAGCAAGAGCTGGGAAGTGGGATTAGGCTGGATAGCTCTTTGTTGGCCAGCGCGGACACAATGGGCTGAAATGGCCTCCTTCCGTGCTGTAGCTTTCTATGATTCTAGGTTGCAAAGAGTGTGATTTTCTTTTTGTATATAATCAAAACAGAAATTGCTGGAAATACTCAACAGGTCAGGCAGCATCTAAGTGAATGACATCACACTTGCCTATATTGAAATCCATTTGCCACAGTTTTGCCCATTCAATTAATCTATTAATATCTCTTTAGAGTGTTATGCTTCCATCTACACTGCTTACAATGCCACCTATCTTAGTGTAAACTTCTTTACTCAGAGAGTGGTGAGAATGTGGAACTCGCTACCACAGGGAGTAATTGATGCGAATAGTATAGATGCAATCTAGGGGAAGCTAGATAAGCACATGAGGGAGAAAGGAATAGAAGGATACGCTGATAGGGTGAGATGAGCTAGGGTGGGAGGAGGCTCGTATGGAGCGTAAACACCGGCACGGACCAGTTGGGCCAAATGGCCTGTTACTGTGCTGTAATAATTCTATGTAATCTGTGGAGCGAGAAACAGAGTTAACGTCAGAACTGGAAAAAGTTAGAGATTTAACTGGTTTTAAGTAAGTACAGAGGCTGGGGGAGGGGGAGGGGAGGAAAGAATAAAAAGGAAGGTCTGTGACAGGGTGGAAGGCAACAGAGAGTAAATGACAAAAGGTATGATAGTACAAAACAAAAAGGAGATGGTAATGGAACAAGTAAAGAAACAAAAGATGAGTCTAGAGGAGGTGTAAATGGGATTGGCAGAATCATCAACAGCTGCCATGTGAAAAAATAGGGGCAGAGGTTATGGTCTGAAATTGTTGAACGCAATGTTAAGTCCAGAAAGCTAAAAAGTGCCTAATCGAAAGATGAGGTGCTGTTCCTCTAGCTTACGTTGAGCTTCGTTGGAACAGTGTAGGAGGCCGAGGACTAAGAGGTCGGAGTGGAGTGGAGAATTAAAATGACAGGCAACCGGAAGTTTGGGGTCACGTTTACAGACTGAATGGATGTGTTCCGCAAAGCAGTCACCCAATCTGCATTTGGTCTCCCCAATGTAGAGGAGACCGCATTGTGAGCAGTGAATACAGTATACTAAGGTGCAAGAAGTACAAGTAAATCGCTGTTTCTTTTGAGTCCGATTGCAAATTTATTTCCATACTTTCCCCAGTATGGAACAAACCCATACAAAACAGGAAGGTCTCGGGTTCTACTGAGTTAAGTAATCTCAGTCGCGGCAGTATTATTTATATGGACTGTGGTGTCAGGAATAATTGACCTATATGTTCCCAGACACTATTAAAGAAAGACTTGCATTTATATAGCACCTTTCACAACCTCAGGACATTCAAGCGTGCTTTACAGCCAATTAAGTACTTTTTGAAGTGTAATCACTGTTGTAATTTAGGAAACAGGGCAGCCAATTTGCGCACAGCAAGCTCCCACAAACAGCAATATGATAATGGCCAGATAATCTGTTTTAGTGATGTTGATTGAGGGATAAATATTGGCCAGGACACTGGGGAGAACTCCCCTGCTCGTCTTCGAAATAGTGCCATGGGATCTTTTAAGTCTACCTTAGAGAGCTGACGGGGACTCGGTTTAACATCTCATCCGAAAGACAGTAACTCTGACAGTGCAGCACTCCCTCAGCACTGCAGTGGAGTGTCAGCCTAGATTTTTGTGCTCAAGTCTCTGAAGTGGGACCTGAACCCAGATCTTCTGACTCAGAGGCAAGAGTGCTACTAACTGAGCCATGGCTAACACATCTTACCAATATGTTCCCAGACACTGTTACGTTGACCTGTATGTTCCCAGACACTGTTACGTCTTTGAATCCTCAAGAAGTTCAGCTTCCACTAACCAGTCAGTGATCAATTTCCAAAAGCAACTAATGTGGAAATTGAGTAATTCATCAAAGAAAGAACTTTGCATTTATACAGCGCCTGTCACCTCCTCAGGATGTCTCAAAGTGCTTCACAGCCAATTAAGTACCTTTGAACTAAAGTCACTGTTGTAATGTAGGCAAATTATTGTGCATCTGCCTCAAAGAACATGCAAAATATGTTTATAAATCCAGTCGACAGAAATATTTGAGAGTAGGCTCCCCCGCTGGATTAATGAGTTGATGCAGTGAACGTCTGAGTCATATAGAGCAGGTAGGTCGATTCAAGGTCTGTGCAGAGTTCTCTGCCATGGAAACAGTAGAAGCATTACAATTACTGCACACAAAGGGTGGCGACTCAGGTGAGGTACCAGAGGTCTGATGGTGCCTGAGCACGCAGCACAAGTCAACACTTTCAGGAAAGGAGTCAAAAAAATTGCAGAGGATAGGAGAGATGTTAAGAGCTGAAAAAAGTAAGCCTTGCTTGGCTCAACCAAAGCTTTCTTAAAATATCCACAACCTTTTATGGATGATGAGATACCTGTGTTTACACCTTTTGCCTTACAATCAGTGTTAATAATGTGGAGAAAATGCAGATGAATAAGAACATAAGATGTAGGAGCAGGAGTAGGTCATTTGGCCCCTCAAGCCTGCTCCGCCATTCAATAAGATCATGGCTGGTCTGATCTTGGCCTCAACTCCACTTCCCTGCCCACTCCCCATAACTCTTGACTCCCTTACCATTCAAAAATCTGTCTATTTCCACCTTAAATATATTCAATGACCCAGTCTCCACAGCTCTCTGGGGAAGAGAATTCCAAAGATTCACAACCCTCTTGAGAGAAGAAATTCCTCCTCATTTCCGTTTTAAATGGGTGCCCCATTATTCTGAAATTATGCCCCCTAGTTCTAGATTCCCCCACGAGGGGAAACATCCTCTCTGCATCTACTCTGTCAAGCCCCTTCAGAATCTGATATGTTTCAATAAGATACCCTATCATTCTTCTAAACTCCAATGAGTATAGGCCCAACCTGCTCAACCTTTCTTCATAAGACAACCCCTTCATCTCCGGAACCAACCTCGTGAACCTTCTCTGAACTGCCTCCAATGCAAGTATATTCCTCCTTAAATAAGGAGACCAAAACTGTACACAGTACTCCAGGTGTGGTCTCACCAATGCCCTGTACAGTTGTAACAGGACTTCCCTACTTTTATACTCCATTCCCTTTGCAATAAAGGCCAACATTCCATTTGCCTTCCTAATTACTTGCTGTACCTGCATGCTAACTTTTTGTGATTCATGTACAAGGCCCCCATATTTGCACCATTTATTAACGGTAACCTTTGTACTAAATCATAGCCTCAGCTCAGTGGTACTTGCCTCTAAATCAGAGGGTTGTAGGTTCTAAGCCCTACTCAAGAGAGGTGAGCACATAATCTAGGCTGACACTCTCGTGCAGTACTGAGGGAGCTGTACTGTCGGAGATGCTGTCTTTTGGACGAGATGTTAAACCAAGGCCCCTTCTGCCCTCTCAGATGGATTTAAAAGAGCAGGGCCATTCCCCATGTCAACATTTATCCCTCAACCAACATCACTAAAAACAATTTATCTGGTCATTTTGTTTCACTACTGTTTGTGGGACCTTGTTGTGCGCACATTAGCTGCAGCATTTTCCTACATTGTAACAGTGGCCACGCTTCATAAAGTACTTCATTGGCTGTGAAATGCTTTGGAATGTTCTGAGGACATGAAAGGTGCTATATAAATGCAAGTTTTTTCTAGGATACATCATGTGTGACAGAAACAGCTTTTTCATGCCTCGTATATTTTTGTAGAGTATATATATATTTTTTAATGACTTTCAAATAGATCAAAATTGACTTCAGGTAGCTGTGGCTGAGACATAAAGCTTTTTTGTCTTGGTGTCAGGGGGAGAAAAAGAATGCACGGAACTAAAGACAGCCGTTAGTTTCGTAGGAATGGGCCAACCGTTGGCTCGGTTGGTGCTACTGCCTGATCAGAAACTATTCCGATCATGTTTATTGGCAAGTCTGTCATGTCTTTGAATGTTAACATATGTGAACTTGCAAAACTCCTGTCAGACATCTAAAGTGATTTCTGTTGCAGCCAGGTGTTACAAGCAAGCTATTCAAGGACAACCAAGAAACCGGTGTTCACACTTTATCTACTTAAGAGGCGGAACTAATTTATATTCGAATTGCCTGACTATTGAGTTGATCTTCAGAGGGAATCTGCCCTATATGGGCCCAGAAGAATTGTATGCCTTTTATAAGACAGAAGAATTGTATGCAGAGTGGGTTTTCTGTGTATCTTCAGTTTCCCATTTAGTCTGCCTGTTTCCACACTCAGGCAGTGAAAGGGGTTCTGTGGTGTGAATTGTCCACATAGCATTTCATCAGAGACTCAATTCAAGTTATTGGAGTTGATTCCTAAAGATTGAGCACTTTTATTGTTTTGGAACAGTTTATGTAATAAGTCAACTATTGTACTACTAATTTCTTGCTGTGTGTTTCTACTTCTGTGTAGTTAACCTGCTTGTAATTAAATTCGACTTACTGGTTTAGCCCGAACACAACGGTCTGCCAATGTGGTATTTACCATCATTTTGAAATGAACAGGAGCGTGTGCTGGGCAGAAATATGTCACCATTCCTACATTACAACAGTGACTACACTTCAAAAGTACTTCATTGACTGTAAAGCGCTTTGGGACGTCCAGAGGTCGTGAAAGGCGCTGTAGAAATGCAAGTCTTTCTTTTTTTTTCCATCGTCGCTGGGTCAAAATCCAGGAACTCCCTCCCTAACAGCACTGTGGGAGTACCTTCACCACACGGACTGCAGCGGTTCAAGAAGGCGGCTCAACACCACCTTCTCGAGGGCAATTAGAGATGGGCAATAAATGATGCCCACAAAACATCATCTCTGGCACATCATATCTTGGTTAAAGGGTAATTGTTAGTCCTCCAGCAAGATACCCAGTCACACCACACATTAGGTTTCATATTATAATTGATAGGAAACCGAGTTTGCTTCTGGAAGCTGCCTTGTTACTGTTCGAGGGAAATGTACGCATCACTGTTTATGTTGCAAGATTCTAAGGGGGGAAAATTGGGTCAATTTGCGCCTCTCGTTAGCGGGGCGCTAACGGGGTGCAAATCCCCTAGTGCCCGGACTCGGCGCCACTAACACCTCCCACGAAATTCAGCGGGAGGTTAGCGGCGGCGGTAGCCGGTAGTGCCCCATGGCGCTGTGCCGCCGGTTATGACGTCATTGCTGTGCACAGCGCCCCCACTCGCGCCCTGGCTGCAAACTTCCCTTGCACCCCCTGACCTATCGGCGGACGATATGTCCGACAGGATCAGGGGGCGTTTTTGCAGCAGCGGCGGCGGTAGTTAAAGGGGCAGGTGTCGGGCGGCCATTTTTATTTTGGCTGACTGCCAGCACCTGCCCCCTTCCCCTTTTTTTTTGGGGTGCCAGCCGCGATCGCTCAGCCCGGCACGCCTCTTGAATGCCGGGCTGTTTTCACGGCACCCCCGCTCCCCGGTGGTCCAGCAGGGCCCCTGTGCGTGCAGTGCTAGGCCCCTCCCCTTTAATCAGGGGTCAGGGCGGGGGGGGGAGGCCTGTAATGACGTGGCGCTACGTGTCGCTGCACATGGCGCTGTTGCACATAGCGGCGCGAACTTCAGTAGTGGCGCTCCACCTCCTGCTTGGGGCGCTACTACTGAATTTCCGGTGGGGTGCCGGCGATGTTAATGCCCCAAAAGGGGCGCCACCTAATTTTTCCCCCTAAGAGAACAATTTAAAGACAAAAAGGGTAAACCTCTGTTCAAAAAAGCCATTGGAA
Organism: Squalus acanthias; assembly: GCA_030390025.1. Classification (NCBI taxonomy): domain Eukaryota; kingdom Metazoa; phylum Chordata; class Chondrichthyes; order Squaliformes; family Squalidae; genus Squalus; species Squalus acanthias. The sequence continues at coordinate 5,426,236 of CM059448.1, forward strand.
TTCAATCCAAAATAGCTCAAATGGGGAGCCAGTTTTAATTTTTTTTAAATCCCTTCGATTCTTCTTAGTTTCAACATGGCTCAGTTGGTAGCACTCTTGCCTCTGAATTGGACGTGAATTCATCCTGGACTTAAACATGTAATCTAGCCTGACACACCAGTACAGAAAGAAAAAAATAAATATTTCTATAGCACCTTTCACGACCTCAGGATGTCCCAAAGTGCTTTACAGCCAATGAAGTACTTTTTGAAATGTAGTCACTGTTGTAATGTAGGAAACACGGCAGCCAATTTGCACACAGCAAGCTCCCACAAACATCAATGAAAAAAATAACCAGATAATCTGTTTTAGTGATGTTGGTTGAGAGATACATATTGGCCCAGGACACCGGGGAAAACTCCTCTGCTCTTCTTCTAATAGTGTCACGAGATCTTTTACGTCCACCTGAAAGGGCAGACGGAGCCTTAGTTTAACGTCTCATCCAAAAGACAGCACCTCTGACAGTGCAGCACTCCCTCAGTACTGCAATGGAGTGTCAGCCTAGATTTTGGTACTCAAGTCTCTGGAGTGGAAAATTAACCCACAACTTTGTGACTCAGAGGCGTGAGTGCTACCCACTGAGCCACAGCTGACAGCACAGAACTGAAGGAGGAGAGGTAGAGAGGCGGAGAGGCTTAGGGAGGGAATCCCAGAGCTTAGGGTCTAGGCAGCTGAAGGCACGATTAAAATCAGGAATGCTCAAGAGGCCAGAATTGGAGGAGCGCAGATATCTCGGAAGGTTGTAGGCCTGGAGGAAATGACAGAGATAGGGAGGAGCGAGGCCAAGGAGGAATTTGAAAACAAGGTTGATAATTTTTAAATGGAGGCGTTGCTTAACCGGGAGCCACTGTAGGTCAGCGAGCACAGGGGTGATGGGTGAACGGGACTTGGTGCGAGTTAGGACACAGGCAGCAGAGTTTTGGATGACCTTAAGTTTACAGAGGGTAGAAAGTAGGAGGCCAGCCAGGAGTGCATTGGAATAGTCAAGACTAGAGGTAACATAGACATGAATGAGGGTTTCAGCAGCAGATTAGCTGAGGCAGGGGCAGAGACAGGCGATGTTACTGAGGTGGAAATAGGCGGACTTAGTGATGGCACGGATATGTGGTCGGAAGCTCATCTCGGGGTCAAATATGACACCAAGGTTGCGAACAGTCTGGTTCAGCCTCAGACAGTTGCCAGGGAGAGGGATGGAGTCGGTAGCTAGGGAACGGAGTTTGTGGCGGGGACCGAAGAACAATGGCTTCGGTCTTCCCAATATTTAGTGGAAGAAAATTTCTGCTCATCCAGTACTGGATGTCGGACAAGCAGTCAGACAATTTAGAGACAGTGGTTATCGGCCCTTATGTAAAGACTGATTTCTAATGAAAGCAATTTCCATATTGGGCCTAATTAGCATAATTTATTTCATGTCATCTGTATTCGTACCATTTGAGCTTTATGAAAATAGATTATTTGAATTATAATTATAGAGAAAGTCTGTTTTCTAATTAACTCTAACTGAAACGTTGAGGTTAATTAGTATAATGTATTGCACGTTATCACACAGAGTAATCAGGCCTTTGGAATTATTGATGAAAATGTAATAAAGCTCTGATATAACTCCACAACCTCACACACCGATTCCACTTCCCTCCACAGCTACTTGCTCAGAGTGAACCCAAAGCTGCACAACCATCACATCCTGCTTGGCCAAGCCCAGCTTCAAACCCCAGGTAAGAAAGGATAGACTTACATTTATATAGCGCCTTTCACAATCTCAGGACATCTCAAAGCTCTTTACAGCCAATTAAATACTTTTGACATGCAGTCACTTCAATGTAGGGAAATGCAACAGTAAATTTGTGCATAAGATCCCACAAACAGCAATTAAATAAATTACCAGATAATCTGTTTTGGTGACATTGGTTGAGGGAAAAATATTGGCTAGGACACTGGGAGAACTCCCCTGCTCTTCTTCGAATAATGCCATGGGATCTTTTATGTTGAACCTGAAAGGGCAGGTGGGACCTCAATTTAACGTCTCACCCGAAAGACGGCACCTCCAACAGTGCAGCACTCCCTCAGTACTGCACTGAAGTGTCAGCCTGGATTATGTGCTAAAGTCTCTGGAGTGGGACTTGAGCCCACAACCTTCTGACTCAGAGCTGAGAATGTTACCACTGAGCCAAGGCTGGCATCTACATTACCAAGACCATTTCCTTCCACCACTGGAATATTGCCCGGTTCAGAGCCTATCCTCACCTCTGCCACCACTGAATGCCATCACCATGCCTTCACCAGCTTAAGCCTGAGCACTTCCAATGCTTGTACTAGTAAACCCGCATAAACTACAACTGATCCAGATCTCCTTGGCCTGTGTTCCATTCTACACATAATCCCACACATCACTCAACTGTCTCCCCTTGTGCATCAGATCTTCAAATCCTTCCATGGTTTGCTCCACCTTTCCTCTGCAATGTTCTTCAGCCCTGCACCCCAGCGTGCAACATCTGCCCTCGTGATGCTGGACTGATGTGTGTCCAATCAGTCCCTCCCCTCTGGCGGTGGCAGAGCATTCAACCACCAACCCTCTGAGCTGACCTCTCTTCCTCTCTTCAAAAGCCTCCTCAAAACTTACCTCTTTTTTTAGATGCAACTGGGTGGTCCAGTTAGACACCGATCTTTCACCTGCGACCTGGGTTCAAATCCATTTGAGATCGCTGGGATGGACGTCTCATCTGTCTCCTGGTTGTTAGGGTCCTATGTGAAATACGTTTGCCCAGTACGGGTACGGTAGCATAGTGGTTATGTTACTGGACTAGTAATCCAGATGGCTGGACTAATGATCCTGAGACATGAGTTAAAATCCCACCACGGCAGCTGGGTAATTTAAATTCAGTTAATTAAATAAGCCTGGAATAAAAAGCTAGTATCAATAATCGTGACCATGAAACTACTGGATTGTCATAAAATCCCATCTGGTTCACTAATGTCCTTTAGGGAAGGAAATCTGCTGTCATTACCCGGTCTGGCCTATATGTGACTCCAGACCCACAGCAATGCGGTTGACTCTTAACAGCCCCTCTGAAATGGCCCAGCAAGCCACTCAGTCATACCAAACCGCTGCAAGAAGTATCACCACACGGACTGCAGCGGTTCAAGAAGGTGGCTTGCCACCATCTTCTCAAGGGCAATTAGGGATGGGCAATAAATGCTGGCCTTGCCATCCCATGAATGAATTTTTTTTTTAAATGTCGGTCAACAAACACAGGGGCGACGGGTGAATGGGACTTGGTGCGAGCGAGGATACTGGCAGCAGAGTCGTGGATGAGTAAGCTGGAAAGAGCATAGGATTCGGCAGGTATTTCAAGAGCGTTTTATTCCCCTCTGGAATTTGGCACAGAAGAGTTGAAAGCATACAAGGACAACCTCCCCCGCCAATCCCCCCCCCCCCCCAATCCCCATCCCCCTCCCCAGCAGACATGTCTGTCGGCAAGTAAGCTACTCAGCCTTTGCTTTTATGACAGAAGTGCATTCACCTGAACTGCGTTAAAGAGGTTGCCTGGCAACAGGCAGTGTGTGTCGAATAGAACAGGATGAAGTCATGCTCCAGTAGCACCATCAATAGGACAGTGACTGCACTCCTTACTAATGTCATCCCTGAATGAAAAAAAAAATCTCGGTTCTTGATCACTGCAGGGAACATTCCACACAGAACATCTGTTACCTGGTCAGTAGGTAACTAATGAATGAAGTGTGGAACAGAGGGCGAGAGACACTGGCAAGTGTACAGATATCTCCTTTTATGTTCAAGTAACTTGCCAGCACCTGAGCTTCGCATTTGTAGCATTAAGAAGCCATTATATTATTTTTGTAAGCATCGGGATGTCACTATTTAGTACCAACCCCCTGCACACACAGCACCAAAAATCTAATTGGAGTTTTTGGTGAGGGGGGAATGGTTTTCTTTTTGTCATTAAAAAAAAATAAATACAGCATTACTAAGAGCACTCACATCGCGAAGAGATCTCATAAATAATCAGTCACGCCACAGGACTTGCAGATAATTTGCCAGGTGTTCCCACTCTTCACCAGGTTAGGCAGGCTTGACAGCAGCTCACGCTGGTGCTGAGCGAGAGGGGAGAACAGCAAAGACCGAGTGCTGCGGCAACACATCGCACAGGTGCTGGAAGAAGAGGACCTGAATTGTGAATCTGATGGTTCAGTACAAGAATGAAGACTTGCATTTATATAGCGTCTTTTAATGACCTCAGGACGTCCCAATGACAGACAATTGAAGTGAAGTCACTGTTGTAACGTAGTAAAGGCGGCAGGCAATTTGTGCACAGCAAGGTCGCACAAACAAGAATGTGATAATGACCAGGTGATCTGTTATTAGTGACATTGGTTGAGGGATAAATATCGGCCCCGCTCTTCTTTGAATAGTGCCAGGGGATCTTTTACGTCCACCTGAGAGGGCTGGCGGGGCCTCGGTTTAACGTCTCATCCGAAAGACGGCACCTCCGACAGTGCAGCACTGGAGTCAGTCTAGATTTTCTCTGGAGTGGGACTTGAACCCACAACCTTCTGACCCGAGGCGAGAGTGCTGCCCACTGAGCCCCGTGTCTCAGGTGCTTCATGGACAGAAGGAAAATTGCAGGTCGCAAGATATTTTGTACTTTCTCTCGGCTCTTATATAGCGAGATGGGCTGAGGAGGTAGTTGACATTCTAACTAGTCTCTCCCAATGTCACTCTGTAACAGTACTCAAGTGTACAAAAGTCGCCAACCTTCCCTTCTTCTGGATTATACACCTGGGGGTAGAGTTTCCGCTTTGGGCGCAATCGGAGATCTGGGCGCAAACTGCACCCAAAATTGCGCCCGTTTTGAGAAGTCTTTGGGTTTCCACTCAAACTCATTTGCATAAAACTGAATCGGGGAAGAGTGGAAAATACAACAAGATCTTATATTTATATAGCGCCTTTAACATGCTAAAACGCCCCCAGGCGCTTCACAGGAGCGTTTAAAAAAAAAATTGACACCGAGCCACATAAGGAGATATTAAGGCAGGTGACCAAAAGCTTGGTCAAAGAGGTAGGTTTTAAGGAGCGTCTTAAAGGAGGAAAGAGAGGTAGAGAGGCGGAGAGGTTTAGGCAGGGAATTCCAGAGCTTAGGGCCTAGGCAACAGAAGGCACGGCCACCAATGGTGGAGCGATTAAAATCAGGGATGTTCAGGTCAGAACTGAGGAGCGCAGATACAAATATACAACAAATACAGGAGTTTTCAAGAGGAAGGGAAGAGATTTAAAACATTTTTTAAACAGATAATTTTGTAATTTTTTCCCCTTGTATGGTGAATTTTGTGCTCACCAAAGGGAGTCAGTGCTTTAGAACACTTCCTCATCTTGAAATAGTTTAAAACATGCTTGGCAAGACATTCTACTCTTAATTCTTAGTTGCTTGATTAGAATTATCTGATAATTAAAAGTTTTCAAGCAGAAATGCCTCCTCTGCAGTTTTAATTTCAATAGCTTAAAAATGAACTATTGGGTAATTCAATTTGTTTTTCTCCAAGCAAGATGACTTTGAATCATCAGGAGATGACTGTAAGGGTGAATTCTGCATCAGCGCACCCAATTCTCCGATCCAGGCTCCTGTTGAGTGAGGCTCGCAAAAATTTATCCCATAATTTCATCTGAGCAAAATATCCCCAACACGCGAGACATGCTCGTTCTGTGACCGGATTTAATTTAGAATTAATTACATCTCGTATTCAGCCAAAGTTAACAGCTCAGGTTCTGCATCAATTTACTTTACGACCGGGTTCACAGGATGATTATTTTAACGTTCAGCGACTGATCTCACACAAAAACCAGCTGCTTTACAGCAACAAGCAGCAGATGACAGGTGCCGATGGGGGATGAAGACGACAAACAGCAGGGTTTTTTTTTTTTAAGTTGTCTTTTCCCTACAACTCCTGAGGTCTTCGGCCTCCCATCCTATGTGGCATAGTTAGAACCGTGCTCAAATCTCGATCAGTGCTGATTTGTGTCTCGTCACCATCCCCCTCCCCCCATCCCACCTCACCTCCACCCCCCATCCTAAGAATGCTGACCCTTGCTGGGTTACAATTCCCAGCTCACTCACATTGCTGTGCTTCATGTGTGAGGCCAGACTGTGAGTGTCCGCAGGCTGTTTGACTGGGGGAGGGTGGCAGGGAATCACCGCAGAGCCTGAAACTAACTCTCTCCTAGTGATCAGGAGCGAGAATCTTGGCGGATTTATTTTCCTTCCCCCCCCACACCCCCTCCCTAGGCCAGTTGATGAGACCAATTGTAACTCTCCAACTGCTGCCCCAGCGGAAATCAGCCCGCTGTCGCTCTGGGAAGTGGCTGACAGGTGGCACACAAGAGTGAGCTATCTCTCCAATGTTCACCCCTTCCCTGCAGGGAAGTGCCTGGTATCTCCCCAGGGCTGCGAGCGAAAAATCCCAGACATCACATCCTAACAGTTAGTGGTGCAGGCTTGTGCTGGGAGCTCACGTGAGGCAGGCTTCGCTAAGAAACACCTTGGATTCAGCACGTATGCTTCAGCACTTTCTCAGCTCCACGAGGCGAGTTAGGTTTTCCTATCATTAGTGAAACATCCCAGTGCTTAAAAATAAATGCAGCAAAGCATTGGGCCACCCTCGAAAAGAAATAACTTGTATTTATATAACACCTTTCACAACCTTAGGACGTCTCAAAGCGCTTTACAGCCAATGAAGTACTTTTGAAGTGTAGTCACTGTTGTAATGTAGGAAATGCGGCAGCCAATTTGCGCACAGCAAGCTTCCACAAACAGTAATGTGATAATGACCGGATAATCTGTTGTAGTGATTTTGGTTGAGGGATAAATATTGACCAGGACACCAGGGATAACACTCCTGCTCTTCTTCGAAATAGTGCCTGGGGATCTTTTACATCCACCTGAGAGAGCAGACGGGGCCTCAGTTTAACGCCTCATCCGAAAGATGGCACCTCCGACAGTGCGGCGCTCCCTCAGTACTGCACTGGGAGTGTCAGCCTGGATGATGTGCTCAAGTCTCTGGAGTGGGACTTGAACTCACGACCTTCTGACTCAGGGGCGAGAGTGCTGCCCACTGAGCCACGGCTGACACTTGTAGTAAGAGGTGGGTGCTGCACCAGCAATCAGTGTCCCAATCTTGGCCAAAGTATCAGGAGGGGAGGTGCCCAGACGCACAGTGCTTCGTATGGAAGGGTGGGTGTCAGGAATCAATGCTGGCCTCCTTTGCGCAGCTCCTAGCAGCTTATTACAGGACAGAACTAGCAGAGGCCTTGGGGTAGGTTGTCCGCTTGCCCTCTCTTACTTGGAAGGTGTTGACGTGGGGGTGGAGAGGGAACCTGAAATATTGCAGAGAATAAGTGACTGCAGTGAAGCAGCAATCTCACAGTGCTTTACTTGTGCAACAGGTACTGACAGTGTCGGAGGTAAGCAATGAATTACCTATATTTAGCAAACAAATCTACCTTCCAAATTGCATTACAAGATTTACCACTGTTGAATTATGGGCCAAACTGAAGCATAATTTATGCTCATCTCATTTGGCCCAACGAACATAGCCAAGGGATCATCCTGTATTGTTTTTAAGTTATTTGGCAAAGGTCACAAGCCCCTGACACTGCTTTGCTCTCCCGCTCCTTCAATTCATTCTAGTGCTGACTGAATGCAAGGACTTCCCACAGCTGCAGAAACACAAAGTGGGCAGGCCAACTCTTCAAGCAGATCAGAGGCTGAGTCTCCAGGTTGTTTCTATTTACTCCCTTAAATTCCCTCATGGCTTCACCTCTCCGTATCTCTGCAGCCTCCCTTAAGGCTCTGCTTAAAAGCCACCTCTTTGATCAAGCCCCCTCCAAATATCTCCTCCTTTTGCACGGCGCCCATTTTTGTCTGATGACGCATCTGTGAAGCAACCTGGGACGTTTTACTACATTAAAGGTGCTTTATAAAAGACTCGCATTTATATAGCGCCTTTCACCTCAGGTCGTCCCAAAGCGCTTTACAGCCAATGAAGTACTTTTGAAGTGTTGTAATATAGGAAACATTACAAATGTAAGTTGTTGTTTGTGGTTTCTTTGGGGAGGGAGGAGAGAGAGAGAGAGAGAGAGAGAGAGAGAGAGAGAGTTCACCTGCTCTCAACGTGACCAAAGACCCCTCAGTGAGCGATGAGAATTCCATCGCCTGGGGAGAAACTGAGATGAGCCCAGCCACCCAAGGCCTTCTGGGCAGGGTAGTGATGGCAATGTGGATGGGGGGGGGGGGTCAAGGGAGGGAGGGGATCTGTAGGTTCCCACTGAAATATGAGGAAGATGGAACAAACGACCTCCTTCGTCAGTACTGGGTGAATTGAAATTTAAGACTGAGATTGGTAGATTTTTTTTTTTTAGGTAAGGGTATCAAGGGATATGAATCAAAGACTGGTAAACGGAGTTGAGGTACAGATCAGCCATGATCTGATTGAATGGCGGAACAGGCTCAAGGGGCTTACTCCTGTTCCTACGTTATTTTTGTGAACTGTTGGTCGGCAGGATTATCTCACCAGAGACGGCGAGTTGCAACAGCCATTTCGCTCACATGGACACCCCGCCCCGTTAACTAACAGACCAGCGCTCACACACGCAACCCTCACGCCAGGTGCCAAGGTGCGTGACCCAGGCAGCCCCTTGCACTCCAGCCTGGAAGCGGGGCATACACTCTTCCTTCCAAGCTTAAAGATCATCTTGATTGTCTTTGGCTCCATTTTGATGGATTTGTTTGGAAACAGAAGATGACAGGAAGTAAACACGGACCCCCTAGAGAGATGCCTGCCAACAGCCTCACAGCAGATGGCTTGATATATTGAACAATAATTTGATATAAAAATCAAATGTTACCTATTAGAGTGGCAGCCACTCCACGAGGTCACACAATCAATCACAGCAGAAGCAGAAACTCACTCTGTTTGTAAAACACAAACATTTTCGGCCATTTGAACTTCAAAGTTTTCTTATTTGGTTTCACAACAATTTCAACTCAGTGAAGAACAGCAACAGATTAGTGACTGGGATCTTATTTCAGGACCGAGGTCATTTTCAGTCACTTTCTTTGGATCCAAAACTGAAGTCCCCATTTTCCTCACCTTCACCTGCCGGGCCTAACACTGAGGGGGAAGAGCGAGGATAAAGGGGCAGAGTTCCAAACAGACTGGCTCTCCATCCCTTTACGTTCTGGGTCTTGCCTGCATGGGCTGAGCAGGGTCTTCACCTGCAGACTCAGTATGAGGAGGTGTTCCCAGCCTCCCAGCTCAGCTCCCTGAATTTTAAGATTATGGGGTACCCCGAAGAAGCCGTGGTTGGGGCTTATGCCAAGACCCTGTCGGGTTGGAGAGCGGGAGGGGGGGCCAGGCCGCAGGTGGACGAGAAGCCCTGAAGGAGGTAGGATGGGTTTAGCCGCTCCCACCAGATCTTCGGGCCGTGCTGGTGGCCATGACCAAAGTTGCGAGATTCTCAGGGCTGCACCTGCGCTGCTGGTTCCCGGTGCAAGTCCCTGCCATGGGGGCAGGGCAGCACTGAGGTGCGGGGGTGGGGGGCACGTTAACGTCACAGGACACCAAAATTGTAGGGGAGAGAGGCCTAGGTGGACACAGAGCACCTCGGACACACGAGGGATGATTTTAACTTTTGGCAATGATGGAAAACGGGTGGAAATTGATCGGCCATTGACTTCAATGGAAATGAAAATTGAGTCGGGGGGGTGTAATGGGCAGCCGATTCGCTACCTTCTGCTTTCCACCACCGTTAAAATCAGCTAAGCTTGTGTCTGGCTGTGGGGCGCAGGAGGAGGAAAAAAAATCAGCCCTTTTGTATGTTTTGTAAATGTGCCGGGGTTTATTTGTCCATGTGACTCAGGATCTGTGTTCTCTCGATGGGACAACTGATCTCAGTGAAGGAGGTGCTGGAGTCACTTCTAGTGCCCTGGGCTAAGAAAGGGAAGAATCAGCCAGCGTTACCATTCCTGATCACCGTCAGGGACTCCTGCTGGATGCGAATCCCTTCAAGTGTTGGGCAAGGCCAGAATTAATAAAGGATGAGTATACGAGAGTGAGGGATTTCGACTGGTTCCCAGAGCCTCTACTCCAGCCTTTCACACTTTTAATGATTCCAAGGGGCAGAATGTGCTAGGTTGGATATTCTCCACCCCCCCCCCCCCCCCCCCCCCCCCCCGTTCCCTGCATTAATAATCTGGGATTGTCTCCACTCTCAACACAAATTGACTACATCACATCTCCAAGGAGCTCCAGTAGAAATGCTTTAATGGTACAACCATTTGTGGCTCGAGTTATTTTTTCTGAAACCTCTCCAGGAACTCCAAGTAAACCTGTTTCTGAGGCGCAGAGGCAGGAACAAAATGTCCTCCCGGGTGGGTGAGAACGACAGGATCTACGAATAACGTGGACAGTTCCTGGCTCATTTCCCCAGGGATGACCCGGTCAGTGTCACCAAACACGTGCAAAGAAGGAAGAGTGATGGGCTCCTCGTAGAAACGGTCGTGAAGCTTGCACCTGCTCCTAAAGCCTGCGACAAGGATCGCAAAATCAAACTGGAATCTGGGGTCTCCCTGCTGCTTGAGTGCACAGATCATAGATACGAGAGCTGCTCCTTGGCTGAAGCCCATGATACCGTCAAACGGGCCCAACTCAACCATGGCTTCAGAGATGGTCTCCAGCGATTCTTCCAGCCCTTTGCAGGTCTCCACGTGGTCCAAGGCATTGAAACTCTCCTCACCTGGGTTCGAGAACCACCAACCACAGGCATTTTCCTCGGTTTCCCCCGCTTGAATCCCTGGATCAACGAAACATAACAGAATTATACGATTCTCATTGCGAATTGGTGGGCCAAAGTACAATTTTTTTTGCTAGTTGTACTTAGGATGTGGGTGATGCTGGCAAGGCAGTATTTACTGCCCATCCTCAGGAAGGATATATTGGCCTTGGAGGGGGTGCAGCGCAGATTCACCGGAATGATATCGGGGCTAAAAGGATTAACTTATGAGGACAGGTTGCATAAACTAGGCTTATATTACACTAAATATAGAAGATTAAGGGGTGATCTAATTGAGGTTTTTAAGATGATTAAAGGATTTGAGAGAGAAACTATTTCCTCTGGTGGGAGAGTCCAGAACAAGGGGGCATGACCTTAAAATTAGAGCTAGGCCATTCAGGGGTGATGTCAGGAAGGACTTCTTCACACAAAGGGAGGTGGAAATCTGGAACTCTCTCCCCCGAAAAGCTGTTGAGGCTGGGGGTCAACTGAAAATTTCAAAACCGTGATTGACAGATTTTTGTTAGGCAAGGGTATTAATGGGTACGGAACCAAGGCGGGTAGATGGAGTTAAGATACAGATCAGCCGTGATCTAATTGAATGGCGGAACAGGTTTGAGGGGCTGAATGGCCTCCTCCTGTTCCTTCCTTTCAAATCCCTCCATGCCCTCACCTCTCCCCATCTCTGTAACCTCCTCCAGCCTTGCAACCCTCCGAGATCTCTGCGCTCCTCCAATTGGGGTCTCTTTGACATCCCCGATTTTCACTGGTGGCCGTGCCTTCAGCTGCCAAGGCCCTAAGCTCTGGAGTTCCCTCCCTAAACCTCCTCGCCTCTCTACCTCTCGCTCCTCCTTTAAGACGCTCTTTAAAACCTACCTCTTTGACCAAGCTTTTGGTTATCTGCCCTAATATCTCCATATGTGGTTCGGTGTCAAATTTTGTTTGATAATCGCTCTTGTGAAGCGCCTTGGGACGTTTTACTACGTTAAAGGCGCTATATAAAGGCAAGTTGCTGTGGTCCCTATGTTCCATCCCGAGTTACCCTGCGGATATTAAGAATCAACCCTACTCCAAAGACTTGAGCACAAAAAGCTAGGCTGACACTCCAGTGCAGTACTGAGGGAGTGCTGCACTGTTGGAGGTGCCGTCTTTCAGATAAGACATTAAACCGAGGCCCCATCTGCTCGCTCAGGTGGACGTAAAAGATCCCATGGCACTATTTTGAAGGTACACATGCTTTGTTCTCTATCTATATATGCTTTGGCGATTCTGTATCTATTTACTTCACCTGAGGAAGGGGCAATCGATAGCTCCGAAAGCTTGTGATTTCAAATAAAACTGTTGGACTATAACCTGGTGTTGTGCGACCTCTCACTATTTTGAAGAGCAGGGGAGTTCTCCCCGGTGTCCTGGGGCCAATATTTATCCCTCAATCAACATCACTATAACAGATTATCTGGTCATTATCTCATTGCTGTTTGTGGGAGCTTGCTGTGCACATATTAGCTGCCGCGTTTCCCACATTACAACAGCAACTACACTTCAAAAGTACTTCATTGGCTGTAAAGCGTTTTAGGACGTCCTGAGGTGGTGAAAGGCGCTATAGAAATGCAAATGTTTCTTTCTCTTAATGTGAGGACCAAAAGTCTTTTGTGGGCCAGACCAGCGGGGAAGGCCATTAGTGAACCAGTTGGGTTTGTTGGACAGGCGGGGGTTTGAAGGCCCGCCCATCCCCGGGCTCGGGTAGGCCGGCTCCCCGGGCTTGTACTCACCGTCCCCGGCGGCGGGAGCCGGGCCCCCCGGAGGCGGCACCCTGAGCGGCGACGACACGTACAGCAGCTCGGCGCGTTTCCTGAGCGCCTTCCGCAGGGAGCCGGTCCGCTCCCGGAAAGATTTCTCGTTCTGCCGGTAACCGTGAACGCAGAAAAGCCGCAGCGCCGGCGGCGGAGCCATTACACGGACGGCGACAATAACTGGCAGGATCCCGCGGCCAAACCCGTCCGACCGGGCAACCGAGAGCCTGGTACAAAGTGCCCGCAGTGCGTCCCCCTGACACCACCACTTCCCTATTGAATTGAGTCATTTTAAAACTATTGCTTTGTTACACGATCTGATTCCAACATCAATTATATGTTTTTTCTGTAGAAGTATGAAAGAGAAAGGATATTTTGGCAGATTTCTATTGCACTAGAGAAATATTTAAAGCTGCACATGAATGTGTTGTTTATTTCCCCCTCCCCTCCTCACCCAAAGGCACTGAGAATTGTTGGGGTGGAATCATGGGTGCCAGCAACCCCTATTTCACTCACTCGGTGCGGAGGGGAACGGGCAGGTCGGGGGACCTCCTCGTAGGACTGCTCCTGGGCCTGGCCAATGTGCCATCAACTGGTCCGGGCAGCGGGTGGTCGAGGGGGTTGTTCGGGCCCGACTGCCTGCCTCTCATCCGCGGCCACGTTGGCACCTGGGTGGCCCTGGAGATGGAGCAGGCGGTATCCGCCGGCACGCTCAAGGCCTTCCGCGACTGACGGGCACCACTGGGACTGGAGTGCTTCATCACCCCCAGAAACCAAATCTTAATTTAATTTGTTAAGTTTAATTTGATGTATTTTTGTTAAGTTACAGATTTTGTTTATTGATCTCACCAAAAGAGTAACTCCTATTTCACTCCAGGAGCTGAGCCAATGATGGAAGCTATGCTGATGCTGCGATGCAGTACTGGAATTCTCTCACTAATCCTCTCCCCCTCTCTCTTCCTTTCAGACGCTCCATAAAACCTGCCTCTTTGTCCAAACTTTTGGTCATCTGTCCTAATATTTCGTGTGGCTCGGTGTCAAATTTTATTTAATAATCACTCCTGTGAAGCGCCTTGGGATGTTTTACTATGTTAAAGGCGCTGTATAAATGCAAGCTGCTGCTGTTGTTGTTGTACTGAGGGAATGCTTTATTCTCAGAGGTACAGTCCTTTGGGTGAGGTCTCAATTTGCCAAAGCCCCATCTGCCTTGTTTCAGTTGTTCAGATTGGCATTAAGGATTCCATGGGACTATTCAAAGAAGTTCTCCCAGAGTCCTGGGTGACATTACTTCATGAACCAGTGTCATCAAAAACAGATTAAACTGGCCTTTCATCTCATTATGTGTTTGTGGAATTTGCTGTGTGCAAAATGGCTGCCAAATATGCCTGCATAACAACAGCCACTGCACTTCAAAGTGAGCCACTGTATATGAAACCCTTTTGGATGATTGGAGAAAAGCGGCGCTAAGGCGCACCGCCTTTTCATGGCAATTGGAAAACGAAAAGACTCGATGTTACCGGATTGGATGATTCATGTTGAGCAGCCTTTTCTCCCCATCTCCAATATTTTTATAAGTAATAAACAAAGTGTTCAAAGAAAATGAAAAATGAAAAACAAAACACAATTTTTTAAAACCCCAATGATTGTTCTCCCAGGTTGCTCGCAGCAGTGTCCAGGAGGTTAATCTTTAATTCCTGGAAGGTAGGCAATCCTATTGGAAGGCAAAACACACAAAAAGGTCATGACCTTCAGTGGCTCTGTGACAGGAAGTGTAGAACAGGAAACCCACTGAGCATGTGAACTGAAGGCAAACTTTGATTCAGACAGAAGATTGTTTCACCTGAAAGCATTCTGGTACTTGATTGGGGACAGGGCCAAAACATCAACAAAAGGTCATGGTCACAAACAGAACCAATAAGCAGATTAGAAGATGAAGAAAAAAAGGCCTTGAAGAACTTTCATTACAGTACAGCAGTGAGATACCCTTGCCTACCACAGGAGAAAATGAACCAGGGCTTTCTCTGCGGCACTCAGGCAGCACATATTAATCGGGATACTTTCGCAAGGGGAAAGGGACACGCAATTTACTGCTTCCCCTCCAATAATGGCAGATCTCTCCTATGAAGGTGGAAAGAATGAGGAAGAATTTTGTATGGTTCTTTTATAATCACTGTGTTAGTCATGGCTCAGTGGGTAGCACTCTCGTCTCTGAGTCAGAAGGTCGTGAGGTCAAGTCCCACTCCAGAGTCTTGAGCCCAAAATCTATGCCGACACTCCAGTGCTGAGGGAGTGCTGCACTGTCGAAGGTGCCGTCTTTGGGATGAGATGTTAAACCGAGGCCCCGTCTGCTCTCTCAGGTGGACATAAAAGATCCCACGGCACTATTTCGAAGAAGAGCAGGGGGAGTTCTCCCCGGTGTCCTGCCCAATATTTATCCCTCAATCAACATCACTAAAAAAAAAATTATCTGGTCACTGTCACTGTTTGTGGGAGCTTGCTGTGCGCAAATTGGCTGCCGCATTTCCCACATTACAACAGTGACTACACTTCAAAAAGTACTTCATTGGCTGTCAAGCGCTTCGGCACGTCCTGAGGTCGTGAAAGGTGCTATAGAAATGCAAATCCTTTTCCTTACAGAGATCACAACCAGATGGAACCATGTCATAGTGGGTCAACACAATTTATTTGAACTTAATATATTGATTCACTCGGCTACACATCCTGACACGCGTCCCTCGGCAATTGCTGCCTCACGTTGTCGGGGGACCTTCGCTGACTTTGTCAACTGGCCCAGACCCGCTCCAGCTGCACCTTGTTGCAGAATTGCACCGCTCGCCGTGATCACAGTTATTATCTTCAGCGCTTTGCCTGACGATTATCAAGGCCGAACGGCATTTGCGACACCTCTCCCAGGCTCTCGGCCTCTTGGTCCGAGAAAATGATATCCAAATCGTTGGCATGCCTTGATTTTCCACACAGTTCAGTCATCAGAAAAGTCAATCAGTCTTCTCATAATCCGCATAATGAAAGGCTGAAGTCCAAGGATTGATCCCTGCGGAACTCCATTAATCACAGCTGCCCCACTCAAGTAATTCCCATTAATGGATACCTTCTGCTTCTTGCTGTCAAGCCAATTTTCGATCCAATTAGCAATTATACCCTTGATTCCATAAGGGCTTCATTTTTTTCGTGTGAGGGACTTAAGTGAGATGCTTTCTGAAGGTCACGGTTAATTTCCCTCATTCACTGACTTGGTCACGCCGTCAGAAAATTGAAATCATTTTTTGTGACTGAGGACGAGTGCCACTTGATGACTTCTCAGGCGGCTCCGACCCTTCAATTGTGAAGTCACTTGAAAATACAAATTAGGAGGAGCAGTCCTGGAGGATTTCCCCTCTCCCTAGTTCAAGGACGCTGAGGCCAACTCTAGCACCAAGACCACTTACTTTGGTCTGCATAGCCTAGTGCTACACCAAGCAGTCCATGTACCCCCCTAAACCAGTAGGCAAGCGAGCAAGGATCCTATTATTTAAGAGCGAAGTAGAAAGAAGTTGCAGAGTAACATTATGATATATATATGTATCAGTATACCATTTATATTGCAGATTTATCTACAATCTTATCAAAACGGTCGCTGGGACTCTCCTTGGGCTTATCCAAATCGGCTGGTGTAACTTCAGCGGAAGATCGGTGGAAATCTTGTTTAGGTGGTTTATATATATCCCTATACTCTCTGGAGTTTAGAAGAATGAGAGGTGATCTCATTGAAACATACAAGATTCTGAGGGGGCTTGACAGGGTAGATGCTGAGAGGCTGTTTCCCCTGGCTGGAGAGTCTAGAACTAGGGGGCATAGTCTCAGGATAAGGGGTTGGCCATTTAGGACTGAGATGAGGAGGAATTTCTTCACTCAGAGGGTTGTGAATCTTTGGAATTCTCAGCCCCAGAGGGCTGTGGATGCTGAATCATTGAATATATTCAAGGCTGAGATCGATAGAGTTTTTTGACTCTGGGGGAATCAAGGGATATGGAGATCAGGCGGGAAAGTGGAGTTGAGGTCGATGACCAGCCATGATCTTATTGAATGGCGGAGCAGGCTCGAGGGGCCGTGTGGCCGACTCCTGCTCCTAGTTCTTATGTTCTTATCCGGGATTTCCGCCGATCTTCCGTCAAAGTTATGGCGGCCGATCGGGAGAATCCCTGAGGAAATTCCCGGCAGGTATGTCCCAGTGGTATTTCCTGTCCGTCAAACCTCAGGTGTCACACTCAACTTCCTGTGTCACACTTCAAAGAAAAATATCATGAGACAAATAAAGTCTTAGAGAACAAAATACCAGGGCCAGAATATTTTCAGCCTCTTAATTGACATCAATATAAACTCACTTAGTGTTTACTGACCAGCAGCAGCCTCTTAATTGACCTCTGTACGGACAGCAATTAGACCGTACATCCTTGCAGAGCCACACACCTGCACTTTGCACGACCACATTTGAAGTAAAGCACTTTGGGATGTCTTGAGGACATGAAAGGTGCCATAAAAATGCAAACTCTTTTACATGGTACCATGCTCCTGACTTTATAAAACAATGCGTCCTTTGACTTGTGCAAACAGCACCGCAGAAGATTTGCCGTTAACATAATAAAAATGCTATGCCCAGCAGTTAGACTTCAAATCACAATCAAATTTCTGTGTCACGCTTAGAAATAAACAACAACAACTTGTATTTAAAGAGCGCCTTTAACGTAGTAAAACGTCCCAAGGCGCTGCACAAGAGTGTTATCAAACAAAATTTGACACATAAGAAAAAATTAGGGCAGATGACCAAAAGCTTGGTCAAAGAGACAGGTATTAAGGAAAGAGAGGTAGAGGAAAGAGAGGTAGAGAGGCGGAGAGGTTTAGGGAGGGAATTCCAGAGCTTAAGACCAAGGCAGCTGAAGGCACGGCCACCAATGGGGGAGCAATTAAAATCGGGGATGCGCAAGAGGGCAGAATTGGAGGGGCGCAGAGATCTCGGGGGGGTTGTGGGGCTGGAGGAGGTTACAGAGATAGGGAGGGGGGCGAGAGGCCATGGAGGGATTTAAAAACAAGGATGAGAATTTTAAAATCGAGGTGTTGCTAGATTGGGTAAGAAACAAAGGCAGTTATTTGGAATGTACAGAGTCACTCTCCAGGAACAGAAAATACCAGAGTCAGAATATCAACAGCCTCTTGTCTTTACCGATGATACTTAAAAAACAGAGAAACAGAGCTAGGCTTCTGACCTGAATGGCAATCAAACTCTGAATAAACTCACAGTGTTTACATAGCAGCAATCAGACTTGTAGCCTTAAAGGAACACAACACCTTAGCAGCAGTCCAATATATTGTGTGTTAATGCAGCATAACTCCCCTGTCCTCAGGATGATTTAATTTAGTTGTCTGCAATTGTAAGGTACACATGCATTGTTCTCTATCTATATATGCTTTGGCGATTCTGTATCTTTTTACTTCACCCGACGAAGGAGTAGTAAGCTCCGAAAGCTTGTGATTTCAAATAAAACTGTTGGACTATAACCTGGTGTTGTGCGACCTCTCAATTTTGCTCACAAAACAACGCATCCTCTAACTTACTATTAGCAACACCACAGGAGGTTCGTATGTGTGTGTTGTTATAGTCATATCACACACAGCTCCGGTAACGCACTGCTTTGTATCTTCCAGACCTCACTCTCCGCTGCCTAAACCAGGCACTACTCCAGGGTCATCCTGGAGAGCAAGGTTAGTCCTAGCTTCTTTCCTCCATGACCAACCGTCTCCTCTCCGCTGGCTTCTCCAGCCTCACTGCTAACAATAAGTGCGAGGAGCTCATGCGATTCTTTGTTACCAAGATACAGACCATCTGTTCAGCTGCCCTTGATGATTCTCCCTCTTTCACTTGCCCGCCAAGCCAAATATGCCCCCTGACCCCAGGTGCCCCCTTCCTTCGTCCTGAACCCCTTCTCTCTCTGGTTAAACGTCCCAAGGCGCTGCACAGGAGTTTCTCCCCCATCTCCCCTCATGCCCTTTCCGAGCTCATTTCATCCATGAGACCCGCCTCCTGCTCCTTCAACCTCATTCCCACTAAACTGCTGACCACCTAACAACTCTTCCTGTGCTCCACGCTAGCTGACAATGTAAAAGGCTACCTCTCCTCTGGTGCTGTCCCAATCCCTTTCAAAACTGCTGACCTCATCCCTCTCAAGAAACCCACCCCTGATCCCTCTGACAGAGCAAACCCCTGCCCCATTTCCAACCTCCTCTTCCTCTCTAACGTCCTTGAACGTCTTGTTACACCCCAGTTCCGTCCCCATCTCTCCCGCAGATCCATTTGATCCCCTCCAATCAGGTTTCTGCCTCTCCTTCAGCACCAAATCAAAGTCACAAACAACATTTGGTGTGACTATGACCATGGCGCTCTATCCCTCGTCTTCGTCAACTTCTCTCCAACCTTTGACGTGGTCGACCACAAAACACTCTTCCAATGCCTCTCTGTTATCCAGCTCAGTGC
The DNA here is from genome assembly GCA_030390025.1 of Squalus acanthias. NCBI lineage: Eukaryota > Metazoa > Chordata > Chondrichthyes > Squaliformes > Squalidae > Squalus > Squalus acanthias. The sequence continues at coordinate 5,445,434 of CM059448.1, forward strand.
GACTGCCCTCACTTGGTTCCACTCTTACGTATCCCTATCATTGCCCGAGCATCTCTACCAATGGCCTCCTTTCAAGCCTCTGTACTGACACCTTGGGAGATCCCAAAGATCCATCCCTTGGCCCCCTCCTCTTTCTCATCTACATGCTGCTCCTTGGCAACATCATCCACCAACATAGGGTCGGCCGATGACTTCCAGCTCTACCTTTCCTCCATTGATCTTGACCCCTCCACTGCTCCTGTGTTGTCAGACTGCTTGTCTGATATCCCCTCACAGATGAGTCACAATTTCCTCCAGCCAAACATTAGAAAGATCAAACCCATCATTTTTAGCCCCTGCCACAAACTCCGTACCCTCATCACCCACTCCATCCCAGGCCACTCTCTCAGGTTGAACCCGATTTTTTGCAACCTCGCCGTTCTATTCGACCCTGAGCTTGGAACCCCATATCCTCTCCGTCACAAAGACTGCCTACTTTCACCTCCGTACCATCACCCGCTTTCACCCCCATCTCAGCCCATTTACCACTGAAACCCCCATCTGTGCCTTTGTCAGCTCCAGACTCCCATTACTTCAGTGCACTCCTGGCCAGCCTCCCATCCTCCACCCTCTATGAACTTCAGCTCATCCAAAACGTTGCTGCCTATATCCTGTCCCGCTCACCCTCACCCCGGCCTACATTGGCTCCTAGTCCCCCACCCACCCATGCCTCCAATTTAAAATGCTAATCTTTGTGTTTAAATCTCCTTCACGGCGTCACCCCTCCCTATCTCTGTAACCTAAAGGGATCAAGGGATATGAAGAGAAAGCAGGGACAGGGTACTGAATTTGGATGATCAGCCATGATCGCATTGAATGGCGGAGCAGGCTCGAGGGGCTGAATGGCCTACTCCTGCTCCTATCTTCTATGTTTCTAACCTTCTACAACACTCCAAATGCCGCCCCCCCCTCCACCAATAACTCTGAAGTTCTTCTGACTCTGACCTTATGTTCATCCTCTCCTCCCTTCACTCCACCATTGGCGACCATGTTTTCAGCTGCCTAGGCCCTACACTCTGGAATTCCTTCCCCAAACCCCTCTTTCTTTCTACCTTCCTCTCCGGCTTTACGGCCCTCCTTACAGCCCACCCCTTTTTGACCAAGCTTTTCAGCACCCCTCCAAATCTTTCTTTTTTTTCGGCTAGTGGTCCATCTTTCTCTTCACGCCTGTGTGAAGCGCCTTGTGACGCTGTTTTACGTTAAGGACGCTATATAAATGGAGGTTGTTGTTGCTGTTGACAAATTGCCTTCGGTTTTAACAGATTCTTTGGGAAGTCTGTGTGAATCTGGCTTGTTGTGACTGTTTGCCGTAATGTGTGAATGGCTGATGAGCATGCTTTAATTATCCTGCGGTGGCATCTTCACTTACAGAATTAGGCTGCGTGTTGGCGCTAAGCGTCTGTAAAACATTGCCTTCATTCTTTAAAAATAAAAATGATGCAAGTACAAGAAGATCAGGGCCAAGGGATGGGGGCTTGGTTTCGTCATTTAGGACTCACTGTAACCATCTTCACTTCCCTCCTTAATGACAGCTTCCATTCTCCGTGCATTCAGCAATATTCATCTCTTTGAATGGAAATACTCAGCAGGTCAGGCAGCATCTGTGGAGAGAGAGAAACAGAGTTAACGTTTCAGGTCGATGACCCTTCGTCAGGTCGATGACCTGAAACATTAACTCTGTTTCTCTCTCTCCACGGATGCTGCCTGACCTGCTGAGTGTTTCCAGCGTTTTCTGTTTTTATTTCAGATTTCCAGCATCCGCAGGACTTTGCTTTTGTTGCATCTCTCTGAATGTTGACCAGTCGCTTCAACGCGCATTATCTGGTTACGTTTCCCCTCCCTGACAATCAGGCCATTCTCCTCACCCAACGTCTCCATTCCCTTCATTAATTGACGTTTCACGACGTTACAGGCATTATATTAATGCGACCTGCTGTTGTTTTAAACTAACAAAGCTCCCCGCGGCCAGGCTCACGGTGAGTTGCAGGGTATGACCTATGCTCAATATATGTTATACATAGAACCGGTGAGTGATCAGGGCTGGCAAGCAGGCCTATGAGTTAGACGGAAGTTTCTGAGAGATGTGCTCAGAGACAGTGAGGTAAGTGTTAAAGTGTTGTTTTATTTTTAACTAGTCAATGCGAAGCCTGATAGATTTTTTGTGTAGCATGGACACGTTTGAAGTAACATGCTTTCAAGCAAGAATGTTTAATATTTAATAAGATAATAGATAATAAATTTCACCCCCACTCACACTTGTCAATCCTCCCCTCCTTGAAAGCATTTGCTGAGGCTGAAGTCCGCTCCTCTGAATGTTGTAGGCAGCAGTGACTTGTATCTGTCGGCCTCACAATTGCATTAGGTTTTCTATTCAGTGGCTGATCACAGGGTAGAAAGTTCTCACTTCCAGTTATCTCTCCTCCTCCCTTGAGTGTGTTTTACACTCCTTGATGGGGCAGCACTTCCACAGGTGCCTCGCCCATCCCTCACCTCGCTCAAGTTCCCAGAGTTCCCGTACGGCCTAGCTGGGTCAGGATTCCTGGTCTTCACCCACCCAGACGGCCCGGGTTTGAACTCCCGCTGTGGGAATGTCAGGCTTCTCAACTGTCGGCCGTGGCTCAGCCTCTCGCCTCTTGAGTTCAGACGGCTGTGGCTTCAAGTCTCATTCCAGTGACTTGAGAACCAAATCTTCAGTGCCAGTGCTGAGGGAGTGCCGCACTGTCGAAGGTGCCGTCTTTCAGATGAGACGTTAAACCGAGGCCCCGTCTGCTCCTCTCTGATGGACGTAAAAGATCCCACGGGCACTATTTTGAAGAAGAGCAGGGGAGTTCTCCCCGGAGCCCTGGGCCAATATTTATCCCTCAACCAACATCACTAAGATAAAAGATTATCTGGGTCATTACCTTATTGCTGTTCGTGGGAGCTTGCTGTGCGCAAATTGGCTGCCGCGTTTCCTACATTACAACAGCGACTACACTTCAAAAAAAGTATTTCATTGGCTGTAAAGCGCTTTGGGGCGCCCTGAGGTCATGTGAAAGGCGCTACATAAATGCAAGTCTTTCGTTCTTTTTTTTTTCCCCCAGTGAGTGTCGACTGGGATTTTACTGTGGTGGGTGGGGGCATCACAGCGAGCCCGATCCGATCCTCCTCTGACATCCACAGGGCAGGCTTTTCAGCATGCGAGCTTCTAGCAATCAAGAGTGAGAAACCTGGCAGATTTCTTTTCCCATTCTAGGTGAGAAGGTCTAAGACCAATGGTTAGAAATCTACCACCGACCTGGTTGAGATCCATTGATTCAACACAGGCTGATGATTGGGCCTGGGCTCTTTCTGATCAGTATGGCTCAGTAGCATTCTGGGAGCCACCTTTACTCACCGAGCCATAAGGGGAATATTATATTTAATTCATTTCTTTTGTTGACTTCATTTTAGTCTGTGCAATTGCACCCGTGGAAGTCTCTCTATTAATTAGCGTATATTTCCAGTTCCCTGACTTTTAGACACTTTTAAATTTAACGAGGCAATGAATGCATTCCATCACTGTTGGCATGGGGCCTTACCGGTAACCATGGGCAACAGGGGCACTACCTACCTCAGTTCCTTCCTGAATTGCCTAATTTAAAATACATTTATATTTATGGTGCCAATGAGTCACAGAGATAGATGGTTAGACAAACGCTGTGAAAGAAACTATTCTTGGGACAGCCTGGGGCTGTGAAAACATCAGAAAATTAATCTCAGTCCACGTACCTGAATAAATTATGTAAATTAAAATTCAACTTGTCTTTACCCCTACAGGCATAAATACAGGACACCATATGGGCCCTGGTGCGTTAGGATATTTATACGGATGTTCCTGACCACACAACAGATGAGTTAACAGCTGGTCAGGTCCATGAGTTGTATAGATTTCTTGTCACTGAGGTGCTTTTCATGTGACTTTTTACTCTTTGCTAAGTGCAAAAATGTGAGCGTCAGCTGTTCCGATCTGGGGCCGCTTGTTAAAAAAGAAAAAAAAAGAAAAGACTTGCATCAGGGCGTCCCAAAGCGTTTTTGTAGCCAATGAAGTACTTTTTGAAGTGTAGTCACCTGACAAGAGCACCTTTCATCTGAAAGACGGCACCTCCGACAGCGCAGCGCTCCCTCGGTACTGCACCGGAGTGTCAGCCTGGATTTTTGTGTTCAAGTCCCTGGAGTGGGACTCGAACCTTCTGACTCAAGAGGCAAGAGTGCTACCGCCTGAGCCAAGGCACAGTAATTGGTGACTTTCTTTTCCCAGTGGAGAAGTGGGAATTAATATTTTTTGCAGATCTAAGGAACACCTAAAGCTTGGGATGAGAAAAGGCCATTTTGGCCCATCAAGCTCACTCCCCCTTGCATAGTCCATGCATGGCCACCTCAATCTCGGACTCCACCTCTCCCCAGCCCAAGCTCTCTACATGCTCTCCACATGAATCAAGCAGATCCATTAATCTCGCAATAACCCTCAAAATGCTTTCTCGACAGCTACTGATTTAGTTCCTTCTTAAACCATAATCAACGTAAAGAAAAGATCTGATTGGCTGTGTGGGCATAATAATGTGCGATAAAATCCAGCTGTTGGGTGGCTCAGAAGAATGTAGATCAGAGACATCTGGATTTTAGATTAACTGACTAGTTAATCTGTTTTAATGATGTTGGTTGAGGGATAAATATTGCCCAGGACTGCTGAACTCCCCTGCCCTTCAAAATAGTGGCCATGGGATCTTTTATGTCCACCTGAGAGAGCAGACGGGGCCTCGGTTTAACATCTCATCCAAAAGACAGCACCTCCGACAGTGCAGCGCTCCCTCAGCACTGCACTGGAGTGCATAGATTATGTGCTCAAGTCTCTGTAGTTCAGCTTCAACCTATGACCTTCTGACTCTAAGGCGAGGTTGCCATCACTGAATCACGGCTGACACCAAGTGCAAAGTAAGAAGATTAAACGGGCAGCTTTAAGGCTGTTTCTGTACTGATTTTATTTCCTTCATAAGCCTGTGTGATAATTGCTGCTCATCTTTTCCTCCAGCATCATTAGTGCCACCAATGGGTTTCCCAATGGGAATTCTCATACACGTAAGGTTCTGGGAGGCAGAAGGAGAACATTGATTGGGGGGCAGGTCAGACTGTGCTGAGCCCGGCCACTGGTACTGTCACACCCGCTACTGTCACACCCGCTACTGACACACCCACTGTCACACTCGCTACTGTCACACCCGCTACTGTCACACACGCTACTGTCACACCCGCTACTGTCACACCCGCTACTGATCTTGGCCTCAACTCCACTTCCCTGCCCGCTCCCCATAACCCTTGACTCCCTTATCGTTCAAAAATCTGTCTATCTCCACCTTAAATATATTCAATGACCCAACCTCCACAGCTCTCTGGGGAAGAGAATTCCAAAGATTCACGACCCTCAGAGAGAAGAAATTCCTCCTCATTTCCGATTTAAAAGGGTGCCCCCTTATTCTGAAATTATGCCCCCTAGTTCTAGATTCCCCCACAAGGAGAAATATCCTCTCTGCATCTACCCTATCAAGCCCCTTCAGAATCTTATATGTTTCAATAAGATCACCTCTCATTCTTCTAAACTCCAATGAGTATAGGCCCAACCTGCTCAACCTTTCTTCATAAGACAACCCCTTCATCTCCGGAATCAACCTCGTGAACCTTCTCTGAACTGCCTCCAATGCAAGTATATCCTTAAATAAGGAGACCAAAACTGTACGCAGTACTCCAGGTGTGGTCTCACCAACGCCCTGTACAGTTGTAACAGGACTTCCCTACTTTTATACTCCATTCCCATTGCAATAAAGGCCAACACTCCATTTGCCTTCCTAATTACTTGCTGTACCTGCATGCTAACTTTTTGTGATTCATGTACAAGGACCCCCAGATCCCTCTGTACCTCAGCATTTTGTAATCTCTCCCCATTTAAATAATAATTAGCTTTTTTATTTTTCCTACCAAAGTGGATAACCTCGCATTTTCCCACATTAAACTCCCATCTGCCAGATTTTTGCCCACTCACTTAGCCTATCTATATCCCTTTGGAGATTCTTTGCGTCCTCCACACAATTTGCTTTCCCACCTACCTTTGTATCATCAGCAAATTTGGCTACATTACACTCAGTCCCTTCATCCAAGTCATTAATATAGATTGTAAATAGTTGAGGCCCCAGCACTGATCCCTGCGGCACCCCACTAGATACAGTTTGCCAACCTGAAAATGACCCATTTATCCCGACTCTCTGTTTTCTGTTAGTTAGTCAATCCTCTATCCATGCTAGTATATTACCCCCAACCCCGTGAGCTCTTATCTTGTGTAGTAACCTTTTATGTGGCACCTTATCAAATGCCTTCTGGAAATCCAAATACACGACATATACTGGTTCCCCTTTATCCACCCTGCTCGTTACATCCTCAAAAGAACTCCAGCAAATTTGTCAAACATGATTTCCCTTTCATAAAACCATGCTGACTCTGCTTGACTACATTATGATTTTCTAAATTTTCTAAAACCCACTGGAATTGTCACACTCGCGCTGTCACATCCACTGGAACTGTCACACCCGCTACTGTCACACCCGCTACTGTCACACCCACTGGAACTGTCACACCCGCTACTGTCACACCCATTACTGTCACACCCGTTACTGTCACACCCACTGGAAATGTCACACCCGCTACTGTCACACCCGTTACTGACACACCCGCTACTGTCACACCCGTTACTGACACTCGCCACTGTCACACCTGCTGGAAATGTCACACCCGGATCCACGGACAGAGATGTGCATACCTCATTTTGCTAGATTGAAGAAGTAGGAGGATAAGATTTCTGTCCTCAGGGAGGATTTAGCTTTCCTTTTGGTGGGGGGGCGGGGCTGGGGGTGGTTTTGGGGGCGGTTGGGGAGGGTAACCTCACAAGCTCCGTTGGGGTCAGCTCTGTAGGTGACCAGCGGGCACATCCCGGCACTCGCGCTGGGCAGCCCCACCCCCACTGTGGTTTTTTTTTTCCCCTCCATTATTTAATTCTACCTCCTACGATGTGAAGGCACCCGCCACCCTTTTTCCAGTCCTGCCCCGGCTGGTTTTTAGGTGTCAGCCGTGGTTCAGTGGGCAGCGCTCTCGCCTCCAGAGACTTAAGCACATAATCCAGGCTGACGCTCCCAGCGCTGCAACTGTTGGAGCAGCTGTCTTTCAGATGGGACGTTAAACCGAGATCCCATGGCACTATTTCAAAGAAGAGCAGGGGAGTTCTTCCCTGGTGTCCTCGGGCCAATATTTATGCCTCAACTAACATCGCTAAAACAGATTATCTGGTCATTACCTCGTTGCTGCTTGAGGGATCTTTCTGTGCGCAAATTGGCTGGTGCGTTTCCTACATTACAACAAGTGACTACACTTCAAAAATGTACTTCGTTGGCTGTAAAGCGCTTTGGGACGTCCTGGGGTGGTGAAAGGCGCTAGAGAAATGCAAGTTCTTTCCTTTTTTTTAAGCACTTGGCAAATCTGGGACTGGGATGATCGACACAATGAGAGAAACAGGACAGTCCGTCACCCTGCGCAGTGGCGTTCAGAAGAAGAAAAATACAAACTCAAAGATCCTAGCTGTCAACAGGAAGATAGTTACTGGGTACCTGTGAGTGGTAAAGGCTGCCCCTGAAGACAAGTATGGTAATGATTCAGCAAAGCCTGACCAGGGGGCAGGGGACCCGGAGCTTAATTAAAGCTCTTGGCTTTCAGCCCTGTGAGCCAATTAGCTGTGCGTCCCTGCTGCAGTGCTGAATCTTCACTGCACCCCCATCAGCGATTATCAAATGTAAAAGCGACACTGCGATGTGACTTCTTCGCCCAGTAAGCCGCTCTGTTACGCCTGTGTTTTTACACCTTGTTATTAAGCGGTGTGCTTCGTGTCAGTGTGCCCCTTATCGTCGCACTGAAGTGCCTGCGGCTGCTGTGGATGATTATTCAGCAGCTATAATGTCAGCAGCAGTGGGCCAGGTCTTGTGAATTTTACCGTGGCCCCTGGGACTACTCTGTCTATATAGTCTGTTAATTGCTCTACACTTGCTGTAGTGGTTCGGATAACGGCACAGCCACCACAAAGAGCTTCATAGTGTTCTCACCTTCTGCCCAATTTACAAGTGTTATTACTTGTCAATACTCTCAGTTACAGGCAGTGATTTTATTTCCCATTCTCCCCCCCCCCCCACCTTCCCCTTCCTCTCTTGAAGGATTTTGGACTTTCAGTACTTGCTTTTAAGATGCACAACACCAGGTTATAGTCCAACAGCTTTATTTGAAATCACGAGCTTTCGGAGCGCTGCTCCTTCGTCAGGTGAAGTGAAGAAATACAAATGGGCACAGCATATATAGACAGAGAACAATGCCTGTGCAGAGAACAATGCCAGACGACTACAGTTAATCTTTCTAACTGCCCTTTATCACACCTCGGCAGAGAGACAATCACGGCAATCAAATCCAACCAGGTCAGTCAGGAAGACATTTGTCTGGAATTGTTCTCTGCACAGGCATTGTTCTCTGTCTATATCTGCTGTGCCCATTTGTATTTCTTCACTTCACCTGACGAAGGAGCAGCGCTCCAAAAGCTTGTGATTTCAAATAAAGCTGTTGGTCTATAACCTGGTGTTGTGTGACTTCTCACTTTCGCTTTTAAGATGTCAGCTGTGGGTAGCACACTTGCCTTAGGAGTTAGAAGTTTGTGGGGTCAAGTCCCACTCCAGCGCAAAATCTCGGCTGACACTCCAGTGCAGCACTGAGGGAGTGCTGCACTGTCGGAGGTGCCGTCTTTCAGGCGAAATGTTAAACCAAGGCCCCGTCCACCACCTCTCAGGTGGCTGTAAAAGATCTCACAGAGACTATTCGAAGAAGAGCAGGGGAGTCCTGGCCAATATTTATCCCTCAACCTACATCACTAAATACAAGTCTTACATCAAATGGCTGTTTGTGGGAGCTTGCTGTGCGCACACAATTGGCTGCCGTGTTTCCTGGATTACAACAGTGACTACACTTCAAAGAAATTACTAATTGGCTGTAAAGCCATCTGGGACGTCCTGAGGTCGTATGAAAGGCGCGATAGAAATGCAAATTATTTCTTTCTTTAAGGGAGCTAAGAATGAACTTGTTAAGAGGGCAGAACTTGGTTTTAAGTTAAAGGAAAGAACTCAGAACTGTCTGCTTGGCCAATACCATATGGACGATGGGTCGGTGCTTACTGGCCAAGATGCCTGTCTTGTTTTGTCAGGAGGCGAGGACAGATAAGCAGAGAGTAACAAAGGGCAGCTGCTTCACTGAACTGTGAGAAACAATCCCTAAACAGCAGCCTGCTCTGCCCAGCCACAAACTTGGAAAAGAAGATACATATATATATATATATATATTAAAAAAAACAGGCCACAAGGCCAGGGCGCAGTGACTGCTGCAGAGATAAGAGATCAGGCTGGATGAACGGTTAGCATGGAAAACACGCCCAAATATGGCATTCGCAAGCCTGAAGGAGAAAAACGTACAAAAACAATGATTTTTTTTAGGAGAAGCCACGTGGGAGAGCAACCTTCTTATCTCCCCCAAAAAAAGAACGTGATCACCCCATCGTTCTCGAGCTGCGCTCGCTGGAAAGATTGTATTCTGCTGGAGAGCAGTATTCCGCTGCTAAAGTGTAGTGGTGCAGCCCTTTAAGGGTGCAACGCTTCGGTCAGTCAGTCTTTCGTTTTCTTAAGTGTGAATCCTGAAGTCTATTAGCGGCCTCAGACATCCTGACTCCTGTCTCAATGAAGTATTTTCTTCAACTGCAGGAATTTCTCTGCAGGGTGCACACGATTCATTTTCTTACCCCTCTTTTAACTTTTTTTAACCTGTGACACAGATTTGCACGAGGCACAATGTAGCTTATTAAAAAGACTTGTATTTCTATAGCGCCTTTCACCACCACAGGACGTCCCAAAGCGCTTTACAACCAATGAAGTACCTTTTGAAGTGTAGTCACTGTTGTAATATAGGAAACTCGGCAGCCAATTTGCACACAGCAAGCTCCCACAAACATCAATGTGATAATGACCAGAGAACCTGTATTAGTGATGTTGATTGAGGGATAAATATTGGCCAGGACATTGGGGAGAACTCCCCTGCTGTTCTTCAAAATAGTGCCGTGGGATCTTTTACGTCCACCTCGGTTTAACATCTCATCTGAAAGACGGCACCTCCGACAGTGCAGCACTCCCTCAGCACTGCACTGGAGTGTCAGCTGAGCTTTTTGTGCTCAAGTCTCTGGAGTGGGTACTTTATATATATATAAAAAAAACAATACATTTGGCACCTGTTTGGTCTGTGATTTTTTATATATGAGAAGTAGAAGGGACTCAATTCTCATAAAATGCACACAGATACAAAATTACTAGTAGTACGATGTATGAATGACGCAACGTTAAGACGAATGGGTAGAAAATGTCCCTGGAGTTGAGCGTTATTGCCTTGGAAGAAATAGGTTTAAAGTCTCTGAGACTCCTAAGTTCATAAAAAGAAGCCATAGTTATAAATCAAATGCGAGTTTCTTTTTTCTAACTATATGACAGCTTTACTAAACCGTGACAGTTATGTCTCCACATATTCAATAGAAAAAAAAATGTCACAAGAGTTCATGTTTTTCGGTTGCCGCTGCCTGTTTACAATTTTCACTCCAGCTTCTTAATTAAGTTAGCGTGTCCACAGAAGCATGACAGACAATTCCCCGTGCACCCACTTTCACAGGAATAAAGACTCGGGTTAGCAGAAGCTGCCGATTATGTCTCGCTGTTGAGGTGAAAGTTTAACGTGTTTCTTTTGCTCCAGTTTTCTTGACACAGGTATGGACGCTCTTCTCTCCCAACCCCTCCCCCACACCCATCGCCAGCTCCGTGTGCGAGCATAGAATGTGTCAGTAAGCTATTCCAGCATGGGGTGTGGTGGGGTGGGGGGGGGGGGGGGGGGGGGGAAGCGTCAGAGCTAGTCCTGATCACCTGAGGCCAAAGAGTCATACATTTTCCAAGAGGGTGCCCTGGATCAGTCGAGGAGCTCCTGGCTGTTTATCTTCTCCAGGGACCTTAAGGCCAATCACAGTGCCTTTTATTGTTGCACCAATCATGGTGCTCCTTATTTAGGGTTGCCAACGCTCCAGGATTGTCCTGGAGTCTCCAGGAATTGCATGATTTATCTCCTTGACACTGCTGCGAGCAACTCAGGAGCAAAATCATAGGGGGCATTAAAAAAAATTGTACGTTGTTTTCATTTTCTTTGAACACTTTTTGTTTGTAAGATATAAAAATACTGGAGACGGGGAAAAAAGGCTGTTTGGCCAGGCAGGGAGGGGCAGGGGGGGGGGGGGGGGGGGGGGCGCGGTTGGAGGTCATGTGATGAAACGTCTAGGAATACGTCCAACCAGAGTTGGCAACCCTACTCTTATTGCTGCACCAATCACGGTGACCCTTATTGCTGCACCAATCATGGTGCCCCTGTATTGCTGCACCAATCATGGTGCCCCTGTATTGCTGCACCAATCACGGTGACCCTTATTGCTGCACCAATCATGATGCTCCTGTATTGCTGCACCAATCACGGTGACCCTTATTGCTGCACCAATCATGATGCCCCTGTATTGCTGTACCAATCATGATGCCCCTGTATTGCTGTACCAATCATGATGCCCCTGTATTGCTGCACCTGCTGAGATCGGTTAACTCGCCACAGATCAGGGAGGGAACCGCCGGGTCCGTATGACTCCGTATGGGTACCGCTACGTGCACCTGTCCACCGAGCCATTAGCAGCCATACCCACTTTCCATTGGAAGTTTTTCATTCTCTTACACTCCCAGGTGCCACGTCACGTGGAGACGAAAGTCTCAGTCTCTGAATACTGGGCTGACGTCCAATACTTGCATCCAATGTGAGTGGAGTGTCCCCTCTTCCCACCCACCCCCCCCTCAATCGTAGCCCCAATGAGCAGGAAATGGGAGTTGCGGTCTCTGTCCAGTGGGGCACTTGCATCCAATGGGAGTCGGAGCACCCTCCCCGTCTTTCTCTGGTAGGGAGTTGTGTGTCAGGCTAAGAACCTGTCCAGGTAAAAAAGACGTAACTCAGTTACAGAAACGACCCATTTCTTAGCTACTGGATCTAAAGCAGTGGAAGAAATAGCTTGCCTCATGTGCTGTTAGGTACGGAAGAAGAGAAGAATTAGCAACCAGTCTCAGGTGCACAAACCATCTGTCAGAGAGAGGGGTGAGGATACTCACCTATTGCAGTCACTCAGCTGGATGCAAGAGGAATGGAATGGAGGTCTTTGAGGGGAGGCGCGCGGGGGGAGAAGTCACCAGTCGGAAAACATTTTGTCAGCACCGCCGAGGTGGGGGAACCCGCCACGTTAGGAATCGTGGGCGCAAGTGAGAGTTGGAAGAATGCAGCCTGCGCCATCCTTGCATGTTCAGTTCTCACAGGCACTGGCGGAGTGACCAGAGGACACTTCCACTTTTCCTTTAAAAACAGGCGTCTGTCTGACGTGCGGCAAACACACAAGTTCGGCAATTGTGGCCTTGTTTATTATTCAATACCAAGCACGGCCACTAAACTCCTTCCCTGAGAAACACAGGGCTCCACATCTCTCAAGTCACTGAAAGGATTTTATTTTATTCGTATATGGGATGTGGGCGTCGCCAGCAAGGCCAGCATTTATTGCCCATCCCTAATTGCCCTTGAGAAGGTGGTGGTGAGCCGCCTTCTTGAACCGCTGCAGTCCGTGTGATAAAGGTACTCCCACAGTGCTGTTAGGGAGGGAGTTCCAGGATTTTGACCCAGCGACGATGAAGGATCGGCCGATATATTTCCAAGTCAGGATGGTGTGTGACTTGGAGGGGAACTTGGAGGTGGTGGTGTTCCCATGCGCCTGCTGCCCTTGTCCTTCTAGGTGGAAGAGGTCGCGGGTTTGGGAGGTGCAGCCGAAGAAGCCTTGGCGAGTTGCTGCAGGGTATATATGAAAACCTGCTGAAGGATCCTGGACTTCTCAATGTGGACTTCTAATACTAATTCTTTTTTTTAAAAAAAAGGAAAACTAAAAGGATGGGCTAGAAACCCTGGATTAGTTGCTCAGAGAGCAGAATTTGCTTAACAAAGAACACAGAACTTGGCTGCAATCAGAAGACTTGCTGGGAAGTTGACCAAGTTTGAAAGGTATCATGGATATTATTATTGTTGAAGGCTTAACTGCTGTGTTCAAGAGATTTGCTGTACTTTCAGGGAGATAAGGACAATGTGAGAAATAAATGAACCATAACAAATCCGTAAGAAAGAGAGAGAAAGAGAAAAAAAAACACCAGCAAGCTGTCGTGAAGAAGCAAAGAGAGATATAAAAGCAACAGATTTTATGTGATTTGGAGCAGACAGAATTGGAATCAGTCCACAGAAGACGCCAACAAAGACTTAACTGAGTTGTACTCCCGGATAAGGTTGTAAGCATTTTTATCTGTAAAACTGAGGTGTCATAATAAAGAAAGAAAGACTTGCATTAACATAGCGCCTTTCACAACATCAGGGCATCCCGAAGTGCTTTGCAGCCAATGAAGTACTTTTTTGAAGTGTAGTCAATGTTGTAATGTAGGAAACGCAGCAGCCAATTTACGCACAGCAAGCTCCCACAAACAGCAATGTGATAATGACCAGATAATCTGTTTTTTAGCGATGTTGGTTGAGAGATAAATATTGGCCCAGGACACTGGGGAGAACTCCCCTGCTCTTCCTTGAAAATAGTGCCGTGGGATCTTTTACATCCACCCGGAGGGCAGACGGCACCTCCGACAGTGCAGCACTCCCTCAGCACGGCACTGGGAGTGTTAGCCTAGATTTTTGTGCTCAAGTCTCTGGAGTGGGGCTTGAACCCATGACCTTCAGACTCACCCACTGAGCCCCGGCTGACACGGTCAATAAATAATGTCAATAAAACCAATGATTTAGAAATGTTTTTCTCAGCCCTCGGTTGATTCTGATCACTGGTACCCTAAAAAGTAGAGTTCAAAACCCGACACTGCGAAATGGGGGCGGGGGCGGGGGAGAACACAAAACGTTTGCCTCTCTCCAGAAAAACGACAACTGCAAGTTGACAGCCTTGAAGGATTTCAGGAACCTTTGTGACATTCACAGCCAGAAAAGCTTCAGCAAGTCTGGAATTAACAGCAGTAAAACGCTCCAGATTCACAAAGACAGAAGCTGGAGATAGAAAGCAATTGTTATTGGCTTTCTGCAGTAGTGTTGACAGAGGCAGTCAGCATCACTGTCAAACTGCTCGATGTTAAGTGGCAGCTAATCTGAATAACTTTCAGAGCCCAGATATTCACAGACAGAACACGCAGAGGGAGACTGATAAGTAAGTGACGGCCATCTTTGCGCTCGCTCACCGGCTGCAGTTTCTCAAAGCAAAGTTCATGCTTCAGATAATTAACTCATTCAATCATTGCTGCTTGCTGACATTAAGAGGTTAGCACAGACTCCCTTCCATACAGGTGTGATCTCCCCCTTCTGTACTGACCCACTCCCCTCGTTAAGGTGTGTTCTTTCCCTATACACCCCTCTATACAGCACTAATACCATTCGTGTAGTACATGCACTCCTGTACATCTCTATCGCTTTCTCTATACAGTGCAGGGCCCCCTGTACATCTCTATATACAGTGCAGGGCCCCCTGTACATCTCTATATACAGTGCAGGGCCCCCTGTACATCTCTATCGCTCTCTCTATACAGTGCAGGGCCCCCTGTACATCTCTATATACAGTGCAGGGCCCCCTGTACATCTCTATCGCTCTCTCTATACAGTGCAGGGCCCCCTGTACATCTCTATCGCTCTCTCTATACAGTGCAGGGCCCCTGTATATCTCTATCTCTCTCTCTATACAGTGCAGGGCCCCCTGTACATCTCTATCGCTCTCTCTATACAGTGCAGGGCCCCCTGTACATCTCTATCGCTTTCTCTATACAGTGCAGGGGCCCCTGTACATCTCTATCGCTCTCTCTATACAGTGCAGGGCCCCCCGTACATCTCTATCGCTTTCTCTATACAGTGCAGGGCCCCCTGTACATCTCTATCGCTCTCTCTATACAGTGCAGGGCCCGCTGTACATCTCTATCGCTCTCTCTATACAGTGCAGGGCCCGCTGTACATCTCTATCGCTCTCTCTACACAGTGCAGGGCCCCTGTATATCTCTATCGCTCTCTCTATACAGTGCAGGGCCCCCTGTATATCTCTATCGCTCTCTCTATACAGTGCAGAGCCCCCTGTATATCTCTATCGCTCTCTCTATACAGTGCAGGGCCCCCTGTATATCTCTATCGCTTTCTCTATACAGTGCAGGGCCCCCTGTATATCTCTATCGCTCTCTCTATACAGTGCAGGGCCCCTGTACATCTCTATCCCTCTCTCTAGACAGTGCAGGGCCCCCTGTATATCTCCATCGCTCTCTCTATACAGTGCAGGGCCCCCTGTACATCTCTATCCCTCACCATAGTGGTGCCAAGCCATTGGGGGAGTGTGAGGAAGTTTGAAGGTGGAGAGAGAACGAGAGGTGGCGGGGGTTAGTAAAGGATTTCCAGAGAGTAGGATCGAGACAGCTGAAGGCCCTACGACTGTTGGGGGAGTCCAAAACTAGGGGCCATAAATATAAGATAGTCACTAATAAATCCAATAAGGAATTCAGGAGAAACTTCTTTACCCAGAGAGTGGTGAGAATGTGGAACTCGCTGCCACAGGGAGTAGTTGAGACGAATCACATAGATGCATAGAAGGATATGCTGATTGGGTTAGAGGAAGTAGGGTGGGAGGAGGCTGATGTGGAACATTAACACCGGCATGGACCAGTTGGGCTGAATGGCCTGTTTCTGCGCTGTAAATTCTGTGTAAAGTACAAAGTTGGGCAGAGTGAGAGGGTTCGATGTGTATATTAGCCTACAAAGGGCCTGAACTATCGCTGGCATAGAACAATTACAAGGCCCCTATTACAAGGTCCAACAAAATAAATGAAATAATAAATTCAAAAGTAGCCGAGACTAGTCTAATTTTTTTCTGTTTTATTGCAGGTTACATTGTGCCCCAACCCAACTCCCCCCCCGCCCATCCACCCCAAAAAAAGGCTTTGGCTATTTTCAGCTGGCAGTTTATACCCTGCGACACCCTCACCTGACAGCAGGAGTGTGGAGATCCTTTAAATAGTAACGCCGGAACTCTCACACTGTGTGACGTTTGCACCCGCCATTAACCAGGGCTGAATGAATCTCAGGCCAAACTGAACTACCCCAGCGTCCAGGGGTGACACAGGATGCCCCAGTTTTTCTTGAATCCGTTCCTTCTGTTGCATTAGCCTCACTTCTGCTGGCGTTCCCTCGGTGCTCGGGCTAGGACCCGTGACGTCACTGCTTCGGAGGGACAAGCTGTTCCTCGGATTGGCTCTTGCCTGACTCCTCTTGCTGACAGCCACAGTCTGCGCACGTGTCTCTCACAGCTGACGGCCGTGTCTCCGCCGGCTTGCCCTGTATGGAAAAACGAAACCAGATCACGTTGACAAGTCTGCAGTACAAAAACGCCCCATAATTCACAACCTCTCTCAGTGGGTACCACTCTCGTTTCTGAGTCAGAAGGTCGTGGGTTCAAATCCCACTCCAGAGACTTGAATATAAAATCTAGGCTGACACTCCAGTGCAGTGCTGAGGGAGTGCCGCACTGTCGGAGGTGGCGTCTTTTGGATGAGACGTTAAACCGAGGCCCCATCTGCCCTCTCAGGTGGATGTAAAAGATTCCATGGCACTATTTCGAAAAAGAGCAGGGGAGTTATCCCCAGTGTCCTGGCAAATATTTATCCCTCAATCTACATAACAAAAACAGATTATCTGTTTATGAAGCTTGCTGAGCACAAATTGGCTGCCACATTTCCCACATTACAACAGAGACTACACTCCAAAAAGTACTTCATTGGCTATAAAGCGCTTTGAGACGTCCGGTGGTTGTGAAAGGCGCTATATAAATGCAAGTCTTTCTTATTTCTTTCACACTTAGAGAAAGAGCCAAGAAGATTTACAAGGATGATACAGAACTGAGAGGTTATACCTATCAGGAAAGATTGGACAGGCTGGGGCTCTTTTCTCTAGAAAAGAGAAGGCTGAGAGGTGACCTGATCGAGGTCTTTAAGATTATGAAGGGGTTTGATAGGGTAGATGTAGAGAAGATGTTTCTACTCATGGGGGAGACTAGAACTAGGGGCCATAAATATAAGACAGTCACTAATAAATCCAAAGGGAATTCAGGAGAAACTTCTTTACCCAGAGAGTGGTGAGAATGTGGAACTCGCTACCACAAGGAGTAGTTGAGGCGAATAGCATAGATGCATTTAAGGGGAAGCTAGATAAGCACGAGGGAGAAAGGAATAGAGGGATATGCTGATAGGGTGAGATGAAATAGAGTGAGCGAGAGGAGGCTCAGATGGAGCATAGACACCTGCCTGTTTCTGTGCAGTAAATTTCATGTAATTCTATGTAAGGGTGCCCACATGTGCCCTGCTGCTACCCTCTGCTAATCCCGCTGAATATCCAGACACCAGGAGGTGTGGGAGAGCAGGTCCAAGCGACCTTCGCTCCCTCCTTGATGAAGAATGCATGGCTTCTGCTCAGTAAACATGGCTGAAGTCAGGGTACTTGATCCACTGGGAATCCAAGCAGAAACCCACATTCTACTGAGTGTCGATGCTGCACTATAGTCACGGTGACCCTAACTGAGCTCCAAACTCCACACCCTATCCATTGATAAGACTGGCTCCATCTCTTCTGAATCCTCTCCCGCTCTCTCCGTCTATCTCTTGAATCCTCTCCCGCTCTCTCCTAACTCCTCTCCTGCTCTCCATCTGCTAAATCCTCTCCCATTCCCTCTCTCCTAAATCCTCTTCTGCTTTCTCCATCTCTCTGCTAAATCCTCTCCCGCTCGCTCCATCTCTCTCCTAAATCCTCTCCCGTTCGCTCCGTCTACTAATTCCTCTCTTACTCTCTCCATCTCTCTGCTAAATCCTCTCCTGCTCTCTCCAAAATCCTCTCCCACTCGTTCCATCTCTCTCCAAAATCCTCTCCCGCTCTCCCCGTCTCTCCCATGTGAAGTATTTGGGCCATTTTATTATGCTACGGGCACTATATAAATGCAAGTGCTGGTTGTACTCTGTTGGCGTGATCTGCAGTTGTGTGAAGCCGGGGACTGTGAATCACACGGCGCTGATACCCAAGTTGGCCAATGAACTCCACTCATCGGTGTATTCACTGGAGCCTATCTCCTTCTTGCAAGCAAGAAAAGAGTCAGGACAGGGGCTTTGTTCTATCTGAGTGGGTCAGGCAATTCCACAGGATGGGAGTGAACGGGAAAGGGGATCAGACACAATAGAATTCTACTCTTCAATCTGGTCTGCAATTTACCTGGAGTTGACTGTGCATGCTCGTACTGAACCGATTCGCTGAACATGACTGAACCTCAGTGCAACTTGCCTGTGATAAGCACATCACAGGAATTAAGGCTCCTTCCAACATACTGCCGCAGACAGATAATGGAGAATATGACACGCCGTGAGATTACACAGAGAGCTGGCCTCAGAGATCATCCGTCCCTAAATATTATCAGTTACAGTGTTGCATGCAGCATTAGATTGGGAATTCCATTATGGAACAGGCTAAATGAGCCTCCAGCCAAAGTGAACTGCCCCGTTGTCAGAATATCGATATGCTTTTACATTACTTTTATTTCTAACAAAGACAAAACAGTAATGTAGACAGAATTGGTTCAAATCATGTTCTCGTAACGCTTGTTATTTTCCCCTCAATGATGCTGATAACACACGTAAGCTTTTAAAACACTGGCTTTTCATCACAGCCGTGGGTAGTTTAAGGTTGTTTACAACAAAGCATGGCTTGGGGAAAAGCAATGATAGGAAGTAACAGTATGGTGTGAAAAGGCATATGGAGCCCTCTCATCTCTGTTTGGCAATCGGTTCGGACAACTGGGTGGTCATAAAACATCGGACGGTACTGCATCCAGCAGGGAGAGGACCATAAAAAAGAATGGTATGAAGAGAGATGCCATGTTTTTACTTAGAAAGAAAGAGAGAGACGTGTGACTAGGCTTGGAGAAGCCATCTTCACGGGCCCTCGTTAGAATCCATGAACGGTAAGTTTTGGACGCGAGGGTAATGTGCGATACTCTGTATGGATGGTTAGGGTGTTTAGGATTAATCTTTTGCCAATCATAAATGAAGTGAATTATCAAACATAATCTCTAGCTTTATGAATCTGTTTTATGGGCAAAGGACTTATCCAAGCACCTGCAACCAATCTGAGACGGGACTGACATGTCCCTCAGTTTCTGTTGTAATGTAGGAAACACAGCAGCCAATTTGCACACAGCAAGCTCCCACAAACAGCAATGACCAGATAATCTGTTCTTAGGTGTTGGTGGAGGGATATATGTTGGCCCAGGACACCGGGGAGAACTCCCTGCTATTCTTCAAAATAGTGGCCGTAGGATCTTTTGCACCCACCTGAGAGGGCAGACGGGGCCTCGGTTTAACATCTCATCCGAAAGACGGCACCTCCAACAGAACAGCACTCCCTCAGTACTGGCACTGGGAGTGCCGGCCTGTATTATAGCCTCAAGTCTCTGGAGTGGGGCTTGAACCCACAACCATCTGATGCAGAGTCGAGAGTGCTACCCACTGAGCTACGGCTGACACCTTGGGGCACTTGAAGCACTTTGAGGCACCCTGAAGACCTGATAAGGCACTATATAAAATGGAACTTCTTTCGTTTTGGCTTTTCACGGAAGAGGGAAAGTGAAGACTTGTTGCTCTGCAAACGTTTGATATCACACTTGGAGTACTGTGCACAGCTCAGGTCTCCACATTACAAAAAGGATATAGAGGCACTGGAGAAGGTGCAAAAAAGATTTGCTTGGATGATACCAGAATTGAAAGGCTGTAATTATGAGGACAGGCTGAACAGGCTGGGGCTCTTTTCTCTAGAAAAGGGAAGGCTGAGGGTTTGATAGGGTAGACGTAGAGAAGATGTTTCCACTTGTGGGGGAGACCAAAACTAGGGGCCATAAATATAAGATAGACACTAATAAATCCACTGGGGAATTCAGGAGAAACTTCTTTACCCAGAGAGTGATGAGAATGTGGAATTCGCTACCACAAGGAAGTAGTTGAGGCGAATAGCACAGATGCATTTAAGGGGAAAGCTAGATAAACACACGAGGGAGAAAGGAATAGACGGTCATGCTGATAGGGTGAGATGAAGTAAGGTGGGAGGAGGCTCGTGTGGAGCATAAACGCCGGCACGAACCAGTTGGGCCGAATGGCCTGTTTCTGTGCTGTGGACTCGATGTAATGTGGTTGAAGTGCCAGTTGCCGTCTGTGGATGGCGCTGTTTGCTTTGCAGTGAGCAGATCCCTGGCAGTGCAGGAGGGGAGAGAATAAGTTATGGCAGCAATATACAGTGTCGAGCCAATTTGGGATTTATTTCATAGCAATTAACAATAAAGCAAACACTACTCGAGACCCGAATAAATCTTTAAATGCCAGCAACTCTCCCACTCAACAGCTGCGAAATGGGAAAAATAAATAAAATCTCACAAAGTAGAGAGAGAACAGAGGAGAGGACAATGCCAGGGTTTTATTGTCTCCTTGTTTGCTTTCTCCTGCTCAGGTATGTTGAGTGTATCTGTTCTGACGTGAATTGGCGCTGGTTTCCCCTCCCCCACCCCAGCCTGTTCCTATTGTCCTCACGCTGTTCAGCTCAATGTCATACCCACTTTGTAGTTTTCAAAATACATTTGTTTCTGCAGCTGTTTTTTATGAAATGTCCGTTAACTGATGTTCCCAGCGTTCCTGTATCTGTAGGAATTCCTGCATTTTACAAGAGAAAGTAACCCCTCCCCCCCCCCCCGATATGGAATAGGGAGAAAAATAAAGGAAAGCTTGTGGAAAGATTGAGAGAGAGAGAGAAAGAGGAATGAGAGACACAGTGTGGAGAGAGGAAGGGGAGAGGGAAGAATGAAAGAGATAAAGGCGGGGGGGGTTGGGGGGGGAGAGAAAAAGTGAAGGGAGGGAGGGAGGGATGGCCGGAGTTAGAGAGGGAGAGATGGAGAGAGAGAAAAAGAGAGGAGGAGCAAGGGGGAGGGAGAGAAAATAAAGAGTGGAGGAGAGGAGAAAAAGGTAGAGGGGAGAAAGAGAAGCAAGGAAGGAGAGAGAGTGAAGGATATTGAAAGGGAGTGGGGCAGAGAGAGTGAGCGTGGGGGAAAAGTGAGAGAGCGAGTAAGAGTGAAAGTGTGAAAGAGAGAATGGGGAGAGTGAGATAGTGCAGAGAGTAAGAGAGAATGAGATGCAGTGAGAGTGGGAGAGAGCAAAAGAGAGATGAGGAGGGGGTGAGGGGTTTGTAAAAGCAGATGTTGTCTTTGGGGGTCAATGCATTGGGAGATGAGGAGCCAGTGCAGATTAGCAAGTGGTGGTAGGAGGGGAACCTGGTATGGGATGTGGGGTTGCAGACTGTGTCCGGACCGTATTCATCACATGACCTCCCACCTCCAACCGCCCAGCCCCCATACTCCCGCCACTGGCCGCCTGGCACGTCAATCCTCGCGGCAAACGGACCCTAATGGTGGCTATAATCCCCACAATCCCCTGCACGCCAGAAACAGCTCTATCCGTGGCGTGGTTTTACTAGGGCTGCGGCCTTGCTGTTTGTTGCGAATCCGGTCGGCGCGAAAGGGGAACAGAAGATGTTCCGATGATGTTTCTCCCGGATTGTTCACAGGATCGTCCGGGATATTCCAGGACAATGCGGGAGGGTTTGGCAATCCTAATGGGATAAGGTGCTGGGAGCAGTATTTGGGATACTTTAGAGTTCATGGGATTTGGGAGGCAGGTGAGGAGAGAACTGGAGAAATTGAGCCGAGTGGGGCTGAGGCTTCCAGTAGCAGTGGGGTGAGGCAGGGCTAGGGGTAGGGGCAGGGTTAGGTGTAGGGATGGGGGAGGGGCAGGGTTAGGGGTACAGGCAGGGCTAGGGGAGGGGCAGGTGACAGAGGTATATATTCTTCTGTAAAGCCCGAGGAATTCCAGGTTCATCCCCAACCTGTGCAGAGTTGGCTGATTGCAGCACTCTCACCCGAGTCAGGAGGTCGTGGGGTCAAGTCCCACTTCAGAGACTTGGGTTGGAATTTTAAGCCCCAAAAATGGAAGGGTTTGGGTCAGGTGGGATGTAAAAGTGTTAAAAATCTCAAACCCGACCCCAACCCGCCTCCAATCTGCCCACTTCCGGTTTTAACGGAGGTGGAACGGGACGGGGCGGGCGACCAATCCACTCCCAGGAGGCAGGTTGGTCGTTTAAATATTATAATGAGGCTGCGTGCCTCAGATTTAATCTCCATTTTAAATTTCATCCTGAGCAGCCGGGTTTCCCGGGCCTCTGGAAACCCGGCAGCTAAAGGGAGGCGAGGACTGCTGGATCTAGCTTACCTGCTTCCACCCTCTCCCCGCGATCGAACAACACGACGCTTCCAATCTCCCCGCCTCCCCCCCCCCCCCCCCCAAACCACAATGCTTCCGATCTCACCTCCGGTCTCCCTCCACCCCAGCCTCTGCCCTCCCCGATGTCTCCGATCCCCCATGTCTCTGACCCTCCAATCAATCCAGGGCCCCCGACCCACGATCTCTCCCTCTGCTCTTCACTCCCAGGAGGAAAGGAAATTGGATGGGGGATGTTCTGACTGGGATGGTGCCACTGGGGCACTAGTGGGAGCCCAGGTCTTCCCGCCCGACAGACAGACAGCTTTTCAATCCGGCTGGTTGTAGCCGGACAACGGAGACAAAAAATGTTACTCAGGTCCTGCTGTTAAATTCGGCTGCCAATCCAGGCTGACACTCCAGTGCAGTGCTGAGGGAGTGCTGTGCTGTCGGAGGTGCCGTCTTTCAGATGAGACGTTAAACCGAGGCCCCGTCTGCTCTCTCGGGTGGATGTAAAAGATCCCACGTCACTATTTCGAAGAAGAAGATTGGGAGTTCTCCCCGGTGTCCTGGCCAATATTAATCCCTCAACAAACATCACGAAAAAAATTTATTTGATCATTATCCCATTGCTGTTTGTGGGATCGTGCTGTGTGCAAATTGGCTGCCGCGTTTCCTACAGTACAACAGTGACTACACTTCAAAAAGTGCTTCATTGGCTGTAAAGCGCTTTGGGATGTCCTGAGTTCATGAAAGGCGCTATAAATACAAGTTCTTTTTCTCTTTTGGAACAGAACACACTTTGATCAGGGTTCCTGGGGGAGAGGAAACATTCATTAACAACTTTGCTGAGATTTTGCATCGTGACGACGCTGTGCTAAGAACTGTTCTTTTCTTGATTTTATATTACAGCGTTCTCCGGGGACCCTACACCTGCAAGGTTAACTGTCTCTGCTTTGCTACAATTAAATGTAGTAACAGAGTTTGGGTCCTGTACACACACTGTCAGTAATATACTATTGATACTTCATGTATTTGTTTTCAATGTAAACTACCCCAGTGCCCCTGGACTCTGGTGCTGACAGCAGTCAGACCATTCGTTCCCATTAGTGCCCCAGTGGCACCATGCCAGAGGGCGCTGGGCACCAACCCAGTCAGAACGTCCACCATCCAAGTTCCCTTCCTCCTCCCCCTACCCAGAAAGAGGAACTGCAAACTCTGCCCTGAGTGAAGGGGCTCAATCTACACCCTCCCACTGTACGGTGCTGTCTCTGTAGCCTCCTCCAGTCCTACAACCCTCTGAGATAGCTGCGCTCCTCCAATTATGGCCTCTTGCACATCCTCCATTTTAATCGCTCCGCCATTGGCGGCTGTGCCTTCAGACCTAAGCTCTGAAATTCCTCTCCCTAAACCTCTCCGCCTCTCTTTTCTCCTTTTAAGACATTCTTTAAATCCTACCTCTTTGACTAAGCCTGTCCTAATATCTCCTTATGTGGCTCGGTGTCAAAATTTGTTTGATAATCGCTCCTGTGAAGCGCCTCGGGACCAATGTCCCCCGTAAGCCGCACTGCCTCCTGTGCGGCCTGCCTCCCCCAATGCGTGGCCCATTCAAATTTTTGCGCATGTGCGATATCTACAATGGGAAAGCCGGTGAGCAGCCTGCGCGGGACCTCGCAGATGACTGCGTGGCCGCGCGGCTTAGCAGGAACATTGCTTGGGACGTTTTACTACGTTAAAGGCACTATATAAATGCAAGTTGTTGTTGTTGTTGGTGCTGTCAGTGATTTTTTTTAAATTCATTCTCGGGATGTGGGCGTCGCTGGCAAGGCCAACATTTATTGCCCATCCCTAGTTGCCCTTGAGAAGGTGGTGGTGAGCTGCCTTCTCGAACTGCTGCAGTCTGTGTGTTGAAGATACTCTCACAGTGCTGTTAGGTAGGGAGTTCTAGGATTTTGACCCAGCGACGATGAATGAATGGCGATATATTTCCAAGTCGGAGTGGTGTGTGACTCGGAAGGGAGACTGGAGGTGGTGGTGTTCCCAGCGTCTGCTGCCCTTGTCCTTCTAGGTGGTAGAGGTCATGGGTTTGGGAGGGCTAGGCAGGGAAAAAATCAGCTGGGGCTCCTGATCCCGATCCGATGACCACTGCCTGCCCCCCCCCCCCCCCCCCACCCCGTTTAAAAGACTTACATTTCTACAGTGTCTTCAGGACGTCCCTTTACAGCCAATGAATTGGTTTTGAAGTGTAGTCACTGTTGTAATGTAGGAAATACCCCAGACAACTTGCGCACAGCAAGCTCCCACAAACAGCAATGTGATAATGACCAGATCATCTGTTTTAATAATGTTGATTGAGTGATTAATATTGGCCAGGACATTGGGGAGAACTCCCCTGCTCTTCTTCAAAATAGTGCCATGGGATCTTTTACGTCCATCTGAGAGAGAAGACGGGGCCTCGGTTTAACGTATCATCGGAAAGACGGCACCTCTGACAGTGCAGCACTCCCTCAGTACTGCACTGGGAGTGTCAGCCTAGAATTTTGTGCTCAAGTCTCTGGAGTGGGACTTGAACCCACGACCGTCTGACTCAGAGGCGAGAGTGCTGCCCACTGAGCCACGGCTGGCACAGCACCGGCCTCGGCTGTGACGCCCTCCAGAGTCAAATGACCAGCCGGCACTCACCGTCAGGGGTCCGCACGCGAAGGGTGGGCAGCTGGGGTGTGAGCCTGGAGATCACCGTTGAAGGGTACACCAGGACGAGTCTGAGCCCTCCAGAGGGGTTAGTCAGGTACCGACTGCTAGACACAGAGTGTGTGGACAATCGCCCAGGGCCACAAGCGTGGTGGGAACGATGCGAATTGTGGAAGATATTTATTCTCAAATTTCCTTTTAATAATTAAGACAGAAGTGTTGTTTTATGAAGACGGTGGGGGGGGGATACAGACTTAGAAAGACTTGCATTTATATAGCACCTTTCACAACCTCGGGACGCCCAAAGTGCTTTACAGCCAATGATGTACTTTTGAAGTATAGTCACTGTTGTAATGTAGGAAATGGCAGCAATGGCCAACCTCTGACCCCGTGATCACATTCCTGTGAAGTGCCTTGGGGATGTTTTACTACATTGTTGTTGTTGACGAGTTGTTGTTGTTCAATCAGCATCCAAAGGTGACAGAAATTTGTCAAAGGATTGCCCTTTTCTCAAGAAGTGAGAATGAAAAGCTTGCTTTGAAAAGCTAACAACTTGCCCATTCCTGAAATTTTTTATGGCGCCAATTCTTTTTTCCAGCAACGCACATTTTTCACTAAATTGCTGCCTCTCCTCGTTAAACGGCTTTAAACACAAGTGATAAATAAAGGCTAACGATGATGGGCAGAACAGTGTGGCAGGAGGGCTGCCTGCGATTGGCGGGTCAGGGGCGAGAGGGGGAGGGGAATTTACTAAGAGCTGTATGTTTGCTTGTCGTTATGTTTTAAAAGGCACCCGTGTTCACGCCAAAGCAATGAAGTATCTTTAATAGCTGAAGGGTATTGATTGCTTCGCATAGTGCTCGTTGCAGCACTTGCTGTAAAATCTAAGAGATGCAGTTAAAAGGCACTCAATTCCAGCTAATCAGGAGTCTGAAGTGAAACATCCCAACAAAGGCTTTATTGATGAGCATGTTTAGAAACAGTTCAGGAGCCGATGTGCCACAATCCATCAATCCCTTGGTACTGGGGGAAATCGAGCCCTCTTCACAGCAAATTAACACCACGCACATTATATGACACGGTCCCCCACCACTTAAAAGGTCCACATTTAAAACGGTCGGTCGCTTGTATCGGGCAAAATGCGATCACTATTACCCATTTGGGTAATCTAGGCTGACACTACAGTGCAGTACTGAGGCGGTGCTGCAACGTCGGAGGTGCTGTCATTTGGATGAGACGTAAAATATCCCACGGCAGTATTCGAAGAAGAACAGGTGTGTCCTAGGGCCAATATTTATCCCTCAACCAACATCACTAAAACAGATGATCTTGTCATTTATCTCATTACTAGTTAGTGGGAGCTTGCTGTGCGCAAATTGGCGTTTCCCACGTTACAACAGTGACTACACTTCAAAAGTACTTCATTGGCTGTAAAGTGCTTTGGGACGTCCTGAGGTCATGAAAGGCGCGATAGAAATGCAAGTCTTTCTTCCAAATAACCGATTAAATGTATCAGTGGGACAGTTTGGATGATATTTTGCATGGCTTGCTGAACCAGTTATGTACTGGAGGAGGTATCTCATCGATGCTCAGACACTGAACACTCAGGGAACACTGTTTTTTCTGGGGCTCCTTTACGTCAGCAGCTTCAGGCCTGTGTCTGTGTCACAGACAATCTCTGCAACCTGTCCCACCCCCACACCAGACGGACTGATGACAGCTATCCCAGTCACAGCCCTGCTCTTTCGGTTGTGATGACGTGGAAGAGCAATCGTGAGTGAGGTCTGGAAATAAACAGCCTGCTGGGGTTAATCTAGATAGAGTGGGGGCTGGTACTATGGATGCAGGGAGTAAATGCACCATGTGGCTCGGTATTGAGCCACACAGGCCGGAAGGCCCAAGTTTCAGGCAATGGGCCTACGCCTAGTTGGCTGATCTCAGCGGGCTCTGAGTGCCACAATTAGCCTCAGCACCGCTGGGCGCTGCTGGGGATGGTGGACAATGTTCCCTTTAAAACATTTTTTGGGTGCACGGCCCATTCAAAATACTGCGCCTGCGTGGTTTTTCCTAAATTAAAAGCCGGTGAGCTGGCTGCGCGGGAGCTGCAGAATGCCGCGCGGCCGCACAGCTTAAGGGGGACATTGGTGGTGGAATCAGTCAAGGATCCTGGTCCCCGATCAAGTGAGTCTTGGTGGAACTGCAAGTTTGTGGACGATAGATGAGGAGTGGGCTGAGCTGTGAAATGCCTGATGATTAAATAGCCTGCCACACTCTCTGTGTACAAAACTGAGCCAAGGGCTGGAGCTGAACTAGGGAACTATACCCAGTATAGGGTCAACACCTTCAGATTTCATATCTCGTAAAATGTTTCCACAGCTGGACTGAAACTACGCTTAAACTACGCAAGAGTAGGAATAGACTGGATGTTGGGCAATTCTTCATTTCCCCGAGAGTAGTGAGCCTCTGGAATACATTGCTGGCTGGTGTGGTGGGTGCTGACTCTCTGTACGCCTTCAAGACAAGTTGGACCGGTTCTTGACTGGGGCAGAGATCGCATCATATAGAAGCTTTTACAGGCGGAGCAGGCTTGAAGGGCCGAATGGCCTACTCCTGCTCCTATTTTTCTAATACTTGGTCCATGTGATCCCCTGGACTGCTTTCGACAGGCAATGTTCCCTTTAAGCTGCGCGCCCACGCAGGGCTCCAGGGGGCCTCCAGGGCTTGCCGGTTGCTCAATGTAAAAACCGCGCATGCGCCGTGTTTTGAATGGCCTGCGCAGCCCCTTGAAGGGGCCAAAAATAATTACAGGGAACATTGCTGAGGGGGTCAGAGAGGAATTTTGGTGCGCACAATGTAATAATGTACAGTTCAGGTCAGTCTCCTCTCTGCTGGCTGCTGCCATGAAATCATTTAAGGACAGTGTGAACCCTGCTGGTTTTAGCTCACAGCAGAAAAACTGCTCCTTAATTTAGCATTGACACAAATTTGTTAATCTCACATAGAGGCTGCAAGAATGTCTAGTTGAGGAAATAGAGATGTCACGTTGTTACATTGGGAGCACTCTTAGTTTGGTACATTGGGGCGCTGTTCTCAGTTTGGTACATTGGGCAAATGTGAAAAGTCGCACAACACCAGGTTATAGTCCAACAGTTTTATTTGAAATCACAAGCTTTTGGAGCGCTGCTCCTTCGTCAGGTGAAGTGAAGACATCTCTTCACTTCACCTGACGAAGGAGCAGCGCTCCGAAAGCTTGTGATTTCAAATAAAACTGTTGGACTATAACCTGGTGTTGTGCGACTTCTCACATTTGTCCACCCCAGTCCAACACCGGCATCTCCACATCATGGTACATTGGGGGTGCTGTTCTCAGTTTGGGACATTGGGGGCGCTGTTCTCCGTTTGGTACATTGGGGGCGCTGTTCTCCGTTTGGTACATTGGGGGCGCTGTTCTCCGTTTGGTACATTGGGGGCGCTGTTCTCAGTTTGGGACATTGGGGGCGCTGTTCTCAGTTTGGTACATTGGGGGCGCTGTTCTCAGTTTGGTACATTGGGGGCGCTGTTCTCCGTTTGGTACATTGGGGGCGCTGTTCTCAGTTTGGGACATTGGGGGCGCTGTTCTCAGTTTGGGACATTGGGGGCGCTGTTCTCAGTTTGGTACATTGGGGGCGCTGTTCTCAGTTTGGGACATTGGGGGCGCTGTTCTCAGTTTGGGACATTGGGGGTGCTGTTCTCCATTTGGGACATTGGGGGGCGCTGTTCTCAGTTTGGGACATGGGGGCGCTGTTCTCCGTTTGGTACATTGGGGGCGCTGTTCTCCGTTTGGGACATTGGGGGGCGCTGTTCTCAGTTTGGGACATTGGGGGGCGCTGTTCTCAGTTTGCGACATTGGGGGGCGCTGTTCTCAGTTTGGTGTTAGGGCACATTTATTGGCGCCTAACTGGTGTTACGGCTGGCCTGGAATGTTCAATACTAAACAATGGGGTGATAAGGTAGGAAAATGTTCCAATCCTCACTTCACCTGACGAAGGAGCAGCGCTCCGAAAGCTTGTGATTTCAAATAAAGCTGTTGGACTATAACCTGGTGTTGTGCGACTTCTCACTTTTGTCCACCCCAGTCCAACACCGGCATCTCCGCATCATCACTGAGATATGGTACTGCATCATACAGACTAGGAAGTCCCCAATTCAATTTCTGGTCTATGTTGAGTTAGCTGATCTCAGGAAGGGGTCTACAATTGGCTGAGTTCCCAAGCTGGATCACTATCTAGTGAACCTTGCTGGAAAGTGTAAGCATGAGTGTGGATGCTAAGTGAGTCCAGGATCAGGTTAAACAGCCCCCATAGTTGAATCATTGAGCGACTGTCCAGCCTACACATGACAATTGACCACTGGATTGGTCTACAGGAAAGATAGGGAAAATGGCAGAGGGGAAGGAGTAGCCTTAGTGATTAAGGATGAAATCACTTCAATGATAAGAGAGGATATAAAGAGAGGTAAGCAGGCAGTGGTGTCTTTATGAGTAGAATTAAGAAATAGGATTGGATTTAAGACTGTAGTGGGAGTTGTGTATAGGCCCCCTGGTAGCTGCTCTGAAGTGCTAGATTGTATAAATGCAGAGATTAGACAAGCATGTAGCAAAGGCAGAGTGGCTTTAATGGGGGATTTTAACTTTCATATAGATTGGGATAAGCAGACCTGTCAGAAAGGTAGTGAATTTCTTGAGAGTGTCCGGGATAGTTTTCTACAATATGTCCTAGAGGCAACAAGGGGGAAAGCCATATTAGATTTAGTAATGAGTAATGAGCCAGATTTAGTTAACAGCCTAACTGTGCGTGAACATTTATCCAATAGTGATCATAACATGATCGAGTTCAACATAGCGTTTGAAAGGGAGAAACACGAAACAGCTACTAAGATTCTAGATTTAGGTAAGGCCGACTTCAACAGGATGAGGCAGAGACTGTCTACAGTAAACTGGGCAAATCTGTTAATGGGTAAAACGACAGAAGATCAGTGGCAGATGCTTAAAAAAGAATTTAAGGTTATACAGAACCAGTTTATATCCCTGAGGGGCAAGAGCTCTGCTTGCCAAAAAAAACCAGCCATGGATGACTAAAGAGGTAAGGGACAGCATAAAACTAAAAGAAAAAGCATACAGAAATGAAAAAAAAGCACAGATCCTGGCGAATGGGAAAGATACAAAGAACAGCAAAGGGTCACAAAACAGATAGTAAGAGCTACAAAAAGGGAGTATGAAAAGAAACTTACAAGGGATATCAAAATCAATACAAAGAATTTTTACAATTACATTAGGAAAAAGAGGGTGGTCAGGAGCAATGTTGGCCCCTTAAAAACTGAAAGCGGTGATATTGTCAATGATAATAAGGAAATGGTGGACATGTTGAATAATTACTTGGCGTCAGTATTTACAGGAGAAGAGCTATCGCATGCCGGAAATCCCAAGGAAATGAATATTGAATCGGGGACAGGGACTCAATAAAATTAACGTAAGTAAAATAACAGTAATGAAGATACTAATGGCACTAAAGAGTGACAAATCCCCAGGACCAGATGGTTTCCATCCCAGGGTTTTAAAGGAAGCGGGTGATCACATTGCAGATGCCCTAACTATAATCTTCCAAAGTTCTCTCGATTCAGGAACTATTCCTTTAGATTGGAAAATTGCATATGTCACTCCGCTATTTAAGAATGGCGAGAGAGGGAAACTAGGGAATTATAGACCAGTTAGCCTAACACCTGTTGTCGGGAAATTGCTAGAGTCTATAATTAAGGATAGGGTGAATGAACACCTCGAAAATTTTCAGTTTATCAGAGAGAGCCAGCATGGATTTGTGAACGGTTAGGTCATGCCTGACAAACCTGATTGAATTTTTTGAAGAGGTGACTAAGTAGTGGACAGGGGAATGTCTATGGGTGTTATTTATATGGACTTCCAGAAGGCATTTGATAAAGTCCCACATAAGAGACTGTTATCTAAGGTAGAAGCCCACGGAATTGAGGGCAAATTATTGACCTGGTTGCAAATTGGCTGAGCGGCAGGAGACAGAGTAGGGGTAATGGGTAGGTACTCTAATTGGCAGGATGTGACTAGTGGTGTCCCGCAGGGATCTGTGTTGGAACCTCAACTATTCACAGTATTTATTAACGACTGAGATGATGGCATAGTAAGTCATGTATCCAAATTTGCCGATAAAACAAAGCTAGGCGGCATTGTAGGCCGTGTAGATGAAAGTATAAAATTACAAAGGGATATTGATAGATTAAATGAATGGGCAAAACTGTGGCAAATGGATTTCAATAAAAGTAAAGGTGAGGTCATCCACTTTGGACCTAAACAGGATAGAACAGGGTACTTTCTAAATGGTGAAAAGCTAAAAACAGTGGAGGTCCAAGGAGACTTGTGGGTCCAGGTACATAGATCACTAAGATGTCATGAACAGAAAATAATCAAAAAGGCTAATGGAATGCTGGCCTTTATATCTAGAGGACTAGAATACAAGGGGGGTAGAGGTTATGCTGCAGCTGTACAAAACCCTGGTTAGGCCACACCTGGAGTACTGTGAGCAGTTCTGGGCACCACACCTTAGGAAGGATATATTGACCTTGGAGGGAGTGCAGCGTAGGTTTACCAGAATGATACCCGGACTTCAAGGGTTAAGTTATGAGGAGAGATTACACAAATTAGGGTTGTACTTCCTAGAATTTAGAAGATTAAGGGTGATCTGATCGAACTTTTCAAGATATTAAGGGGGACAGATAGGGTAGATCGAGAGAAACTATTTCCGCTGGTTGGGGAATCTAAGACTAGGGGGCATAGTCTACAAATTAGAGCCAGACCTTTCAGGAGTGAAATTAGGAAACACTTCTACACACAAAGGGTGGTAGAAGTTTGGAACTCTTTTCTGCAAATGGCAATTGATGTTAGATCAATTGTTAATTTTAAATCTGAGATTGATAGATTTTTGTTAACCAAAGGTATTAAGGGATATGGGGCAAAGGCGGGTATATGGAGTTAGGTCGCAGATCAGCCCTGATCTCATTGAATGGCGGAACAGGCTCAAGGGGCTGAATGGCCTACTCCTGTCCCTAAGTTCCTATGATGGGGTACTGGAGGGTGTCTGGCATCTGTTTCCCTACATTACAACACTGACTACCCTTCAAAAATACCTCATTGGCTGTAAAGCGCTTTGGGACGTCCTGAGGTTGTGAAAGGCGCTATAGAAATGCAAGTCTTTTTTTGTGGATCTGCACCCCAAGAGGCACCAAGGAGAGAAGGGGAAACATGGTGGTATCAACAAGGAGAGTTTAAGATTTTAATCTTAAAATTAGAGCTAGGCCATTTAAAAGTGAAATCGGGAAGCACTTTTTCATACAAAGGGTAGTGGAAATCTGGAACCCTCTTCCCCCAAAAGGTTGGGGACGTTGGGGATCAATTAAAATTTTTAAAGACTGAGATCAATAGATTTTTGTTAGGTAAGGGTATCAAGGGATATAGAGCAAAGACGGGTAAATGGCATTGAGGTACAGATCAGCCATGAAGTAATAGGTTCGAGGGGCAGAATGTCCTGTTTCTAAAGGGACATATTCTGGTAAGACGTTCTACATGAATACAAACATCAGTCTAGTCCTCCCTCCCCACACCTGATCCTATTTGAAAATGTGTCCAAAGCCCCAGTCACACCAGTGACCCAGGCCATGAATGAACTGTGAACAAGCACCACAAATATAATCAGAGTGCACCTGCCTCGGCTCATCAGTTCAAGCTTGCCATTGAAACTAAATAAAATATATGAAAATGATTTTTGTTTTGTTCATTTAATTCCAAACTGCTTTCTGTGACAATGAATAATGTTACATTACAGTTGCTAAAGGACACTGCAACAGTGTAATAGATATCAGGCAAGAGTCTGATGTGCTTTTTGCCTGTACCTGAATCTAATGGATGATAATTGCTTACTTATGGAATTCCTCTTGATTGCAGATCTATTATCCAAGCTCAGTGCTTGTGTTTCAATGCACAATTTCACAAAACGATGATTAAGTGGCCTGATCTGTGCTAAATGTCACTACACATTGTCCTTTCTGTTTTCTAATTCACTGTTTTCTTCCTAAACGCCCCTCCCTTTTTTGTGAGTCATTCCGAGCAGCTTGCTTTCAAAGGGACGGTGATGTGTTGAGGAGAGGGTTCAAGGACGATTCTGGAATCCCTCCATGGCTTCGCCCCACTCCCTATCTCTGTAACCTCCTCCAGCCCCACAACCCTCCAAGGGTAAACACCTCGAGTTTTGCCAATCACCTTAAATCTGTGCCCTCTCGTTATTGACCCTTCAGCCACTGGAAAGAGTTTCTCTTTATTTACTCTATCTAAACCCTTCATGATTTTAAACACCTCTATCAAATCTCCTCTTAGCCTTCTCTGCTCCAAGGAGAACAACCCCAACTTAGAACATAAGAATTAGGAGCAGGAGTAGGCCATATGGCCTTTCGAGCCTGCTCCACCATTCAATAAGATCATGGCTGATCTTCAACCTCAACTCCACTTTCCCGCCCGATCTCCATATCCCTTGATTCCCCTAGAGCCCAACAATCTATCTATCTCGGCCTTGAATATACTCAACAACTCAGCATCCACAGCCCTTTGGGGTAGAGAATTCCAAAGATTCACAACCCTCTGAGTGAAGAAATTCCTCCTCATCTCAGTCATAAATGGCCGACCCCTTATCCTGAGACTATGCCCCCTAGTTCTAGACTCTCCAGCCAGGGGAAACAGCCTCTCAGCATCTACCCTGTCAAGGGTTTCAGTTATGTGGATAATTGGAGCACATTCTGGGGAAGGTGGGACCTGTACAAACAGGTTTGCACCTGAACCAGAGGGGCACCAATATCCTGGGAGGGAAATTTGCTACGGCTCTTCGGGGGGGTTTAAACTAATTTGTCAGGGGGATGGGAAAAAGGGCTGTAGTCCACGAGCCAGTGGTGAGTGTAGGGAGGTACTGAGGAGGGTATCAAGGTCGCAGGAATGTACCGGCAGACAGGAAGATGGCTTGAAGTGTGTCTACTTCAATGCAAGGAGCATCCGGAATAAGGTAGGAGAACTTGGAGCGTGGATTGGTACTTGGGACTACGATGTGGTGGCCATTACGGAGACATGGTTAGAACAGGGACAGGAATGGTTGTTGGAAGTTCCGGGGTATAGATGTTTCAGTAAGAGTAGGGAAGTTGGTAAGAAAGGTGGAGGAGTAGCATTGTTAATCAAGGATAGTTTAACAGCGGCAGAAAGGCAGTTCGAGGGGGATCTGCCGTCTGAGGTAATATGGGCTGAAGTTAGAAATAGGAAAGGAGCGGTCACGTTGTTAGGAGTTTTCTACAGGCCCCCAAATAGTAATAGAGATGTGGAGGAAGAAATTGCAAAGCAGATTATGAATAGGTGTGGAGGTCACAGAGTAGTTGTCATGGGTGACTTCAACTTTCCAAATATTGATTGGAACCTTTATAGGTCAAACAGTTCGGATGGGATAGTTTTTGCACAGTGTGTGCAGGAGGGTTTCCTGACACAATATGTGGATAGGCCGACAAGAGGTGGGGCCACGTTGGATTTGGTACTGGGTAATGAACCGGGCCAAGTGTTTGATTTGTATGTGGGAGAGCACTTTGGAGATAGTGACCACAATTCGGTAACTTTCACTATTGCAATGGAGAGGGATAGGGCCATACGGCAGGGCAGGGTTTATAATTGGGGGAGGGGTAATTATGATGCGATTAGGCAAGAATTAGGGAGTATAAGATGGGAACAGAAACTATCAGGGAAAGGCACAAACGAAAAGTGGAGCTTTTTCATGGAGCAATTACTGCGTGTCCTTGATAGGTATGTCCCTGTCAGGCAGGGAGGAAATGGCCGAGTGAGAGAGCCATGGTTCACAAAAGAGGTTGAATGTCTAGTCAAGAGGAAAAAGGAAGCGTATGTAAGGATGAGAAAACAAGGTTCAGTTGGGTCGATTGAGGGGTACAAGGTAGCAAGGAATGAGCTAAAAAAAGAGCTTAGGAGAGCTAGGAGGGGGCATGAGAAGTCCTTGGCGGGTCGGATCAAGAAAAACCCCAAGGCTTTTTACTCTTATGTGAGAAATAAAAGAATGACCAGGGTGAGGGTAGGGCCGGTCAAGGACAGTAGTGGGAACTTGTGCATGGAGTCAGAAGAGATAGGAGAGGTGATGAATGAATACTTTTCGTCAGTGTTCACCGAGGAGAGGGGCCATGTTCTTGAGGATGAGCGTGTGATAAAGGTGGATAGGCTGGAGGTGGTAGATGTTCTGAGGGAAGATGTTTTAGCAATTTTGAAGAACCTGAGGGTCGATAAGTCCCCTGGGCCAGATGGGATATATCCTAGGATTCTTTGGGAGGCAAGGGAGGAGATTGCAGAGCCTCTGGCTTTGATCTTTGGGTCCTCACTGTCCACGGGGATGGTGCCAGAGGACTGGAGAGTGGCGAATGTTGTTCCTCTCTTCAAGAAAGGAAATAGGAATGACCCTGGTAATTATAGGCCGGTTAGTCTTACTTCGGTGGTTGGTAAGATAATGGAAAAGGTCCTGAGGGATAGGATTTATGACCATTTGGAAAGGGGCAACTTAATCAGGGATAGTCAACACGGATTCGTGAAGGGTAAGTCTTGCCTCACAAATTTGATTGAATTCTTTGAGGAGGTAACTAAGTGTGTAGATGAAGGTAGAGCAGTTGATGTCGTATACATGGATTTTAGTAAGGCGTTTGATAAGGTTCCCCATGGTCGTCTCATGAAGAAAGTAAGGAGTTGTGGGATAGAGGGAAATTTGGCCGATTGGATAAGTAACTGGCTATCTCATAGAAGGCAGAGGGTGGTGGTGGATGGAACATTTTCGGACTGGAGACCAGTTACCAGCGGTGTGCCACAGGGGTCGGTGCTGGGTCCTCTGCTGTTTGTGATTTTTATCAATGACTTGGAGGAGGGGACTGAAGGGTGGATCAGTAAATTTGCTGATGACACCAAGATTGGTGGAGTAGTGGATGAGGTGGAGGGCAGTTGTAGGCTGCAAAGGGACATTGATAGGATGCAGAGCTGGGCCGAAAAATGGCAGATGGAATTTAACCCTGATAAGTGCGAGGTGATTCATTTTGGTAGGGCAAATTTGAATAAGGATTACAGGGTCAACGGCAGGGTTCTGAGGAACGTGGAGGAGCAGAGGGATCTGGGGGTTCATATCCACAGATCTCTGAAGGTTGCCACTCAAGTGGATAGAGCAGTAAAGAAGGCCTATGGTGTGTTGGTGTTTATTAACAGAGGGTTTGAGTTTAAGAACCGTGAGGTTATGCTGCAACTGTACAGGACCTTGGTGAGACCACATTTGGAATATTGTGTGCAGTTCTGGTCACCTCACTATAGGAAGGACGTGGAAGCATTGGAAAGAGTGCAAAGGAGATTTACCAGGATGCTGCCTGGTTTGGGGGGGAGGTCTTATGAGGAGAGATTGAGGGAGTTGGGGCTTTTCTCTTTAGAGCGCAGGAGGATGAGAGGCGACTTAATAGAGGTTTATAAGATGATGAGGGGGATAGATAGACTGGATGTTCAGAGACTATTTCCTCGGGTAGAGGCAGCT
Organism: Squalus acanthias; assembly: GCA_030390025.1. NCBI lineage: Eukaryota > Metazoa > Chordata > Chondrichthyes > Squaliformes > Squalidae > Squalus > Squalus acanthias. Next base: position 5,482,398 of record CM059448.1, read on the forward strand.
GTTACAAGGGGGCATAACTATAAGGTGCATGGGGGGAGATATAGAAGGGATGTCCGAGGTAGATTCTTTACTCAGAGAGTGGTTGGGGTGTGGAATGGACTGCCTGCTGTGATAGTGGAGTCGGACACTTTAGGAACTTTCAAGCGGTTATTGGATAAGCACATGGTGCACACCAGAGTGATAGGGAGTGTGATAGCTTGATCTTGGTCTCGGACAATGCTCGGCACAACATCGAGGGCTGAAGGGCCTGTACTGTGCTGTACTGTTCTATGTTCTATGTTAAGCCCTCTCAGAATCTTATGTGTTTCACTGAGATCACCTCTCATTCTTCTAAACTCCAGAGAGTATAGGCCTAATCTACTCAATCTCTCCTCATAGGACAGCCCTCTCATCCCAGGGATCAATCTAGTGAACCTTTGTTGCACCGCCTCTAAGGCAAGTATGTCCTTCCTCAGATAAGGAGACCAAAACTGTGCACAGTACTCCAGGTGTGGTCTCACCAAAGCCCTGTACAACTGTAGTAAGACTTCCTTACTCTTGGCGTCCAACCCTCTTGCAATAAAGGCCAACATGCCTTTTGCCTTCCTAATTGCTTGCTGTACCTGCATGATAACTTTCTGTGTTTCCTGTATGAGCACACCTAAATCTCTCTAAACACCAACATTTAATGGTTTCTCACCATTTAAAAAATATTCTGTAGAGTAAATAGAGTAAATAACCTCACATTTCCCCAATTACACTCCATCTGCCACCTTATTGCCCACACACTTAGCCTGTCTATATCCCTTTGCAGGCTCTCTAGTCTATCTCGCTTTCTAGCTTCTCTAGTCTATCCACATAACTGTAATCCCTCATCCCTGGAACCATTCTAGTAAATCTCTTCTGTATCCTCTCCAAAACCTTCATGTCCTTCCTAAAGTGTGGTGCCCAGAATTGGACACAAAACTCCAGATGGCGGACTGTTGCACACTTGCCATCTGTACTTGCTCTCAAACCTATACAAACCACCAAGAGATAAAATACGACCCACTTTGAGTCTCAACTCACCTCTGTGGCCTTTTTCGCCCTCCTTACGGGTTGGTGGGTCACATGGTTGACAGTCCATGGACCGAGCGACTGATTGGCGTAAAAGTCCATCGGGTATTGTTGCTGCCACTCGACCTCCTTGAGAACCACAGCTGCCTAAGCACAGAGGGAGGAAACCAGAACACATTGAGACCAGGAGCCCATGGGATACACTTGGTCACAACTCCAATAAAACTGCTGGCTTAACACTCGCCTTGGATGTTTCATCATTTTATCACCTACTGTCCCCAGGTGAGAGGTTGGCTGGGTCAGACTACCTGGCCCCAGACCTCAATAAAAGGCTACCTGGCCCCAGACCTCTATAGACAGCTACCTGTTCCTAGACCTCTATAACTGGCTACCTGACCCCAGATCTCTATAACTTGGCTACCTGATCCCAGATCTCTATAACTTGGCTACCTGGTCCCAGACCTCTATAAAAGGCTACCTGGCCCCGGACCTCTATAGATGGCTACCTGCTCCTAGACCTCTATAACTGGCTATCTGACCCCAGACCTATATAAATGGCTACCTGGCCCTAAACCTCCATAAATGGCTACCTGGCCCCTGATCCCTATAAATGGGTTCATGCTCCTGGACCTCTATCAATGCTGTTCTCTATCTAACCGCTAGGAATTGTTCTGAGGGTTTCCCAGGAGCTGCCCGTGCGGGGAAAACGCAGAACATGGAGCTTTCGCCCCCACCATCCTTGTGCAGAATGTTACTGCATCGTCCCGAGCTGGTTTCACCAAGCAGACAGCTGCCCTGGTGTCCTGGGGAGACGCCTATTTTTGGGTCCTGCCGCACTTTATGAAGAATGGCTGCCCCTCGTGCTGGAGACTGCGAGTCGCGAGAGACGGTGAGAGCTCGGCGTCACTGCGGAGGATTTATGGTGCTTATCTGATTGGATCAGGACTCCTGGTGTGACCTTTATTTTTAAGCAGTAGAAGCAGTAGATATAATGAATGAACCTGAACTCCTGGCTGCTCTCTCTCCTGGATAGCCTTATCTTGAATAATTGATATAATTAATCTTTTTATTTCATTTCCTCTCCGTGTGCGGTTAAAGCTTAATTATCAATTGTTTGTTGCAAATTACAATTGTGTTATTTCCCCCGTATTATTTAACAATCGATGCTCTGTTTGCTGATTGATGTCATGAGGCTGTGTTGCATTCGATCTTCCTTTTACATCTGTTCGTTTCTAAGTGATTTTTTTTTAATAAAACATATATTTCTTTCCCTCCCTTGGTATCCTCTGGAATTTGCCGCTACCCATTCTCAGACGCTACTGTGGTTCCGCCACCGACCAGCAGGGGGTTGCAGTGGCGCTACCTCGGTTACCATGACAGCAATGAGGCCGCAGGCTGCATCACGGCCTATGTGGAGAGGGTGGCCGCTGATCCACTCAGATTAAGGTTGCCAACCCTCCAAGGATTGCCCTGGAGTCTTCAGGAATTAAAGATTAATCTCCAGGAGAAAAATCATTGGGGCAATTTTTTTTATTATTCGTTCACGGGATGTGGGTGTCGCTGGCAAAGCCGGCATTTATTGCCCATCCCTAGTTGCCTTCGAGAAGGTGGTGGTGAGCCGCCTTCTTGAATACAACTGAGTGGCTTGCTAAGCCATTTCCGAGGGCAGTTAAGAGTTAGGTGTCAGCCGTGGCTCAGTGGGCAGCACTCTCGCCTCTGAGTTAGAAGGTTGTGGGTTCACAGTCCCACTCGAGGGACTTGAGCGCATAAATCTAGGCTGACACTCCAGTGCAGTGTTGAGGGAGTGCTGCACTGTCGGATGTGCCGGCTTTTGGATGAGACGTTAAACCGAGGCCCCGTCTGCTCTCTCAGGTGGACGTAAAAGATTCCATGGCACTATTTCGAAGAAGAGCAGGGGAGTTATCCCCGGTGTCCTAGCCAATATTTATCCCTGAACCAACATCACTAAACAAAACAGATTATCTGGTCATTATCACATTACTGTTTGTGGGAGCTTGCTGTGCACAAATTGGCTGCCGTGTTTCCCACATTACAACAGTGACTCCACTTCAGAAAGTACTTCATTGGCTGTAAAGTGCTTTGAGACGTCCGGTGGTCGTGAAAGGCGCTATATAAATGCAAGTCTTTCTTTTTTTCTTTCTTTCAATCACATTGCTGTGGGTCTGGAGTCGCATGTAGGCCAGATTGGGTAAGGACGGCAGATATCCTTACCTAAAGGACATTAGTTGAACCAGATGGGGTTTTACGACAATCCGGTAGTTTCATGGTCACCATTATTGATACTAGCTTTTTATTTATTCCAGATTAATTTTAATTAACTGAATTTAAATTCCCCAGCTGCCATGGTGGGATTTGAACACACGTGTCCGGATCATTAAAAGATTGTGTTTTAAAAAAAATTCTGTGAATATTCTTGTTTACTAATTATAAAAATATCGGACATGGGAAAAAAAGGGCTGTTTGACTGACAGTCAAGAATCATCAAATCGGGTGATGAGGAGTCTATTCGCTTTCCAATTAGTGAGGGAGGGTGGGGCACCGCGAGGATGGGCGTGTCGGACGACCAATGGCGAGGGTGCGGGGGCGGGGCGGTTGGTGGCAGGAGGTCATGTGACGCCACCTCCAGGAATATCTCCAACCGGAGCTGGCAACCCTAACTCAGATCGGCAACACAGATCCTCTGCGGTGACGCCGAGCTCTCACCGTCCCTTTGTGACTGGCAGTCTCTAGCGCAAAATACAGCCGCTTTTGTCGAATGGGCAATGTACCACATAGTCAGTCGCCATCTCAAGAGCCAGCACATAGTTTGGGGGAAGGTGAGGTGGCGGGCGGGCGGGTGGGGCGGGTGGGGCGGGGAGTGAGAGAGAGTTGTCAATTCTGGTTGGATGTATTCCAGGAGGTTTCATCACATGACCTCCAAATGCCCCGCCCACCCACTCTCCTGCCATTGGTCACCTGACATGTCCATCCCCGTGGAGTCCCAGCTTAAAAAAAGACTTGCATTTCTATAGCACCTTTCACGACCACCGCACGTCCCCAAAGCGCTTTACAGCCAATGAAGTACTTTTTGAAGTGTAGTCACTGTTGTAATGTAGGAAGCGTGGCTGCCAATTTGCGCACAGCAAGATCCCACAAGCAACCTTCCCACACCATTTGGAAAGTGAACAAACTCTGGTTGGATGATTCTTGGCTGATAACCAACCTTTTCTTCCCCCCCCCAACCCATCTCCAATATTTTTACAACTAATAAATGAAAGTGTTCAAAGAAAATGAAAGAAACACACAATTTATTTTTAATGCCAGCTATGATTTTTCTCCCAGGTAAACAAACTTGCAGCAGTGACCTGGAGATTAGTCTTTGATTCCTGGAGGGTAGGCAAGCAACCCTAGAGGGAGGGTCAGGGGGGTCAGTGCAGGTTTCCCGACCCTTCAGCTTTTGCAAGCGACATCTCAACCATCTCACGACAGCGAGAGTGGGAAGAGCACAGAGAAGGTTGCAGGGCCCTCTCCCTACAGAGACAGGAAGCGCTGTCATCGTCACCGCAGACGATGATGAGGGTTGAACCTCAGAGAGATACTTATCAGGCAATTCACATTCTCGAGCTCTGAATTCCTATCACTTCTTTAATGGAGTTTCTGCCTGGAACAGAGAAAATTGTTTTTTTTTCTTCATTGTAATAAGGGGGTTTGTTAGAATGAGGTTTGAACACACTTTTTTAAAAAGAACCGGACCTCCTTGGATGATCCGGCACATTTCTCCGGTCCGACAGGCCAAGATCGATCCCTGGTCTCTGCTAAATTAGCTGATCCCATCTGGTGTGCCAACAGAGGGGCCACTGCTACTGACTTTGGCACCCCCTGGGCTAGGGAGGGGAAAATGGGCCAGGCTTCCCACTCCTGATCGCTGTCCAGTGTCCCCGGCTGGTAGGTGTGTGAGTGTGTGTGTGTGTGTGTGTGTGTGTGTGTGTATGTGTGTGTGTGTGTATGTGTGTGTGTGTGAAAGTCAGGTGAGGACAGGACCTGGCCCCCCAGTGTGATGCCTCCCACAGTCAAATAGCTCCCGGCACTCACTGTTTAGGTTCACACCCGGAGAATGGCCACTTGGGTGAGGTACCGAAGGAGGGCTGCTGGCAACCACCCCAGAGGAAGAGTCAACAGTTTAAGGGAGAAGGAGAATAAAACAAAGGCGCTGGATCTGACTCCCACTTTGAAATGAATCACTCACTTCTCACTGTGATTGGGATCGCTGGCACAGACACGATGGGCCGAATGGCCTCCTTCAGTGCTGTTTCATTCTATGATTACAATTCACTGATCTATGGCACCCACGGGCTATCTCGGAATGCTGAGATCCTAGCAGGTCCCACCACCTTCTCCGCAGCCTGTAGCAGCCCTTGATCCCGTGGGTAGCTATCCCCTTGTTACGCCTGCGATATCCCAAACGCGCAGCTTCCTATTTCATCAGGGCCGAGGCCGGCTGGTCACCTACCTCGTACGGAGTGAGCAGGGGTTTGGAAAAAGCCTTTCCCCAGTCGATGGAAAGCCTCGGACAGGCAACCTGCACCCACCTAGAAAAAGAACACAACCCCACACTGAATGAAGGTCGCGTCAGCAGAACAGTGGCTGATATTATACACAAATAAGAACAACTTGCATTTATATAGCACCTTTAACACAGTAAAACATTCCGGGACAACGCAATAACAGAGTGAGTTACGAGCTATGAACGCAAAGACCTTTATTAAAATTGATAAATTAAATCCCAACACCAGTAACAACTAGTATTTATATTGGGCCTTTAATGTAGTAAAACGTCCCAAGGTGCTTCACAGGAGCGTAAATCAGACAAACATTTGACACTGAGCCAAAGGACAGGTGACCAAACGCTTGGTTAAAGAGGTAAGTTTTAAGGAGTGTCTTGAAGGAGATGAGCGAGAGTCGGAGAGGTTTTAGGAGTGAATTCCAGAGCTTAGGGCCTAGGCAGCTGAAGGCACGGCCCCCAATGGTGGAGCGAAGGAGGTGGGGGATTCACGAAAGTCCAGAATTGGAGGAGAGCAGAGATCTCGGAGGGTTGTAGGGCTGGAGGCGGTTACAGTGATAGGGGACCCTCCCTCGCTGTAGGGTTATGACTGACATGCACTTCGTCCCTCCCCCCAGGATGTGGTTGGACCTCGGCGTTACGCTCCCACACCTCCAAGGCGCAGCAGTGTCCCAGCAAACAGCACCCATTCCCCATTAAGACTCCCTGTCCTGAACTCCCCTGTGACTTTAGGGAGAGGGCTGTGAGGTTTTGCGGACCTCCCCCCCACCTACCCAAGCTTATTCCCCAGACGAGGGCAGGAGACGATGTTGAGACAGAGAGCTGGGCGGCTAAAATGGTCACGAATCAACCAGCTCCCTGCAGACACAAAATATTTCAAAGGCTAATTTAATGGTGCCAACTGTAATCAGGCAGTAAATCATTTTTAGTGCTACAACCTTGCGAGCAGGCAGCTCCTGAATATTTTATACCGACTGTCTGCAAAGGTCCTGGACGGGGAGGAAACACACAATATCCTGACTGTTTACCCTAGGGGCGTGGGCTTGCTTGATCCTTTATTGCCCAGTACTGTGTGTCCTGGTTGTAGCCGCATTGGTAGTATTTATGGGAGCTGTTAGAAGGAGATTATTTGTGTTTGAGTTACGGTCCTAATCCAGTGCTCCCGCACAGGAACCATACATCTCAGCCAGAGCCAGTCAGTGGGGCGATTCATATGAACATAAGAATTAGGAGCAGGAGTAGGCCATACGGCCCCTCGAGCCTGTTCTGCCATTCAATAAGATCATGGCTGATCTGCTACCTCAACTCCACTTTCCCGCCCGATCTCCATATCCCTCGATTCCCTTAGTATCCAAAAATCTATCTATCTCAGCCTTGAACCTATAACCTGGTGTTGTGCGACTTCTCATTTTTGTCCACCCCAGTCCAATGCCGGCATCGCCACATCTTGAATATACTCAACAACTCAGCATCCACAGCTCTTTGGGGTAGAGAATTCCAAAGATTCATAACCCCCCTGAGTGAAGAAATTCCTCCTCATCTCAGTCTTAAATGGCCGACCCCTTATTCTGAGACTATGCCCCATAGTTCAAGACTCTCCAGCCAGGGGAAACAACCTCTCAGCATTTACCCTGTCAATCCCTTTCAGAATCTTATGTTTCAATGAGATCACCTCTCATTCTTCCAAACTCCAGAGAGTATAGGCCTAATCTACACAATCTCTCCTCATAGGACAACCCTCTCATCCCAGGAATCAATCTAGTGAATCTTCGTTGCACTGCCTCTAAGGCAAGAATATCCTTCCTCAGGGGGGTTATGCACAGCACTTGTCCCTTTTTATATTTTAACTTTGAAAATTCCCTCCCCTCCTCTCTCCTGAAGGCCAGATTGGGGTGAGGTTCCACGGCCGCTCCTCCAGTACTCCGCCCAAGTGGCCGTACTTCATGTACTGGATGCTAACTGGCTGTTTAACCGTGAAGGCAGCACCCGTTCTCGCTCGATATCCAACACACGCACTTTTCAGCAAGAGTCGCTGGATCGCAGTCAGGAGCTGGAACCTCTCAGATGATTCCCCGCCTCCCCCGCACCCCCATTCTTAGTTCTCGAGCAGCAAAAGCAGTTAACTCAGTAGAGAGCCAGGATCGAACCTGGCCCTTCTGGTCAGTCTGGCTTAATGTGATGCCTTTACCATCGAGGAGATCAATATCAGTAATCCTTTCATTTAAACAAAACTAAGTGAGGGTAATCCAAGTGACAACCACTGACGGATCGCTGTACTGTGCCACACAGTGTAGGTACACTGGCTCCCTATCTCTGTAACCTCCTACAACCAATGTTCCCATTAATTTTTTTTGGGTGCGCGGCCCTGCGGACCATTCAAAAAAGCCAGCGAGCTGTTAGTGCGGGAGGTCCAGAGAGGGGCGCAACTGCGCGGCTTAAAGGGACCATTGCATACAACCCTCTGAGATCTCTGCGCTCCTCCAATTCTGGCCTCTTGTGCATCCCCAATTTTCATCGCTCCACCATTGGTGGCCGTGCCTTCAGCTGCCTGGGGCCCTAAGCTCTGGAATTCCCTCCCTAAACCTCTCTGCCTCTCTCTCCTCCTTTAACACCCTCCTTAAAACCTACTTCTTTGACCAAGCTTTTGCACACCTGTCCTAATTATGCTGTTATGTGGCTCGGTGTCAAACTTTGTGCGGTTACGCTCCTGTGAAGCGCCTTGGGACGATTTACTACTTTAAAGGCGCTGTATAAATGCAAGTTGTCGCATCGGTGACCTTCGATTGACCCTCCTCTGTGTTTTGGTCCAGTCTAATAAAGGAATCGCCTGCCTTCCCTTTAACAATTTGCTGAAGGATGTCAAGCTGGACGTGACCCGGCCTTTACCCCCCTTTCTGACGCTGACCAACCTGTTGCGTTGTCTCCAGCATTTGCTATATTCGTCTCATTTCTGCTTCCTTGCCTGGCACATCAGACTGTATCTATGCAGTGTCACGCACACCAGGCTGGTGAAGGTTCGGAGACAAGTATCATCCAGAATAAATAGTCAGCAGAGGCACCACATTCCAGAAAGTATTCTCAGTGAAATTACAGGGCTTAACCTGGCATTAAGCTGCCCTGGCTCGCATGCCGATCTACACTCAACAAATGCCAAGTTCACTGGGGTGATTTTTCTCAGTGGAATTGGACAAATAGGACAATTTTTTTTGGACACAAGTGTAAAAATACAAAGCTACAGTCTGTGTGATGTGGTGTCACCTTGAACGTTGCCCTTGGCAACTGAGCTTTTAAGTGGCATGATGCTACAATTAACTCCTGTCTCCCTGGGCTAGAGAGAGAGGGGGGGGAACAGCCATGGTTCCCGCTCTGGATCTCTGTCCAGTGACGCCTGCTGGAAAGGGGATGTGTGTCGATGTGGAGTGAGGAAATGATTGAGAACTTTTGAGATTATTTCAATACGCAAAATGGTTAACACTGTACTCCCGTGAAGTGCAACACCAGGGTTAAGTGTTAATGTACGTTTGGAGGTTGTCATTATCCTCACCCCACATCAGTGGGGTTTTGATGTGTTTGAGAATAAATTATCTTAATTCCAAGCACGGGTGGTGATGCTCTCTTCAGGCAGCTCATTGGGACTGTGCAGGAGTCGGGTTATAACAGACTGGGTGGAAGCCAGGTTACCACTGACTGAGCGGACACCAGGTAATAGCAGACTGAGCGGACACCGGGTAATAGCAGACTGAGCGGACACCGGGTAATAGCAGACTGAGCAGACACTGGGTAATAGCAGACTGAGCGGACACCAGGTAACAGCAGACTGAGCGGACACTGGGTAATAACAGACTGAGCGGACACCGGGTAATAGCAGACTGAGCGGACACTGGGTAATAGCAGACTGAGCGGACACCGGGTAATAGCAGACTGAGCGGACACCGGGTAATAGCAGACTGAGCAGACACTGGGTAATAGCAGACTGAGCGGACACTGGGTAATAGCAGACTGAGCGGACACCGGGTAATAGCAGACTGAGCGGACACCGGGTAATAGCAGACTGAGCAGACACTGGGTAATAACAGACTGAGCGGACACCGGGTAATAGCAGACTGAGCGGACACCGGGTAATAGCAGACTGAGCAGACACTGGGTAATAGCAGACTGAGTGGACACTGGGTAATAGCAGACTGAGCGGACACCGGGTAATAGCAGACTGAGCGGACACTGGGTAATAGCAGACTGAGCGAACACCAGGTAACAGCAGACTGAGCGGACACCGGGTAATAGCAGACTGAGTGGACACTGGGTAATAGCAGACTGAGCGGACACTGGGTAATAGCAGACTGAGTGGACACTGGGTAATAGCAGACTGAGCGGACACCGGGTAATAGCAGACTGAGCAGACACTGGGTAATAGCAGACTGAGCGGACACCGGGTAATAACAGACTGAGCGGACACCGGGTAATAGCAGACTGAGCGGACACTGGGTAATAGCAGACTGAGCGAACACTGGGTAATAGCAGACTGAGCGGACACCGGGTAATAGCAGACTGAGCGGGCACTGGGTAATAGCAGACTGAGCGGACACTGGGTAATAGCAGACTGAGCGAACACCAGGTAATAGCAGACTGAGCGGACACTGGGTAATAGCAGACTGAGCAGACACTGGGTAATAGCAGACTGAGCGAACACCGGGTAATAGCAGACTGAGTGGACACTGGGTAATAGCAGACTGAGCGGACACTGGGTAATAGCAGACTGAGCGGACACCGGGTAATAGCAGACTGAGTGGACACCGGGTAATAGCAGACTGAGCGGACACCGGGTAATAGCAGACTGAGCGGACACCGGGTAATAGCAGACTGAGCGGACACCGGGTAATAGCAGACTGAGCGGACACTGGGTAATAGCAGACTGAGCGGACACTGGGTAATAGCAGACTGAGCGGACACTGGGTAATAGCAGACTGAGCGGACACTGAGTAATAGCAGACTGAGCGGACACTGGGTAATAGCAGACTGAGCGGACACCGGGTAATAACAGACTGAGCGGACACCGGGTAATAGCAGACTGAGCGGACACCGGGTAATAGCAGACTGAGCGAACACCAGGTAACAGCAGACTGAGCGGACACCGGGTAATAGCAGACTGAGCGGACACTGGGTAATAGCAGACTGAGCGAACACCAGGTAACAGCAGACTGAGCGGACACTGGGTAATAGCAGACTGAGCGAACACCAGGTAACAGCAGACTGAGCGGACACTGAGTAATAGCAGACTGAGCGGACACCAGGTAACAGCAGACTGAGCGGACACTGGGTAATAGCAGACTGAGCGAACACCAGGTAACAGCAGACTGAGCGGACACTGGGTAATAGCAGACTGAGCGGACACCAGGTAACAGCAGACTGAGCGGACACTGGGTAATAGCAGACTGAGCGGACACTGGGTAATAGCAGACTGAGCGGACACCAGGTAACAGCAGACTGAGCGGACACTGGGTAATAGCAGACTGAGCGGACACTGGGTAATAGCAGACTGAGCGAACACCAGGTAACAGCAGACTGAGCGGACACTGAGTAATAGCAGACTGAGCGGACACTGGGTAATAGCAGACTGAGCGGACACTGAGTAATAGCAGACTGAGCGGGCACTGGGTAATAACAGACTGAGCGGACACCGGGTAATAGCAGACTGAGCGAACACCGGGTAATAGCAGACTGAGCGGACACTGGGTAATAGCAGACTGAGCGGACACTGGGTAATAGCAGACTGAGCGGACACTGGGTAATAGCAGACTGAGCGAACACCAGGTAACAGCAGACTGAGCGAACACTGGGTAATAGCAGACTGAGCGAACACCGGGTAATAGCAGACTGCCCGGGTACCAGGTAACAGCAGATTGCCCGGGCATGAGGTTATGGCAGACACTGGCAACCGCTTTCATGCGAAGAGGGGAAGCATAAACAGCTGAGATTTACAGAGCTGAATAAACAGCACAAACATTTGGTTAATGTTCTTCGAACTCAGCGCTGTTGGATGTCTGTACTTTGTGTGTCTCCTGAACAGGAAGCAAGCTGACAGAGGCAAATGGATCTGTTAGAGCCCTCTGAACTATCGGACGGTGGGGGGAGGGCGAGGGAGCCTTCCCTGAATGGGCTGACAGCATATTGATTGAAACTGTGCTGTTAATTAACAGGAAACATGAGTTCTCTCTTCAGGTAACACAAAAGAATTGACCAAAACATTTTTTTTACAAGAGCCACGGTGGCAACACAGAGCCGTGTCTGCCTTGTTCCTGTGTGATTTACCCACTATACACAGTAATTGAAACTGAAGCCCTGTTACACGTGAGCCCTGTGCTGTCTAAACAGCCTGTCAGCTTGGCTCAGTTGGTATTATCTTCGCTATTGAGTCAGTAGGTTTCTGGGTTCAAGCCCCACTATGGTTTTGAGCAGTTAGTCGAGGCTGACACCAGGACAGCACTAAGGCAGCTCCAGCACTGTAGGGAAGAAAGTAAGCAAGAACTTGCATTTATACAGTGCCTTTCATGACCTCGGGACGTCTCAAAAGCGCTTTACAGCCAATGAAGTACTTTTTGAAGTATAGTCACTGTTGTAATGTAGGAAACACGGCAGAAATTTTGCGCACAGCAAGCTCCCACAAACAATGAGATAATGACCAGATAATCTGTTCCTTTAGTGATGTCTTTGATGTAATGTTTTCCTGACTGACCTGTTTGGACACCATCCACACCTTTGATTGCCGTGATTATCTCTCTGCCGAGGTGTGATAAAGGGCAGTTGGAAAGATTAACTGTAATCATCTGGCAGTGTTCTCTGACTATATATGCTTTAAAAAAAAATAAACACAAAAAAAAACAACCAAAAAAAAAACAACCAAGGGAAAAAAAAAGTTAAAAGCTCAACTGCAGACGACAGCATTTGACACGTTGGACCCCCTGTGACCCACCTCATTGTCTTAGCTGTACTCTGAAGTGTCTTTGATGTAATGCCTCCCTAACAGATTGTATCTCTGCAGACAAATTGCTTTCTGTGTATATATACTGTGTAATAGATTCCCTCCCTGTACCTTTACCTGACGAAGGGGCAGCAGCTCCGAAAGCTCGTAATTTTAAATAAAACTGTTGGACTATAACCTGGTGTTGTGCGACTTCTCATTTTTGTCCACCCCAGTCCAACACCGGCATCTCTGCATCATATATATGCTGTGCCTATATGCATCTCTTCACTTCACCTGACGAAGGAGCAGCGCTCCGAAAGCTTGTGATTTCAAATAAAGCTGTTGGACTATAACCTGGTGTTGTGCGACTTCTCACATTTAGTGATGTTGGTTGAGGGATAAATATTGATGCACTGCCTCGGTACTGCACTGGAGTGTCAGCCTGGATTATGTGCTCAAGTCCCTGAGTCAGAAGGTAGTGGGGTCAAGTCACACTGCAAGAGACTTGAGCACATAACCTAGGCTGACGCTCCCGTGCTGCACTGTTGGAGATGATGTAAAAGATCCCGCAGCACCATTTCGAAGAAGAGCAGGGGAGCTCTCCCCGGTGTCCTGTCCAATATTTATCCCTGAACCAACATCACTAAACAAAACAGATTATCTGGTCATTATCACATTGCTGTTTGTGGGTTCTTGCTGTGCGCAAATTGGCTGCTGCGTTTCCAACATTACAACGGTGACTACACTTCAAAAAGTACTTCATTTGCTGTAAAGCGCTTTGGGATGTCCTGAGGTCATGAAAGGCGCTATAAATACAAGTTCTTTCTTTATTTGGTACAAAAGTACCATCCAACTATAATAGGAAACACAGCTCGCTCTATCACGAGAGAACCTATGTCCATTTACGGGCTAGGTGCCTGGGGAATCAGTGCCTGCGGTCAGTGGGTTATATGGCCCAGTAGTTGTTTAACAGTCTGACACGATGGAAGCATCTAATAACATGTCAGTGCTTTGACTAGAGAATCAGAAGGCGTATTGAAATTAGCCTGTGGATATTCTGTGACACGTTTGCTAGCTACAACTAGCGAGTGGGCTGCACGTTAATTAAATCGCTTTCGGGTCAGGCAGAATCACAGGAAAATATCACGTCCAACTTTCTTTTCTAACAAAACATCTATTGCAACAGTGAAGATCGTGGAGGCAGCAGTGAAGATATTGGAGGCAGCCTCCATGATCTTCACTGCTGTCTGCTCACCACTGCTGCCTCCAATATCTTCACTGATGCCTCCATGATCTTGACCATCCCTATCTCTGTATCCTCCTCCAGCCCGACAACCAATGTTCCCGTTAAGCTGCGCGGCTGCTGGAGATCCCGCGCAGGCCGATCGCCGGCTTTTCAGTGGGACAGTTCGCACGTGCGCGAAATTTTGAATGGGCCGCGCAGTCCGTTAAAGGGAACACACACCCAAAAAAAATTAGGGGGAACATTGCCTACACCCCTCCAAGATCTCTGCGCTCCTCCAATTCTGGCCTCTTGCGCATCCCCGATTTTATGGGGGAGCGTTACTTAAAGGGTTGACGGTGGATAGGCAATGGCAAACATTTAAAGATCGCATGGATGAACTAGAGAATTTGTTCATCCCTGTTTGGCATAAAAATAAAACAAAAAAGGTGACTCAACCGTGGCTAACAAGGGAAATTAGGGATAGCATAAGATCCAAGGAGAGGATATATAAATTGGCCAGAAAAAGCAGCAAACCTGAGGATTGGGAGCAGTTTAGGATTCAGCAAAGGAGGACAAAGGGATTAATTAAGAGGGGGAAAATAGAGTATGAGAGTAAGCTTTCAGGGAACATAAAAACTGACTGTAAAAGCTTCTATAGATATGTGAAGAGAAAAAGATTGGTGAAGTCAAGCGTAGGTCCCTTGCAGTCAGAATCAGGGGAATTTATAATGGGGAACAAAGAAATGGCAGACCAATTAAATACATACTTTGGTTCTGTCTTCACAAAGGAGGACACAAATAACCTCCCAGAGATGTCGGGGAACATAGGGTCTAATGAGAGGGAGGAATTGAATGAAATCAGTATTTGTAGGGAAATGGTGTTAGGGAAATTGACGGGATTGAAGGCTGATAAATCCCCAGGGCCTGATAATCTACATCCTAGGGTACTTAAGGAAGTGGCCCTAGAAATAGTAGATGCATTGCTGGTCATCTTCCAAAATTCTAGACTCTGGAACAGTTCCCATGGATTGGTGGGTAGCTAATGTAACCCCACTATTTAAAAAAGGTGGTAGAGAGCAAACGGGGAATTATAAGCCTGACATCGGTAGTGGGGAAAATGCTAGAGTCCATTATAAAAGATGTAATAGCAGAGCACTTGGAAAACAGTGACAGGATCAGACAAAGTCAACAAGGATTTACAAAAGGTAAATCATGCTTGACTAATCTACTGGAATTTTTTGAGGATGTAACTGGTAGAATAGATAAGGGAGAACCAGTGGATGTGGTGTATTTGGACTTTCAGAAGGCTTTCGATAAGGTCCTGCATAAGAGATTAGCGTGCAAAGTTAAAGCACATGGGATTGGGGGTAAGGTACTGACTTGGATAGAGAACTGGTTGGCAGACAGGAAGCAAAGAGTTGGAATAAATGGGTCTTTTTCTGAATGGCAGGCAGTGACTAGTGGGGTACCGCAAGGATCGGTGCTAGGACCCCAGCTATTCTCAATATATATTAATGATCTAGACGAGGGAACTAGATGTAATATCTCCAAGTTTGCAGACGACACAAAGCTGGGTGGGCGTGTGTGCCGTGAGGAGGATGCAGAGAAACTCCAGTATGATTTGGACAGGTTGGGTGATTGGGCAGATGCATGGCAGATGCAGTATAATGTGGATAAATGTGAGGTTATCCACTTTGGTGGCAAAAACAGGAAGACAGATTATTATCTGAACGGCAATAGATTGGGAGAAGGGGAAGTGCAACGAGACCTGGGTGTCCTTGTGCACCAGTCGCTGAAGGTAAGCATGCAGGTGCAGCAGGTGGTTAAGAAGGCAAATGGTATATTGGCCTTCATAGCGAGAGGATTCGAGTACAGGAGCAAGGATGTCTTGCTGCAGTTGTACAGGGCCTTGGTGAGACCACACCTTGTGTATTGTGTGCAGTTTTGGTCGCCTTATCTGAGGAAGGATGTTCTTGCCATGGAGGGAGTGCAGCGAAGATTCACCAGACTGATACCTGGGATGGCAGGAATGACGTATGAAGAGAGATTGGGTCAATTAAGCTTATATTCGCTAGAGTTTAGAAGAATGAGAGGGGATCTCATTGAAACTTATAAGATTCTAACAGGACTAGACAGACTAGATGCAGGAAGGATGTTCCCGATGGCGGGGGAGTCCAGAACCAGGGGTCACAGTCTAAGGATAAGGGGTAAGCCATTTAGGACTGAGATGAGGAGGAATTTCTTCACCCAGAGAGTGGTGAACCTGTGGAATTCTCTACCACAGAAGGCAGTTGAGGCCAATTCATTAAATATATTCAAGAAGGAGTTAGATATATTTCTTAAGGCTAAAGGGATCAAGGGATATGGGGAGAAAGCAGGGACAGGGTACTGAATTTGGATGATCAGCCATGATCTCATTAAATGGCGGAACAGGCTCGAGGGGCCGAATGGCCTCCTCCTGCTCCTATCTTCTATGTTTCTATTCGCTCCACCATTGGCGGCCGTGCCTTTAACTACCTGGGCCCTAAGCTCTGGAATTCCCTCCCTAAAACTCTCCGCCTCTCCACCTCGCTTTCCTCCTTTAGGACGCTGCTTAAAATTTACCTCCTTGACCAAGCTTTTAGTCATCTGTCCTAATAGCTCCTTATGTAGCTCAGTATCAAATTTAGTCTGATAGTCGCTCCTGTGAAGCACCTTGGGACGTTTTACTACGATTAAAGGCGCTATAGAAATGCAGGTTGTTGTTGTATTTCTTACTTGGTGCTTCGTCCTATGAGAGTTTTGAGGTTTTGGAAATGGGCTTTCATGGTGCTGTTGCCTCATTAGTGGATAAATCCTAAATCAGAACGCCCAGATCTGTTAGTATCAGCGACTCGAGTTTTATACATCAGGGAGATGGAGATATAAATATTATATGTGGCCCACGAGTAGCAGCCCAGAAAAAAAGCTTGGCACTCCCTGGTTTACAGTGTGAATTGCAACAGACAGAGGGAGATGTGCAGTCAGTGTAAAAGCACCGTTAATTTATACTGAGCACCAACATTTCTATGAAGCATGTGTAGCCATCCTTATCCACACTCACCTGGATCACTGAATCGTAGAACTTTAGCACACAGGAGGCCATTCGACCCATCGTGTCTGTGCCAACTCTCTGAATGAGCTATCCCCTTATTCCCACTACCCTGCCCATTCCCCATTCAGGCTGCAATACCCGGTGGAACACAGGAACAGGGGGAGGCCATTCAGCCCCTCGAGCCTGTTCCGCCATTCAATTAGATCATGGCTGTATCTTAACTCCATCTACCCGCCTTGGTTCTGTATCCCTTAATACCCTTGTCTAACAAAAATCTATCAATCTCAGTTTTGAAATTTTCAATTGACTCCCAGCCTCAACAGCTTTTTGGGGGAGAGAGTTCCAGATTTCCACCACCCTTTGTGTGAAGAAGTGCTTCCTGACATCACCCCTGAACGGCCTGGCTTTAATTTTAAGGTTATGCTCCCTTGTTCTGGACTCTCCCACCAGAGGAAATAGTTTCTCTCTATCGACCCTATCAAACCCTTTAATCATCTTAAACACCTCAATTAGTTGACCCCTTAATCTTCGACACTCAAGGGAATACAAGTCGATGCAACCTGTCCTCATAATTTACCCTTTTAGCCCCGGTATCATTCTGGTGAATCTGCGATGCTCCCCCTCCAAGGCCAATATCCTTTCTGAAGTGCGGTGCCCAGAACTGAACGCAGTGCTCTAAATGGGGTCTGTTCCATCTGAAAGAGCTATCCCCTTAGTCCGATTCCCCTGCCCTTTCTCTAGACCCTTTGAAGCTTTTCTTTAAAATATTTATCACTTCCCTTTTAAAAGCCATTATAGATTCTGCTTCCATCAATATCCATTTCTGGTCGAACATTCCATGTCCTAATAACCCTCTGCTTAAAAATATTCTCCTAACCTCTTCCTTTATTCTTTTCGTAATTATCTTAAATTTATGCCCTCCAGTTAATAATTAATCCACCAATGGAAATAGATTTTCCCTATTTGCCATCTCAAAAATCTCTCATAAGTTTCTATGCCTCAGCCGTGGCTCAGTGGGCAGCACACTCGCCACTGAGTCAGAAGGTTGTGGGTTCAAGTCCCACTCTAGAGACTTGAGCACATAAAGCTAGGCTGACACTCCAGTGCAGTACTGAGGGAGAGCTGCACTGTCGGAGGTGCCGTCTTTCGGATGAGACGTTAAACCGAGGCCCCGTCTGCTGTGTCAGGTGGACATAAAAGATCCCATGGCACTATTTCAAGGTAGAGCAGGGGAGTTCTCCCCGGTGTCCTGGCCAATATTTATCCCTCAATCAACATAACAAAAACAGATTATCTGCTCATTATCACATTGCTGTTTGTGGGAGCTTGCTGTACTCAAGTTGGCTGCCGTGTTTCCTACATTACAACAGTGATTACACTTCAAAAAGTACTTCATTGGCTGTAAACACTTTGGGACGTCCGGTGGTCGTGAAAGGCGCTATATAAATGCAAGTCTTTCTTTCTATCAGATCTCCTCTTCACCCTCTCTATTTCAGTGAAAAGAGCGTCAATTTCTCCAGTCTCTTCTCAAAACTAGAGGCTCTCAGCCCTGGCATCATCTCAGTGAATCTCTTCTGCACCCTCTCAATGGCCTTGCCATCCTACCTAAAGTAAAGTGCCCAAACCTGGACACAATGTGGTCGGGATTCTGCCTGTTATATCAGCGCAAGCCAAGCAAAATTGGCCGAACCAGCGCAAAAGATCGGGGAGTTTTAAACGTAAGCGACTGACACCCAAAACCACTTACGTTCGTGTTTTCAATGATCCTTTACACTGGTTTAAGATTCAATTCGCCTGGATCAGGCGCTGCCCGAGATTGCGCTGCTTCGGGAAGGCTCTTCAAATTGCGCTCGGGTTCTTAGGCGCACAGACACTAGAGTAGGCACGTTTTAAATGATTAAATATTTAATTTACTGTACACCAATGAAACTATTAAATGGTTCAGTATAGTCTCTTTTTAAGTCATGTTCAGTGATTTTAAATTGGGTTACTCACAGGTGGAGGACTGGACACTCTTATTAACAATGCTTATTTTTTGTGATAAACCCATTTTCAGCAGTATTAATAAAACTGCACCAGGTTACCACCCTTAAATACATCAAGGAACACATTTTAATGGAAAGAAAAAATAATAAACGAATACATTCTATTATGCTGCCCGACTGCGCTGGTTCATGGGAGATTGTACGTTTGTGATTATGCGAATGAATTTTATCGGAAACTTGAACTGTAACCTAACTGGTGCAATGTGGGGCGCATTTCGGGCGGAAATTCCGGATTGCGCCCAAAGCGGAAAACTCTACCCCACTATTCGAACTGTGGCCTGACTAGTTATTTGTCTAGGTTTAGTATTACTGAGATTGGAAAGGGGGAGGGTGCGATGTCCTTAAGGGAAGGAAAGCTGCCCGCCTTACCCGGTCTGGTTTATATATGTGACTCCAGTCCCACAACCAAGGTGGTTGATTCTTAACTGCCCTCTGAAGTGGCCTAGCAAGCCGCTCAGTTGTACCAAACTATTACCAGTGGTTCAAGAGGAAGGCGGCCTACCACCACTTTCTCAGGGCAATAAATGCCTCCAGGTGCAAGTGATTTGCACATTCATTCTCGCGATGAGGACGTCACTGGCAAGGTTGCATTTATTGCCAAACTGTGGTTGCCCTGAGAAGATGGCAGTGAACCTTCTCAATATGACTATTTAAGTCAACTACACAGTGTGTGCAGGAGTCGCCTGCGGGTCAGACCGGGTAGGGGTGACAGGGTCACCTTCAGACACGGGCATTACTGAACCATTGGACTTTTATGACAATCAACAGCTTTCACGGTCCCTTATATTTCTGGTGCCCGCCAACAAATGACTAAATTGCACAACTTGCCATGGTGGGATTTGAACTCGCCACCTCTGAGTTGCTAGTCCAGTATCATTGCCACTAGGCATGTGTACTAGGTATGTGTGAGTGAGGGTGTGCGTGAGTGAGAGTGTGTGTGAGTGAGAGTGAGAGTGTGTGTGAGTGAGAGTGTGTGTGAGTGAGAGTGAGAGTGTGTGAGAGTGAGAGTGTGTGTGAGTGAGGGTGTGCGTGAGTGAGAGTGTGTGTGAGTGAGAGTGAGAGTGTGTGTGAGTGAGAGTGTGTGTGAGTGAGGGTGTGTGTGAGTGAGGGTGTGTGAGAGTGAGAGTGAGAGTGTGTGAGAGTGAGAGTGTGTGTGAGTGAGAGTGAGAGTGTGTGTGAGTGAGTGTGTGTGAGTGAGGGTGTGTGTGAGTGAGAGTGTGTGTGAGTGAGAGTGAGAGTGTGTGAGAGTGAGAGTGTGTGTGAGTGAGGGTGTGTGAGAGTGAGAGTGTGTGAGAGTGAGAGTGTGTGTGAGTGAGGGGTGTTGTGAGAGTGAGGGTGTGTGTGAGTGAGGGTGTGTGTGTGAGAGTGAGGGTGTGTGTGAGTGAGAGTGTGTGAGAGTGAGGGTGTGTGTGAGTGAGGGTGTGTGAAGTGAGAGTGAGAGTGTGTGAGAGTGAGAGTGTGTGAGAGTGAGGGTGTGGTGTGAGTGAGGGTGTGTGTGAGTGAGGGTGTGTGTGAGTGAGGGTGTGTGAGAGTGAGAGTGTGTGAGAGTGAGAGTGTGTGTGAGTGAGGGTGTGTGTGAGTGAGAGTGAGAGTGTGTGAGAGTGAGAGTGGTGAGAGTGAGGGTGTGTGTGAGTCAGGGTGTGTGTGTGAGTGGAGGGTGTGTGAGAGTGAGAGTGAGAGTGTGTGTGAGTGAGAGTGAGGGTGTGCGTGAGTGAGAGTGAGGGTGTGTGTGAGTGAGAGTGAGAGTGTGTGTGAGTGAGGTGAGGGTGTGCGGGAGTGAGAGTGAGGGTGGTGTGAGTGAGAGTGAGGGTGTGTGTGAGTGAGAGTGAGAGTGTGTGTGAGTGAGAGTGTGTGTGAGTGAGAGTGTGTGTAAGTGAGGGTGTGTGTGAGTGAGGGTGTGCGTGAGTGAGAGTGAGGGTGTGTGTGAGTGAGAGTGTGTGTGAGTGAGGGTGTGTGTGAGTGAGAGTGTGTGTGAGTGAGAGTGTGTGAGAGTGAGAGTGTGTGTGAGTGAGGGTGTGTGAGAGTGAGAGTGTGCGTGAGTGAGAGTGAGAGTGTGTGAGAGTGAGAGTGTGTGTGAGTGAGGGTGTGTGTGAGTGAGGGTGAGAGTGTGTGAGAGTGAGAGTGTGTGTGAGTGAGGGTGTGCGTGAGTGAGAGTGAGAGTGTGTGAGAGTGAGAGTGTGTGTGAGTGAGGGTGTGCGTGAGTGAGGGTGTGCGTGAGTGAGGGTGTGCGTGAGTGAGAGTGTGCGTGAGTGAGGGTGTGTGTGAGTGAGAGTGTGTGTGTGAGAGTGTGTGTGAGTGAGGGTGTGTGTGAGTGAGAGTGAGGGTGTGTGTGAGTGAGAGTGTGTGAGTGAGAGTGTGTGTGAGTGAGGGTGTGTGTGAGTGAGAGTGAGGGTGTGTGTGAGTGAGGGTGTGCGTGAGAGTGAGGGTGTACGTGAGTGAGAGTGAGGGTGTGCGTGAGTGAGAGTGTGCGTGAGTGAGAGTGTGTGTGAGTGAGAGTGTGTGAGAGTGAGGGTGTGCGTGAGAGTGATGGTGTGCGTGAGTGAGGGTGTGCGTGAGTGAGAGTGAGGGTGTGTGTGAGTGAGGGTGCGCGTGAGTGAGAGTGAGAGTGTGTGTGAGTGAGGGTGCGCGTGAGTGAGAGTTTGAGTGTGTGTGAATGAGGGCGTGAGTGAGAGTGTGAGTGTGTGTGAATGAGGGTGTGCGTGAGAGTGAGGGTATGTGTGAGTGAGGGTGTGCGTGAGTGAGAGTGTGTGTGAGTGAGAGTGAGAGTGTGTGTGAGTGAGAGTGTGTGTGAGTGAGAGTGAGAGTGTGTGAGAGTGAGAGTGTGTGTGAGTGAGGGTGTGCGTGAGTGAGAGTGTGTGTGAGTGAGAGTGAGAGTGTGTGTGAGTGAGAGTGTGTGTGAGTGAGGGTGTGCGTGAGTGAGAGTGTGTGTGAGTGAGAGTGAGAGTGTGTGTGAGTGAGAGTGAGAGTGTGTGTGAGTGAGAGTGTGTGTGAGTGAGGGTGTGTGTGAGTGAGGGTGTGTGAGAGTGAGAGTGAGAGTGTGTGAGAGTGAGAGTGTGTGTGAGTGAGAGTGAGAGTGTGTGTGAGTGAGAGTGAGAGTGTGTGTGAGTGAGTGTGTGTGAGTGAGGGTGTGTGTGAGTGAGAGTGTGTGTGAGTGAGAGTGAGAGTGTGTGAGAGTGAGAGTGTGTGTGAGTGAGGGTGTGTGAGAGTGAGAGTGTGTGAGAGTGAGAGTGTGTGTGAGTGAGGGTGTGTGAGAGTGAGGGTGTGTGTGAGTGAGGGTGTGTGTGTGAGAGTGAGTGTGTGTGTGAGTGAGAGTGTGTGAGAGTGAGGGTGTGTGTGAGTGAGGGTGTGTGAGAGTGAGAGTGAGAGTGTGTGAGAGTGAGAGTGTGTGAGAGTGAGGGTGTGTGTGAGTGAGGGTGTGTGTGAGTGAGGGTGTGTGTGAGTGAGGGTGTGTGAGAGTGAGAGTGTGTGAGAGTGAGAGTGTGTGTGAGTGAGGGTGTGTGAGAGTGAGAGTGAGAGTGTGTGAGAGTGAGAGTGTGTGAGAGTGAGGGTGTGTGTGAGTCAGGGTGTGTGTGTGAGTGAGGGTGTGTGAGAGTGAGAGTGAGAGTGTGTGAGAGTGAGAGTGTGTGTGAGTGAGGGTGTGTGAGAGTGAGAGTGAGAGTGTGTGTGAGTGAGAGTGAGGGTGTGCGTGAGTGAGAGTGAGGGTGTGTGTGAGTGAGAGTGAGAGTGTGTGTGAGTGAGAGTGTGTGTGAGTGAGGGTGTGTGAGAGTGAGAGTGAGAGTGTGTGTGAGTGAGAGTGAGGGTGTGCGTGAGTGAGAGTGAGGGTGTGTGTGAGTGAGAGTGAGGGTGTGTGTGAGTGAGAGTGAGAGTGTGTGTGAGTGAGAGTATGTGTGAGTGAGAGTGTGTGTAAGTGAGGGTGTGTGTGAGTGAGGGTGTGCGTGAGTGAGAGTGAGGGTGTGTGTGAGTGAGAGTGTGTGTGAGTGAGGGTGTGTGTGAGTGAGAGTGGTGTGAGTGAGAGTGTGTGAGAGTGAGAGTGTGTGTGAGTGAGGGTGTGTGAGAGTGAGAGTGTGCGTGAGTGAGAGTGAGAGTGTGTGAGAGTGAGAGTGTGTGTGAGTGAGGGTGTGTGTGAGTGAGGGTGAGAGTGTGTGAGAGTGAGAGTGTGTGTGAGTGAGGGTGTGCGTGAGTGAGAGTGAGAGTGTGTGAGAGTGAGAGTGTGTGTGAGTGAGGGTGTGCGTGAGTGAGGGTGTGTGTGAGTGAGGGTGTGCGTGAGTGAGAGTGTGCGTGAGTGAGGGTGTGTGTGAGTGAGAGTGTGTGTGTGAGAGTGTGTGTGAGTGAGGGTGTGTGTGAGTGAGAGTGAGGGTGTGTGTGAGTGAGAGTGTGTGAGTGAGAGTGTGTGTGAGTGAGGGTGTGTGTGAGTGAGAGTGAGGGTGTGTGTGAGTGAGGGTGAGCGTGAGAGTGAGGGTGTGCGTGAGTGAGAGTGAGGGTGTGCGTGAGTGAGAGTGTGCGTGAGTGAGAGTGTGTGTGAGTGAGAGTGTGTGAGAGTGAGGGTGTGCGTGAGAGTGATGGTGTGCGTGAGTGAAGGTGTGCGTGAGTGAGAGTGAGGGTGTGTGTGAGTGAGGGTGCGCGTGAGTGAGAGTGAGAGTGTGTGTGAGTGAGGGTGCGCGTGAGTGAGAGTGTGAGTGTGTGTGAATGAGGGTGTGCGTGAGAGTGAGGGTGTGTGTGAGTGAGGGTGTGTGTGAATGAGGGTGTGTGTGAGAGTGAGGGTGTGTGGGAGAGTGAGGGTGTGTGTGAGAGTGAGGGTGTGTGTGAGAGTGAGGGTGTGTGTGAGAGTGAGGGTGTGTGTGAATGAGGGTGTGTGTGAGAGTGAGGGTGTGTGTGTGAGTGAGGGTGTGTGTGTGAATGAGGGTGTGTGTGTGAATGAGGGTGTGTGTGAGAGTGAGGGTCTGTGTGTGAGTGAGGGTGTGTGTGTGAGTGAGGGTGTGTGAGAGAGTGAGGGTGTGTGTGTGTGAATGAGGGTGTGTGTGAGAGTGTGTGTGAGAGTGAGGGGGTGTGTGTGAATGAGGGTGTGTGTGTGAGTGAGGGTGTGCGTGAGTGAGGGTGTGCGTGAGTGAGGGTGTGCGTGAGTGAGAGTGTGTGTGTGAGAGTGTGTGTGAGTGAGGGTGTGTGTGAGTGAGAGTGAGGGTGTGTGTGAGTGAGAGTGTGTGAGTGAGAGTGTGTGTGAGTGAGGGTGTGTGTGAGTGAGAGTGAGGGTGTGTGTGAGTGAGGGTGTGCGTGAGAGTGAGGGTGTGCGTGAGTGAGAGTGAGGGTGTGCGTGAGTGAGAGTGTGCGTGAGTGAGAGTGTGTGTGAGTGAGAGTGTGTGAGAGTGAGGGTGTGCGTGAGAGTGATGGTGTGCGTGAGTGAGGGTGTGCGTGAGTGAGAGTGAGGGTGTGTGTGAGTGAGGGTGCGCGTGAGTGAGAGTGAGAGTGTGTGTGAGTGAGGGTGCGCGTGAGTGAGAGTTTGAGTGTGTGTGAATGAGGGCGTGAGTGAGAGTGTGAGTGTGAGTGAATGAGGGTGTGCGTCAGAGTGAGGGTATGTGTGAGTGAGGGTGTGCGTGAGTGAGAGTGTGTGTGAGTGAGAGTGAGAGTGTGTGTGAGTGAGAGTGTGTGTGAGTGAGAGTGAGAGTGTGTGAGAGTGAGAGTGTGTGTGAGTGAGGGTGTGCGTGAGTGAGAGTGTGTGTGAGTGAGAGTGAGAGTGTGTGTGAGTGAGAGTGTGTGTGAGTGAGGGTGTGCGTGAGTGAGAGTGTGTGTGAGTGAGAGTGAGAGTGTGTGTGAGTGAGAGTGAGAGTGTGTGTGAGTGAGAGTGTGTGTGAGTGAGGGTGTGTGTGAGTGAGGGTGTGTGAGAGTGAGAGTGAGAGTGTGTGAGAGTGAGAGTGTGTGTGAGTGAGAGTGAGAGTGTGTGTGAGTGAGAGTGAGAGTGTGTGTGAGTGAGTGTGTGTGAGTGAGGGTGTGTGTGAGTGAGAGTGTGTGTGAGTGAGAGTGAGAGTGTGTGAGAGTGAGAGTGTGTGTGAGTGAGGGTGTGTGAGAGTGAGAGTGTGTGAGAGTGAGAGTGTGTGTGAGTGAGGGTGTGTGAGAGTGAGGGTGTGTGTGAGTGAGGGTGTGTGTGTGAGAGTGAGGGTGTGTGTGAGTGAGAGTGTGTGAGAGTGAGGGTGTGTGTGAGTGAGGGTGTGTGAGAGTGAGAGTGAGAGTGTGTGAGAGTGAGAGTGTGTGAGAGTGAGGGTGTGTGTCAGTGAGTGTGTGTGTGAGTGAGGGTGTGTGTGAGTGAGGGTGTGTGAGAGTGAGAGTGTGTGAGAGTGAGAGTGTGTGTGAGTGAGGGTGTGTGAGAGTGAGAGTGAGAGTGTGTGAGAGTGAGAGTGTGTGAGAGTGAGGGTGTGTGTGAGTCAGGGTGTGTGTGTGAGTGAGGGTGTGTGAGAGTGAGAGTGAGAGTGTGTGAGAGTGAGAGTGTGTGTGAGTGAGGGTGTGTGAGAGTGAGAGTGAGAGTGTGTGAGTGAGAGTGAGGGTGTGCGTGAGTGAGAGTGAGGGTGTGTGTGAGTGAGAGTGAGAGTGTGTGTGAGTGAGAGTGTGTGTGAGTGAGGGTGTGTGAGAGTGAGAGTGAGAGTGTGTGTGAGTGAGAGTGAGGGTGTGCGTGAGTGAGAGTGAGGGTGTGTGTGAGTGAGAGTGAGGGTGTGTGTGAGTGAGAGTGAGAGTGTGTGTGAGTGAGAGTGTGTGTGAGTGAGAGTGTGTGTAAGTGAGGGTGTGTGTGAGTGAGGGTGTGCGTGAGTGAGAGTGAGGGTGTGTGTGAGTGAGAGTGTGTGTGAGTGAGGGTGTGTGTGAGTGAGAGTGTGTGTGAGTGAGAGTGTGTGAGAGTGAGAGTGTGTGTGAGTGAGGGTGTGTGAGAGTGAGAGTGTGCGTGAGTGAGAGTGAGAGTGTGTGAGAGTGAGAGTGTGTGTGAGTGAGGGTGTGTGTGAGTGAGGGTGAGAGTGTGTGAGAGTGAGAGTGTGTGTGAGTGAGGGTGTGCGTGAGTGAGAGTGAGAGTGTGTGAGAGTGAGAGTGTGTGTGAGTGAGGGTGTGCGTGAGTGAGGGTGTGTGTGAGTGAGGGTGTGCGTGAGTGAGAGTGTGCGTGAGTGAGGGTGTGTGTGAGTGAGAGTGTGTGTGTGAGAGTGTGTGTGAGTGAGGGTGTGTGTGAGTGAGAGTGAGGGTGTGTGTGAGTGAGAGTGTGTGAGTGAGAGTGTGTGTGAGTGAGGGTGTGTGTGAGTGAGAGTGAGGGTGTGTGTGAGTGAGGGTGTGCGTGAGAGTGAGGGTGTGCGTGAGTGAGAGTGAGGGTGTGCGTGAGTGAGAGTGTGCGTGAGTGAGAGTGTGTGTGAGTGAGAGTGTGTGAGAGTGAGGGTGTGCGTGAGAGTGATGGTGTGCGTGAGTGAGGGTGTGCGTGAGTGAGAGTGAGGGTGTGTGTGAGTGAGGGTGCGCGTGAGTGAGAGTGAGAGTGTGTGTGAGTGAGGGTGCGCGTGAGTGAGAGTGTGAGTGTGTGTGAATGAGGGTGTGCGTGAGAGTGAGGGTGTGTGTGAGTGAGGGTGTGCGTGAGTGAGGGTGTGTGTGAATGAGGGTGTGTGTGAGAGTGAGGGTGTGTGGGAGAGTGAGGGTGTGTGTGTGAATGAGGGTGTGTGTGAGAGTGAGGGTGTGTGTGAGAGTGAGGGTGTGTGTGAGAGTGAGGGTGTGTGTGAATGAGGGTGTGTGTGAGAGTGAGGGTGTGTGTGTGAGTGAGGGTGTGTGTGTGAATGAGGGTGTGTGTGTGAATGAGGGTGTGTGTGAGAGTGAGGGTCTGTGTGTGAGTGAGGGTGTGTGTGTGAGTGAGGGTGTGTGAGAGAGTGAGGGTGTGTGTGTGTGAATGAGGGTGTGTGTGAGAGTGAGAGTGTGTGTGAGAGTGAGGGGGTGTGTGTGAATGAGGGTGTGTGTGTGAGTGAGAGTGTGTGTGAGAGTGAGGGTGTGTGTGTGAATGAGGGTGTGTGTGTGAGTGAGAGTGTGTGTGAGAGTGAGGGTGTGTGTGTGAGTGAGGGTGTGTGTGTGAGTGAGGGTGTGTGTGTGAGTGAGGGTGTGTGTGTGGATGTAAATGGTTGCAAAGGTGAGCATGTGTGTGTGCATTGGTGGAAGTGTGTGCGTGTGCGTGTGTGAGCATGTGCGTGTGTGAGCATGTGCGAGTGTGTGTGACTGCGGGTGTGTATGGGTGTGTGAGTGTGAGTATGTGTGTGTGTGTGAGTATGTGTGTGTGAGTGATGGTGTGTGTGAGTGAGGTTGAGTGTGGGTGTGTGAGCGTGTGTGAGGGGCAGTACTACAGCAGGTGGACTGTTCCTTTAAGACCCGCGTTGCGTCAGAATATACTGCAAACTTTTGTGCTGATATAGGTCAAAGTTTATCGATCTGCAAGACAGCATGGAAAGGTTACTGGCAAAAACCAGCTGACAAGGATTGGTGTGCAGCGAGCGCTGGAGGGTCGGGAGAGTCTCCGGGGGTCTCACATTGGCACTGAGGTCAGAATGTGGAGGGATGACCTTTGTATGAATGAACGGCAATCCGCTCTGGCCCGTGATTGATACGGTGCGTTACACATCCTGATAGTCTCATGCACATGAACGTAACTCACTCAGCAACAAATTTTCCCCAAGCAATTTTATTCATTACAAATACCTCTCAATGTACTGAATAAATATTGTTAAGTCTTCAAGTACTGAACTAATCTTGACAACATTCATGATTTTATAATAACTGCCTGTATATTCCAGTTAAGTGGATCATTTTTTTTAAAGGGCAAGATGTTCCTCTTATTCATTTACACTATTGTAAGTACATAAAGCAGATTGATCTCTATTTTCACCCATAGTGTTAATTGTTCCTCTACATTCGCAACCATTGCAAATAATACACCGCCAGATCTTTCAAGGCTCATTTATACTGATGTCAGGGGCAAATACACAATACTCCTGCCACCAAGTACTGTCAGAAGCACAGAGAGCAGATGCATTCCTTCCGACTGCCAACGCCTATTCTTTAGGTCATGATGCGGAGATGCCGGTGTTGGACTGGGGTGGACAAAAGTGAGAAGTCGCACAACACCAGGTTATAGTCCAACAGTTTTATTTGAAATCACAAGCTTACGGAGCGACCGCTCCTTCGTCAGGTGAAGTAAAGGAATACAAAATCGACAATCGCTAAGGCCATCCCCACGCCTCCACTACTTGCCTTCAAACAGCCGCCTAACCTCAGAAGTACCATCGTTCGCAGCAAATTACCCAGCTTCCAGGATAACAGCAACCACGACACCACACAACCCTGCCACGGCAACCTCTGCAAGACATGCCAGATCATCAACACAGATACCATCATCACACGTGAGGACACTACCCACCAGGTACATGGTACATACTCATGTGACTCGGCCAACGTTGTCTACCTCATACGTTGCAGGAAAGAATGCACCGCGGCATGGTACATCGGCGAGACCATGCAGACACTGAGACAACGTATGAACGGACACCGCGCAACAATCGCCAGGCAGGAGTGTTCCCTCCCAGTCGGGGAACACTTCAGCAGTCAAGGACATTCAGCCTCAGATCTGCGGGTAAGCGTTCTCCAAGGCGGCCTTAGAGACACACGACAACGCAAAATCATCGAGTAGAAACTGATAGCCAAGTTCCGCACTCATGAGGACGGCCTCAACTGGGATCTTGGGTTTATGTCACGATACATGACGTAGAGTCATCCAGACTCGAGTCGTCGTTGGCTTGTTCACAGATGTGATTCCCAGTAAAAAAGTAAAAATTTTAAAGTTTATCATTTTACATACCGACTGCAGCTTTTGACACATTAGACCCCCTGTAACCCCACCTCATTGTCTCAGTTGTATCTTGCTATGTCTTTGATGTGGTTCCTTCCTGGCTGACCTGATTGCCTTTTGTCACACCTCGGCAGATAAAGTCAGGAGGATTAAATGTAGTCGTCTGCCATTGTAAGTTACACATGCATTGTTCTCTATCTATATATGCTTTGTCGATTTTGTATTCCTTTACTTCACCTGACGAAGGAGCGGTCGCTCCGAAAGCTTGTGATTTCAAATAAAACTGTTGGACTATAACCTGGTGTTGTGCGACTTCTCACTTTTATTCTTTAGGTGTCAGTGTGTCAGATAGGTGATAGGCGGTTTCCACGATACATGTGGACACAGGAATTTAGGGTGGAAATATAACCATGGAACTGAATGCATGTCTTTAAAATAGGGACTGAATTACGTCTGTGCAATGACCTCCACCCTCCAACCCCACTTCACCTGAAGGCCACACTTAGTCTTGACTCCCCAGGGTAGATCTTGACTTTGCCCGATAGTGTACAATGGGTGCTGGCGAGTCTGCAGCCCGTTTTACATCTCTCCCCATTTTTATCTCCATCGAATAATTTAGCACAGAAGGAGGCCATTCGACCCATCGAGCCTGTACCCGCTCTCTGAAAGAGCTATCCAATTAGTCCCACTCTCTCCTGCTCTTTCCCCATTTGCTCTACAAATTTTTCCTTTGTTAAGTGTTTATATCTAATTCCCTTTTTGAAAGTTGCTATTGAATCTGCTTCCATCACCCTTTCAGGCAGCGCATTCCAGATCGTAACAACTCGCTGCGTAAAAAAAATTCTCCTCATCTCCTTCCGTTTTTTTTGCCAATTCTCTTAATTTTGTGTCCTCTGGTTACCAATGTTCCCTGTAAGCTGTGCTTTGTTCTGTGCGGCCTGATTCTTTTAATGCACGGTCCCTGTAAATTTCTGTGCATGGCCGGTATTTACAATGTAAAAGCCGGTGAGCGGCCTGTGCGGGACCTTTCAGATTACCGCGTGGCCGCACGCGTGCGCACCTTAGCGGGAACATTGCTGGTTACCGACCCTCCTGCCAGTGGAAACAGTTTCTCTTTATTTACTCTATTAAAGTCCCTCATAATTTTGAACATCTCCTTTAAATCTCCCCTTAACCTTCTCTGCTCTAAGGAGAACAACCCCAGCTTCTCCAGTCTCTCCACGTAACTGAAGTCCCTCATCCCCTGGTACCATTCTAGTAAATCTCCAATGGAAATAAAAATCAGGAGTGACGTAAAACGGCCTTCCGACTCACTATCGTCCGCTTTACACCATCGCACAAAGTTAAAATCTACCCACCCCACCCCACCCCTACCCATGTGCTACATCACCGGAGATCGACTTATGTTTAAACAAAGTGTCGGATGAATTGATTATTCTAAAAAAAAGTCTCTCCACATAACTGAAGTCCCTCATCCCTGGAGCCATTCTAGTAAATCTCTTCTGCCCCCTCTCCAGGGCCTTGACAGTCTTCCTAAAGTGTGGTGCCCAGAATTGGACACAATACTCCAACTGAGGCCTAACCAGTGTTTTAACAGGAAATAAAACCAGACGAACCACTCAGTGGATCAAGAAGACGACCCACCACCACCACCGCCTTCTCAGGGATGGGCAATAAATGCCGGCATTGCCAGCAACGCTCATCCTCGAGACGAATATTAAAAAAAAAAAAATATCCCTCATGGGGACATAATTGGTGCAGGTGTAGCCGTGGAACACGAGAATGGAAACCTGGGGCTGGCATGTGATTTTTTTTTTTGCTCCCTGACATCCGACTGGTTAGGATTTGGAATGCACTGCCTGAGAGGGTGGAGGATACAGATTCAATAGTCGCCTTCAAAAGGGAATTGGATAAATGCTCGAAGGAGAAAAAATTGCAGGGATATGGGGAAAGAGCGGGGGGGAGTGGGACTGACTGGATTGCTCTTCGAAAGAGCCGGCGCAGACTCGATGGGCCGAATGGCCTCCTTCTGTGCTGTACTATTCCATGATTCTCTGATGACAGCAGCACCTGGAATCAAACCCCCTTGAGTGCCAGTGTTTTGGGAGCAAGGGCCTAAAGAGGCAGAGGACAATAAACCTGTCACTCACCAGGTCAGAACTCCAGGTTGGGTACCGGGCAAAACCCACTGCTGTAACTGTGAACAGATACGCAGAGGAAAGGGGGAGGATGGATACAGAGCGGGAAAGGAATGAAAGGGGACAGCGGCTGGCATTTATATAACGCCTTTATAACATAGAAATATGCCCGAAGGCGCTTCACATAGGCGGTGGGGGGAGGGAGAAGAGTCAGGGGGGGTTCAAGGGAGTTCCAGAGAGGTGGGACAAGCTAGCTGAAGGCTCTGCCACCAATGGTGGGAGTGAAGGGAGAGGAGGGGGCTGCACAGAAGGCCAGAGTTGGAGGTTTGAAGGGTGCAAAACATATGCACACAAGGGCTGAGAACAGGCAGAACCTGGGGGAGGGGTAGGGGATGGGGGGAAGGCGGCACAATGGGATACTGAACTTGGGCAGGGTCGGCGAGAGGAACAGCAGCATCGAGACTACTTTATTTGAGGATTCTAATGAAGAATGTGTGGATGGAATTGGCAGCAATGTTCCCTCCAAGCTGCACGGCCTCGCAGCTCTCTGTCGGGCCCGCGCAGCCCGGGACCAGCTTTCCCAATGTTAAATTTCGCGAAACTGTGAATGGGCCGCACAGTCCCTTAAAGGGGCCGCACACCCAAAAAAAAAATTAGGGGGGAATATTGATTGGCAGGACGTCAATATACTGACCCAGGCCAAACTTGGAACAGTGTAAGTTTATTTTTTTTCTGATCCAATATTGATTGGGGCAGTACAGAAAAGAAATGAACTGAACTATTCAGTCACTGAGCGTGGCGCCTTAACACTTGCCATGTGCAACACCTCACACCCACAAGGCACAGCACCTCATACAAGGCCTCACACTCACCACGCTCACACCATGCACGCATCTCACACTCTGTGCATGACAGCTCACACTCACCATGTGCAACACTTCACGCTCAAAGCACAACACCTCACACTCACCTTGCACGCACTAGGCACAACAACTCACACTCACCTTGCACGCACTAGGCACAACAACTCACACTCACCTTGCACGCACTTGGCCCAACACCTCACACTCACTGTGCTCACCATTAGCAACAGAATTTCCCTTGTGCTTTATACCGGGAGAACTTAACAGCGACACTCCAAATGGGGCAAATTATTCCATTTGGGACGCTGCATATTAAATCCATTAATTTCAAGCTCTGGGGAAACACGGCACTTCTTATCACAGACTCAGACTGCTTTACAAAATGTGTGGAATTGGGCTGCGATTGACTTTAACTGCCGAGCATCACTTAAACTGGGACAGGGCTCATTCCAGGAGTGGCTAACTTACTCCGTCTTTTGAGAAAGGAGCCAGGTTTCAAGTTTCGCTCACAACTTACAGTCTCCACTTATCCTTTCCTCCCTTCCCACCACCCCCGAAAGAAACTTCACAATCTGAGGCCGTTTCCAAATCGTTCACTGGGCGCTAATGAGAAAAAAACAAATTGGACATCTTGGTTGTATTGTAATAAATTTATAATCCAACCGGCTAGACGTTAAACCCATTGGCAATGATTTTAATATGATTGCCTCAAAGTTATTAAAAAAAAAATCCGCAGTAAGCTCTCTTGATATAACTTGCAATTAAACGACTGCGTTATAAATCATTTTAAAATTAACTTCATTATTGTCAGTGCAGAATTTCATGTACTTAAGACGCAGCTTGGACATTACACAGCCACTTAGATACCATGAAGCTCTTAATTTGATCAAATAAATATTTTTTAAAAGCCTCTAAGACACCGGAGTTCCTAAATGCCTGTAATTTGATCTTGCACTGCTCTTAACACCTGCAGCCTTCCCTCTATCATTAAGAATATTATACGATGCTAGTCAATCTCCTGTGGCATTGCACATGGGAAGTCAAGACTTGGTGAAAGCGGGTTAAAGGGCAGGGGATAATTGGACCAGGGCGCACAGACATAACTCAGACCCTTGTTTCAATTCACTCTTACTTCCTTTATTTTTAATAATACTTTGACAAAACCTACGCAAAACCTAAGCAGTGAAGTAGAGATGGTTGGGGGGGGGGGGGGGGGTATCCAAAACTGAGATGTTACAGCGCCATCACTGGTGGGAGGCTATAATCACATCGTGACCTGTTTACATAGAAAGTCTCCATTATAAGTGTGGACACAGGAATTTATATTGGAAAAAGGTTGACAGGAATTGTGCCCAGAGGATCCTCTGTCTGCTACTTTTAGCATTTAAATTTAATGGGCTAACATGGCATTAAATTAGCACAGATTGGAATCTATGACAATGCATTAAAGCCAACTGTCAAGCACTACTGGCCAAGATAATCGTGTAGCAAAAGAACTATGACAACAGTAAGAAATAGGTTCCTGTATTTTGTATAGAGGGTATTCCAAGGCACCAAAATGGCCCAGGATTGAGGAGAGGCTGAAAAACCTCTGGGGATTTACGATATATTATCACAAGGGGTGCTGCCGGCTTCCTGAAACAAGGGTTGCACAGAACTGGTGGGGACATTGAATGTCTCCCACACTGCCCCTGTCCCGTATCTCACGCCCTGTCCCTGTCCCATATCTCACTCCCTGTCCTGTATCTCATGCTGTCCCGTATTTCACTCCCTGTCCCGTATCTCACTCCCTGTCCCGTATCTCACGCTGTCCCGTATTTCACTCCCTGTCCCGTATCTCACTCCCTGTCCCGTATCTCACTCCCTGTCCCGTATCTCACGCCCTGTCCCGTATCTCACTCCCTGTCCTGTATCTCACTCCCTGTCCCGTATCTCACGCTGTCCTGTATCACACTCCCTGTCCCGTATCTCACTCCCTGTCCCGTATCTCACGCTGTCCTGTATCTCACTCCCTGTCCCGTATCTCACACTCTGTCCCGTATCTCACTCCCTGTCCATCTCGTATCTCACGCTCAGTCTCATATCTCACTCCCTGTCCCGTATCTCACGCCCTGTCCATCTCGTATCTCACGCTCAGTCTCGTATCTCACGCCCTGTCTCGTATCTCACGCCCTGTCTCGTATCTCACGCCCTGTCCCGTATCTCACGCCGTCCCGTATCTCTCACCCTGTCCCTGTCTCGTATCTCACGCTCTGTCTCGTATCTCACGCCCAGTCCCTGTCTCGTATCTCACGCCTTGTCCCTGTCTCGTATCTCACGCCCTGTCCCTGTCTTGTATCTCACGCCCTGTCCGTCTTGTATCTTACGCCCTGTCCCGTATCTCACGCCCTGTCCCTGTCTCGTATCTCACGCCCTGTCCCTGTCCCGTATCTCATGCTCTGTCTCGTATCTCACGCCCTGTCCCGTATCTCACGCCCTGTCCCTGTCCCGTATCTCACGCCCTGTCCCTGTCCCGTATCTCACGCCCTGTCCCTGTCTCGTATCTCACGCCCTGTCCCGTATCGCACGCCCTGTCTCGTATCTCACGCCCTGTCCCGTATCTCACGCCCTGTCCCGTATCTCACGCCGTCCCGTATCTCACGCCCTGTCACGTATCTCACGCCCTGTCTCGTATCTCACGCTCTGTCCCGTATCTCACGCCCTGTCCGTCTTGTATCTCACGCCCTGTCCCTGTCTCGTATCTCACGCCCTGTCCCGTATCTCACGCCCTGTCTCGTATCTCACGCCCTGTCCCGTATCTCACGCCCTGTCTCGTATCTCACGCTCTGTCCCGTATCTCATGCCCTGTCCCTGTCTCGTATCTCATGCCCTGTCCCTGTCTCGTATCTCACACCCTGTCCCGTATCTCACGCCCTGTCTCGTATCTCACGCCCTGTCCCGTATCTCACACCCTGTCTCGTAACTCACGCCCTGTCTCGTATCTCACGCCCTGTCCCTGTCTCGTATCTCACGCCCTATCCCTGTCCGGTATCTCATGCCCTGTCCCGTATCTCACGTCCTGTCCCGTATCTCACGCCCTGTCCCGTATCTCACGTCCTGTCCCGTATCTCACACTCTGTCCGGTATCTCATGCCCTGTCCCGTATCTCACACTCTGTCCCATATCTCACGTCCTGTCTCGTATCTCACGCCCTGTCCCGTATCTCACGCCCTGTCCCGTATCTCACGCCCTGTCCCTGTCTCGTATCTCACGCCCTGTCTCGTATCTCACGCCCTGTCCCGTATCTCACGCCCTGTCCCGTATCTCACACCCTGTCTCGTATCTCACGCCCTGTCCCGTATCTCACGCCCTGTCCCGTATCTCACGCCCTGTCCCGTATCTCACGCCCTGTCCCGTATCTCACGCCTGTCCCTGTCTCGTATCTCACGCCCTGTCCCGTATCTCACGCCCTGTCCCTGTCCCGTATCTCACTCCCTGTCCCTGTCCTGTATCTCACGCCCTGTCCGGTATCTCACGCCCTGTCCCGTATCTCACGCCCTGTCCCTGTCCCGTATCTCACTCCCTGTCCCTGTCCTGTATCTCACGCCCTGTCCGGTATCTCACGCCCTGTCCCGTATCTCACGCCCTGTCCCTGTCCTGTATCTCACACCCTGTCCCGTCTCGTATCTCACGCCCTGTCCCTGTCCCGTATCTCACACCCTGTCCCGTCTCGTATCTCACGCCCTGTCCCGTATCTCACGCCCTGTCCCTGTCCCGTATCTCACGCCCTGTCCCGTATCTCACGCCCTGCCCTGTCCCGTATCTCACGCCCTGTCCTGTATCTCACGCCCTGTCCCGTATGTCACGCCCTGTCCCTGTCCCGTATCTCACGCCCTGTCCCTGTCCCGTATCTCATGCCCTGACCCGTATCTCACACCCTGTCCCGTATCTCATGCTCTGTCCCTGTCCCGTATCTCATGCCCTGACCCGAATCTCATGCCCTGTCCCGTATCTCACACCCTGTCCCGTATCTCATGCTCTGTCCCTGTCCCGTATCTCAGAGTCTGCCACTTCGCCCTTTCCCGTATTGGTGTTGGTTCAGATCTCACTCTCAGAGATTTGGGAACCAGGGGATCCTCGGTTACTCCAGCAGCTCGGTGTTGAGAGAATCCAGAACCATGGGGCTGCATGGAACTCCCAGGTATTATCCCCACGATGATACAGCTTTCCCCGCACAGTGCCTCTTGCCCAATGGAGATCATGCATTTATGGCTTCAGACTGCCTCTTGCAAGCGCTGGGATCTAAAACGCTCAGTAACATGTTCTCCATTACTGGAGAACAACAGGGGGTCCTTCGCACTGCTGATCTTTTCTAAATATAGTCGGAGTGCAGATTGCAGCCTCGGCCAGCACGGCCCAGCACCCCTATTGCTCGATGATATTGGAGGGCTTACAGGTGATTGTTTCATATTCCAGTTTACAGCTGATGGACTGATGTCTCTTCATAAAACGCACAATCTCCAGGCAGTTCACTCAATGCCTATAAAACTTTAACTATCTGCTAGAATCTCCCACAGCGCAGTAAATCCTTCAGATGTAGTCTGGTGCGGTGCCTCGTAATATCTCCACATCATCATTTCTTGTAACTTTATTTATTTATTTTTATTTAATGGATATTGTTCTCAGAACCGGAAGGATGGCAAAGCCCAGGGTTAAAGGGCGAGTTAAACTCTCTCTCCGCACTCCCCCGATCCGGCACAGCGTCACCTACTGCTAGACCGTTCACTCCCGCCAGACACCCTCGTGGGGCCCTCAGCGTGAGACCCACAATGCTTGTGCTGTGGATACACAAGCATCAGTAAACGGATCGAGGCTCCCCCAAACGCCCAGCCGTTTCATCTCAAGCCTTTTCCCCAAGATTGAAGGATCATTATTATAAAAAGTAAAGAACATTGCACTTAGAGAACGCCTTTCACGACCTCAGGATGTCCCAAAGCACTTTACAGCCAATGAAGTACTTTTTGAAGTAGTGTAGGAAATGCGGCAGCCAATTTGCGCACAGCAAGCTCCCACAAACAGCAATGTGATAATGACCAGATGATGTTTTAGTGATAGCAAAATACTGCGGATGCTGGAAATCCGAAATAACAACAGAAAACGCTGGAAAAACTCAGCAGGCCAGGCAGCATCCGTGGAGAGAGAAACAGAGTTAACGTTTCAGGTCGAAGACCTTTTGTCAGAACTGGAAAAAAGCAGGAAATGAAATAGATTTAAAGCAATGTTTTAGTGATGTTGGTTGAGGGATAAATATTGGCCAGGACACCGGGGACAACTCCTCTGCTCTTCTTCAAAATAGTCATAGAGTCATAGAGTTATACAGCACAGAAAGAGGCCCTTCGGCCCATCGTGTCCGCGCCAGCCATCAAGCCCTGTCTATTCTAATCCCATTTTCCAGCACTTGGTCCGTAGCCTTGTATGCTATGGCGTTTCAAGTGCTCATCTAAATGCTTCTTGAGTGTTGTGAGGGTTCCTGCCTCTGCCACCCTTTCAGGCAGTGAGTTCCAGATTCCAACCACCCTCTGGGTGAAAAAGTTTTTCCTCAAATCCCCTCTAAACCTCCCGCCCCTTACCTTGAAACTATGCCCCTTGGTTATTGACCCCTCTACTAAGGGGAAAAGTTCCCCTCTATCTACCCTATCTATGCCCCTCATAATTTTGTACACCTCAATCAGGTCCCCCCTCAGCCTTCTCTGCTCTAAGGAAAACAACCCCAGCCTGTCCAGTCTCTCTTCATAGCTGAAGCGCTCCAGCCCAGGTCACATCCTGGTGAATCTCCTCTGCACCCTCTCCAATGCAATCACATCCTTCCTATAGTGTGGCGACCAGAACTGCACACAGTATTCCAGCTATGGCCTAACTAGCGTTTTGTACAGCTCCATCATAACCTCCCTGCTCTTATATTCTATGCCTCGGCTAATGAAGGCAGGTATCCCATATGCCTTTTTAACCACCTTATCTACCTGTTCTGCTGCCTTCAGGGACCTATGTACATGCACACCAAGGTCCCTCTGATCCTCTGTCCTTCCTAGGGTCCTACCATTCATTGTGTATTCCCTTGACTTGTTAGTCCTCCCAAAATGTATCACCTCACACTTTTCAGGGTTAAATTCCATTTGCCACTGTTCTGCCCATCTGACCAACCCGTCTATATCGTCCTGTAGCCTGAGGCTTCTCTCCTCGCTATTTACCACTCCACCAATTTCCGTGTCATCTGCGAACTTACTGATCATAACTCCTACATTCATATCTAAATCATTAATGTACACTACAAACAGCAAGGGACCCAGCACCGATCCCTGCGGTACACCACTGGACACAGGCTTCCAGTCACAAAAACAACCTTCGACCATCACCCTCTGCCTCCTGCCACTAAGCCAATTTTGGATCCAATGTGCCAAGTTGCCCTGGATCCCATGGGCTCTTACCTTCTTGACCAGTCTCCCATGCGGGACTTTGTCAAAAGCCTTACTGAAGTCCATGTAGACCACATCAACTGCACTACCCTCATCCACACACCTAGTCACCCCCTCAAAAAATTCAATCAAATTGGTTAGACATGATCTCCCCCTGACAAAGCCATGCTGACTATCCTTGATTAATCCTTGCCTCTCCAAGTGGAGACTAATTCTGCCCCTCAGAATTTTTTCCAATAATTTCCCTACCACTGATGTTAGGCTCACTGGCCTGTAATTCCCTGGTTTATCCCTACTATCTTTCTTGAATAATGGTACTACGTTAGCTGTCCTCCAGTCCTCTGGCACCTCCCCTGTGGCCAGAGAGGATCTGAAAATTTGTGTCAGAGCCCCTGCAATCTCCTCCCTTGCCTCACACAGCAGCCTGGGATACATCTCGTCTGGGCCTGGGGATTTATCCACTTTTAAGCCCGCTAAAACCGCTAGTACCTCCTCCCTCTCAATGCTAATTTGTTCCAAGTATATCACAATCCCCCTGCCTGATTTCTATGCCTACATCGTCCTTCTCCATAGCCCGCCAGTGTTTTTTCATGCCCCCTCTTCGCTCTCCTAATTTCTTTTTTAAGTACCCCCCTGCACTTTCTATACTCCTCCAGTGCTTCCACTGTTTTTAGTCCTTTGTATCTGCCAAAAGTCTCCCTTTTTTTCCTAATCCATTCTTGTATATCCCTTGACATCCAGGGTTCCCTGGGCTTGTTGGTCCCACCCTTGACCTTTACGGGAACATGTTGGCGTTGTACTTTCTCTATTTCCTTTCTGAAAGACCCCCACTGCTCTGATGTGGATTTTCCTACAAGTAGCTGATCCCAGTCCACTTTGGCCAGATCCTGCCTTATCATATTAAAATCAGCCTTCCCCCAATTTAGAACCTTTATTTCTGGTCCATCTTTGTCCTTTTCCATGACTACCTTAAATCTCACCGAATTATGGTCACTGTCACCAAAATGCTCTCCTGCTGACACTTCTACCACTTGCCCAGCTACATTCCCTAGAATTGGGTCCAGTACCGCCCCCTCTCTTGTAGGACTTTCTACATGCTGGCTCAAAAAGCTCTCCTGGATGCACTTTAAGAATTCTGCACCCTCTAAGCCTTTCACACTCTGACTATCCCAGTTAATATTGGGGAAGTTGAAATCCCCTACTATTATTACCCTATTATTTTTACACTTCTATGAGATTTGCCTACATATCTGTTCCTCTATCTCCCCCTGACTGTTTGGGGGGCCTATAGTACACTCCCAGCAAAGTGCTTACCCCCTTTTTGTTTT
Organism: Squalus acanthias; assembly: GCA_030390025.1. NCBI lineage: Eukaryota > Metazoa > Chordata > Chondrichthyes > Squaliformes > Squalidae > Squalus > Squalus acanthias. Next base: position 5,521,914 of record CM059448.1, read on the forward strand.
TAAGTTCTACCCATATGGCCTCATTAGAGGAACCTGCTAAGATATCATCCCTCCTTTATAGTGCCATGGGATCTTTTACATCCACCTGAGGGAGCAGACAGGGCCTCGGTTTAACGTCTCATCTGAAGGACGGCACCTCCAACAGTGCGGCACTCCCTCAGCACTGCACTGGAGTGTCAGCCTGGATTTTGTGCTCAACTCTTTGGAGTGGGACTTGAACCCCACAACCTTCTGACTCAGAGGCACGTGTGATGCCCACTGAGCCACAGCTGACACCCGATAAGCCAACCAAGGTTCTAACACACCTGTTCATTGTAGAGGTGTTGCAAAATATTTATTAAAAAGTGGAAGTTCTGCTCTTTAAATGTTCCATTATTTCTCTCCTTCCATCATTGTGATTCTTCATAGATATCCGATGACGTGCTCCGGGAGTGGAGCCTCACCGGCCGGGAGCACATATCGGGGAACACTATAGCCGTGCTTCCCACGCTTTTCCATCCGTTAAGTAGAATGGACAGAAATGGACAGCACTTATCTCTCAACCAAAGTTACCAAAAACAAACCCACTGATCATTGATCTCAGTCGCTGTTTGCGGGATCTTTCCGTGCGCAAAAAAACAGTTGCTGCGTTTGCAATTCCGCTAACCTTGAAGGTGCTGCGCGATGTCCCAAGAGCGCGAGAGGTGCTACGTCAATGCTTAGCCCTTTCTTTCTTTACATGGGTTATGAAAACAGCTACGTGAGAACTATAACTGGATCTCTGCTTGGCTGCAGCGGCAATTGGAGTGGGCTAATTGTCAGACTTCCCCCCCCCCCCCCACCCCTCCCTACTCACCAGCCTCCAAACGCCGATTCAGTAACCCTCTCTGGACCTGCCACAACACAGTGAGGTGGCAGTGTCGCTCTGCACAGAACTAATGAAGGACTCAGGGGCTGGAACCGAGCCCCTTCCATCTTCATTTATTGTATCTTCTGTTATCCCTTCTCTCAGATACAAAGATGATGACGAAATTCTTCTGCCAGTTAAATTTAACTTTAAAGAATACCCCCTTACAATTTTACATAGGATCGTACAGCACAGAAGGAGGCCATTTGGCCCATTGTGCCTGTGCCGGCTCTTTAAAAGAGCTGCCCAATTAGTCCCACTCCCTCCTGCTCTTTCCCCACAGCCCTGCTAATGTTTTCCTTTTTAATGTATATCCAATTTCCTTTTGAAAGTTACGATTGAATCTGCTTCCACCACCCGTTCACTCTACTTTAACTGCACCCCCACCCCCCCGCCCCCCCTGGCCTGGTCTCCGCCAGGTGAGGGGGGTGGGGTGGTCAACATCGGGGTCTTTAGTTCAGGGTGTTCCAGGGTTGGAGTTGGCCAATGCGCTGTCACCTCCAGTCCCACCTTACAGCCAGCTCCCTCAGTCAAACAAATAAACAGCAACAGACAGAAAAAAATACCTTCCGTCAAAGCTTGTTAGAACTATTTTTGACTTCGATTTTTTTTTAAACATTCCCACAGTGAGACTCCCCCTCTCAAACCTCTGCTCACGCTGCCTTGTGCCTATTTTAAGGCTGCAGTATTGGAATGTTTTCACATTTACAGCAAATTGGATTTTTGTTTCTCTCTCCCGTCTCCTCCTGAGGTTCGGGTTCACAGGTCCAGCTGCTCTCTGTTAACTCATCCAGTGGCCATTCTGCACACACAATTCCGCTCAGTGAGTGCTGGCCGGCTATTCGCCCACATGGGCTATCACAGGAGAGCTTGATCCAGTTCTCACCCAACACTGCAGTGGGACTTTTACACTTCAAAATAGTACGTCATTGGCTGTAAAGCGCTTTGGGACGGCCTGAGGTTGTGTAAGGCGCTATAGAAATGCAAGTCTGTCTTTCTTTTATCATGTGGTGTTATGTCATTTGATGGTGTGATCTGGGTTCGATCCAGATACAATCTGGGTTCGATCCGGATACAATCTGGGTTAGATCCGGATACAATCTGGGTTAGATCCGGATACAATCTGGGTTCGATCCGGATACAATCTGGGTTCGATCCGGATACAATCTGGGTTAGATCCGGATACAATCTGGGTTCAATCCGGATACAATCTGAGTTTGATCCGGATACAATCTGGGTTCGATCCGGATACAATCTGGGTTAGATCCGGATACAATCTGGGTTAGACCCGGATACAATCTGGGTTCGATCCGGATACAATCTGGGTTCGATCGGGATACAATCTGGGTTCGATCCGGAAACAATCTGAGTTCGATCCGGATACAATCTGGGTTCGATCCGGATACAATCTGGGTTCGATCCAGATACAATCTGGGTTCGATCCGGCTACAGTCTAGGTTTGATCCGGATACAATCTGGGTTTGATCCGGATACAATCTGGGTTCAATCCGGATACAATATGGATTCGATCCGGATACAAGCTGGGTTCGATCCGGATACAGTCTAGGTTGGATCCGGATACAAGCTGGATTCGATCCGGATACAATCTGGGTTCGATCCGGATACAATCTGGGTTCGACCCGGATACAATCTGGGTTCGATCCGGCTACAAGCTGGGTTAGATCCGGATACAGTCTAGGTTTGATCCGGGTACAATCTGGGATTGATCCGGATACAATCTGGGTTCGATCCGGATACAATATGGATTCGATCCGGATACAAGCTGGGTTCGATCCGGCTACAAGCTGGGCTCGATCCGGATACAATCTGGGTTCGATCCGGATACAATCTGGGTTCGATCCGGCTACAAGCTGGGTTAGATCCGGATACAGTCTAGGTTTGATCCGGATACAATCTGGGTTCGATCCGGATACAATCTGGGTTCGATCCGGATACAATATGGATTCGATCCGGATACAAGCTGGGTTCGATCCGGCTACAAGCTGGGCTCGATCCGGATACAATCTGAGTTCGATCCGGATACAATCTGGGTTCGATCCGGATACAATCTGGGTTCGATCCGGATACAAGCTGGGTTCGATTCGGATACAGTCTAGGTTGGATCCGGATACAAGCTGGATTCGATCCGGATACAAGCTGGATTCGATCCGGATACAATCAGGGTTCGATCTGGATACAATCCGAGTTTGATCCGGATACAATCTGGGTTCGATCCGGATACAATCTGGGTTCGATCCGGATACAATATGGATTCGATCCGGATACAAGCTGGGTTCGATCCGGCTACAAGCTGGGCTCGATCCGGATACAATCTGAGTTCGATCCGGATACAATCTGGGTTCGATCCGGATACAATCTGGGTTCGATCCGGATACAAGCTGGGTTCGATTCGGATACAGTCTAGGTTGGATCCGGATACAAGCTGGATTCGATCCGGATACAAGCTGGATTCGATCCGGATACAATCAGGGTTCGATCTGGATACAATCCGAGTTTGATCCGGATACAATCCGAGTTGGATCCGGATACAATCTGGGTTCGATCCGGATACAATCTGGGTTCGATCCGGATACAATCTGAGTTCGATCCGGATACAATCCGAGTTCGATCCGGATACAATCCGCGTTTGATCCGGATACAATCTGAGTTGGATCCGGATACAATCTGAGTTCGATCCGGATACAATCTGGGTTCGATCCGGATACAATCTGGGTTCGATCCGGATACAATCTGGGTTCGATCCGGATACAATCTGGGTTCGATCTGGATACAATCCTACAAAAGGACAAGGACTTTGAGCAATTGACCTCCGGGCAGTTACCACATCACCCAGTGGGCAGCACTGGCTGAGGGCACAGCCTGCCCTCTCAAGGAGTCCCTGGCCTTTGGGCTCATGGCTTTTCTGGCTGAGATGGGAAACCATGAGTGCGAGCTAGCATTCCTATTGGTCCTTGGCATGACAACCCGCCCAGCTGGACTTCTGATCACTGATGGAGATTGGCAACGCTCCCTGAAGTCTGGCTGGGTGAATATACAGGGTGGTAATAAACCATATGGACCAGCCAGGCTTGGGCTTTCTGGGCTAATCTCAGCTGGTGGTGGGGGAGAGATGTACAGTTGACCTCAGAGCCACCGCGCGAAGGAGGGGTGTGGAGGGGGCAAGGTTCCAGCTACTGATTGCTATCTGGTGACCCCCCACCAGAAAGTGCGCGTATCTGAGCATCGGACATGGATGTGATGCCCCTGCAGTCGAACAGCCCTGCTGACGATCACTGTCCCGGTTCAAACATGAAAATGGCTGCCTGGATAAGTAACACATATACATGCCCTGGGTAACAATGTGGAAAGAGCTAACTGTGTGCGGAACGCTTCCAGATCATGTACATCCTTGGGGATTGCCTACTCCTTATTTCCTTCATCTCCATTTACTGATGACTTCACCCTGTTTAAATCACCATTGATTTTTCCCACAGACTATTACAAATTTCCCAATTAAAACTGAGTCAGATATTGAAATTTATAAAAAACAAAAGGCAGCGTCTTCGTTTAAAAAAAAAGTCAGTTGTTCTCTTCCTTGCTTCGATTAGAAGAGATGGTGTGAGCGTTGTAGTTATGGGCCGGCACGGGCCCGATGGGCCGAACGGCCTCCTTCTGTGCTGTAAGATTCTATGATTCTACGATGAGTCATTCAGATGTAATAAACAAACAGAAAATGTTTGGGCAAACAATCTTTCATGAAGATTACGCTCCTTTGAATGCTTCTATAACAACTTAAACGCCTGGATCACTTAACCACAGCAATTAGGCTGAGACATAGGGACATAGGAACAGGAGGCGGCCACTCAGCCCCTCTAGCCTGTTCCGCCATTCAATTAGATCACGGCTGATCTGTATCTCAACTCCATCTACCCGCCTTGGTTCCATATCCCTTAATACCCTTGCCTAACAAAAGTCCATCGATCTCAGTTTTAAAATTTTCTAATGACCCCCAGCCTCAACAGCTTTTGAGGGAGAGAGTTCCAGATTTCCACTACCCTTTGTGTGAAGAAGGACTTCCTGACATCACCCCTGAGCGGCCTGGCTCTAATTTGACTAAATCCCCTGATTCAACATGGTCGTTGCCCCAAACATTAGGCCAAACAAGACAGGGTTACGAGGTGGGGGCATTATCAGGCCAGACTAATGCCCTCCTGTACAATAGGGGGAATTTTAACTCCCTCCGTCTGGCGGGAACAAGAGTTAAAATCGAGCGGCTCTTTCTGCCGCTTCCCTTCCCGCTACGCAGCAGGTGTTGTTTGCCAGCGGCTGAGGTGCCTGCCTGACTCGGAAAAGAAAAAAGACTTACGTTTATATAGCGTCTTTCACGACCTCAGGACGTCCCAAAGCGCTTTATAGCCATTGAAGTATTTTTGAAGTGTAGTCACTGTTGAAATGTAGGGAACGCGGTAGCCAATTTGCACACAGCAAGCTCCCACGAACAGCGATGTGATAATGACCAGATAATCTGTTTTTGTTTTGTTGATTGAGGGATAAATATTGGCCAGGACACCTGGGATAACTCCCCTGCTCTTCTTCGAAATAGTGCCATGGGCTCTTTTATGTCTACCTGAGAGAGCAGACAGGGCCTCGGTTTAACGTCTCATCCGAGAGACGGCACCTCCGACAGTGCGGCACTCCCTCAGTACTGCCCTGGAATGTCAGCCTAGATTTTCGTGCTCAAGTCTTTGGAGTGGGACTTGAACCCACGACCTTCTGACTCAAGAGGTAAGAGTGACTCAGGAGGGGGGGCCTCGTTAACGTATGCTAATCGGGGTCTAATTACGTTGTACCGAGCAGGGCACCTGACGTGATAAAACCCCGATCGATAAGACCTGTCGGGGAAGAATCGGAGGCAACTGAAAGGTAAGTTTGAGACTGATCATTGTGGGGGCCAAGAGGAGCTGGGGGGTTGTACTCAGGGGCCTCTGCTTCCCCGCGGGGGCTAACCCACACCCACCCTGCACCACCCTCCCATCACACCTGCGAGAGCCCATCCCATCGGTAGCCCTCCAGCTGCCTCTTTACGCCCGTTACGGGCGGGATGTAAATGAGACCAGGCGGTTAATGCCGGCCAGCCTCGCACTGAGTGTCTCCTTCCATCAACGTCACTATATGCTAGGGAGTGTCCCTGGGAGGGCTCAGCATTACAACTCCCTGCCTTCTAGCGCAACCCCCAACACCTGGTGAATATGCGCCTAACTTCTGCTTCACATTTTTCCCAACAGGGCAGCCGAGGCCAGGAACTTGACAGACCAGGAAGTGTAGCGTCAGCTTGGCTCAGTGGGTAGCCTGCGAGTTAGAAGGTGGTGGGTTCAAGCCCCACTGCAGAATCTGAGCCCATAATCTAGGCTGATGCCCTGCACAGTGCAACGCCACGTAACAGAGCACAAACCACAGAGTGCACGAAGACAAAAGCTTGGACATCCCTCCAATACAACACCACGCCGTCCGATACAATACAGCACAGCCGCATTTCAGTGCGTTACAACATAGTGCAGCCCAAAGCACAGTACATTGCACCTAATGCCCTGTACCCTGTCTTATGTGACCTAAGGTTTGGGGCAATGACTGGATGAATCAGAGAATTCAGTGAAAGAAAGACAGAACTTGCATTTAGATAGTGTCTTTCACAACCTCAGGACGTCCCAAAGCTCTCTGCAGCCAATGCAGTACTGTTTTTTGAAGTGTAGTCACTGTTGTAATGTAGGGAAAGGCGGCAGTAATGAGATAATGACTGGATAATCTGCTTTTTTAATGATGTTACTTGAGGGATAAATATCGGCCAGGACACCGGGGAGAACTCCCCCTGCTCGTCTTCGAAATAGTGGCCGCGGGATCTTTTGCATCCACCTGCGAGGGCAGATGGGGGCCTCAGTTTAAAAGCCAGTAAGCCCAACTGCAGTCGGCTCTTTGCCGCTTCACACAGTGCAACGACCTGTCTGCAGGCACTCTTGACTTGGATGCCCACCAAGCACAGCGACAGAGTGAGACACAGACCCCAGCACCAACCCAGGGGCACATTATTAAAAAACATCGAGGCTCAGGAAAGAGGGAAAGAATTCCTTGTTTTCCTCAGCAAAATACTGCGGATGCTGGAAAATTGAAACAACAACAGAAAACGCTGGAAAAACTCAGCAGGCCAGGCAACATCCGTGGAGAGAGAAACAGAGTTAACGTTTCAGGTCGAAGACCTTTCGTCTGACGAAGGGTCACAGACCTGAAACGTTAACTCTGTTTCTCTCTCCACGGATGTTGCCTGGCCTGCTGAGTTTTTCCAGCGTTTTCTGTTGTTGTTCCTTGTTTTCCTTGTTTGTTTTTTTGTTAGTCCCTCTCAAATGCCATTAAGAGATAGATTATATACTTTACTCAGCCTGATTGGGTGGCTAGTGTTTACTAATCTTTACGGGTCCCATATTCTAAGAATGCTCTTTGAATTCGGAAGCGGTGCTCTGTGTGATACCTCTAACTAATGCCTGCGGTGTCGACTCTGGCACGATCTAGTCTTCGAGAGGAGCCCTTGAACAAATTAAAGAGCAGGGCTGCTGTCTTGCTCTCTAATCAGCCGGTGTGGCTACTGGAGGCTGTGCCGGAACTTTCCAAAACTAAAGGCCATAAATGTAAGATTGTCACTAATAAATCCAATAAGGAATTCAGGAGAAACTTCTTTACCCAGAGAGTGGTGAGAATGTGGAACTCGCGACCACAGGGAGTGGTGGTTGAGATGATTAGCATTGATGCAGTTAAGGGGAAGCTAGATAAACACATGAGAGAGAAAGGAATAGAAGGATATGCTGATCGCGTTAGAAGTAGGGGTGGGAGGAGGCTCGTGTGGAGCACAAACACCGGCATAGAACTGTTGGGCCGAATGGCCTGTTTCTGTGCTGTAATTCTAAGTAACCCAGGACATCCTGTCCCAGGATCAACGTCTGCGCGTGAGACCCTTCCCGCCCCTCCCCCACACACCACGGTTTCAAGCTGTTTTAACACCTTGTCCCAGATCCCAGGACCTCCTGTACTGTCCTGATTTTCAGTCTTCACTTCATATCAGCCCATTCATCTCAAAAAAGAACATCCCAATTAATTTCCCTGCGATGTCAGTCATTTTCTCACATTCCATGAACTCAACCCTACTCCTCCTTCCCCTACCATGATCCTCTTCCCTGCCCCCGCTTCTTGCCAGGCTAGCCCAATTTCTCCTTTCTCTAAAAGAAAGACTTGCATTTCTATAGCGCCTTTCACGATCTCAGGGCGTCCAAAAGCGTTTTATAGCCAATGAAGTACGTTTGAAGTGTAGTCACTGTTGTAATGTAGGAAACGTGGCAGCCAATTCATGCACAGCAAGCTCCCACAAACAGCATTGTGATAATGACCAGATAACCTGCTTTTAATTATGTTGGTTGAGGGATAAATATTGGCCCTAGGACACTTGGAGAACTCCCCGGCTCTTCTTCGAAATAGTGCCATGGGATCTTTTATGTCCACCTGAGAGAGCAGACAGGGCCTCAGTTTAACGTCTCATCCGAAAGACGGCACCTCCGACAGTGCAGCGCTCCCTCAGCACTGCACTGGTGTGCCAGCTTAGATTTTAGTGCTCAAGTCTCTGAAGTGGGACTTGAACCCACAACCTTCGAACTCAGAGACGAGAGTGCGACCTACTGAGCCACAGCTGACTCTAGTCCTGCCCAGTCACATTGCTTCCTCCACTAATCCCATCCTTGCTCCTCCTCAGGCCCCCCTCTGCTCTTGCATGGCCACATATCCCTCCCTCCGGAAGTCACAACCACATTCCCTCCACCCCACAGCACCCCCCCACCAGCCTTAGTGAGGGAGGGAGTGAAGAGGAAAATAAATGAATAATGGAGTAGAAAAAAAAATATTACTTCAAGGACTTGTTTAAAGTGAACCCAAATTACAAGCAGTGCCTTTTTAAATGAGATACCCCAAATACTCCGATACATAAAATTACATTGAATTTACAGCACAGAAACAGGCCATTCGGCCCATCAAGTCCATGCTGGTGTTTATGCTCCACACGAGCCTCCTCCCACCTTACTTCATCTCACCCTATCAGCATGTCCTTCTATTCCTTTCTCCCTCGTGTATCTATCTAGCTACACCTTAATACCTCAGTGTATTCATTTCTTAGTGGAGTACCACAAGGATCAGTTCCTAGGCCTCAGCTATTTACAATCTATATCAATGACTTAGATGAAAGGGCCGAGTGCAATGTATCGAAGTTTGCTGACGATACAAAGCTAGGTGGGAAAGTAAGTTGTGAGGAGGATGCAAAGAGGCTGCAAAGGGATATAGACAGGTTAAGTGAGTGAGCAAGAACATGGCAGATGGAATATAATGTGGAGAAATGTGAAGTTATCCACTTTGGTAGGAAAAATAGAAAAGCAGAGTATTTCTTAATGGTGAGAGATTGGGAAATGTTGGTGTTCAGAGGGATCTGGGTGTCCTTGTACATGAATCATTGAAAGTTAACATGCTGGTACAGCAAGCAATTAGGAAAGCAAATGTTATGTTAGCTTTTATTACAAAAGGAGTATAAGAATAAAGAAGTCATACTGCAATTATCTAGGGCCCTGGTGAGACAACACCTGGCGTACTGTGTACAGTTTTGGTCTCCTTACCTAAGGAAGGATATACTTGCCATAGAGGGAGTGCAACAAAGGTTTACCAGACTGATTCCTGGGATGGAGGGATCGTCCTGTGAGGACAGATTGAGTAGACTAGGCCTATATTCCCTAGAATTTAGAAGAATGAGAGGTGATCGCATTGAAACAGATAAAATTCTTACAGGGCTTGACAGGGTAGATGCAGGGAGGATGTTTCCCTTGGCTGGAGAGTCTAGAACCAGGGGTCACAGTCTCAGAATAAGGGGTCGGCCATTTAGGAGTGAGATGAGGAGTAATTTCTTCACTCAAAGATTTGTGAATCTTTGGAATTCTCTACCCCAGAGGGCTTGTTAGGCACGGGTATTAAGGGATATGGGAACAAGGCGGGTTAATACAGTTAAGATACAGATCAGCCATGATCTAACTGAATGGCGGAAAAGGCTCGAGGGGCTGAATGGCCTCCTCCTAGTCCTGTGTTCCATCGTGCCTCTTTGAAAGAGCTTTCCAATTAGTGCCACTCTGTCCCCATAGCCCTGAAAGTGTTTTCTTTGTCAAGTATTTATCCAATTCCCTTTTGAAAGTTACAATTGAATCTGCTTCCATCTCCCTTTCAGGCAGCGCATTCCAGATCACAACAACTCGTTGCGTAAAAAGAAATTCTCCTCATCTCCCCCCTAACAAGATTATCTGTGAAACCGCTAACGTACACGCTGCATACTTACTTCTGCAAGGGATTCAGTGGAGAAGACTGCAGTAAAAGGCTTGTGTCCACTTGTCTGTTGCTGCAGTACCTGCGCTTACACAGACAGCAATCTATAAATACTCATTTTTCTTCTCCAGTGTTGCTGTGGAAAGTAAGAAGCAGCCAATACTCCATATGGTGCATCTTAACAGAATAAAGAGCACAGTGACAGTGCTGTGGATGCTCAGCCGTTGAGTATATTCAAGACAGAGATCGATAGAATTTTGGATACTAAGGGAACCAAGGGATGTGGGGATAGTGCGGGAAGGTGGAGTTGAGGTAGAAGATCAGCCATGATCTCACTGAATGGCGGAGCAGGCTCGAAAGGCCAAATTACCTACTTCTGCTCTTATGTTCTTTGTGTTCTCCTAATGAACCTTCTGAGTTACAGCAGATAGAAGTGATTTAGCTGTCTGTATTGTTTCTGTTCACCTCATTCTACTGTGTGGATGCATCCATTTGCTTAATCACAGCATTAGTTTAATTAACGAAATGGGTACATTACACACAAGAACGCGTTCAAAAGGAAGAGGAGAGGAAAGTTCGATTACTGACATCTATCTACCTCAGCAGTGCCTGCAAGAAGCGGGAGACAGTTGTTAAAAATGCGATCTAGGTTGTGTGAAAAACAATCACAGCACTGTAGCGTCTCCAAGCGATGTGGGTCACAGGTGCCCCCCGTTAAAGGCATTTTTATTAGTTGCTTTTCAAAAAAAATATTATTTCCCCAGTTATGCATGTGCTTGGGGAACAGCACAGCGAGTGATTGGCAAGCGCAGATGGAGGGAAGTTAAGAGGGAAAATAGTCTGCGGAAAGAGCGCGGGAGAACATAGAGGGGAAACAGAGAGAGAGACAAAATAAGAAACAGAGAGGCAGAACAGAGAACAAAGAGAAAGAGAATATAGAGGGGAAACAGAGAGAGAAAGAGAGAAAAGAGAAAGCAAGAACATAAAGAAGGTGAAAATAGAGAGCAAAAACTGAGAGAGGTAGACTAGGGAGAGATATACAACACAGGAGGGCAGAAGAGAGAGAGAGAGAAAAGAGCGAAGCGATGGATAATAGGGAAAGAACAGAGAGGGAAAACATATGGCCTGGATTTTACGTTGAGAATAATGGTAAGGCTATCAGCGCTCACCGTTATTATGGAGTAAATGAGATGGCAACTTCTGGAGTCCGCACGTGCGCTGTTAAACGTGGAAATCCGGAAGTTGCGGTTCGAGTTATCCTGCTCCTCTACAGGCTGCGCTATAACAGTATCTTGCTGATAGACTCGGCATTGAAATCAATGTAAGGATGTGACGTTGCAGTACTTACCCACTAGTTACTCATTAAACATGCCAGAAAAACTTAGGGCTGGTGCATTCAGGTGTAAGTGAATTTTTAACAGTGTGATCAGTCATGATTACTGCCAAACAACCTCTCTGGCCCTGAAAATTTAATTTTATAAATGTGGAGTTTCATTCTTTCAGAATTTCACTACTGTTGGAGATTTAAAAACAATTAAAATACATTTTATTTATTTTTTCTTTCTGCCTCTTTTATCTCCCTCTCTTAATCCTTCTCTTTATTTTGCTTTCTGTACATGATTTTACAATGGATTAAATATTCTAATTTATACTTCCTGGTTTAGACTCTGCGTGCCTCAGTGAGGATTCTTCACTCTGATTGGTTGAAGAGACACTTGACCTGCTCACACATGCCGCAGATCCCCTGTTGAAGGCGCCACGCTGCAAAAGATGTCTAAATACCGCAAGTGGCCCCTCAAAAGCCGTGAAAAGTCTGTGGGCAGCTGTCAGTGTGATGAACGGCGTTCATCCGGGCCTATATCTTTCTGCAATGTAGTCCCTGTACTACTAGGGACCCCTCAGACACAGCAATATAACCTATGTACTGCTCTCTACTGAACTACAAGCCTCCAGGTTTCCTTGATGGCTCACAGAGCCATACAGACTGGAAAGCCCCAGGTTCAATTCTTGGTCGGTGCTCAGTCAGCTGTGGGGCAGTGGGGAGCCCCACAATTAGATTCAGCCTCTCTGGGAAGGGACAGGGAAAAAAATCAGCTCGGGCTCCGTCTCCGGATTGCTTTCCAGTGCGCCCTTTTTGGAAAGTGTGTGTGCGTTGATGTAAATCAGGCTCGGCCGCAATGCCTTATGTGGTCGAAGAGCCTGTTGACGGTCACCGTCAAAGCCTGTGCTTGATGGACAGCGCCTTGGGTGAGGTGACAGAGGGCAATGTCAGTACTGCAGTGGAGAAAATTGAGGGGTGGGCCCACATTTAGTGATGAGAAGGGAGAAGGTTTAATCTCTGCACCAGTACGAGAAGAGAAAAGAGCAAATACCTCAGGATGGGTCGACATCAATCGATCAAATCTCAAGACCTGTTTCACTTAACCGTGCACTACACACAAGCTACCACGCTACCCAGTGAAAATCATTAAACCTAGTTAATCAAACGCACATTACAGTGATTAAAACGCACGGAGATTGGAGAGGAGGACGCCTCGTCCTTGGCCAGCATCACAGAAAGGTTGGTTTCGGAACATAAGTCACTGTCACTTGAAATCAATACGAATACAAGATCAAATGAGGCTGCTCAGATATGGATTGTGTGCATGTGTGGTGTGTGTATGTGTGAGTGTGAGTGTGTGTGTGGAGAGTGTGTGTGGAGGGTGTGTGTGTGTGTGTGGAGAGTGTGTGTGAGTGTGTGTGAGTGTGAGTGTGTGTGTGTGTGTGTGAGTGTGAGTGTGTGTGTGGAGAGTGTGTGTGTGTGTGTGGAGAGTGTGTGTGTGTGTGGAGAGTGTGTGTGAGTGTGTGTGTGTGTGTGTGAGTGTGAGTGTGTGTGTGAGTGTGAGTGAGTGTGTGTGTGTGTGTGAGTGAGTGTGAGTGAGTGAGTGTGAGTGTGTGTGTGTGTGTGTGTGTGAGTGTGTGTGTGTGAGGGTGTGTGAGTGTGTGGGTGTATGTGTGAGAGTGAGTGCGTGTGTGAGTGTGTGTGTGTGGGTGTGTGAGTGTGTGGGTGTATGTGTGAGAGTGAGTGCGTGTGTGAGTGTGTGTGCGTGTGTGTGAGAGTGAGTGCGTGTGTGAGTGTGAGTGTGTGTGTGTGTGTGAGTGTGTGTGTGTAAGTGTGTGTGAGAGTGTGTGAGTGTGTGTGTGTGTGTGAGAGTGTGTGTGTGGTGTGAGTGTGAATGTGAGTGTGTGTGTGAGTGTGAGTGTGTGTGAGAGAGATCATTAGACCATCCCTCTCGCACCGAGGAATCAAAACCGCTGCATCAAACGTCTGGCTAATTTAATCAAGGTAACCTCAGAGCTGTGATTTACCTGCTGGCTGGGCTCTGGGAGTAGGGGGCACCTGCGCCCCCCCACACACACACTGTCCGAGGGTGGCTCGCGATTGATCAGAAACCGTAGGCGGCGCAGGTGGCGGGGTCTCCAGAACCGCTGGTTCACGGCGGTTTCCAGCACTTCAGCTCCATCCCCGCCTCCACAAAAGACAGGGTAGCCAGAGCAGTGCCAACATGGCAGAGTACCCAAGTTCCGCACTACCGAGGGGCAGGCTGTGGCCTGGAATATGTTGATTTTCTGATTGTATTTATAAAGTTGGAGGTGGGGCCGGGGGAGGGGAACACACTGGCTAAACTTGCCCAGACGCTAGGTTACTTTGTTCCCTTTACTTCTTTTCTCTAGGTTTTATCAGAGCTGTGCGCCATACACTGACTGAGAGAGGGGCAATGCAGCGCTCCCTCTGTACTGCACTGATTGGGAGAGAGGGCAATGCAGCACTCCCTCTGTACTGCACTGATTGGGAGAAGGTGCAATGCAGCACTCCCTCTGTACTGCACTGATTGAGAGAAGGTGCAATGCAGCACTCCCTCTGTACTGCACTGATTGAGAGGGCAATGCAGCACTCCCTCTGTACTGCACTGATTGAGAGGGCAATGCAGCACTCCCTCTGTACTGCACTGATTGGGAGAGAGGGCAATGCAGCACTCCCTCTGTACTGCACTGATTGAGAGGGCAATGCAGCACTCCCTCTGTACTGCACTGATTGGGAGAAGGTGCAATGCAGCACTCCCTCTGTACTGCACTGATTGGGAGAGGGTGCAATGCAGCACTCCCTCTGTACTGCACTGATTGGGAGAGTAGACAATGCAGCACTCCCTCTGTACTGCACTGATTGGGAGAGTAGACAATGCAGCACTCCCTCTGTACTGCATTGAATGAGAGAGAGGGCAATGCAGCACTCCCCCTGTACTGCACTGATTGAGAGTGAGGGCAATGCAGCACTCCCTCTGTACTGCATTGAATGAGAGAGTAGACAATGCAGCACTCCCCCTGTACTGCACTGATTGAGAGTGAGGGCAATGCAGCATTCCCTCTGTACTGCATTGAATGAGAGAGAGGGCAATGCAGCACTCCCTCTGTACTGCACTGATTGAGAGAGTGAGGGCAATGCAGCACTCCCTCTGTACTGCACTGATTGAGAGAGAGGGCAATGCAGCACTCCCTCTGTACTGCACTGATTGAGAGAGTAGACAATGTAGCACTCCCTCTGTACTGCACTGATTGAGAGAGTAGACATTGTAGCACTCCCTCTGTACTGCACTGATTGAGAGAGTGAGGGCAATGCAGCACTCTCTCTGTACTGCACTGATTGAGAGAGTGAGGGCAATGCAGCACTCCCTCTGTACTGCACTGATTGAGAGAGTGAGGGCAATGCAGCACTCCCTCTGTACTGCACTGATTGAGAGAGTAGACAATGCAGCACTCCCTCTGTACTGCACTGATTGAGAGAGTAGACAATGTAGCACTCCCTCTGTACTGCACTGATTGAGAGAGTGAGGGCAATGCAGCACTCTCTCTGTACTGCACTGATTGAGAGAGTGAGGGCAATGCAGCACTCTCTCTGTACTGCACTGATTGAGAGAGTGAGGGCAATGCAACACTCCCTCTGTACTGCACTGATTGAGAGAGTGAGGGCAATGCAGCACTCCCTCTGTACTGCACTCAAGTGTCAGCCTAAATTATTTCCTTGGAAAGGGGCTCGAACCCACACCTTCTGACTCAAGAGGGGAGAGTGCTACCAACTGTGCCAAGCTGACACTGAAGGGCCAAGGCCCACGGACTAGAACAGCACCAGGGTTAGGAAACAGGAAGAGAGAGAAGACAAGGTCACCCGAGAAGTTATGATGAGGCAATGCCAAGCGGGGGAGTGCAGCAAGAAATGCACTGTACCCAGTAAGAGAGCACACACCATCGGGGAGCAACTGTACTGTACAGGCAGTGCAACAGGATGTGACCTGGAAGTAAGTCATCAGCATGGATCTGTTCAGGGATTAAGAGTATCAGCAGTAAGGGAAATGGTTGCGGTTGGTAAGCTTTTTTTGGGGAGAGGAGGGAATTCTGAAATGGTTCTTATGACGGGAATCGACTTGAATGCACCAGGGCTGAATTTGTTTGTTTAGATATCTTGGGATGTGGGCGTCGCTGGCAATGCCGGGTTTTTATTGCCCATCCCTAGTTACCCTTGAGAAGGTGGTGGGTTGCCACCTTCTTGAATCGCTGCAGTCCTTGTGGTGAAGACACTCCCACAGTACTGGAGGGAATGCTCCCCAGGATTAACTGTTCCCATTGGCGGGCTGCCTAAAACAGGTGGTACATTCTGTCTACATTAACACGAGACAGTAAACCAAGTCTTGTCTGCCTGTTCAGGTGCATGAAAAAACAAAGCTCTGTCTGACTGTTCAGGTGGACGTAAAAGATCGCACGGCACTACTACAAAATCAACCTGGACAAATGAACAATCCCTCCCTGGCCTCGCTCCTCCCTATCTCTGCAACCACTTCCAGCTATACAACTCTCCGAGATCTCTACATTCCTCCAATTCTGGCCTCTTGCGCATCCCCGATATCCTTCGCCCCACCACTGGCTTGGCTCCAAGCTCTGGAAATCCCTCCCTAAACCTCTCTCTTCCTTTAAGACGCTCCTTAAAACCTACCTCTTTGTCTGTCTTAATATCTCCTTATGAAGCACAATGTCAAATGTTTGTCTGACTAAACTCCTGTGAAGCGCCTTGGGACGTGTTACTACGCTAAAGGCGCTATATAAATGCAAGTTGTTGTTACTGTCCTGGCCAACATTTGCCTCTTGACCAAGATCGCCAAACAGAAATAGATTAACCTGTCATTCGTTGCTATTTGTGGATCTTTCTGCATGGAATGGCTGCTGTAATATTTACCTAAACGACAGTCACTACACTTCAAAAGTACTTAGTCAGGGAAGTGCTCTGAGTCGCGATAAATACAAGTTTTATTTTTAATCACAGTAGCCCTTCAGTCTACCATTCCTGCAGCTCCCCTTGCACTGCACGTACCGCGCACCTGTCAACACCTGATATCTTCTCCACAACCCCCCTGACTCCACTCTTCATCTGATCTGACGCAGGACTGAAGATAGAGAGGAGCAGCACAACATGTAAATTATACGGGCAGCGGGCGTCGCACTGCCAGTTTACAGCCATTAAAGAAGGGAAGTCATTTTAAGAGCGTTCCCTTCTCTTGTGAAAATGGAATCAATGGTAATCAATCATCTCAGATACAGAGCACAGTGCTGGGGCCCAGGGTCAGACTCCTCACCTCTTCATGCGCTATTTTTTTCCTGGCATGGAGGCTGAGTGAAGGGAGGGGGGGGGTAAATTACAGCTGGATTTCACAGTGGGACACAGGCACCATTCTACAGATCAGACACTCTCTCGCTTGGATGCCAAAGTAAAATGAGACAAAGAAATGTTACGAATTCAGATCCAGTCCGAGAATCTGCAGCGCAGACAGAATTTTGTTGATTCAAAACAAAATCAAAAACAACCTGGTGTTTGTGCATGTTCTGTTCTCTGAACACGTTTCCCCCTTTATCTTCCAATTTTATAAACTTCCCTTCTCTCGTCACATTTTTTTAATTCTTAAAGGAATACTCCAGGCTGTGTTGTCGAATGTGAGGCTACGGCAGCAGCTCACCCTTCCAAGCTTCCTTGGATTTTTGCTTTCCATTCAGTTGTGATGACTTTGTAAAGTTTATTGCCGATGGCAACCGTGGATCCCGCCATTTGGTCCGAGTACAATATTCTCCCTCAAAATGGCTGACAACTATTCCCAGGCTTAACAAAATGGCAGGATTAATGATCAACCCAAGCTACAACCCTTAGAAATTTCAATCTGTTGTTAAACAGGGGCATGACTATTAGACTCAGCACCCACGAGAAGGCAGAAGGTGGGGGAGGTGAATCAGCCAGGGCTCTTGCTCCTGATTGAAGGTTCATGTGTTTGGACATCAGGGGTGGACAGGATTGAGCTTGGCTCTGAGGGTCCTTCATAGTCAGACAGTCTGCTGACAGTTTCAGCCAGTGGCTCAGTGCGCAACACTCTCGCTGCATAGTCAGAAGGTCGTGGGTTCAAGTCCCACTCCAGAGACTTGAACACAAAATCTAGACTGACACTCCCAGTGCAGTACTGAGGGAGTGCCATCTTTCGGATGAGACATTAAACCGAAGCCCCGTCTGCTCTCTCAGATGGACGTAAAAGATCCCCAGGCACTATTTGTAGATGAGCAGAGGTGTTATCCCCAGTGTCCTGGCCAATATTTATCACTCAACCAATATTACTATAACAGATTATCTGGCCATTATCACACTGCTGTTTGTGGGAGCTTGCTGTGTGCATATTGGCTGCCGCGTTTCCTACATTACAACAGTGACTACACTTCAAAATGTACTTCATTGGCTGTAAAGCGCTTTGGGACGTCCTGATGCGGTGAAAGGCGCTATAGAAATGCAAGTCTTTCTTTATCACTGTCTAGACTCACAGATGGAGAATGAACACTTGGCCAAGACACCAGACAACCGTCAATGTCCGTGGTACAGTTCCCTGGCAAGAGTCAACGCTTCAAGGAACGGCTCCAGGTTCAACTAGGGTTACCAACCCTCCAGGATTGCCCTGGAGACTCCAGGAATTGAAGATTAATTTCCTGGACACTGTTGCGAGCAAAACGGGGAGAAAAATCATCGAGGCATTAAAACATTGTGTGCTTTTTCATTTTCTTTGAGCACTTTTGTTTATTAGTTATAAACAAAAATTGGAGATGGAGGAAAAAATGGCTGATTGACCAGGTAGAGAGGTCATATGATGAAACCACCAGGAATACATCCAACCAGAGTTGGCAACCGTATAGAGTGTGATTTTTGATTCAGGAACTTACAACCATTATCAGTGCAGGATGTGAAGATGAATTTTAGTGCATAAATTATATTTTTAAATTAATAATTTGGTACAGTCCCCAGTGAGCAGATGGTAAAGGTGTGGGTGTTGTGCGTGACAAATTCTTCTCATTAATTGTCATCTGCTTCATCGATGGGATTCCTTTCTGGGCAGAGCCGTTATCTATCGGGCATTGTCCTGCCACATCTCAGTGTTCGAGACTAAGCGGTATTACATAGTATTTACTACACAGAAACAGGCCATTCGGCTCAACAGGTCCATGCCGGTGTTTATGCTCCACACGAGCCTCCTCCCACCCCTCTTCATCTAACTCCATTAACATATCCTTCTATTCCTTTCTCCTTCATGTGTTTATCTAGCTTCCCCTTAAATGCATCTATGCTATTCGCTTCAACTACTCCCTGTGGTAGCGAGTTCCACATTCTCATCACTCTCTGGGTAAAGAAGTTTCTCCTGAATTCCCTATTGGATTTATTGGTGACTATCTTATATTTATGGCCCCTAGTCCTGGTCTCCATGGCAAGTGGAAACATCTTCTCTACGTCTACCCTATCAAACCCCTTCATAATCTTAAAGACCTCTATCAAGTCACCCCTCAGTCTTCTCTTTTCTAGAGAAAAGAGCCCCAGCCTGTTCAATCTTTCCTGATAGGTATAACCTCTCAGTTCTGGTCAGTCTAGTAAAATTTCTTTGCACCTTTTCCAGTGCCTCTATATCCTTTTTATAAGATGGAGACCAGAACTGTGCACAGTACTCCAAGTGTGATCTAACCAAGGTCGATACAAGTGTAACATAACTTCTCTGCTTTTCCGTTCTATCCCTCTAGAAATGAATCCCAGTGCTTTGTTTGCTTTTTTTCATAGTCTTATTAACCTGCGTCGCTACTTTTAGTGATTTGTGTATCTGCACCCCCAGATCGCTCTGCTCCTCTACCCTATTTAGACACTTATTTTCCAAGGAGTATGTGGCCTCTTTATTCTTCCTACCAAAATGTACCACCTCACACTTACCTATATTGAAGTTAATTTGCCAATTATATGCCCATTCTGCAAGTTTATTAATGGCTTCCTGTATTTTGTCACAGTCTCCCTCTGTATTAACTACACCCCCCAATTAGGTGCCGTCTGCAAATTTTGAAATTGCACCTCCAATTCCCAAGTCCAAATCATTTATGTAAATGGTGAACAACACTGGTCCCAGCATCGTTCAGTGTGGTGCACTACTTCCCACCTTTTGCCAGTTTGAGTAATTATCTTTAACCCCTACTCTCTGTTTTCTGGCCAGCTTGCTATCCATTCTGCTACGTGTTCCTTGACTCCGCATGTTCTGACCTTAGTCATGAGCCTACTATGCGGTACCTTATCGAAGGACTTTCGAAAATCCAAATATATTACATCTACTACATTACCCTTGTCTACCCCTTCTGATACTTCTTCAAAGAATTCAATAAGGCTGGTCAAGCATGACCTTCCCTTTTGAAATCCGTGCTGACTGCTCTTTATTATATTTTCAGTTACATCTTTGAGTAAGGATTCCATTATCTTTCCTACCACCGATGTTAAGCTAACTGATCTATAATTCCTTGGACTTGTTCTATCTCCCTTTTTAAATATAGGAATCGCATTAGCTGTTCGCCAGTCCTCTAGCACTATTCCCTTTTCTGATGAATTTTTATATACACGTAATAGTGCCTCTGCTTTCTCTTCCCTAACCTATTTCAATATAATATGGTATCATATGGTGAGGAGACTGGAACAAAGCATGGGGCAAAGAAATCACTGTTACCACTGAGCAATGGAGAGGGTGGGGGAGTGCAGGCGGAAGGGGGAGAGGAAGAGGGGAGGGAGGAGGAAGGGGAGTGGAAGGGGAAGGGAAACGAGGGAGGAGACGGGGAGAGGAAGGTAGTGAGAGAGGAAGGGGAGAGGGGGAGGAAAAGGGAAGAGGGAGGAGAGAGGAAGGGGAGAGTGGAGGGGAGGCGGGAGGAGAGGAAGCATGAATGAAAGGGAGAGTGGAGGGGAGGTGGGAGGAGAGGAAGCATAAAAGGGGAGAGGAGAGAGAGGCAAGGAAGGGGAAAGTAGAGGGGAGGGGGAGGCAACAGAGGAAAGGGAAAGGTAGGGAGAGAAAGGGGAGGGAGGAGAGAACGGGGAGGGAGGAAAGGAAGGGGAAGAGGGAGGAGACGAAGGCAGAGATTGGGCAGTGATCTGAAGTGAGAACCCTCCTTCAGCCCAGGGATGCTGAGTCTGCAGCTTTGAGTGGAGGCAAGTGAGAGGGGACCTTACAGAGGTGTATAAGATAGCAAGTAGATAGGCCTGAACAGCTTAATCATGAGCACTATTTGAAGTTAAACTAAGGCTGTAGGGCAAGAGGACACAGGCCCAAACTGGTAAAGGGCGAGTTCAGGACTGATGTCAGGAAGCACTGCTTTACACACAGATTGATTAATACCTGAATTGGGCTCCAGGTAAAGTAGTGGAAGCAACAGATCTGGAATCAACCAATCTTTAGATGTTGTAATGGAGGTTGAGGGGTGGGGGGGGGAAATGTAGGTCTCTATAGAAGGTGGAACTAGATGGGCTGAATGGCCTCTACCGTTGGTCCTTATTTCTGTGAAAGCCGATCCTTGAGTTAACATTTCCCACCTCGGTCATTCCTACAGCTTCCGTGCGTAGTTTATACATAAATAAAACTCCAGTAGGTTAGAGACCCCCGTGGGGCAGTTTGCAGACACACTGCCCAGTGTGCCACTGAGTCCCACGGACCGGGGGAAGCTGCGACGCTCGATCACTGGTTAGCAGCGAGTCAACTGGTCCCAACGATGGTTACTTGGGCAGGATACCGGGGGTCGTACAGAGCTTGCGGGAACCCTACGAGCTGGTGTTTCAGGGCAAGGAGTGGAGAATTAAAATAATTTTCTTTTTAGGTAAATAGAATGTACAAGAATCCAGAAGAGGAGTTGGATAAATCACCGTGCAGGATTCCATGTTGTCATTTCGGTTACCAGGCAAACTCCTCTGGAACTCTTGAACTGAGCTTTTGCAACAGGTGCCGGTAGGAATTGTGCCGGTCTTGGAATAAAATTCACTCACGCAGCAACAGGTGTCCACTGTAACCTGCTGCTGGACTCCGCTCGGGTATCAGAAATAGAAACATAGAAAAATATGAGCAGGAGTAGGCCATTCGGCCCTTCGAGCCTGCTCCGCCATTCAATATGATCATGGCTGATCCTCTATCTCAATACCATATTCCCCGCTCTCTCCCCATACCCCTTGATGCCTTTTGTGACTAGAAATCTATCTATCTCCTTCTTAAATATATTCAGTGACTTGGCCTCCACAGCCTTCTGTGGTAGAGAATTCCACAGGTTCACCACCCTCTGAGTGAAGAAATTTCTCCTCATCTCAGTCCTAAATGTCCTACCCCGTATTCTGAGACTGTGACCCCTTGTTCTAGAACCCCCCCAGCCAGGGGAAACATCCTCCCTGCATCCAGTCTATCTAGCCCTGTCAGAATTTTATACGTTTCAATGAGATAGAAAAGACTTGCATTTATAAAGCGCCTGTTGGATGAATCTCCAGCCAGTTGCTAGTGAGCACGAGACACAACACAAAACTGTCTCTGATTTGGCACCAATCCCTTCCTGAAACCATTAGCCAGCGTTGAAAGCATTTTGTTGATCTATCTCTCATTATATGTAGTGCAGAATCTGAGCTCGAAAGGCTGCAAGATGACAATTAATGTCAAGCCGCATGTAATAGAGAGAAGTAGCTGTTTAAAAATATAACAAGGTCTACCTTTACCAGAACTCCTCCAATTTATTATTCACTATCCTGTAATCTTGTATCACAATGCATGATAATAGTATTGGTAGCTCTCTTGCCTCTGAGTCAGAAGGTTGCGAATTCAAGTCCCACTCCAGAGATTTGAGCACATAATCCAGGCTGACACTCCAGTGCAGTACTGAAGGAGCGCTGCACTGTTGGAGGTGCCGTCTTTTGGATTAGAGGTTAAACTGAGGCCCCGTCTGCTCTCTCAGGTGGACGTAAAAGATCCCACGGCACTATTCGAAGAAAAGCAGGGGAGTTCTCCCCGGTGTCCTGGACAATATTTATTCCTCAACCAACATCACTAAAAACAGATTATCTCACTGCTGTTTTTGGGAGCTTGCTGTGCGCAAATTGGTTGCCGCATTTCCTACATTACAACAGTGACTACATTTCAAAAGGGCTTCATTGGCTTTAAAGTACTTTGGCACTTCCTGAGGTTGTGAAAGGCGCTGTATAAACGCAAGTTCTTTCTTGTTCTTTCTATCATCTCATATTTGCTGGACAAATAAAGACCAAGGTCCATCTCGTTCCGCTTCTACCATCCCGGTAGTCGCATGACAAAACGATAATGGAGTTGTTGACCAATCACAGCGATCAATCTCTATCAATGAGTCTACAACAGACCCAGACATGAGGCGAGGAAAACCCCCAGTGGTGGAGAGTCTTGGGAACCAGAGGTCCAAAGTCACTGTTACACTGTTCCATGGAAGCTCAGCGTAAGCTCGAGGAACAGCACCTCATCTTTCGTATAGGCACCCTACAGCTCTCTGGACTCAATATCGAGTTCAACAATTTTAGATCATAACCTCAGCCCCAATCACATTTATATTTTATTTTTTCATCCACCCTTTTGTTTGGCCCCCCTTTTTTTTTGCTTTTCCTCCCAGAAGCTGGCAGCTGTCCTTCATTCTGCCAGTGCATTTCACACTTCTTTTAGCCTCAACCTGTCACATTAACACCTCCTCTTGCCTTGATCATCTCTTAATGTCTCTCAATGTCTCTTAATCTCTCCTTTTGTTCTTTCATCCCCTCCCCCTTTTCCCAGCTTTATCCTTGCTTTAAATCTATTTCATTTCCTGCTATTTCCAGTTCTGACGAAAGGTCTTCGACCTGAAACGTTAACTCTGTTTCTCTCTCCACGGATGCTGCCTGGCCTGCTGAGTTTTTCCAGCGTTTTCTGTTGTTATTTCCAAAGTCACCTGTTCCTCCCAAGCACGCTACACTCACCACACGCCATGTCTCAAAGTACTCATTGACTGTATCGCAGAATATTATTTTCTGAAAGAAATCTATTGAATTTGCATCTGAATAAGTCAATACTAACTGCTTCCACGATCTCCCTATGGAGCCTATTCCATAGATTAGACCACTCACTCACAGAAATATTGCTTCCACAGATTAGTTTTGAATGTCCTCTGGTTCTACTGTTCTGGACAAGGTGAAATAGCTTTCCTTGGTCAATATTGTCGAGTTGCTTTCAAATCTTAAAAACAGCAATAATATCACCTCTGCCCCGCCCCCACCCCGATGAGGTCAACTGACTCACTACAGGGTCCTGCCTTGTATGACTCAAAGAAAAAGACTTGTATTTATACAGCGCCTTTCAGGACATCCCAAAGCACTTTTCTTTTGAAGTGTCATCACTAGTGTAGCATAGGAAACGCGGCAGCAATTTGAGCACAGCAAGCTCCCACAAACAGCAATGTGATAATGACCAGATAATCTGTTTTTTTTTAGTGATGTTGGTTGAGGGATAAATATTGGGCAGGACACCGGGGAGAATCCCCTGCTCTTCTTTGAAATAGTGCCATGGGATCTTTTACGTCCACCTGAGGGAACAGGTGGGGCCTCGGTTTAACGTCTCATTCGAAAGACGGCACCTCCGACAGTGCAGCACTCCCTCAGCACTGCACCGGGAGTGTCAGTCTGGATTGTGTGCTCAAGTCCCTGGAGTGGGACTTGAACCCACGATCTTCTGACCTCAGAGACGAGAGTGCTGCCCACTGAGCCACGGCTGAAACATGACTCAGTACTACCCCGGATGGTGCACCTGTCCACCAAGCCATCGGAGACCTCTGGGAAAGCTCCAGCTTCGGTGACATTGACCTCGCATCGCCCTGACGGCGGGAGGATTCCCCTTCTTCAACCATTAGCCTGAGTTGAAAGCTTTCTGTTGATCTATCTCTCATTACAGAGCAGAATCTGAGCTCTGATGGGCTGCGAGTCAACAATTTAATGTCAAGCCGCATGTAACGGTGAGAAGCAGATGTTTAAAAATACAACAGGCTTTCCCTTTACCAGAACTGCTCTGACTTAATGTTATTGACTGCTCTGTAATTTTGCACTACAAATGCATGATATCATAGTTAACCGTCCACCTACTGGACTGTAACAGCGAGTGTTACATTGTGTACACTAACGAGCCCAATAGGGTGCTCATTGTTAGTGAGCGATAGCACTTTTGCCTCGTTGACTGTCCTGTAATCTTATATCACAATGCATGATATAGTAAACTGTGTTGGTCGCACTCTCATCTCTGAGTCAGAAGGTTGTGAACTCAAGTCCCACTCCAGAGACTTCAGCACATAATCAAGGCTGACGCTCCCAGTGCGGTACTGAGGGAGCGCTGCACTGTCGGAGGTGCCGTCTTTCGGGTGAGATGTTAAACTGAGTTCTCGTCTGATCTCTCAGGTGGATGTAAAAGATCCCATGACACTATTTCGAAGAAGAGCAGGGGAATTCTCCACGGTGTCCTGGCCAATATTTATTCCTTAACCAACATCACTAAAATAACAGATTGTCTGGTCATTATCACACTGTTTGTGGGAGCTTGCTGTGCGCAAATTGGCTGTCCCGTTTCCTACATTACAACAGTGACCACACCTCAAAAGTACTTCATTGGCTATAAAGCGCTTTGGGACGCCCTGAGGTGGTGAAACGCGCTGTAGAAAAGCAAGTTCTTTTCTAGGGATGTCAGAAGAGATTTGCCTTTGCTCTCTATACTCAACCAGGGAAGGCCCTCTGTTGGGAGTGAGCTCTTGTGGTATGATCATGCTGTACAAGCAGAAAGGGAGTCTTGAGATGTTGGAAGTTGAAGGAGCGCCAAGATCAGTGACAAATGTGCGCAATCTGCCTGCCAAGCTGGGCGTCTATAAGTGACTGGACATGACGCAGATGGGTTGTTTTTGCAATCACTTAAGGTGCTCTGAGATCTCTGAGCTGCTCCAGTTCTGGCCTCTTGCGCTTCCCCGACTTCCTTCGCTCCACCATTGGCGGCCGTGCCTTCAGCTATCTAGGCCCTAAGCTCTGGAATTCCCTCCCTGAACCTCTCCGCCTCCTTTAAGCCGCTCCTTAAAACCTACCTCTTTGACCAACATTTTGGTCACCTGTCCTAACATCATCTTATGTGGCTCGGTGTCAAATTTTGTCTCCAAACGCTGCTGTGAAGTGCCTTGGGACATTTTGGAACGTTAAAGGTGCTATATAAATGCAAGTTGTTGTTGTTGTTGCTATGCCATGCAAGATGTGAGTGTGGCGTGGCTTTCAAATGTATGTCGCACCATGACCGTGTGTCCACCTGAGGTATGGGTATGGGGCACAGTCAAAGAGATGAGGCAGTGTGAGGGCTTGGCATTGGTAGGACGTAAAGGTGGGGCAGGTAATACTTTGTGGCATGCAATGGTAAGCGATCTGCCAAGTACATGGTGCCGCCAGGCAGACTTACCCTGCCAGATTCCGTAAAGTGCACCGTCATTTTATTCATCTATTCCCAGGTCCGACAGGGAGTACACACAGTGTAATTGAGCCTGTGCACCACCTGATGCCAGGAGTGGTGTGCTGCTGATTACCCAAACTAGAGTTGTATGCCCTGGAATTTAGAATGTTAAGGGATGACTTGATCGAAGTTTTCAGGATATTAAGGGGGAGCAGATAGGGTCGATAGAGAGAAACTATTTCCGCTGGTTGGAGAATCTAGGACTAGGGGGCATAATCTAAAAATTAGAGCCATGCCTATCAGGAGTGAAGTTAGGAAACACTTCTACAGGCAAAGTGTGGCAGAAGTTTGGAACTCTCTTCCGCAAACGGCAGTTGATGTTGGGCCAATTGTTAACTTTACATCTGAGATTGATAGACTTTTGTTAACCAAAGGTATTAAGGGATATGGGGCAAAGGCGGGTGGGTATATGGAGTTAGGTCACAGATCAGCCATGATCTCATTGAATGGCAGAACAGGCTCGAGTTGGCTGAATGGCCTCCTCCTGTTCCAAAGTCCTCTGGGGTGATGTCATGAAGTGCCAAACCGGGCAATCCTCGCTGCGACCCTCTCA
Source organism: Squalus acanthias (assembly GCA_030390025.1). Taxonomy (NCBI): domain Eukaryota; kingdom Metazoa; phylum Chordata; class Chondrichthyes; order Squaliformes; family Squalidae; genus Squalus; species Squalus acanthias. The sequence goes on from CM059448.1 coordinate 5,548,639, forward strand.
TGTCATGGCACAACCATTTTGCCAGCCGTTACTTGCTAATAAAATAGTTACTGGACTGAAGGGCTATGGGGAAAAAGCGGGGAAGTGGGACTTTAAAAAAAAAAAATTCTTGGGATGTGGGCATCGCTGGCAAGGCCAGCATTTATTTATTGCCCATCCCTAGTTGCCCTTGAGAAGGTGGTGGTGAGCCGCCTTCTTGAACCGCTGCAGTCTGTGTAGTGAAGATGGCCTCCTCCATCTACAGACCATGTACGGCCCAAGCACCCAAGGCCCTACCCCTCGGTGGGCCAAGAACGGAGAGGTACTCATCAAGGACAGAGGCAGTCAGTGCCCGCTGGAAGGAGCACTTCGAAGATCTCCTTAACCGCGACTCTGTCTTCGACGCAAGTGTCCTCAACTCCATCCCGCAGCATGCTACCCGCCACCATCTCAGCACAACCCCAGCCCGGCATGAGGTTGAAAAGGCCATCCGACAACTGAAGAACAACAAGGCCTCAGGAGCAGATGGAATCCCCACCGAGGCACTAAAGCATGGCGGAGAAGCACTACTGGCTCGAATTCATGAACTAATTTCTCTTATCTGGAAGGTGGAGAGCATGCCAGGGGATCTCAGAGATGCCGTAATTGTGACCATCTTCAAGAAAGGTGACAAGTCCGATTGTGGTAATTACAGAGGAGTTTCCCTGCTGTCTGCCACAGGGAAAGTCATCGCAAGAATCCTCCTCAATCGTCTTCTCCCAGTGGCCGAAGAGCTCCTCCCAGAGTCGCAATGCGGATTCCGCCCACTAAGGGGCACAATGGACATGATCTTCACCGCACGTCAATTACAAGAGAAATGCAGGGAACAGCACCAACCGCTGTACATGGCCTTCTTTGATCTCACAAAGGCCTTCGACACTGTCAACCGTGAGGGATTATGGAGTGTCCTCCTCAAATTCGGCTGCCCTCAAAAGTTTGTCACCATCCTCCGCCTGCTTCACGACGACATGCAAGCCGTGATCCTGATCAACGGTTTCACCACAGACCCAATTCACGTACGAACCGGGTTCAAGCAAGGCTGTGTCATCGCACCAACGCTCTTCTCGATCTTCCTTGCTGCAATGCTCCATCTCAGCCTCAGTAAGCTCCCCACTGGAGTGGAGCTAATTTACAGAACGAACGGGAAACTGTTCAACCTCCGTCGCCTCCAGTCCAGATCCAAGGTCATCCCATCCTCTGTCGTCGAATTACAGTATGCAGACGACGCTTGTGTCTGCGCACACTCGAAGGTCGAACTCCAAACCATCGTCAACACCTTCACCGAAGCGTACGAGAGCATGGGCCTTACACTAAACATCCGTAAGACAAAGGTCCTCTACCAACCTGCCCCCGCCACACAGTACTGCCCCCCAATTATCAAAATCCACAACAAGGCCTTGGACAACGTGGACCACTTTCCATACCTCGGGAGCCTACTGTCAACAAGGTCAGACGTCGACGATGAAGTCCAACACCGCCTTCAGTGTGCCAGTGCAGCCTTCGGTCGCCTGAGGAAGAGAGTGTTTGAAGACCAGGACCTCAAACCCGGCACTAAGCTCTTGGTCTACAGAGCAGCAGTGATTCCCGCCCTGCTGTATGCCTCAGAGACATGGATCATGTATAGCAGGCACCTCAAAGCACTGGAGAGGTACCACCAACGCTGCCTCCGCAAGATCCTGCAAATCCATTGGCAGGATAGGCGCACCAACGTCAGTGTTCTTGCTCAGGCCAACATCCCCAGCATCGAAGCTTTGACCACGCTCGATCAGCTCCGATGGACGGGTCACATTGTCCGCATGCCCGATACGAGACTCCCAAAACAAGCGCTCTACTCGGAGCTCCGACACGGCAAGAGAGCCCCAGGTGGGCAGAGGAAATGCTTCAAGGACACCCTCAAAGCCTCCTTGAAAAAGTGTAACATCCCCACCGACACCTGCGAATCCCTGGCCCAAGACTGCACAAAGTGGAGGAGAAGCATCCGGGAAGGCGCCGAACACCTCGAGTCTCTTCGCCGGGAGCAAGCGGAAGCCAAGCGCAGGCAGCGCAAGGAGCGCACGTCAACCCAAGCACCCCACCCACCCGCCCCTTCAACCACCGTCTGCCCCACCTGTGACAGAGACTGTAGGTCCCGCATTGGACTCATCAGTCACCTGAGAACTCATTTTTAATGTGGAAGCAAGTCATCCTCGGTTCCGAGGAACTGCCTAAGAAGAAGAAGAAGATGCCCACACAGTGCTGTTAGGTAGGGAGTTGAAAGATTTTGTTCCAGCGACGATGAAGGAACAGCCGATATATTTTCAAGTCAAGATGGTGTGTGACTTGGAGGGGAACTTGGAGGTGGTGGTGTTCCCATGCACCTGATGCCTTTGTCCTTCTAGGTGGTAGAGGTCAGTGGGTTTGGGAGGTGTTGTCGAAGAAAATTGCATAACTCTTTTAAAGAGCCAGCACAGGCACAATGGGCCACATGGCCTCCTTCTGTGCTGTAAGATTCTATGTGTAACTGGGGGCAAAAAAAAAACAAAGCTGGAGGGTTCTGCTGCTTGTAGGAAGATTTACAGTGTTTTCATTCGCAGTGTTATCATTGAAATTCAGACATTCTGCAATCGATACCACAACACCAGGAAGATGAGACACGGGATATGTCTGAGATTTTAATAATGATGAACGGCGTCTGATCTGGAGAACAGCAGCATTGTTTAACAGCCCTGTGCCCTTTCTGTGGATAACTGTGGTCCATTTACTAGAATGATACCGGGGAAATGAGGGACCTCGTTTACATGGAGAGGCTGGAGAAGCTGGGATTGTTCTCCTTAGAGCAGATAAGGGGAGGTGTTCAAAATTAGGAAGGGTTTTGACAGAGTAAATAAGGAGAAACTGTTTCCACTGGCGGAAGGGTTGGTAACCAGAGTTCACTGACTATTCATCAAGAACAGGAGTCCAGGCTGATTTACCCTTCCCCACCCCCACCACCTATGCACACTGAGGCTTACCGTTATGCCCCAAATGCTGTCCCAGATGAGATCACAGACCCACAACTGATCCTGGGACCCTCCTGGTCTGGATGGTTCAGTTCCAATCATAGAATTTTACAGCACAAGAGGAGACCATTCGGCCCATCGTGCCTATGCCGGCTCTTTGACAGAGCTATCCAATTAGTCCCACTTCCCCTGCTCTTTCCCCATAAGCCTTGCAATCTTTTTCCCTTTCAAGTACATATCTAATTTCCTTTTGAAAGTTACTATTGAATCCAAAAATGTGCGGGTTAGGTTGATTTGGCTATGATAAATTGACCCTTAGTGTTAGGGGGGGATTAAATATGTGGGGTTATGGGGATAGGATAGGATATGTTAGGGGGAATTAAATACGTGGGGTTATGGGGGTAGGGTGGGATATGTGTACTGTGGGGATTAAAGCAGGGACAGGGTACTGGATTTGGATGATCAGCCATGATCGTATTGAATGGTGGAGCAGGCTCGACGGGCCGAATGGCCTACTCCTGCTCCTAGATTCTATGTTTCTATGTTTCTATCTGCTTCCACCACCTTTTCAGGCAGCGCATTCCAGGTTATCACTGAGCAAAATAAGTCTCGTTATCTCCCACCCTGGTTCTTTTGCCAATTATCTTAAATCTGTGTCCTCTGGTTACCGACCCTCCTGCCAGTGAAAATGTTTCTCCTTATCTACACTCTCAAAACCCTTCCTAATCAACACCTCTATCAAATCTCCCCGTAACCTTCTTTGCTCTAAAGGAGAACAACCCCAGCTTCTCCAGTCTCTTCACTGAAGTCCCTCATCCCTGGTACCATTCTAGTAAATCTCCTCTGCTCCCTTAAAAAAAAAAGTGTTTGATCTAAAAACAGAGGTGGCTGGATTGCTGGTGTGACACACAACCTTCCGACGCATGATTCGGCCCAGATGAGGACCTCCCACAGCCTCTCTGTACATGAAGACAAGCGTTCACTCTGCCTCATTTGATGGTGCAACCTATAGTTCAGCTCAAACTAAGATGTCAGGGCAGGGGGAGATTGCAGGGAGGAGAAAAAGATATATTTTGATAGCAAACTGTTAGCACGCCCACCATCAGACTTCTGCCTGATCTCAGTTAAAGAATGTAATGGACTAACCCGGGGATAAACACCGTAACCAGGAGCAACCAGGCAATGTCTACCAGTAGGGACAGGAATGGGGCGCTCAGCCACTGAGCCGCTTTTCTTAGCCAAGTCAACTCTATACTTTCAATCCCAATTCCCAGGTTTTTTTCCACATCCCTTCCTATCCCTACTTACCATGAAGGTATCGACCTCCTTTCTAAACATTTCAACAATTATGGCCTTCTGCGGCGGTGCATTCTACACTCTCACCACTCTTTGTGTGACAACATCTCTTAGATCTCTTCTTTCCCACCTCCATTCTACTGAAAAGAGCCCCAGTTTGTCTAGTCTCTCCTCATTTACTAGATCCACTCATCTTTGCTATCATCGTATTATCCCAATATTAAGCCCTCAACCAACATCACAAAAACAGATGATCTGGTCATTATCACATTACTGTTTGTGGGAGCTTGCTGTGCGCAAATTGGCTGCTGCCTTTCCCTACGTTACAACAGTGACTACACTTCAAAAGTACTTAATTGGCTGTAAAGTGTTTTGGGATGTCCTGAGGTCGTGAAAGGCGCTATATAAATGCAAAAGTTTTGTCTCCCTTACTTCAAAAGATTCTTAAAATCTCTCTGACCACGATTTTTTCTGTCTCCTGCTCAGCACATCCTCTGTCTCTTGTAAATTGCTCGCCGATGTTCTTTGACATGAGAAGCATTGGAAAATTCTAGAAATGCAAGTTGTGTTTCGAAAAGATTTTTTGGCACAGTCTGGGAACTGCAGCCTGTTAAAATGACGCAGCCTCTGCTCCCGCACGGTTTGCCGAATGAGTCTTATCGCTGGTGCGCGCGGTAAACGCAGCTGTACTTACGCATCCACCTCCTGGAAAAGCCGGAGTTTGTCTGGGAAGATCTCGGATAACAGGACATTGATGTATGGCACTTTGAGAGCCTGGAGTTGGGACTCCAAATGCTGAAAAACAGGAATGGAAGAAGAGTCAAAAAATGGGCAGTAGTTGTACAACAACAACTTTTATATAGTGCCTTTAAACGACAACAACAACTTGCATTTATATAGCGCCTGTAATACAGGAAAACGCCACAAGGCGCTTCAGAGGAGCGGAATCTGGCAAAAACCGACGTCGAGCCAAAGAAGGAGGTATTAGGAGGTGTGACCATAAGCTTGGCAGACATTTCCCTCTCCTCCCAATCACAAGATGCTGTTGGTGACGCTGGCAAGGTTACATTCACATGGCTAAAATCCACATGCTTACTTCTGGGGAGGTAAGCCGGGCGGGGCGGCGGGTACTGCAGGGTAGAGATCAGGTGCAGGACCTTTTGTTGAGGCCGAGTGTTACACGTCCCAGCTATAATCAACTAACAGCATCGACCATGGACCAAACCATTGTGAGCCTTCTGCTCTGTATAGGTCTGAGCCACACCAGGTGGTGCATTGCAGGTATGGTTTGTGTAATGGGTCTGGTACTCCAGTGCAGTACTGAGGGAGTGCTCAGTTCGAAGAAAGAGCAGGGGAGTTATCACCGGTGTCCTAGCCAATCAACATCACTAAATTAGATTATCTGGTCATTATCACATTGCTGTTTGTGGGATCTTGCTGTGCGTAAATTGGCTGCTGCGTTTCCTGCATTACAACAGTGACTACACTTCAAAAGGTACTTAATTGGCTGTAAAGCGCTTTGGGATGTCCCGAGGTCATGAACGGTGCTATATAAAAGTGTGTCTTTCTTTTGTTTTAACAACACAACCTCACCGCCCATCACGGTGAAAGAACCCAGCATTTTAGAAATGACCGGGGATGTAAGGAGAATCTTGCATTCACATAGTACCTTATCACATCCTTAGGATGTCCCCAAGCACCTCAGAACCAATGGATTACCTGTGAAATATTGTTGTAATGTAGGCAAACATAGATGTACTGGGGAATGGAGGGGGGGGGAAGAAAATAAATAACATTGCAAAGAAATGAGCTGTTTGGCCAAACGAGGCAAAATAAATTAAGAACTAAATGGAAACAAGACACAGGACGACATCTCTGCTCTATTGAAACTGACAGTTAATCGTCATTCATTTATTTGCACCAAGCAATTTCAATTAACCATCGTCTACAATACTGTATATAGGTCAGTGAACAGGACCCCAGCAGTCTATTTTTATTGTTAATTTTATTTTATTTTTTTAATTAGGAAAGGGATGGGGGAGAAATAAAGGGACATCTTCATGAAGGAAAGATGAAGATTTGTGTGACATTACAAGCAGATGGTTGGGCTATTTATGTGTGCGATTTATATATCGTTAAAAAAAAATCCAGTTCTGACTTTCCTTCTAGAACTACACAGGATTTTACAGCACAGAAACAGGCCATTCGGCCCAACTGGTCCATGCCGGTGTTTATGCTCCACACGAGCCTCCTCCCGCCTTACTTCATCTCACCCCATCAGAATATCCTTCCATTCCTTTCTCCCTCATGTGTTTATCTAGCTTCCCCTTAAATGCATGCTTAGAAGCTTCTAATTACTCAAGGAAGAGAGCTGTGGGGAGTCAGTGGGACGATTCTGCGGCTCATTCGGAGCTGCTGTGAGCACTGAGTGAAGGAGCCTAGGTTACTCTCCTGAGACACACTGTGCGCATTACAAACTGTGAGGGGAATGGACAAAGGGGGAAGCTTAATAAATTCTTTATTTATAGAGGGAACAGGACAGCATAATAATAGTAATGAGGCGGAGATGGGGGAGTGGGGCCTAACAAGGAACGGGTGAAAAGAAAAGAAAGACTTGCATTTATATAGCGCCTTTCACAACCCCCTGACATCCCAAAGCGCTTTACAGCCAATGAAGTACTTTTGAAGTCACACTGTAATGTAGGAAAAACGGCAGCCAATTTGCACACAGCAAGGTCCCACAAACAGCAATGTGATAACCAGATAATCTGTTTTAGTGAGGTTGACTGAGGGATAAATTAGCCAGGACATCGGGGATAACTCCCCTGCTCTTCTTCGAAATAGTGCCATGGGATCATTTACATCCGCCTGAGAGAGCAGACAGGGCCTCGGTTTAACGTCTCATCCGACAAATGGCACCTCTGACAGTGCAGCACTCCCTTCGAACTGCACTGAAGGTGGTAGATGTGTGGAATAAGCAGCCATGGAACGTGATGGATGCAACGAGAGTAGACTCACTGAAGACAAAGCGTGGCTCACCTCCTTACAGCTGGAGGGCTTGGGAGACTACAAGTGTCGAGCAGATTAGGGTGAGGCAGTTGTCAAGGCTAAGGAGTTGGAAATAAATCAGAATTAACAGGATGAAACACGGACAGGAAACAGAGATGGAAAGGTGTGAGGCTGCACGGTGGGGTAGCCCGCAGCCCTTTCAACCCCAAGACCCGGGTTCAAATCCAGCGGGGACCGAGGTCTTCCCTCGGAATGTGACATGAAGTGATTCTGGAGCGGAGCTGACCTTAGCTCCTGGAGGGGAGGAAAGGGGATTCGCAGCAGAGTAGAGCCCACAATCCAGCACTCTCTCACCAAGAGAGAGGCCACAGGGATGGTCGGCCTGGGAAATGGAAATGTCGCTCTGGCGAGGCAGTGGAAGCTTTACGCTGCGTCTAACTGACCCGGGGGGTGCTTGACGCTGAGGCAGATGCCATTGACACCTCAACAAACTCAACAATTTGCCCAAAAAACACCCACCACACATGAATTAGAAGAGTGAGGAGGTACATGAAGGAAAAGGATCCAGTGTTTACATAGCATGATGTGGCTCATTCCTCATTTCTGTCCGTGTTATGAAAAGGTCGGGGAGGCAGTGAGTGTCTGATTAATTGAAAGGCACTTGTATATTGATGGGAAGGCACTGAGGCACAGACCCGTGAACCAAAGCCTGCTCTCTTCCAGGTTCAGCAGGGTGCTGCCGGGAGGTGTTGCCTGGGTTCGTCTGTTTCGACCACCGGCTCCCGGGATGGCTGGACCCTGGTCAACACTGGAGACCAATGTTCGTGTTAAACTGTCGGTCTCTAAGTTGTCAGACTGCTTGTCCGACATACAGTTCTGGATGAGCAAATATTTTCTCCAATTATATATTGGGAAGACCGAAGCCATTGTTTTCGGTCCCCGCCACAAACTCCGTTCCCTAGCCACTGACTCGATCCCTCTCTCTAACATCTGTCTGAGGCTGAACCACACTGTTCGCAACCTTGGTGTCATATTTGACCCTGAAATGAGCTTCTGACCACATATCCGCAGCATAACAAAGCCCGCCTACTTCCACCTCCGTAACATCGCCTGTCTCCGCCCTTGCCTCAGCTCATCCGCTACTGAAACCCTCATCCATGCCTTTGTTACCTCTAGACTTGATTATTCCAACACACTCCTGGCTGGCCTCCCACATTCCACCCTCCGTAAACTTGAGGTCATCCAAAACTCGGCTGCCCGTGTCCTAACTCGCACCAAGTCCCGTTCACCCATCACCCCCTGTGCTCGCTGACCTACATTGGCTCCCGGTTAAGCAGCGCCTCAAAATTCTCATCCTTGTTTTCAAATCCCTCCATGGCCTCGCCCCTCCCTATCTCTGTAATCTCCTTCAGCCCCACAACCCCCCGAGATATCTGCGCTCCTCTAATTCTGCCCTCTTGAGCATCCCTGATTATAATCGCTCAACCATTGGTGGCCGTGCCTTCTGTTGCCTGGGCCCTAAGCTCTGGAATTACCTGCCTAAACCTGTCCACCTCGCTATCTCTCTCTCCTCCTTTAAGACGCTCCTTAAAACCTACCTCTTCGACCAAGCTTTTGGTCACCTGCCCTAATTTATCCTTATGTGGATCGGTGTCAAATTTTTTTGTCTTATAATACTCCTGTGCAGCGCCTTGGGATGTTTAACTACGTTAAAGGCGCTATATAAATACAGGTTGTTGTTAAGCTGCGCAGGCCGCTTGCCGGCTTTACAATAGGAAAAACTGAGCATGTGCGGAAATTTGATGGGCTGCGCACCCAAAAAAAATCAGATGGAACACTGCTTGGGACAACTTCCTTTATATAGTTAATGTGCTGTGAGTGGCAGAGTCCCCGTCCCTGACAGCCTCTCCCCCGACACCTTCTGCCCTCCCCTCTGACACTGGAGGGTTTGAGGGAACGGAAGGGGATGAGGGCTCTTGGAGGGGTGGGCTAAATGTCCAGATATGCATCACAGGATTTTCTTTGCGAAAAGCTGAGAGAACGGCTGTGAAATGCGAAAGTCTTCACGGTGCAATTGAACAGCAAGAAGGGGCTTAGTGTGCAGTGTGTCGCCACACTGAGAATAAGCTGGGAGATTAATGGATTTGACATTCAGCCTTGTCCTTCACTCGTCTAGCCTTGCTGCTCCGTGCACTGCTTCAGAAACACATTGCTGGGGGTCGGGGGGTCACTGCAGTGCTTGTCGCTCGGTACAAATTGCTGATAGCGAATCCGCGGCCCTATTTACACTCCGCCTGAGCTCCTTTCCCAAATCAGACCAGGTGTAAAACAAGCAGCCGATTCGCTAACGCCTGTCCTTCGCCCGACGGTTAAAGTTAAAATTACCGCTAATTAGTGAAACGGGTGAGACTCACTGACAGAGCTATGAGGAAAGATTGGATAGGCTGGGGTTGTTTTCTTTGGAGGCTGAGGGGAGACTTGATTGAGGTGTATAAAATTCTGAGGGGCCTAGATAGAGTGGATAGGGAGGACCTATTTCCCCTAGCAGGGAGGTCAATAACCAGCGGGCATAGATTTAAAGTAATTGGTAGAAGGATTTCAGGGGAGCTTTTTTCACCCAGAGGGTGGTGGGGGTCTGTAACTCACTGCCTGAAAGGGTGGTAGAGGCAGAAACCCTCAATGCATTTAAAAAGTACAGTACTTGGATATGCACTTGAAGTGCCGTAACCTACAAGGCTACGGACCAAGAGCTGGAAAGTGGGAATAGGCTGGGTAGCTCCTTTTTGGCCGGCACAGACATGATGGGCCGAATGACCTCCTTCTGTGCTGTAAATTTCTATGATTCTATGAGTCTGAAGATGGTTAAACTCACTTTGTTCCCGATATGCCACAAGCTGGACCCACAGTATTGTGAGGGCTGTGATTTTGAGCGTGCATGTACTGATCTCAGCTGTGGTGTCACTAGGGGGCGGGGGGAATAATCAGCCTGCATTCCCACTTCCGACTGCTGTCCAGTGACCCTGATAAAAAAGTGCATGTTTGCGAAGAGAGGAGGACTGCCCACTGTAGTCAAATAGCATGTTACGTTCAGCGTCCAGTAAAAGGGCGGGGAGGTTGGAGGGGGCGGGGGAGCAGGAGGGGAAATTGTGCACGTGCCTCATTCGCAGATGCAGCTTGAGTTCTCCCCACAGGGCAGTGATTAATGTAAATCTGCGAGAGACTGAATGGGTGCAAAACTGCCATGGATCCAATTAACAGGATATATAATCTGCAGTTAAGGGGAGCACGTTGTAAGATCCAATGCAGAAACTAATTAACAGAAAGGGCTCTTGTTCATTTTCACTAACTGAATGGGTTTTGATGTGCCTGTATCTGTTCCCAGAGAATAGTGGCCCTCTGGAACAGGCTGCCATCTCGTGCGGTGGACGCTGTTTCGCTGAATTCCTTCAAGCGAGGGCTGGACCTGTTTCTGGCTGGGGCGGAGATCACCTCTTACAGAAGGTAGGCACTGCAAGGAATTCAGGGCCAGAGTGACCTCCTGGACTAGTTCCGATCGCCTAAATGGGTTGGAGAGGAATTTCCCAGATTTTTTTCCCCCAAATCGGCCTGAGTTTTTGCCTCTCCCAGGAGATCACATGGTTTTTCAGGTGGGGTGGAGAGTGGAAATGTTGTGATACACAAGGTATCGTAATTGTGTGGGACAGGCTGGATGGACCAGAGGGTCTTTACTTGTCCGTCGTTGTTCGTATCTATGTGTCAATTTTTAAAAATGAGCTCCTCAGGGGTGGGCAAGGCCGCATTTATCGCTCATCCCTCGATTGTTTGTACAACGCGAATGGCCTTACTAAGCCACTCAGAGGGCATTGGGTGTCACTCGATGTCGTGTGCGGCTGGAGTCGGTGTAGGCCAGGCCGAGTAGGGCGACCAGCTGGGTTTTTAAAACAACAATCCAGCAGCTTTCCTGCTCACAAATAACGAGAATTAAAAAAAAATTCTAAATTTCACAACTTGCCACAGCAGGATTTGAACGCACGACCTCCCAGTTTCAGCAGGGTTTCTGCCAGTCACTACAGGACCCACGGCAGGAGGCCTGTGTTTCTGTGCTTCGTAAAAGATCCCATGGCCACTATTTCGAAGAAGAGCAGGGGAGTTCTCCCCGGTGTCCTGGTCAATATTTATCCCTCAACCAACATAACAAAAACAGATTATCTGGTCATTAGCACATTGTTGTTTGTGGGACCTTGCTGTGCGCAAATTGGCTGCCGCGTTTCCCACATTACAACAGTGACTCCACTTCAAAAGTACTTCATTGGCTGTAAAGCGCTTTGAGACGTCCGGTGGTCATGAAAGGCGCTATAGAAATGCAAGTCTTTCTTCTTTCTTTCTTCCAACAGCTGCTCGTCCAAGACCATAACCACTGGACTGACGAACCCATCTACTAAATGGTCACACCTTCCCTTTATCTCACAGTGCGTTGCATTTCTTCCCGTTTTCCATATGTATTTCCATGCAGTGTCAGCCGTAGCTCAGTGGGTAGCGCTCTCGCCTCTGAGTCAGAAGGTTGTGGGTTCGAGCTCCACTCCAGAGACTTGAGCACAAAATCCAGGCTGACACTCCAGTGCAGTGCTGAGGGAGTGCTGCACTGTCGGAGGTGCCGTCTTTCGGATGAGACCTTAAACCGAGGCCCCGTCTGCCCTCTCAGGTGGACGTAAATGACCCCACGGCACTATTTCGAAGAAGAGCAGGGAAGTTCTCCCCGGTGTCCTGGACAATATTTATCCCTCAACCAACATCACTAAAACTGGTGATCTGGTCATTATCACACTGCTGTTTGTGGGAGCTTGCTGTGTGCAAATTGGCTGCCGCGTTTCCTACATTACAACAGTGATTACACTTCAAAAGTACTTCATTGGCTGTAAAGCTTTGGGACGTCCTGAGGTTGTGAAAGGCAAGTCTTTTCGTTTTTTTAATTTAATAGCTGCAACAGGAACCTAGGAATTGCTGGATGAAAGACCCAGGTCCACCTAGTTTGCCTTCTGCATGATGCAACGATAATGGAGTTTGTTGACTAATCGTGGCAATTAGTGACATCTTGTAAAATTTATATTAATTATTCCATTGATTGGATGTCAGCCAGGTAACTGAGTCTCTTGATCGGGGCGGTGAGGGTGGGGGATGGTGGTGGTCTTATCTTCAGTGTTTGAAGGTTAGTTGCCTCGACCTCCATTTATGTAACTCTCAGCTTTGTGTGTTACTGATGGCTTTTGGTCACCACTGTGTCAGCCAATGAGTTGGAGGTGGGGCGGGACTTACGGCAGGACTCACAACAAAGTCTATTTCATGGCAAACAGAGTCTATTTACTCAGCAAACAGAGTCTATTTACTCAGCAAACAGAGTCTATTTACTCAGCAAACAGAGTCTATTTAAACAGAGTCTCTATGAACTACAGCAAACAGAACTCATGATCGAAACTACAACAACGTCTCCCGATAAAAGCAGGATTATTTCTCCAGCAAAATGCAGTGAGTGGAGGATAGTTACATAATGCAAACTGTGCGTAAAATCAATCCCGGTCATTTACAGCAGTGCAGTCTCCAGGCGTGATTGACGGGTGAATTACCCAATCATCTCCATTCTGGCCAGGAATAGTGGTGTCACTATAGGCAGCCTTTTGAGTCTCCTTTGTGGGAGATGGGTGGGAAGAAGAACCGGCCAAGGTTCCCACTCTTAAACACTAGGTGGCGACATCCTTCTGGGAACGGGCTTGTGCAGGGATCAGGTGACGGGAATGGGGCTCGGTTGTGAGGCCCCAGCTGACCACGGTCTAACACCACACTGACACTCAATGTCCAGGTCCACACAGGAGGAACACACAAAATTGGCTCAGAGGGTTAAATTATGAGGACAGGTCGCATAAACTTGGCTTGTATTCACTTGAGTTGAGGATACTGGGGGGGGGGTGATCTGATGGAGGTGTTTAAAATGTTCAAAAGATTCGATGGGATGGATACGGAGAAATGATTTCCTCAGGTGGGGGAATCAAGAACAAGGGGACATGATCTGAAAATTAGAGCTAGGCTGTTCAGGAGTGAAATCAGGAAGCGCTTCTCCACACAAGGTGTAGTGGAAATAGGGAACTCTCTCCCCCAAGGATGCTGGGAGTCAACTGGAGCTTTCAAGACTGAGATCGATAGATTTTAAGAGTATCAAGGGATATGGAGCAAAGGCGGGAAAATGGAGTTGAGGTGCAGATCAGCCATGATCTAATTGAATGGCGGAACAGGCTTGAGGGGCTGAATGGCCTCCTCCTGTTCCTGTGAGGTATTGGAGGGATGGCCAGACCTGGCAGGGGTCCGCACCCCAGAGGCATCAGCCCCTTGCAAGAGGGGGGCAGGAGGAATTTGTTTTTAAACGCTAGGAGGGGCAACGTCCTCTATTTCTTCCACAGCCAAAAAAGCCATCAGATGTTTGTTTTGTTTACCCCTGGCTTCACGTAGTGCAGTACATATGGAACCAGGCATCCACGTCAGATGGAATGACAGAGGCCTAATGGTTTCTGTACCAGGCACAGAATTTTTTTTAAAAAACCAACACGATTCAGTGAAAACATTGTAAACTCCTTCAGGCTAATCCCAGGAGCTGATGCAGTTCAAACTCTAATGACTTACGCTGCAAATGTAGCGCGTCACGAATGTATAAGCAACAAACAAGTTGTGTTTTCACCTGTTCATTTCAGGCAACATCTTTCCAGGGGATTTTTTCCAGCGCTTGGCTGCTAATTGATTTGTGGCAAGTGTAATGCAGAGAAAATATGGCAGACGCTTCGAGCGACTGAGATCCTGAAGGTGACGGATGATCCAACTGCCTCGTGTGCAATGTGCTTCGTCGCTTCCCAGCTGTAACACGGGTAGAAGTCCCACCCCGCCACGGTCACAACATGGAGCCCCTTGTTTTCTCACTCCCTGCCCAAGGTCAGAGTCATGTTTCAGTGAGTCCCCCACCATCCAAATATCTGAGGGACACAGAGAGAGAGTGAGGAAAATAAAAAAGGGGTAGAAAGAGAGAGAGTAAAGGGGTAGAGAGAAGAAAGAGACAGGTAGGAAGAGGAAAAAGAGAAGTAGAAAGAGGGAGAAAAGGGGTAGAGAAAGGAAAAAAGGGGTAGAGAGGAGAAACAGGTAGAAAGAGGAAAAAGAGGGGTAGAAAGAGGAAAAAGAGGGGTAGAAAGAGAAAGGAAAGTGGGATAGAGGTAAGACAGAGATAGTGCAGGTAAGAGGGAGAATGTAGGGAAGAGGGATGGTGTGGAAGAGCTGGTGGGGAAGAAGGAGTGAGAGCAGGGAAGAGGAAGATAGAGAGGGAGAGTGCACAGTGAAGAGGGAGAGTAGGGGCGACGGAGAGAACGAGGAAGGGGGGGGAGAGAGGGCAACAGAGTGGGAAGAGGGAGAGAGTAGCAAAGAGTGGGTTAAGGAAGCAGAAATAAAGAGAGAAAGCGGGAGCGAGAGAGACAAAGACATAAAAGGCAGGAGTAAAGTAAGAGAGACAGAAGGAGAGGTAACAGAGAGAGAGGGAGAAGGTGTGTGTATGAAAGGGCTTCACGCAATCCCTCAAGTGGTTTATTTTAAATTCAAAGAATATAAACAAAAGAGGCTCTGCTGAAAATAATATTAAAACATATTCTGTACTAAGGCATGAAATGAAATACTGTGAGGAAGCTAAATACCTTTAGCTTGGGAAGAAAAGCTATTTTTTGAAGCCAAGTAAAGCATGTGCTCAAATCAAAACTGAAAATAAATCTCCAACCTAAACTACTAATTTAAATTCTTATTAAAATTATGCTAATAGATTAACAATCCTGAATACACACACACACAGTGTAATTTTTTCTATTATAAATTCCTAGGTCCACATTGTAAATGGAAATTGCCAATAAAAACTTGTCATGCTGTATTCCCGTGTTCCCTGTGGGGAAGCCGTGTTTTCCGGGAGTGCGGATCGGAGACAGGGCCGCAACAACGGAGCCTCGATTCCCCCGCACCCACTACTCCCTGTGAGCTCAGGCAGCACAGGGTCACGGAATCACCCCTACTGCTCACTTCAAAAATCCAGGCGGGTGTAGTTATCGACCCTCGCCCCCAGCCCCAGCCCCACCTCACCTCACCGACCATCAGCACCAAAGAATGAAAGAACTTGCCTTTATATTGCCCCTTTCACAATCTCAAGGTGAGGCCTGACTTGAAGTCAATGGAAATTGGGCAAGTTTCTGCAACGATCTGCAACGCCAGTTTTATGCCCGACGGCGCTGTGAAAATCTACCCCATTGGCCCATGTTGGATTGGGTGTCACAGGTGCCGGCTCGCCCAGGTAGCCGTTAAAGAGTGCTGATAGGCTATTTGACCACGGAGGCATCGCAGTCGAGCCCCATCCTGCCCCTCGTCTTTTTTTATTATTCATTTTTGGGATGTGGGCGTCGCTGGCAAGGCCAGTACTTATTGCCCATCCCTAATTGCCCTCGAGAAGGTGGTGGTGAGCCACCAGTTTAGTACAACTGAGTGGCTTGCTAGGCCATTTCAGAGGGCAGTTAAGAGTCAACCTCATTGCTGTGGGTCTGGAGTCACATATAGGCCAGACCGGATAAGGACGGTAGATTTCCTTCCCTGAAGGACATTAGTGAACCAGTTGGGTTTTTACAACAATCTGGTAGTTTCATGGTCACCATTACTGACACTAGCTTTTTATTCCAGATTTAATTAACTGAATTTAAATTTAAATTTGAATTTAAATTCCCCAGCTGCCATGGTGGGATTTTAACCCACGTCTTTGGATCATTTGTCCAGGCCTCTGGATTACTAGTCCAGTAACATAACCACAATGCTACCGTACATGTACATTGATGCACTGGGGTCACCAGGGCAGGGATCAGGAGTTGGGCTCAGTTGGCAGCACCCTTAGGGGGTCAGCTAATTCGCATAGACCATGGCAATGGAAACTGGCACCTTCCTGTTCTGTATGGCTCAATAAAGAAAGACTTGCATTTATATAGCGCCTTTCACGACCTCAGGATGTCCCAAAACGCTTTACAGCCAATCAAGTACTTTTGAAACGCAGCAGCCAATTTGTGCACAGCAAGCTCCCACAAACAGCAATGTGATAATGACCAGATCATCTGTTTTAGTGATGTTGATTGAGGGATAAATATTAGCCCTAGGACACCGGGGAGAACTCCCCTGCTCTTCTTCAAAATAGTGGCCGTGGGATCTTTTACATCTAACCGAGAGGGCAGACGGGGCCTCGGTTTAACATCTCATCCGAAAGACGGCACCTCCGACAGTGCAGTGCTCCCTCGGTACTGCACTGGAGTGTCAGCTTGGATTTTGTGCTCAATTCTCTGGAGTGGGACTTGAACCCACAACCTTCTGACTCAGAGGTGAGAGTGCTGCCCACTGAGCCACAGCTGACACCGTGTAGCACTGCGTTTACCCGGTCAGCCCTTGGAGAATCTGGCGGACCTTATGGGTCCGCGGGAAAAATAATCAACCTAACTGTATGGTAAATCTGAAGTTACTGTAAATTGAATCTGAAGGTAAAATAGTCAAACACCCTCTAATTATGCAGTGTTATGCATGATAATCACAGTGCCTGACAGCCTCATACCTGTTAAATACGCACTCTGCAAGCCAACAGAAAGTGATTAATTACAGATCTAAGCAAGGGTTTTACAACAATGTAGTGTTTTACATTAACTGAAACAAGCATGATAAACTGGTTTTGTCTCTCTGTTCCCCACCCCTCCCCCCTTCCCAGGAGAATTAAATTCATCAGAAATTGTACTAGACCATGCCTTTGTTACCTCTAGACTTGACTATTCCAACGCACTCCTGGCCGGCCTCCCACATTCCACCCTACGTAAACTTGAGGTCATCCAAAACTCGGCTGCCCGTGTCCTAACTCGCACCAAGTCCCGTTCACCCATCACCCCTGTGCTCGCTGACCTACATTGGCTCCCGGTTAAGCAACGCCTCAATTTCAAAATTCTCATCCTTGTGTTCAAATCCCACCATGGCCTCGCCCCTCCCTATCTCTGTAATCTCCTTCAGCCCCACAACCCCCTCCGAAATATTTGCGCTCCTCTAATTCTGCCCTCTTGAGGATCCCTGATTATAATCGCCCAACCATTGGTGGCCGTGCCTTCTGTTGCCTAGGCCCTAAGCTCTGGAATTCCCTCCCTAAACCTCTCCGCCTCTCTTTCCTCCTTTAAGATGCTCATTAAAACCTACCCCACCTGCCCTAATTTATCCTTATGTGGATCGGCGTCAAATTTTTTGTCTTAGAAAACTCCTGTGCAGCGCCTTGGGACGTTTTACTACGTTAAAGGCGCTATATAAATACAAGTTGTTGTTGTCGAACATTCTGTTGGAGGGAACCTATACTCAGGAAAAGAACATGGGGGAGAAATTCAGTATCGCCCCATTTGGGGCGCAATTATCGGCCGGGCGCAAAGATTAGCGCCTGGCGCTAATTATCGCCACCAACTGCAAACTTGACTTTTATCGGCCCTGGAGGTGATTGCAGCGCTAAATCAGGCGCTTCACACCTGTCTTAAGGCGCAAAGGCCGAGGAGCGAGGCGCTACCTCAGAGCGCTGGCGAAGCTCATGTGATGTCAGTCAGCAATGGAACACAGACACAATGGCACGGGCCAGTTCTTAAAGGGGAGGGTTGATCTTGCTTTCCATCCACATCCTGCTCATTGCAGCCTTGAATCTCGGCCTGGAGAGACCTGCACATCAAATCTGCTGGAAAGAACAATGGAGAGTACCAGGCAAAGAGCTCAGAGTGCAGCCCCCACATTCTCTTCTAAATCGATACAAGGAATGGCAAATCAAAATGAACCTGCAAAGTGCTGCTCAGTACCCAAAACTCCTTCACACAGTGTTGAATCTCTCCAGAAGTCTCTCTCTCTCTCTCTCAGAATGCGTGGCTCAAAAATGGCACCAACAATAAAAGGCAGGAAGCGGTTGCCTTTAAATAGCGCTCCCCCAGTCCCTTCATGACTGCAAAACGCTCCCCTCAACCTGTCGTTGCTAGCGTCAGGCGGTAAGGCAGGGGGCGCCACTCAATATCTGCTCCGGGGCGATACCGGGGCGTTGCGCACTCGACTGACGTCACGATCTGCCGGCGCAGGAGATCGTGGCGGTAGTGTTTAGCGCCGCCGCAAAATGTCTAGTTAATTTCGCGAGCGGCGCAAACATCGCCGCGCCTGGGCGCTAGATGCTTTGCGCCCCATTAGCGCCCTCTTAAGGCGCTAACGGGAGGCGCAACCAACTGATTTTTTCCCCCCATCAAATTTACAGCACAGAATCAGGCCATTCAGCCCAACTGGACTCTGCTGGTGTTTATGCTCCACACGAGCCTCCTCCTATCCTACCTCATCTCACCCTATAGTCATATCCTCCTATTCCTTCCTCCCCTCCCCCCTTTCCCTGCTCCTACACTTGCTTAAAACCCTGTTCCATCTCCAACTTTTTCCAGTTCTGACGAAGGGTCATCGACCTGAAATGTTAACTCTGTTTCTCTCTCCACAGATGCTGACTGACCTGCTGAGTATTTCCAGCATTTTCTGTTTTTATTCCTCCAATTCCTTTCTCCCTCATGTGCTTATCTAGCTTCCCCTTAAATGCATCTCTGCTATTCGCCTCAACTACTCCTTGTGGTAGTGAGCTCCACATTCTAACCACTCTCTGGGCAAAGAAGTTTCTATATTAGTGACTATCTTATTTTAATGGCCCCTAGCTTTGGACTCCCCCACAAGTGGAAACATCTTCCATACGTCTACCCTATCAAACCCTTTCATAATCTTAAAGACCACCCCTCAGCCTTGGTGCAAAGTACATTTGAAACTGTTATGGGGAAGAGCTTCTTTACTCCAGGAGTGAGAAATGTCTGGGATAATCGGCCAGGCAGAGTGGAAGAGATAAAAGCCATTAGGGACATTCAGAATTAACCATGATCTCAAGCTGGCACTTACACACACACACTCACACACCTAACACTCACACACACAAAACACACTGACCCAGCACACACTCCCACACACACAGGCCCACGCTCACGCTCACACTCACGCTCACCCAACACACACACTCATCCAACACACACACTCACCAAACACAAAACTCACATCCTTATGCGCATTTGCTATTTCTCTTCTTTCGATTGATGTCCTAACCGTACACATATGTGCAGGCAGCTGGTTAACAAAAGCTCTCAGCACATTCTGCTGCACACTGCAAACTTCATTATATTTCATTAATTGAAGAAAATGGAAAAAATAGAAAAAAGGTTAAACATTAGCATTTTGCACTCGAGAAGGAAATGGAACAAGGAGCAGATGAAATTGATTTCTGGCTCCAGAGGAGAACCTTAACCCTTGGTGGGTCAGAGAGGAAGTGTCCCTGACAGCAGGAAGACTCCGAGGCTGCAAGTGGTCTCCTCTTGACACAAGCCTGCGGAGCTGGCCATCTTTTCTACCCATCGGATGCCGGCTTTGTCATATTTCACCCTCCTGTTTTCTCCATTTTTTTAAACTTCAATTAAGAGCAGAAAATGCTTTGTCGCCAAGCACTCTCCTGCCTAACACTCGCACTTCCCCAGCCAGGGTTACATCACTCACAACAGGCCTGTCAGCCTCTGAGAGAGTTGGGTTGATGCTTCATGGGGTAGCCCCTTTGGTAAAACAGTTCAGGCGAAGGGTTTCTACCCAAAATGTTAACTTGTCTCTTTCCTCTTACAGACGCTGACAGGCTGGGAAATGTGTGCGTGTTGTACGGTTTTCAGTGTTGGACATGGAATAAGTCCTGCTGGGAAATGTGGGCATGTTGTACGGGTTCAGTGTTGGACACTGACTAACTCCTGCTCAGTATGACTCAGTACCACACTGGGCAATGCCTCTGGCAGCTCCACTATTACAGGAGCCTATTCCACTTTGTTTAACGATTGCTTCTTGTTCTCAATCTTTTTGTATGTGATTCATTTGCCATTTGCTTGCTGCCTTCTGTGCCCTTTCCCATTACTTTCCATCCATCTCTTTCTGTCCATTGTTTTTCTTGTGCTCTATAAATGTTTACCACAGAATATTGGCTCATAAAAAAGTAATAAGTATCTCCCTTTGGTTTATGAGCCAAGGTCCTTTAGTAGTTTTCAGAGTACAGGTATAGCGCTGACAGTGTAACAATAAAGCTATCCTTCCCTGGGTTCACTGCAGAAATCCATAATGATGTTGTTTTCTCTATTCCTGTAACCAAAAAAAACCCCCAAAAATCTTCTCTCGAATGGCCAGAAGGGTCAATTGGTAATCTCACCCAGAGGAGGCAAATTAAAAATGTCATACTGGTACAGTAAGAGGCGCTCTTCCTTTTTTTTATTCATTCACGAGATGTGGGCATCGCGGGCAAGACCAGCATTTATTGCCCAGCCCTAATTGCCCTTGAGAAGGTGAGCCTGCCGTCCATCGTAGCAGTTTTTTTTTGATACGACTGAGTGGCTTGCTAGGCCATTTCAGAGGGCAGTTAAGAGTCAACCACATTGCTGTGGGTCTGGAGTCACATATTATGTAGAGTTTTGGTCTCCTTACCTAAGGAAGGATATACTTGCCATAGAGGGAGTGCAACGAATGTTCACCAGACTGGTTCCTGGGATGGAGGGGATTGTCCTATGAGGAGAGATTGAGTAGACTAGGCCTATATTCTCTAGAGTTTAGAAGAATGAGAGGTGATCTCATTGAAACATACAAAATTCTTACAGGGCTTGACAGGGTAGATGCAGGGAGGATGTTTCCCCTGGCTGGGGAGTCTAGAACACAGGGTCACAGTCTCAGAATAAGGGGGCGGCCATTTAGGACTGAGATGAGGAGAAATTTCTTCACTCAGAGGGTGGTGAATCTTTGGAATTCTCTACCCCAGAGGGTTGTGGAGGCTCAGTCATTGAGTATATTCAAGACAGGGATCGATAGACTTTTGAATATTAAGGGAATCAAGGGATATGGGGATAGTGCAGGAAAGTGGAGTTGAGGTCGATGATCAGCCATGATCTTATTGAATGGCGAAGCAAGCTCGAGGGGCCAAATGGCCGACTCCTGCTCCTATTTCTTATGTTCTTATATAGGCCAGACCGGGTAAGGACGGCAGGTTTCCTTCCCTAAAGGACGTTAGTGAACCAGTTGGGATTTTACAACAATCCGGTAGTTTCATGGTCACCATTAACTGCTACTAGCTTTTTATTCCAGATTTATTTAAGTAACAGAACTCTTCTGAAATGGGAGCTGAGGCACATTGCTGAGGCAGAGTAGAGGGTGCTCTCTGTGCTGTGCAGTTGAGGAAAATTCATTGTTCTCATTTAGAAGTTGCAGTAGAAACTGCAAGAAGCTGTATATAGGAACAGGCCATTCAGCCCTTGAGCCTGTTCCGCCATTCAATTAGATCATGGCTGTTCAAATCCAGTTTGAAAACAACTTAATTATTGATTTCAAATGTGGACATTTCATCGATGATGTCTCGCTGTCTGTAATTGGAGTTACCGAGACAATGGCTTAAGGGTTTTCTTTAATTGGCAATTCAGTACATCGGTTGCTCTTTTAGTAGCCCTGCTCACTGCTACTCTTTAACTCTTTATGTGGCTCGGTGTCAAATTTTGTTTGTTAACGCTCCTGTGAAACGCCTTGGGACGTTTTACTACATTAAAGGCGCTACATTAAAGTCATGATTCCTCAGACAACCTGCAGCTCCCAACACTGCTCAAGAACAAGGTTTCAATTCAGTTGATGATGATGATGTAGAAATAATACAAGATGAATTCGAGGGAAACGCTGCTCGTGATGAAACGCAAGATTGCGAGACCGTTGAGGATACCGTGCAGAAATGTAAACAGACAGACGATGAGGGATTGGATGAAGAAAAATTGATTTGCTGGAGTATCTCCCGGACCTCACGGTGGTGGAGATCAGCAGGAACCTTCCGGAACCATCCTGTGACGTAGACCAGTGCAAATTGCTGCTTTTTGATGCCATTGCTAAATATTACAGTCAAAGTTGTTGTTTCTAAAAATGATAACGATAAAATTCCTCCTGATGGTTGTTATGCTCCTGAACGAACACCAGCAGAAAGGGTTTGTGGGATATAACACTGACCTCTCACCTTCGGAGTTTGAGGATGTAAAAGCCCTGCATTAAATGAGTTTAGCCCTTAGTGAGCAAAATCCAGCTCCGCAAAACTATGTAGAACAAACCCAAGGTGGTTGCTAAAGCAGCTTAACAACAACAACATCATTTATATAGCGCCTTTAATGTAGTAAAACGTCCCACGGCGCTTCTCAGGAACGTTATCAAACAAAATCGGGCCACATAAGGAGATATTCCAACAGGTGACCAAAAGCTTAGTCAAAGAGGTAGGTCTTAAGGAGCGACTTGAAGGAGGAGAGAGAGAGGTAGAGAGCCGGAGAGGTTTAGGGAGGGAATTCCAGAGTTTAGGGCCTAAGCAGCTGAAGGCACGGCTGCCAATGGTGGAGCGACGGAAATCGAGAATTGACAAGAGGCCAGAATTGGAGGAGCGCAGAGATCGCGGAGGGTTGTAAGGTTGGAGGAGGTTACAGAGACAGGGAGGGCGAGGCCATGGAGGGATTTAAAAACAAGGATGAGAATTTTAAAATCGAAGTATTGCCAGAGAACCAATGTAGGTCAGCGAGCACAGGGGTGATGGGTGAACGGGACTTGTTGCGAGTTAGAATAGGGGGCAGCAGAGTTTTGGATGAGCTCTAGTTTACGGAGGGTGCAAGGTGGGAGGGCTGACCAGGAAAGCATTAAAGTTACATTTTTATCGGGGAGGGATGTCATAGACTCAAATTTTCCCTGAATCTGTATCACAACCCTCAAGGGGATTAAAGAAACTGTGGAGAGAGTCCATGACGGTGGTCTGTTGTCAGGAATGGGCCAAAAGGCCTTTAGACAACTTGTACTGTATTCAGCTCTGGTCACCACATTGCATAAAGGATGTACGTCCATTAAAGAGGGTGCAGAGGAGAGCACCCAACAGATCTCGAGGGTAAAGAGGACGAGTTGCGAGGAGGGATGAGAGAAGCACAGCTCCACAGTCAAAAGAGTAGGTGCTTAAGGGAGACCAGTTCTAAATATATAAAATGGGAAAGATAAATTCAACCCATCTTAAGAAAGCCAGGCAATAGGACCAGAGGACATCAGTTTAATTACACAGAATTATAGAGTTTATAGCACAGAAACAGGCCATTCGGCTCACTTGGTCCATGCCGGTGTTTATGCTCCACACGAGCCTCCTCCCTCCCTACTTCATCTCACCCTATAGATATATCCTTCTATACCTTTCTCCCTCATGTGCTTATCTAGCCTCCCCTTAAATGCAACTATACTATTCACCTCAATCACTCCTTGTGGTAGCGAGTTCCACATTCTAACCAGTGTCTGGGCAAAGAAGTTTCTCCTGAATTCCCTATTGGATTTATTAGTGACTATCTTGTATCTATGGCCCCTAGTTTTGGACTCACCCACAAGTAGAAACATCTTCTCTACGTCTACCCTATCAAACCCCTTTGTAATCTTAAAGACCTCTATCAGGTCACCCCTCAGCCATGGTGCAAAGTACATTTGAAACTGCTATGAGGAAGAGCTTCTTTACTCCAGGAGTGAGAAATGTCTGGGATAATCAGCCAGGCAGAGTGGAAGAGACAAAAGCCATTAGGGACATTCAGAATTAACCATGAGCTCAAGCTGGCAATCTCACTAGTGTGGGAAATGGGAAATGTCACGCTGGTGCAGTAAGTGGAGAGGGAGCTTTGCTCTGCATTTAATCCATGTTATACCTGCCATGGGAGTGAGATGTGAGAAGGTTTCCCAGTCCTCTTGGCACCGATACTTCTCTCCTCGAGAAACAAACTAACAAAAAAATAATTCCTGCCCTCCCACCTGCCAAAAAACATCATCACTGGTTACACAAAGTACAAGAGCAGTAGAGAACATTTTAGGTAATATTGCGGGAGATGCATTTTTTTTTAAGCATATCTATCTCATACATTGGTTTAGCACTCTGAGCGGAAAGGTTGTCGATTCAAGTCCCACATAATCTCGGTTTATGCTCCGGTGAGGGAGTGCTGCATTGTCGGATGTGCCTCATTTTGGATGGGACATAAAAAATCCCGTGGCACAATTTGAAGAAGAATGAGGGCAGTTCTCCTGTTGTGATTCTTGGCCAACATTCCTCCCTCAACCAACACCACCAAAAAATGGATTATTTGTCTGCTGCATTTGCCTACATAACAACAGTGACTGTACTTAAGAGTAACTCATTGGTTCTGATGTGCTTTGGGGACATCCTGAGGATGTGATAAGATGCTACAAGGTGTCAGCCGTGGCTCAGTGGGCAGCACTCTCGCCTTTGAGTCAGACGGTCGTGGGTTCAAGTCCCACTCCAGAGACTTGAGCACAAAATCTCAGCTGACGTTTCAGTGCAATAGTGAGGGAGTGCTGCACTGTCAGAGGTGCTGCCTTTCGGATGATCCGTCTGCCCTCTCAAGTGGATGTAAAAGATTCCATGGTACTATTACGAAGGGGTGTTCTCCCCGCTGTCCGAGCCAATATTTATCCCTCAACCAACATCACTAAAAAAACAGATTCTCTGGTCATTATTGCTGTTTGTGGGAGCTTGCTGTGCGCAAATTGACTGGCACATATCCTACATTACAACAGTGACTACACTTCAAAAGTACATCATTGGCTGTAAAGCGCTTTGGGACGTCCCGTGGTCGTGAAGGACGCTGTATAAATGCAAGTCTTTGTTTCTGAACTGAGACATCCTTTAAAATGGCTGCCTCTCATTAAAAAAAAGACTTGCATTTATATAGCGCCTTTCACGACCACTGGACATCTCAAAGCGCATTACAGCCAATGAAGTACTTTTCTGAAGTGGAGTCACTGTTGTAAGGTGGGAAACGTGGCAGCCAATTTGCGCACAGCAAGGTCCCACAAACAGCAGTGTGATAATGACCAGATAATCTGTTTTTGTTATGTTGGTTGAGGGATAAATATTGGCCAGGTCACCGGGGATAACTCCGCTGCTCTTCTTCGAAATAGTGCCACGGGATCTTTTACATCCACCCGAGAGAGCAAATGGGGCCTCGGTTTAACATCTCATCCGAAAGACGGCACCTCCGACAGTGCGGCACTCCCTCAGTACTGCACTGGGAGTGTCAGCCCAGATTTTTGCGCTCAAGTCCCTGGAGTGGGACTCGAACCCACAACCTTACTGTGCCTCCAATTCATCAAGCGTATCCCCGGGAACCTCCAGTTGCTCGCGAACGTTCAAAGCATCAGCTCGCAGACAGTAATTAAAGCAGAGAAATTTTCTTGCATATGGGGCGGGGCGGAGCGGGGGTGGAAGGAGAGAAAATCCCATCCAGTCGCGGTCAATAAAAAAAAGGTTATCAGCAGCCGTAGAACTCGTCTGCCTGATGCTTGCCACCAACAGAGAGAGAGAGAGAAAGAGAGAGAGACTTTGAAGAGGTCACTTCAATGCACCCTCGCTTCATAAATAAGAAGAAAAAAAATTAATTGCGGAATTATCAAAGCGACAACGTGAAATGAAAGTCATCTCTCTGTTGAGCTGTTTTAATGAGAGCGGAGCTGACTGATCTCCCCCCTCCCTCCCCCCCACCCCGTCAATAAAGGGTTTCTGAATAGAAGCGTTTAGGCTTTTGCTAATTGTTTGGCTGCTCCCAGCTCTTGGGTGAGTGGCTAAATGAAGCCTGGAATGATTGGGCGTGCAGACTAGCAGAGACTAGTCATTAAGTCTAGTCAGGCAGAATGTAGCCGGAATTAAAAAAAAGACATATCAATTCCATTAAAGATCCACGAGCCTATATCTAGACTAATGAATGGGTTTTTAAATGTTTCCCTTGTGGGAGGGGGGTGGGGGGGAATCGCATTTCATAACAGAAATCGGAGATTAGGAAAATTATTATTTTTATTTCATCAACAGCTATTGTGCGGTTAAAACTGAATTGTGTGGTTTCTCATTTTTTTTATATATATATAAAACATTTTTTAAAGTGCAATATCTCTTGGATTTGGAGCACGATTTAAGTCTTACATTCCCTGCAGGGCCTTGCAAGACGGGTTATTCAATTACACGATATAAGTGTGTACGCTACCGGTGACAGATCCCGTGCTTTTTCTCATGGGTTTTATAAATGAATCACACAGCACAGAAGGAGGCCATTCGGCCCATCATGCCTGTGCCGGCTCTCTGAAAGAGCTGTCCAATTAGTCCCCACTCCCCTCCTTGCTCTTTCCCCACAGCCCTGCAAATGGCAGAGTTATCTGACAGGAAAGAATGGGGGAATCATGGAAAAAAGAAAGACCAGTTGGCCTGTTTCTGTGCTGTAGACTTGATGTAAAATGTGCCCTGTTTTGAAAGGAAGACTTGCATTTATAGAGCGCCTTTCAGGAGCTCAGGACGTCCCAAAACGCTTTACAGCCAATGAAGTATGGATGGGCAGGTTAGACGGAGGAGGTGTTCTCGTGCCTGAAATACATCACTGCGTCAGCCAGAGGGGCAACCAACTCCCTGGGCTCCTCCGATGCCACTCCTGATCCTCTGGTTAAAGGGGGAGTTGATCGCCCCTCATACGTTCCCGTCTCCCCGTGGGCAAAAAATCCCTCGCTGTCACTCAGCACCTCCTCTCTGGTTACTGACTCTCCCAGCACATGGAAACGCCTCTCTTTGTTACCTGTGAGGGTCCTGATTGAAACAGCTTTGGGATGATCTCGATCCTGCTCCTGGGGGGGGCGGGACACACAAGTCCGTCGTGTGCCTACAACTCAGCACCGATTGGCACTGTCACGCTTCTAAGGGTGGAATTATTGGGACAGAGCAGAGGACACTTTACACTGCAACGACCCATCCTGTACCAGATCTGGGAGTGACTGACATTGAGTTTGAGTTCCACACTAGCAGTATGAGCTATAATCTAAGCTGACACTTCAAAGCAGTACAGAGGGAGTGTTGCATTCCCAGAGGGGCTGTCCTTCGGATGAGACGTTACATCAGGGCCCCTTCTACCTGTTGAGGTGGATGTCCAATTCTGGGCACCACACTTTAGGAAGGGTGTGAAGGCTTTGGAGAGGGTACAGAGGAGATTTACTAGAATGGTTCCAGAGATGAAGGATTACGGTTACGTGGAGAGATTGGAGAAGCTGGGGTTGTTTCCTTAGAGCAGAGAAGGCCAGCAGGAGATTTGATAGAGGTGTTTAAAATCATGAAGGGTTTAGTAAATAAAGAGAAACTGTTTCCAATGGCTGAAGGGTCAATAACGAGAGGGCACAGGTTTAAGGTGATTGGCAAAAGAATTAGAGGCAGCATGAGGAAAATCTTTTTTTTAATTCATTCATGGGATGTGGGCGTTGCTGGCAAGGCCAGCACTTATTGCTCATCCCTAGTTGCCCTTGAGAAGGTGGTGGTGAGCCGCCTTCTTGAACCGCTGCAGTTCGTGTGGTGAAGGTACTCCCACAGTGCTGCTAGGAGGGAGTTCCAGGATTTTGACTCAGCGACGATGAAGGAACGGCGATATACTTCCAAGTCAGTATGGTGTGGGAACTTGCAGGTGGTGGTGTTCCCATGCGCCTGCAGCCCTTGTCCTTCTAGGTGGTAGAGGTCGTGTGTTTGGGAGGTGCTGCCGAAGAAGCCTTGGCGAGTTGCTGCAGTGCATCTTGTAGATGGTACACACTGCAGCCACGGTGCACTGGTGGTGGAGGGAGTGAATGTTTAAGGTAGTGGATACACAACGAGTGGTTAGGATTTGGAATGCACTGCCTGATCGGGTGGTGGAGGCAGATTCAATAGTTGCCTTCAAAAGGGAATTGGATAAATACTTGAAGGAGAAAAAATTGCAGGGATATGGGGAAAGAGCGGGGGAGTGGGACTAACTGGATTGCTCTTCGAAAGAGCCAGCACAAACTTGATGGGCTGAATGGCTTCCTTCTGTGCTGTACTAATCTATGATTCTATAAAGATTCCATGGCAGTATTCCAAGAGCATCGACTTCTCAATACCCGAGCCAATATTCTTCCCTTCCAAGGTTATCAAACACAAATTAACTAATCGTTCATCTCAATGGTTCGTTCTTTGGCTCGGTGTCTGATGACATTCCTGTGAAGTGTCTTGGGACCTTTCACTACGTTAAAAGCACAATATAAATGCAAGTTGTTGTTATTGCTGTTTGTGGGATCTTGGTGTACACAATATGGTAGCGAAATTTGCCTCCGTAATAACATATCGCTGCACTTCACAGCACGTGAAGTTTTCCTGAGATATTTCTGACATAAAGCACCGTATAAAGTTCCCCTTTGCTTTCAAAAGTTGGTAAAAGTTCCATTCCCCAGAATTACGAACATACGAACAATGATGGACTGGAAAAGACCCTCTGGTCCATCCAGCCTGTCTCACACAACTGTTAGTACCTTGGGTATCACAATATATACTCTCCCCACTCCACCTGCAAGCCATGTGATCTCCTGGGAGAGGTGAAAGACCAGATATAAAACCCCAGGCCAATTTAGGGGGGGCGGGGGTGGGGGGGGGAAAAAAAATCTAGGAAATTCCTCTCTGCTTCCTCCCCGCCCCACCATGGCGATCGAAACTAGCCCAGGAGATCACTTTGGCCCTGATTATTCTATACAGTATCTACCTTTTATAAGGTGATCACTACCATCACCACCATCAACAACAACAACTTGTATTTATATAGCGCCTTTAACTTGGTAAAACATCCCAAGGCGCTTCACAGGAGTGATTATCAAACAAAATTTGACACCGAGCCACATAAAGAGATATTAGGACAGGTGACCAAAAGTTTTGTCAAAGAGGTCGGTTTTAAGGAGCATCTTAAAGGAGGAGAGAGAGGCGGAGAGGTTGAGGGAGGGAATTCCAGAGCTTAGGGTCTAGCCAGCTGAAGGCACGGCTGCCAATGGTGGAGCAATTAAAATAGGGGATGCACAAGAGGCCAGAATTGGAGGAGCGCAGAAATCTCGGAGGGTTGCAGGTAATGTTCTCTTTAGGTTGCGCGACCACACAGTGGTCTGGAGGTCCTGTGCAACCGGCTCACGGCTTTTGAATGGAAAAACCGCACGAGCGGAAATTTGAGTGGGCCGGGCACTCAAAAAAAAAATGAAAGGGAACATTGGTCGCAGGGCAGGAGGAGGTTACGGAGATAGGGAGGGGTGAAAACAAGGATGCAAATTTTTAATTGAGGCTTTGCTGGGCCGGGAGCCAATGTAGGTCAGCGAGCACAGGGGGTGATGGGTGAATGGGACTTGGTGCGAGTTAGGACACGGGAAGCAGAGTTTTGGATGAGCTTAAGTTTATGGAGGGTGGAAGATGGGAGTCCAGTCAGGAGAGCACTGGAATAGTCAAGTCTAGAGGGAACAAAGGCACCATCACCCTGATAAATCACAGATGGGGGGAAAAAAACGAGACCTTTATAAGGCTACATCTCAAAACACTGTACAGATACAACAGATGCTGCAGATGGTTTAGAGTGTCTCCTGGTGTTTAACCCTAAAGACAAAACCTGCAGGACTTTATATACTGGCAACAGTACAAAGACATACTGAAGAGGAAAGATCTCCTTCGTGTTGACTGACCTTTTTCTGAGATCAGTTGTAGTGTGGTACAGACTGCAAATCTGCGACATGAGTGAAAAACCATTCCCTGAAAGACGAGACACATTAACGACCCAACTATCACAGGACTATTAACAAACTCATCCCTTCCCTTTTCTCCACCACTCCCCCCTCTTTTTTTAAAAGCTCTCACGTGGAAAAGCACGATCCCGAGTCACATTATTTTTTTTGTACAGAGAGTTTGGCAGGTGTACTTAGAACAGGCATGCTGACAGCTGCCTGCCTCTGCCAAGACTCAAGCTGACAGCCAGAGAGGTGTGAAGCTAGTAAAGGATCCCGGCTGTTCCGACACGAATCTGAGAAACTCCTAAAATAAGACTCTTTGTGCGCTCCGCACGGTCCAATGGGGGGGGGGGGGGGCGAATGAGTCACTCCGAAGGATTGATTGGACTGGTGAGGTCCCCATTCACGTCTCCCCGCACGGAGAGTTCCTGATCTCACACTGGTTGCTGGGGGCAAGTGGGAGGGAATGGAAGAAAAAGGGAAAATGAGTTACACGCTCTCCCCCACCCCCCTGGCCTGGCCCCAACACCAGTTACAAGTGGCAAGGCCTGTGAGCTGGGGAGCAATGCAGGAGATCAGGCACAGAGAGTAAAGAACACAGAAAACTGTCCTAACTTGCTTTATGAGGACTGCACATTTGGACTTCCTAAAGCAATTATAGAATCAATTCTGAAATCTATTCAATTGCTATTGAGGAAATGGCCTCCTTTCTACTGTTTAATCACTTCTCAGTGAAACATGAACAATGATTTTCTATTTTACAATTTCTAGCTTGCCATTTAATTTTAACAGAAGACTGCTTGAAAGCTGGACTGTGTCACATGGGCAGTAACTCATGGTTAACCTGATGTTGCTGAAGGTACGGACGTTGCCGCTCCCGAGGTCTGGCTACAGAACGTCTCAACGTTTAACTGTCTCCAGGAATATTGGATATATATATATATTGGATCTCAAAGACCGACAGGAATCTAGTTTCCCTGCATCCAGCGATAATCACTGAGGCAGATTGTTGACCGAAATGGATCTAAAAGTTGTTCCTTGTACTAGGCTGAGGGTTTGTTGGCAACACGTTGGGATGTCCTGCAGCTGCTCTTCGGAACATAGGAACAGAAGTAGGCCATTCAGCCCCTCGAGGCTGTTCTGCCATTCAATGCGATCGTGGCTGATCATCTTAACTCCATCCACCTGCCTTGGCTCCATATCCTTGTCTAGCAGAAATCTATCAATCTCAGATTTAAAATTATTAACTGAGCTAGCATCTACTGCTTTTAGTGGGAGAGAGTTCCACACTTATACCACTCTTTGTGTGAAGAAATGTTTCCTAACCGCTCTCCTGAACAGCCTGGCTCTGTCCCCTTGTCCTAGATTCCCCACCAGCGGAAAAGATTCTCTCTATCTAGCCTATCAATTCCTTTGAAAATCCTAAAAACCTCAATCAAAATTTCTATATTCCAGGGAATACAAGCCTAGTTTATGTAATTCCTCCTCATAATTTAACCCTTGGAACCCAGTGCCCAACTAGATACCAATGGACAAACTCAACACGCTTTTTATATTCGAGCAGCTTTGGAAAGACCCGGCGATCAAAGGATGGTTCAGTGAGCATCTTAACCTCTACACGACCAGGCTAATGGCTTCTATTACACAGTTCAAACCTCAGCCGTTGCAGTGCCCTTCGTACCTCCATGATCTTGGGGGATCCTTGCCGCCCAAGTGTTCCAAGAATCAGGCCCCACACCTTTGCCTTTGCAGCTGTTGCTATCGCGTCCTTCCTGATTGCCTGCATCGCCTCATGATCGTAGTACTCACGGGAGAGGACTTTGCTGTAGGGATCGTACCTGCAACATCAGAGAACACATGTCAATGAGAAAGTGAAAGAGGCAAAGAGTCCACCTCAATGGCCTGGTCCTTGAGCTTTCAATCATACACTACCCCCATTCTCCATTCCTTATATTATATCTAAAAGAAATAACTTGCATTTATATAGCACGTTTCACGACCTCAGGACATCCCAAAGCACTTTACAGGCAATGAAGTACTTTTGAAGTGTAGTCACTATCGTAATGTAGGAAACGTAGCATCCAATTTGCGCACAGCAAGCTCCCACAAACTTAATGACCAAATAATCTGTTTTAGTGATGTTGGTTGAGGGATAAATATTGGCCAGGACACCGGGGAGAAGTCCCTTGCTCTTCTTCGACTAGTGCCGTGGGATCTTTTACGTCCACCTGAGAGGGCAGACATCTCTTCCAAAAGACAGCACCTCCGACAGTGCAGCATTCCCTCATTACTTACCCGGTCTGGCCCATATGTGACTCCAGTCCCACACCAATGTGGTTGACTCTTAACTGTCCTCTGTTGTGGGCTAGCAAGCTAACTCAGTTATACCAAAACCGCCACCACCTTCTAAGCACAAATAGGGATGGGCAATAAATGCCAGCTTGGCCAGTGATGATCGCATCCTGAGAATGAATTTTAGAAAAACCCTGTATTGGGCTGAGATGTCCCTGTCCCGCGAGGTTATGCGCCCGAATTCCACTCGGAGCAGATCAATGGGAAAGCCACGAAGTGCAGGAAAATCCTTCTTTGTGATAAGAGTTGGGAATGTGTTACACGCAGCATTAGTGGATTCGCTCAGAGAGATCGCAACAACAACAACTTGCATTTATATAGCGCCTTTATGGTAGTAAAACGTCCCAAGCCACTTCACAGGAGCGTTATCGAAAAATTTTGACACCGAGCCACATAAGGAGTAATTAGGACAGGAGACCAAAAGCTTGGTCAAAGAGCTAGGTTTTAAGGAGCGTCTTAAAGGAGAAGATAGAGAGGTTGAGAGGCGGAGAGGTTTAGGGAGGGAGTCCCAGAGCTTCGGGCCTAGGCAGCTGAAGGCACGGCCACAAGTGGAGGAGCAATTAAAATCGGGGATGCGCATGAGGTCAGAATTGGAGGAGTGCAGAGATGTTGTAGGGCTGAAGGAGGTTACAGAGATAAGGAGGGGAAGAAAGGCCATGGAGGTGTTTGAAAACAAGGATGAGAATTTTAAAATTGAGGAGTTGCCGGCCCGGGAGCCAATGTAGGTCAGCGGGCACAGGGGGTGATGGGTGAACGGGACTTGGTGTGAGTCACGATACGGGCAGCAGAGCTCAAGTTTATGGCGCGTGCAAGGTGGGAGGCCGGCCAGGAGAGGCTGTAATCCGATCGAGGGGATGTCACAAACCGTCGAGACAGAAGCTCGAGCTGTTTATAACCATCAGCTGCCTCCTCAGATGGAGATTGCTGTGCAGCTGCTTGGGATCTTTTCTTCTGGCCCTCTTCTCTTAGCCAGTTGTGGTGACGCCCAGCAGATGCTGCTGGTTAATGCCCGAGACCCACCGACACATGGAACACCCACACTGAACGATTAACAAATGTAACTCAATCTCTGCAGATTTATCCACTTACAATTCACAGCTGATTACTAGTAAACGAGACGGTTAGTACTTATGGGGATGTGACAACATACACAGGAGAGTTACAGCTCTATGATACACACTGTTGTTGCTCGTCAGACGTGGCTCAGTGGTACTGAGGGAGTGCTGCACTGTCGGAGGTGCCGTCTTTCGGATGAGACGTTAAACCGAGGCCCCGTCTGCTCTCTCAGGTGGATGTAAAAGATCCCACAGGGCAATATTCCGAAGCAGAGTAGGGGGGAGTTCTCCCCAGTGTCCTGGCCAATATTTATCCCGCAACCAACATCAGTAAAAAGAAAAATGATCTGGTCATTTATTTCATTGCTGTTTGTGAGATCTTGCTATGCACAAACTGGCTGCTGCCTTTCCTACAACAGAGACAACACTTCAAAAAGCACTTCATGAAAGATTAATCTCCTGGACACTGCTGCGAGCAACCCGGGAGAAAATATCGCAGGGACATAAACAAATATTGTGCGCTTTTCCTCATTTTTTAAAAACTATTTTGTGTATTCGTTATAAAATGATTGAAGATGGGGGAAAACAAGCCCATTTGACCTGGTTGGAGGTGGGCGGTCATGTGATGAAACCTCCAGGAATACGTCCAATCAGAGTTGGCAACCGTAAAACACACACACACACACTGCAAAGAGAGAAGTGCTGGAACATTAATTCCCAGCTGACCACTTCCAGTTGATGGCGATGATAACAGGGTAGATAATATCCAGTGGCCAATTATTATCCACCCACTATTATCTCATCCAGCTATTTACACAGATTAAAGGAACTCAGATTTATTTTTAACTTCTCCAAATCCAAAAGGAATTTTCTTATCTTCCCTACCCACCCCCCCCGCACCCCCGCACCCGCCAAAGAGCCTCAGATTTACGGTGTAGACTCCCAGCTAACGCTCTACCCATGAACATCTTTAGGGCACAGTTACACTGCAGGGGGTGAACTTTGCGAGGTTCCACTCTGGGAAAACCCGGGAGTGTTGCCAATCAGGCGCGCTAACTTCCCCCACCCAGCTTACCCGCCAGGACCAACTGCCCGGAACAATCCAAAGCGCGGCAAAAAAAACAAACCAAAACGGCCCTCCTGACCTCAGCACCAGACTCTCCGAGCCGTGCTCCCGATGAGGGAGGCTCTGCGCTGGGAACATGGGCTTGAAAAATTCACCCTTACGTATCTGTGCAGCTGATGGAGCGAGACCCAGTCTCCCTCCGTCCCTCACGCTCCATTGTGTAGACAAGCCCAACTTTCTTATCCTGATGCCATCACGGATCCATTAAAATGGGGGGGGGGTATGCGATTCTCCCATTGAAGCAGCGTAAATATGGGCAGCCGGCGTTTGAATATTGGTGACCTGCATCCCCAAACAACAACTTGCATTTATATAGCGCCTTTAACGTAGTAAAACATCCCAAGGCGCTTCACAGGAGCGTTATCAAACAAAATTTGACACCGAGCCACATAAGCAGATATGAGGACAAGTGACAGGTTTTAAGGAAGGTCTTAACGGAGGTGAGAGAGGTAGAGAGGCGGAGAGGTTTAGGTAGGGAATTCCAGAGCTTAGGGCCTCAGGCAGCTGAAGGCAGTGCCGCCAGTGGTGGAGCGATGAAAATCGGGAATTTGAAAAGAAGGATGAGAATTTGAAAATCGAGGCGTTGCTTAACCGGGAGCCAATGTAGGTCAGCGAGCACAGGGGTGATGGGTGAACGGGACTTGGTGCGAGTTAGGACACGGGCAGCCGAGTTTTGGATGAGCTCAAGTTTATGAAGGGTGGAAGATGGGAGCCCGGCCAGGAGTGCGTTGGAATAGTCAAGTCTAGAGGTAACAAAGGCATGGATGAGGGTTTCAGCAGCAGATGAGCTGAGGCAGGGGCGGAGTCGGGCGATGTTCCGGAGATGGAAATAGACGGTCTTAGTGATGGTGCAGATATGTGGTCGGAAGCTCATCTCGGGGTCAAATATGACACCAAGGTTGCGAACAGTATGGTTCAGCCTCAGACTGTTACCAGGGAGAGGGATGGAGTTGGTGGCTAGGGAACGGAGTTTGTGGCAGGGACCGAAGAACAATGGCTTCGGTCTTCCCAATATTTAGTTGGAGGAAATTTCTGCTCATCCAGTATTGCATGTCTGGAAAGCAGTCTGACAATTTAGAGACAGTGGAAGGGTTGAGAGAGATGGCGGTGAGGTAGAGCTGGGTGTCGACAGCGTACATGTGGAACCTGACGTTGTGTTTTCGGATGATGTCGCCGAGGGGCAGCATGTAGATGAGAAATAGGACGGGCCAAGGATAGATTATTGGGGGATACCAGAGGTAACGGTGCGGGAGCGGAAAGAGAAGTCATTGCAGGTGATTCTCTGGCTATGACTGGATAGATAAGAATGGAACCAGGCGAGTGCGGTCCCACCCAGCTGGATGCCGGAGGAGAGGCGTTGGAGGAGGATGGAGTGGTCAAACGTGTCAAAGGCTGCAGACAGGTCGAGAAGGACGAGGAGGGATAGTTTATATTTTTCACAGTCACAAAGGATGTCATTTGTGCGTAAGGGGCAGGACTGAGCTCAGCTGTGAGTCCTCCCTCTGCCCCAACCCCCCGCCCCACTATCCCAACTCACATGAAGACTGGCCAAAGACTGGATGACAGCTGGACTCCATCGAACTGTTGTCAAGAATCAGTAGGAGGCGAAGAATGTTTTAACAAAGTAAAAATCAATGCCTTTTTCAAAAATATTTTGCTAAATGGCCAAAGAAACATGATGTTTACACCTGTCAAGACTGCCCTGCCTCATTAAGCTGAAAGTACCACTTCAGTAATAGGCCCAATGCATTAAAATTAGTGATGCAGTGAGAGCTGGGCAGATTCCTCTAGAGGATGCATATCCTGTCTTTCCATTTCATGCTCGCAATTTTGATACCACTAAAAGCTATTAATGGGTTGTTAATAGGTCTTCAGGACACAGCCTCTCGCTCAGTCTCTCTCTCTCTCTGTCTATTTGTCTCCCTCTATCTCAATCTGCCCCGCTTTCACATTTTGACTCATCGTTTCTCTTTTCTTTCTCTGTCTCTCTCTCTCTCTCCTCAGTCTCTATTTCTCCCTCTCTCCCAGTCTCTCTTTGTCTGTCACTCAGTCTCTCTCTGCCACTGTTTCAATCGCCCCCTCTTTCACGCTATGTCTCTCAGTCTCTGTATTTCTTTCTCTGTCTCTATTTCTCTCTCTCTTTACCTCAGTCTCTCCCTCTCTCCCAGTCTCTCTTTGTCTGTTCCTTGCTCCAAGTCTTTCCCTCTCTCCGACTCTCTCTATTTTCCTCTCTTTGTCTTTCTCTCTCTCTCCCTATCTCCTAGTTTCTCTATTTCTATGTGTGTTTCTCTCCCTCCCTCCCTCTCAGCTGTGGCTCAGTGGGTAGCACTCTTGCCTCTGAGTCAGAAGATTGTGGGTTCGAGCCCCACTCCAGAGACTTGAGCACAAAATCCAGGCTGACACTCCAGTGCAGTACTGAGGGAGTGCTGCACTGTCAGAGGTGCCATCTTTCGGATGAGACGTTAAACCGAGGCCCCGTCTGCTCTCTCAGGTGGACGTAAAAGATCCCATGTCACTATTTCGAAGAAAAGCAGCAGAGTTCTCCAAGGTGTCCGGGTCTGGATTTATCCCTCATCCAACATTGGCATGGACCTGTTGGGCCAAATGGCCTGTTTCTCCCTCTATCTCAGTCACCCACTCTCGCATATAATCCTGTTGATTTTCATTTCACCAATTCCGTCCCGTTTTTGAACCGGTGCTAACATCAGAAAATCCGGCACGGGCCAGGTGTCAGACCCGGCATTTTCCGCTGTGTGGCTCAGCACCACAGCATCTGGTGACTTTACACATGAGGTCATCGGGCGACTGAGCCAGCTGGCTGCCAGCTCTCCTTACTGTTCCTAGAATCATAGAATAGTACAGCACAGAAGGAAGCCATTCGACCCATCGAGTCTGTGCCGGCTCTTTCAAAGAACAATCCAGTTAGTCCCACTCCCCCCGCTCTTTCCCCATATCCCTGCAATTTTTTTTCCTTCAAGTATTTATCCAATTCCCTTTTGACTCTGTATCCACCGCCCCTATCAGGCAGCGCATTCCAGATCCTAACCACTCGTTGCGTAAAATGTTTTTTCCTCATGTCGCCTCTGGTTCTTTTGCCAATCACCTTAAATCTGTGTCATCTGGTTATCGACCCTTCCGCCATTGGAAACAGTTTCTCTTTATTTACTCCATCCAAACCCTTCATGATTCATCACTATAGACGTTACTTTAACATTTGGAAGACCTGCTGAAATGGGTCCGGGAGCCGTGGACAGTATTCATGATTCCACTGGAATGAGTCCCCCTCATAGTATTTGCTCCCAGGGTGCCTCAGATGGTCGAACCACAAAAGCAGGCCATTCGACCCATCAAATCTATGCCAGCTCTTTGCTCGAGCAATCCAAAACTATTCCCACCGCCCCACTCTCTCCCCACCACCCTGCATCTTCCTCTGCTTCAAACATTTATCCAATTTTCCCTTAAAGGATGCAATAATCTCTGCACAACTAGATCCTGTGGCAGTGCAATAGATCTAAAAAAAAGTCTGTTTAAAGAAAAGTTTTTTTCTAACCTCTCTCAACCAGAGGAAATAGTCACTCCTTACTCACTCTACCAAAACCCTTCAGAATTTTAAACACCCTTAAAAAAAATCTCCCCTTAGCCTTACTTAGCAGTGGAAATATATTCAATACCTCAAGTCCCTCGTCATAAGCCTAGTTTCCATCCCTGGAATTATCCTGGTGAATCTACGCAGCTTGCTCTCTATGGCTTTAATGTACTTTCTATAATGGAGCACTCAAAACTGCTCACCATACTCTAACTGTGACTTAAAGTAGCTTGAAAGCATAGACCAAGGTACAAAGGAAGGTCAGTGAGTGTGTACATTTCTCTCGCAATACCATTTGGGATTATACAGCAATTCGAATGAATATACACTTACCCTTTAACAGTGCGACGCATTAGGTGTAATGTACTGTGCTTTGGGCTGCACTATGTTGTAACGCACTGAAATGCGGCTGTGCTGTATTGTATCGGACGGCGTGGTGTTGTATTGGAGGGATGTCCAAGCTTTTGTCTTTGTGCACTCCGTGGTTTGTGCTCTGTTACACCGTGCTGTGCTGTCAGCCGTGGCTCAGTTGGTAGCACCCTTGCCTTGGAGTCAGAAGTTTGTAGGTTCAAGTCCCACTCCAGAGACTTGAGCACAAAAATCTAGGCTGACACTCCAGTGCGGTGCTGAGGGAGCGCTGCACTGTCGGAGGTGCCGTCTTTCGGATGAGTCATTAAACCAAGGACCCATCTGCTCTCTCAGGTGGACATAAAAGATCCATTTCGAAGAAGAGCAGGGGAGTTCTCCCCGGTGTCCTGGCCAATATTTATCCCTCAATCAACATCACTAAAAACAGATTATCTGGTCATTATCACATTGCTGTTTGTGTGAGCTTGCTGTGCATAAATTGGCTGCCGTGTTTTCTACATCACAACAGTACTTTTTTTGTGTGGTTGGCATGGCCCTCAACCGTGTCCGTTCCATTTCCCGCACTTCTGCTCTCACCCTTTCTCCCTCACCTTTCACCTCACCAGCCTCCACATTCAATGGATCATCCTCCGCCATTTCCGCCACCTCCAGCATGATCCCACCACCAAACGCATCTTCCCCTCCCTTTTCAGCATTCCGAAGGGACCCCTCCCTCCGCAACACCCTGGTCCACTCCCCAATCACCCCCTCCCCATGGCACCTTCCCGTGCAAGCGCGGGAGATGCAACACCTGCCCTTTTACCTCCTCCCTTCCCACTGTCCAGGGCCCCAAACACCTCCTCCAGGTGAAACAGCGATTTACTTGTACTTCTTGCAATTTAGTATACTGTATTCACTGCTCACGATGCGGTCTCCTCTACATTGGGGAGACCAAACACAGATTGGGTGATCGCTTTGCGGAGCACCTCCGTTCAGTCCGTAAGGGTGACCCCGAGCTTCCGGTCGCCTGTCACTTTAATTCTCTGCTCCACTCCCACTCTGACCTCGGCCTCTTACACTGTTCCAATGAAGCTCAACGTAAGCTCGAGGAACAGCACCTCATCTTTCGATTAGGCACTTTACAGCCTTCTGGACTCAACATTGAGTTCAACAATTTCAGACCATAACCTCTGCCCCTATTTTTCACAAGGCAGCTGTTGATGATTCTGCTATCCCCATTTGCAACATTTAACCACTCCTGCCTTCCATCCTAGCACAGACCGTTCCTTTTGTTCTTTCTTCCCCTCCCCCTTTCCCTGCCTCTGCACCTGTTTAAAATCGGTTACATCTCTAACTTTTTCCAGTTCTGACAAAGGGTCACAGACCTGAAACATTAACTCTGTTTCTCTCTCCACGGATGCTGCCTGGCCTGCTGAGTGTTTCCAGCATTTTCTGTTACTTCAAAAGTACTTCATTGGCTGTAAAGCGCTTTGGGACATCCTGAGGTTGTGAAAGGCGCTACTGAAATGCAAGTCTTTCATTTATTGCACTGTGCTTTGCTCTGTCGTACTGTAATAGCTCTCAGTGAATATCAGCAACCACTGCAGCCCCTCTGCCTCTGATTAATATTTAAACGCTGATGACTCTGAAGCTAGCTTCGTCTGTCCTGATGCATCTGGTGAGTAACAGCAATTCCGTCAGTGACAACGCTGAGCTTGGATGGAAAATGAATCTTCCAGGCAAAGGTCTTCCAGAAAGTCATGAGACTGCGGATTCACTTGCGGAGCAACAACACCCGATTATACAGTGGGCCTTGCGCAACAGAAACGTTCGGAGCTCTTAACGAGCAGGAGAAGCAAAACAAGAAGGTGGAAAAGGTGGAGGACCATAGACGTGGTCCGCAGGGCGGGCTTTTAGGAGGCGGTTGAAGGCAGGAAGGAAGGCAGCAAAGCAAAGTGGTTTTAGTGGAGATTTCGAGAGGTCTGAATGAAGAGCGGGAAAGGTACAATTGGGTAACTGTGAGACCAGCACTAACTGGACTAATACTAACTGGATTTGGTAACTGTGAGACTAGCACTAACTGGACTAATACTAACTGGATTGGGTAACTGTGAGACCAGCACTAACTGGACTAATCCTAACTGGATTGGGTAACTGTGAGACTAGCACTAACTGGACTAATACTAACTGGATTGGGTAACTGTGAGACTAGCACTAACTGGACTAATACTAACTGGATTGGGTAACTGTGAGACTAGCACTAACTGGACTAATACTAACTGGATTGGGTAACTGTGAGACTTGCACTAACTGGACTAATACTAACTGGATTGGGTAACTGTGAGACTAGCACTAACTGGACAAATACTAACTGGATTTGGTAACTGTGAGACCAGCACTAACTGGACAAATACTAACTGGATTTGGTAACTGTGAGACTAGCACTAACTGGACTAATACTAACTGGATTGGGTAACTGTGAGACTAGCACTAACTGGACTAATACTAACTGGATTGGGTAACTGTGAGACTAGCACTAACTGGACTAATACTAACTGGATTGGGTAACTGTGAGACTAGCACTAACTGGACTAATACTAACTGGATTGGGTAACTGTGAGACTAGCACTAACTGGACTAATACTAACTGGATTTGGTAACTGTGAGACTAGCACTAACTGGACTAATACTAACTGGATTGGGTAACTGTGAGACTAGCACTAACTGGACTAATACTAACTGGATTGGGTAACTGTGAGACTAGCACTAACTGGACTAATACTAACTGGATTGGGTAACTGTGAGACCAGCACTAACTGGACTAATACTAACTGGATTTGGTAACTGTGAGACTAGCACTAACTGGACTAATACTAACTGGATTGGGTAACTGTGAGACCAGCACTAACTGGACTAATACTAACTGGATTGGGTAACTGTGAGACTAGCACTAACTGGCCAACACTAACTGGAGTGGGTAACTGTGAGAATTAGCACTAACTGAACTAACACTAACTGGATTGGGTAACTGCGAGACTAGCACTAACTGGACTAACACTGACTGGACTGAGGAACTGAGAGACCCGAGGAATTACTAAACGCACAGCTGCATAGATCTCACAACCTCTTTCTTGTGTACTTATGAAGCAAGATAATAAAACCCTAAACACGTCTGAATGTAGCTGCCACACACATTAAACTTCTTCCCCCTTTGATGGAAACAAAGAGCATTTAAGGAACTCTCATCACAATAAAATATTAACACTGAAGGGAGTAATTAAAACACCAGTAAAATGATGAAGAGCTGATGTTCCTTTTTTCCTAATTAACTCTCAACAAATGGCTTTTCAGTGGCAAAACTAATTTACTTTGAAGTATAAAAGCGTCATTTCTCTTTGATTTGTATAATTTACCAAAAATAAAAAAAACATTTCAGAGTCACTGAGAGGGAATGGCTGGGGCTCATCCCTTCCCTTGTAACCTTTGAGCTCGCCCCATGACCGTTTGCTGCCAACCCATGTGACTCTGACCTCAGTGTAGGTTCAATAAAGTTGAACCATCGCGGAATTATTTTAGAAGGTGGCGGGGGGGGTTTGAAGAGGGCTTTCAGCAAAGTTCATCATGAAAGGTTATTATTTACAGAAGTAGTGAAGGAGCTTGAGTAAGTTACCTCAGTGCGGATAGCCTAATGGAATGAAATGCAGACATGCAACACCATCGAATTCAGTGATGAGGCTTCAATTACCACTAGCAGATCTCCCGCGCGGCATTGCTCACAGTGAGTCCAATGATGCGACGTTTTCTAAGGACACAAGTGTTGCACTAAGTAATGCACAGTGTATTGTTCTGCTGCTAAGGTAAATCTGAGTCACTTTAAGGCCACAAAGTATAACTGTCCAGTAAACACAGCTCAGGTCAGTCAGAGTTTAGTCGTTGCGTTGTCAGGAACTTGTCTAGATTGGAAAGGGCTTGTAAATTGCAGGTTTCAGGTCAATGACTAGCTTTCTTTTTTTTTAAAGGTTGCTTTGAATCTTTCATAAAGTGTGATGTCTGGAGTATGATGGATGTGATACACAATTTCTTTTTATATATAGTAGCAAATCTTTTGTGTGAGTCAGAGGATATACTGTTTTACAACAATAGACATGTTACTAATGAAGTGTGACAGGGAAAGTGTTACAGGAAGTAAGTGCAACACTTACAGGAAGTGTGTATTTGTGCTTCATACATTACAACAGTGACTACACTTCAAAAGTCTTCATTGGCTGTAAAGCGGTTTGGGACATCCTGAGGTCGTGAAAGGCGCTATATAAATACAAGTCTTTCTTTAAGTCTTTTATCATCACTGCTGGGTCAAAATACTGAAATTCTCTATCCAACACCATCACCACAAGGACTGCAGCTGTTCACCATCTCAGGGCAATTAGGGATGGGCAATAAATGCAGCCTTGCCAGCGTCCCTCACATCCCCAGAACAAATAACAAATATAGTTAGTTAAAAAAACACTCTAGATTAAGTTGAAACTTTTCCCAACTAACTTCTCAACTTACACTGTTATTCTCTTGATTCCCTTTCTTTTTCTCTCCTTCAATTTATTGTCGACTCCCCTCCATCCACCCGCTCCCTTCGATTTTTCTGTCAACGAGATTATTTACTTTGACCCAGTTTTTGTCACATTACTCAAATCCAAAGTGCCAAGATTTAGGTCACATTCAGTTGACGAGACCTAGATAGTGCTGGAAGTCAGAATTCAAACTTGTGTCTGGCTTCATCGGATGTGCATCGAGATGCAGTTCTTCCACCACTTACTGCGGCTTTGTGTCCTCTACCATTTCGTGGCTCGGGACTGGTGCAAACCATGGGGAGGACAACAAAAAGGTTTTTTGGATTAAAGGAACAGAAGAA
Organism: Squalus acanthias; assembly: GCA_030390025.1. NCBI lineage: Eukaryota > Metazoa > Chordata > Chondrichthyes > Squaliformes > Squalidae > Squalus > Squalus acanthias. Next base: position 5,592,065 of record CM059448.1, read on the forward strand.
GGAAGCAAGTTAAAGAGTGAATTTGACGAGACAGTTTGAGGTGAATGTAAACTGCCATGAACTACAAGAACATCAACAACTTGCATTTATATAACGCCTTTAACGTAGTAAAACGTCTCAAGGCGTAACCAGACAAAAACTGACACCGAGGCACATATTGACCAAAAGCTTCGTCAAAGAGGTAGGTTTTAAGGAGCGTCTTAAAGGAGGTGGAGAGGCAGAGGGAGGGAATTCCAGAGCCTAGGGCCCAGGCAGCTGAAGGCACGGCCGCCACTGGTGGGGCGAAGAAAATCGGGGATGCGCAAGAGGCCAGAGTTGTAGGAGCGCAGAGATCTCGGAGGGTTGTGGGGCTGGAGGAGGATACAGAGATAGGGAGGGGCGAGGCCATGGAAAGATTTGAAAACAAGCAAATTAATAGAGTGGATTTGAGGAGGCAGTTGGGATGAATATAAACTGCCGTGCACGAGAAGAACAACAAGAACTTGCATTTATATAGCACCTTTAATGTAGGAAATTGTCTCGAGGCGCTTCAGAGGAGCATAATCAGACAAAAATTGACACTAAACCAAAGAATGAGACATTAAGACAGGTGACTGGAAGCTTGGTCGAAGTGGTAGGTTTTAAGGAGCGCCTTAAAAGAGGAGAGAGAGAGATTGATCGGGTTCAGCTATGAGGATCTCCCATTAAGGAAGGCCACACTTGGGCCAGGCACTGGAGTGCGAGCGGTGCATAAACAACTCTCGCCCAGCAAGGAACAGGCACCTTCGGAAGAGAGGGGAGGGGAAACAATGGAGAGGATCTACAAGAAGCGATCCAGTGCAGCCAGCGAGGAGGGGAGTGCATTGCGGGAAATCGCAGGTAGGCAGGCCTGTGCTGAGAGCGCGAGATTGCCGAATCCTCCCTACTGTGAAACACAATGTTGCCAACAAGGAAAGTAATTGAATTGCAATTTATTCAGGGTAAAATTAGAATAGGGTGAACCAGAGCTACACACTCAGCAAAACAAGGGGGCTGAGCTACTTTAATTACCATCGAGAAATACATTACAATCAATTCCACACACATTGTGGTAAACAGGGAAATGAATCATCTGTGCAGCAGGTTTCATTAAGAGAGTGTGAGGTGATTGATTGGGGGATTTGTGTACAGTCTATTTGCAGCAAAGCTTCCCCCCGCCACGCCCCACCTCCGTCCCTCCCCCCGTTGCTTAGCTGCTGCAATCGAGTGAGCCCCCTCTTGTTACTGCTGCCAATGTAGAACAACGCAAATAGCACGTATCGTCATGAGGTCAGCCGTGGCTCAGTGGGTAGCACTCTCGCTTCTGAATCAGAAGGCTGTGGGTTCAAGTCCCACTCCAGAGACTTGAGCAGAGAAATCTAGGCTGACACTCCAGTGCAGTGCTGAGGGAGTGCAGCACTGTCAGAGGTGCCGTTTTTCTGGACAAGACATTAAATTGAGGTCCCATCTGCCCTCTCAGGTGAACGTAAAAGATCCCTGGTCGAGCAGGAGTGTTCTCCTCGGTGTCCTGTTCAATATTTATCCCTCAACCAACATCACTAAAAAACGGGTTAACTGGTCATGATCAAATTGCTGTATGTGGGATCTTGCTGTGCGCTAATTGTCTGTCGCGTTTCCTACATTACAACAGCAACTATAGCACTTCATGGGCTGCAAAGCGCTTTAGGACGTCCTGAGGTCGTGAAAGGCGGCTATATAAATGCAAGTTCTTTCTTTTCTCTATCATGTGACCTATCCACGGCCATTAAGTTGGGGCATAAGGGGCCGACTGCTTGACAGAACGTAGCACAAGCCACATTTCCGTGAGTAACTGAAGCCCCCCCGATCTGCACCAGTTAGCACCTAGATACATTCACTGAGCGGGAACCAGGGTCCGACAGGCTGCACTGTATTCTCACCGATTTACTTTGGCAAAGTTAAGGGACTAGCTCCTGAACGATCTTGGGTTTAAACTGTTTTGGGATATGTCTCTGATTAATGAAACTCGGTTTGCTTTTCGCTCCATTTCTCATTCAGGATGTTTCTGGATGACCTGCTACACAATTTATCGTATCTGGATTTGCTGGGACAGAAGCCATTAGGGCGGAACCCTGTGCATAAAGCAATTTTAAACACTTCATCGAGAAAGGCCAACACAAAAGGCCAGTCTTTCTATTAAAGTATCGGTAAAAGGTCCCAGTTCTGACTCAAAGTAGCTCCCATTAAGAGGACGGGACTGTACCAGGCACTAACTGGCACCTGTGGAACCATAGTGCAAATCACACCTTTGCGAGAGAAGTGGGGAAGAAATTCTCCATGGAACAAAGATGGTTCCTGAGCTGCTGGCACCGTGGAAACATCACAACAAAAGAAGTGCCCAGGGTCAGTGTAAGGGGAAGAGAGTTTACCTTCAATTGCGTGTCAGCCATGGCTCAGTGGGTAGCACTCGGGCCTCTGAGTCAGGAAGGCTGAGGGTGCAAGTCCCACTCCAGAGACTTCAGCACATAGACTAGGCTGACACTCTAGTACAGTACTGAGGGAGTGTTGCACTGTCAGGGGTGCCGTCTTTCGGATGAGACGTTAAAACGAGGCCCCGTCTGCCCTCTCGGGTGGATGTAAAAGATCCCAGGGTGTCCTGGCCAATATATGTCCCTCAACCAACACCCCCAAAAACAGATTATCTGGTCATTATCACATTGCTGTTTGTGGGAGCTTGCTGTGTGCAAATTGGCCGCCATGTTTCCTAATTCAAAAGTAGCTGTAAAGCGCTTTGGGACACCCTGAGGATGTGAAAGGCGCTATACTACAAACAAACAAAGTATTTACAGCACAGAAACGGGCCATTAGGCCCCACTTAGGCAAGTTTGTTCTTTTTTCAATCCGAGATGACTTTTGGAACTACTGGTAAATTCCTCCAATTTAAAATTCTCATCCTCATGTTTAAATCTTCACCTGACGAAGGAGCAGCGCTCCGAAAGTTTGTGATTTCAAATAAAGCTGTTGGACTATAACCTGGTGTTGTGCGACTTCTCATGTTTAAATCCCTACATGGCCTCGCCTCTCTGTAACCTCCTCCAGCCCTGCAACCCTCCGGGAACACTCTGTTCTTCCAACTCTGGCATCTTGTGGGTCCCTTCCTTCCGGCCGTGCCTTCAGCCACCCTGTCCCGTTGCTCTGGAACTCTCACCCTAAAACCGTCCTCCTCTCCACCTTAAAACCCACCTCCGACCAAGGCTTGCCAGCTTTGGTTGAACGTATTCCTGGAGGTTTTATCACATAACCTCCCGCCTCCATCCACCCCACCCCCTTCCCCACCGCCATTGGTCTACCGACAGGTCCACTGTCGCGAGCCACCGCCTTCCCGCGGCCAATAGAAAAGCGAACAGCCTCTTCATTACCCGATTGGATGATTCTCAACTTCAATCAAACAGCTCTTTTCCCATCTTCAATGTTTTTGAATAATAATAAGCAAAAGCATTAAAAGAAAATGAAAAAAAAAATGTTTAAAAAATCCCAATGATTTTTCTCCAGGATTTCTCTCAGCAGTGCTCTGGGGATCAATCTTCAGTTCCTGGAAACTCCAGGGCAATCTTGGAGGGTTGGCAACCCTACTCTGGCCCAGGTTTTTTGGTCACCCCTCCCATTGTCTCCTTCTTTGGCTCGTCGTCCATTTTCTGCCTGATGTGCCTCTGCGAAGAGCCTTGGGATTTTTTTTTCTGCATTTAAGGTGCTATATAAACGGCAGGTCGGTCAGCTGTGGCTCACCGGGCAGCACTCTTGCCTCTCGAGTCAGAAGGTCGTGAGTTCAAGTCCCACTCCAGAGACTGGAGCACAAAAATCTAGGCTGACACTCCCAGTGCAGTGCTGAGGGAGTGCTGCACTGTCGGAGGTGCCGTCTTTCAGATGAGACGTTAAACTGAGGCCCCGTCTGCTGTGTCAGGTGGACGTAAAAGATCCCATGGCCACTATTTTGAAGAAGAGCTTGGGGAGTTATCCCCGGTGTCCTGGGCCAATATTTATCCCTCAGCCAACATCCCTAAAACAGATTATCTGGTCATTATCACACTGCAGTTTGTGGGAGCTTGCTGTGTGCAAATTGGCTGCTGCGTTTCTTATGTTACAACAGTGACTACACGTCAAAAGTACTTCATTGACTGTAAAGCACTTTGGGACGTCCTGAGGTTGTGAAAGGCGCTATATAAATGCGAGTCTTTCTTTTTTTTTCAAGTTGGTGTTACACTAATTTCCCTTTGCAACACCAGCTACCCTGAGGAAATGCAGTTTATTATTAACACATTTTTTTTTTTACTGTGGTCTCAACCAGGAGGTTAAACGCGTTAACAAAAGTAAAGATTTCAATTTCCTTCCTACATTGAAAGCCCCTCTGCAGGTGGCTGATGTAATTTGAGGCGCTGTATTGGGTGCAAATTATTATTTTTTACATGAGGTGACAATGTGGGCAGCATTTGCATAAAATGCAGAGACACAAATGAACACAACGTGCAGTCAGATTCTAATCCTGAATTAGATCCGAAATGAGAGAAAGGCAAATTAAATTTGGCAGCATGATCAGCATTTCATTGTTGCCGTGGATCATGGGCCTGCAGAGCTGGCCGCTGTCTTTTTGATCTCTCTGGCCTCTCCCAGTTTCCCACAGCCAGCTCTCTCGCTAACGGAACACGGAGAGACTTCCTCCAGCATGGGGAGAGGCTTCTCGAGTCTCCCCCTCACTCGGCTAAAACTCTGCAGGGTTAAACTCAGCTGCTGCAGTTGGCGTGAGGGAGCTGTCCTAAGTGTCAGCTCCCTCCCATGTACCGGCATCAATGTACCAGCTCCCTCCCATGTACCGGCATCAATGTACCAGCTCCCTCCCATGTACCGGCATCAATGTACCAGCTCCCTCCCATGTACCGGCATCAATGTACCAGCTCCCTCCCATGTACCGGCATCAATGTACCAGCTCCCTCCCATGTACCGGCATCAATGTACCAGCTCCCTCCCATGTACCGGCATCAATGTACCAGCTCCCTCCCATGTACCGGCATCAATGTACCAGCTCCCTCCCATGTACCGGCATCAATGTACCAGCTCCCTCCCATGTACATAAAAACATAAGAATTAGGAGCAGGAGTCGGCCATACGGCCCCTCGAGCCTGCTCTGCCATTCAATAAGATCATGGCTGATCTTCGATCTCAACTCCACTTTCCTGCACTATCCCATATCCCTTGGTTCCCTTAGAGTCCAAAAATCTATCGATCTCTGTCTTGAATATACTCAACGACTGAGCATCCAAAGCCCTCTGGGGGTAGAGAATTTCAAAGATTCACCCTTAACCTGAGACTATGCCTTCTAGTTCTAGACTCTCCAGCCAGGGGGAAACAACCTCTCAGCATCTACCCTGTCAATCCCCCTCATAATTTTATACATTTCAATGAGATCACCTCTCATTCTTCTAAACTCCAGAGGGTATCGGCCCAATCCACTCAATCTCTCCTCATAGGACAACCCTCTCATCCCAGGGATCAATCTAGTACCGGCATCATTCAGTGTACCAGCTCGCTCCCGTGCACCCAACACCCTCCATACTTTGCCCAAGTGGCCATTTCCCATGTATGAGTGCAGAGAATGATCAGCCGGGGGGACATCACACTCGAGTCCAATCCTGTCCTCGTCTGGTGATCAAAGCTGAGATAGATAGATTTTTGGACTCGAGGGGAATCAAGGGATATGGAGATTGGGCAGGAAAGTGGAGTTGAGGTCGATGATCAGCCGTGATCTTATTGAATGTCGGAGCAGGCTCGAGGGGCCGTATGGCCTACTCCTGCTCCTAATTCTTATGTTCTTATGTACAGCATGTACTTTCCAACAGGGTCACTGCAGCAACCCACAGTCACGATTGAGCAAAAACAATGATTAACCGCCCATGAAACGAGACCGACTCGCTATAGACAACTAGAGTTTTTACCTCTCATAATGCCAGCATCTATCAGCCGCCCAATTATACTTAGTGTTATTTGTGCTGTTTTACAGGTCCCTCCACTTAAAAACACAGAGTTAAAAAAAACAGTTACCATGGCTTTCATTTCTGAGAGACCTGCAATTACTGGGAGATTAATCTTGACAAGAGCAGCTCAGGTTAAAAGCAAGTTTATTTTTTTCAAATTGGAAAATGATACCCTTTCCTGGATTCAGTGCATGGCCACAGCCCTGTTCTGTATTGGCTTTCGCTGATTTGTGAGGCAACAACAGGGGGCCCTAAAACTGTCCATGGGCTAGGGAGGAGAAACATCAGGGTTCCTGCTCCTGATCGCTATCTGCTGACCCCACACTGGGAAACGGCCGGGTGTGTGTTTGTGTGTGTGGATGTTGGATGAATTGGAAGAAAGAACGAACTTGCATTTATGTAGCGCTTTATACAACCTCAGAACGTCCCAAAGCGCTTTACAGCCAATGAAGTACTTTTTGAAGAGTAGTCACTGTTGTATTGTAGGAAACACGGCAGCCAATTTATGCACAGCAAGCTCCCACAAACAGCAATGTGATAATGACCGGACAATCTGTTTTTTTTAGTGATGTCGGTTGAGGGATAAATATTGGCCAGGACACTGGGAAGAACTCCCCTGCTCTTCTTCGAAATAGTGCCGTGGGATCTTTTACGTCCACCTGAGAGGGCAGACGGGGCCCCGGTTTAACGTCTCATCCGAAAGACGGCACCACTGACAGTGCGGCACTCCCTCAGTACTGGCGTTGGGAGTGTCAGCCTAGATTTTGTGCTGAAGTCTCTGGTGTGGGGCTCGAACCCACAACCTTCTGACTCAGAGGCGAGAGCGCTACCCACCGAGACCACCGACTGACATCTAAAAAGGAACAGACCGAGGCCATACAGCCAGGGCTGAACAACGGCAGCCAGGCAATCCTTTTCATAAAAAAAGACAAAATAAAAATACAAGGGAAGTTAAAATGAAACACAGAGCAGCAGAGGGCCAGATAGTGTAACCAGAAAGTCATCAGAGACCCATTAATCGTGCCATTGCTCTCACAATGTACCTGCTTTAGTCAGAGACACGGCTTCAGTTTATTATTTTTTGACTCTGCTTTGCATCTCATTTATCAAGATTATCATGGTTTCTATTTATCACTCGATGATACAGTGAAGGTGTCATCATCACGGGATTTACATACTGTGATATATCAAGTGCAGGGCCCAAACCAGTTAATATCTTTAAAGCCATCGCTTGCCCAGACACCAATTCATTCTGCCAGGGAAAGAAGGAAAAGTAATGGATTATGAGAACAGTTTGTACTAAAGGCTGTTCCTTTATTGGATCGATTGAATGTCAAACCCACGTCTGACCTATTACAGGATTAGCAGATGTAATTACTTTAAGCAGGAGTAATCACCAGTTTTATTTGTGTGGAGCTCAGCAATGTACAGTTTAGCTTGGTTTATTCACAAACAATTTTTCCTATTTGCTTTCCTGATTTTTCCTAGGATACAGGGAGAGTGGACAGGGGTGGAGGGAGATGGGGAGGGGAGAGGGGCAGAGGGGAGGAGAGAAATGGAGAGGGGAGGGGGAGGGGGAGGGGGACGGGGAGAGGGAGAGAGGGGAAGAGGGGAGGGGAAGAGGGGAGGGGGAGAGTGGGGGAGGGGGAGTGGGGGGGAGAGAGGGAGGGGGAGGGGGAGAGGGGGAGGGGGAGTGGGGGGGAGAGAGGGAGGGGGAGAGAAGGAGGGGGAGAGAAGGAAGAGGAAAGGGGTATAGGGGCGAGTGGGAGAGGGTGGTGGAGAAGGGGAGTGGGGAGGAGAGGGGTAGAGGGGGAGGAGAGAGGGGGGCGGAGAGGGGAAGTGGGGGAGGGTTAGGGGGGGAAGTGGGGGAGGGTTAGAGGGGGAGAAGGGGAAGAGGCAGGGGGAGGGCAAGAGAGGGAGCGGGGAGGGGGAGAGGGTGGAAAGGGATAGAGGAGGAGAGAGGAGAGGGGGAGGGGGAGAGGGTGGGGGAGGGGGGAGGTGTAGAAGGGGAGAGGGGAGGCAGAGAGGGTAGAGGGGGAGAGGAGAGAGGTGAGAGGAGAGAGGGGGAGGGGTGGGGGGAGGGGGAGAGGGGTAGAGGGGAGAGGGAGGAGTGGGGGGCGAAGGAGGGGTGGAGAGGAAGAGGGAGGGGAGGAATGGGGGAGGGGACAGGTAGAGAGTGGAGGTGAGGAAGGGGCGAGGGGGAGGTGAGAGGGGGAGGTGGAGAAGAGAGGATAAGGGTGGGGGAGAGGGGGGAAGGGGAAATGGGGAGAGGGTGGAGGTGGATAAGGGGGAGGGGGTTGGAGAAAAAGGAGGAGAGGGAGAGATGGAGGAGGCGGAGAGGGAGAGATGGGGGGGGAGAGAAGGAGAGATGGAGGGGGAGGGGGAGAAGGATGAGGAGGCGAAGGATGAGGGGGAGAGGGGGAAGGTGGAGAAGGGGGTGAAAGAGCTATCCAAATAGTCCCACTCCCCCTGCTCTTTCCCTATAGCCCTGCATTTTTCCCCCCCTTTTCTCAGGTATAGACCCGATTCCCTTTTGAAAGTCACTATTGAATTAAGCGCCTTGGGATGTTTTACGACGTTAAAGATACAATATAAATGCAAGTTGTTGTTGTTGAATCTGCTTCCACCGACATTTCAGGCAGTGCATTCCAGATACTAACAACTCGCTGTGTATTAAAATGTCTCCTCATCTCCCGATGGCGAGAACTGGTTGGTCTTACTCATTGAGTTGAATTTGATGCTCATTTTCCTTTTCTCGGTGTCAGTCGTGATCGGTTGCTGGCACTCTCACTACAGAGTCAGAAGGATGCGGGACCCCAAGGCTTGAGTACACGGGGTGAGGAATTCAGCTCACAACCGCCTGCTTTTCCCAGTGTAAAATTGCCGTTAAACCTTCCGAATTGCGTTCGGTGATCTGTTGCGCTGGAACTGCGACGGGCGCCATATTGGCTCGGGAAACTTTTAGTCGTCCAGGGTACTCGCCTGATACAGGCATTAAAGCTCTTTTAATATGCAAATTGGGAGGGTCCTACGCTGGTTGTAGGAACCCAATGGCAAATTCGGGTACAAATGGGCAGATCTTGTTCCGCCGAGTTGTACCAGGCATTGGGCAACCTAACCAGTGGCTATTCAAGGGACCGCAGGAGGCTGCTCAAAAGAATTTTAAAAAAGGCCTGAAAAATTTTCAGCTTCTATTTTTGTGGGCCCAGGAGAAGCAGGAGTGCTCCTCTTAGGCCCAGAAAAAAACTCCAGCCTGCTGCCGGCATGTTTGAGGCCCCCCCTGGGGTGGCCATGAACGTGAATCAGCGCCCTCAGGAGAGAAGGTTACATAAGAACATAAGAATTAGGAGCAGGAGTAGGCCGTACGGCCCTTCGAGCCTGCTCCGCCATTCAATTAGATCATGGCTGATCTTCAACCCCAACTCTACTTTCCCGCCCTATCCCCATATCCCTTGATTTCCTTAGAGTCCAGAAATCTATCGATCTCAGCCTTGAATATACTCAACGACTCAGCATCCACAGCCCTTTGGGGCAGAGAATTCCAATGATTCACAACCCTCTGAGTGAAGAAAGTCCTCATCTCAGTCTTAAAATGGCTGACTCCTTATCCTGAGATTATGCCCCCTAGTTCTAAGAACATAAGAAATAGGAGCAGGAGTAGGCCATTCGGCCCCTTGAGCCTGCTCCACCATTCAATAAGATCATGGCTGATCTTCTGCCTCAACTCCATTCACCGGCCCTATCGCCATATCCCTTGATGCCCTTACTAGTCAGAAATCTATCGACTTCTGTTTTGAATATACCCAATGACTGAGCCTCCACCGCCCTCTGGGGTAGAGAATTTCAAAGATTCACCACCCTCTGTGTGAAGAAATTTCTTCTCATCTCAGTCCTGAATGGCCTACCCTTTATCCTGAGGCTGTGGCCCCTGGTTCTAGACTCCCCAGCCAAGGGAAACATTCTCCCAGCATCCACCCTATCAAGCCCTGTAATAATTTTGTATGCTTCAATGAGATCCCCTCTCATTCTTCTGAATTCAAGAGAATACAGGCCCAGTTTACTCAAGTTTAGTTCTAGACTCTCCATTCAGGGGAAACAGCATCTATGGTTGTGGGAGATAGGAGGAAATATAGGGGAATCCTGCAGCACTGTAACAAAGGTCATCGACCTGAAACATAAACTCTGTTTCTCTCTCCACAGATGCTGCCTGACTTGCCGAGTATTTCCAGCATTTTCTCTTCATATTGCAGTTTTCCAGCATCCGCAGTATTTTGCTTTTGTTTTAGTGTGATGTTAGAGTCTGGTCATGCTGTTCCAAAATAGCAACTCTGGGAGAAAGGGAGAGAATAAAAGAAAGAGAGAGGGAGGAGTGGTGGGAGAAAGGGATAAAGACAGAAGGGGAGGCAGAGAGAGGAGGATAGAGAGAGATAAAAAGAGGAACAGGAAAGGAGAGGGACTTTTAAAGAGAGAGAAAGAAAGAAAGGAAGAGAGAAAGAGAGATAGAAAGAAGGAAAGAAAAAAGGAAGGAAGAAGGAGGTACAGAGGAGGAGGAGAAGAGAGAACAGGAGGAGAGAACAGGGGCAAGGAGAAAGGAGAGAGGGTAAGATTGGATTCGTGAAGCAAATTTAGTATTTGAAAAAAGACTTACTATAAATAAAGAAAAGCGTTTAACACAGATTATTCATGCAAGGTGTAGCTAGCAAATCATTAAAGTTGAGTGATTTTAATTGTGACCCATTAATGACTCCGTTGCAGTGCAGAGAAGGAAGGGTCATCACCTGCTGATGTCTGAACACTGAGACGGCATCATTTGAAGAAGTTGCCCATCGTGTTTGCTGAAAACTGATTAAAGGTTTTTTTTACGTTGCCACGGTAACAGAGTCATGCTGTCACACAGACATGCTCCAACGTGGGCTCTGCAAGTGCAGAAGATCAACCGAGAGCAACACGAGGAAATTACCTGTCCAGTTTGGATAACATCCCAACAATGAGGTGAGGCAATGAGAATGTGTAAGCAGCATACGGAGTGTTGTCATTTCCAACAAAACTGCAGGGGCTCCATTGCCTGATGACTCAGTGACGATGCACAGCACCTGCTGTGGTACTGACCAGCGTTGAACCATGGTCAGTGCCGAGTTAGCTGACGTCACAGCTCGGGCGGGCACAATTGACCTCATTCCCCTTGGGCTAGGAAGGAGTAAAGATCAGCCAGGTCGCCTCAATCTCCAGCAAACCCTCCGCTCCCCACCACCCCCTCCCCGCAGGCTGGAAACTGTGCCTGCCTCTTTGACCAAACTTTTGGTCACTTGCCCTAGTATCTCTTTATGTGGCTCAGTGTCAATCTTTGTCTGATAAAGCAATCCCGATTTTAATCGCTCCACCACTGGCAGCCGTGCCTTCAACTGCCAAGGCCATAAGGTCTGGAATTCCCTCCCTAAAACTCTGCCTCTCTCTCTCTGCCTTTAAGATGCTCCTTAAAACCTACCTCTTTGACCAAGCTTTTGGTCACCTGCCCTAATTTCTCCTTATGTGGCTCGGTGTCAAATTTTGTTTGATAACCGCTCCTGTGAAGCAGCTTGGGATGTTTTACTATGTTAAAGGTGCTATATAAATACAAGTTGTTGTTGTCGTCGTCGGTGCCATCTTTCGGATGCGAAGTTAAACCGAGGCCCTGTCTGCTCTCTCAGGTGGACGTAAAAGATCCCACGGCACTATTTCGAAAGAGCAGGGGAGTTATCCCCGGTGTCCTGGCCAATAGTTCTCCCTCAACCAACATAACAAAAAAAAACAGATTATCTGGTCATTTTCACATTGCTGTTTGCGGGAGCTTGCTGTGCGCAAACTGGTTGCCGCGTTTCCCACATTACAACAGTGACTCCACTTCAAAAAGTACTTCATTGACGGTAAAGCGCTTTGAGACGTCCGGTAGTCGTGAAAGGCACTATAGAAATGCAAGTCTTTCTTTCTCCAGGCATCGTGGTGTGTGGGCCCAACTCCATGGACCAGCTGGTCTTTTCCTGCCCATCAATTTCCTCTGATTGTCAGTCGTACGAGGCGGTCGGTACTGTCAAAGGGGACGAAGATTGAAGCTCATGCTCTCGGGTCACAAGAGGACTCCGTGGACAATCTCTATGATGGAAATGGGCCGGGGTCAAAGAATGGAACTGTGGACGTACCTCAATGTTACGTTTTAAGCCGAACCTCTGGGTTGTACGACAATCCCAGGAACTCAAAGCTAGGACCCGAGATATCTACAGTGCACTTGCTTTGCCCCATGGTCGCGATGAATGGGCACAGTGCTTGGCCCCTGGGTCGCGATGAATGGGCACAGTGCTTTGTCCCGGGTCGCTATGAATGGGCACAGTGCTTGGCCCCTGGGTCGCGATGAATGGGCACAGTGCTTTGTCCTGGGTCGTGATGAATGGGCACAGTGCTTTGTCCCGGGTCGCTATGAATGGGCACAGTGCTTTGTCCCGGGTCGCGATGAATGGGCACAGTGCTTTGTCCCGGGTCGCGATGAATGGGCACAGTGCTTTGCCCGATGGTCGCGATGAATGGGCACAGTGCTTTGTCCCGGGGTCGCTATGAATGGGCACAGTGCTTGGCCCCTGGGTCGCGATGAATGGGCACAGTGCTTTGTCCTGGGTCGTGATGAATGGGCACAGTGCTTTGTTCCGGGTCGCTATGAATGGGCACAGTGCTTTGTCCTGGGTCGTGATGAATGGGCACAGTGCTTTGTCCTGGGTCGCTATGAATGGGCACAGTGCTTTGTCCTGGGTCGTGATGAATGGGCACAGTGCTTTGTCCTGGGTCGCTATGAATGGGCACAGTGCTTTGTCCTGGGTCGCGATGAATGGGCACAGTGCTTTGTCCTGGGTCGTGATGAATGGGCACAGTGCTTTGTTCCGGGTCGCTATGAATGGGCACAGTGCTTTGTCCCGGGTCGTGATGAATGGGCACAGTGCTTTGCCCCTGGGTCGCTATGAATGGGCACAGTGCTTTGTCCCGGGTCGCTATGAATGGGCACAGTGCTTTGTCCCGGGTCGCCATGAATGGGCACAGTGCTTTGCCCCATGGTCACGATGAATGGGCACAGTGCTTGGCCCCTGGGTCGCTATGAATGGGCACAGTGCTTGGCCCCTGGGTCGCTATGAATGGGCACAGTGCTTTGTCCCGTGTCGCTATGAATGGGCACAGTGCTTTGTCCCGGGTCGCTATGAATGGGCACAGTGCTTGGCCCCCGGGTCGCTATGAATGGGCACAGTGCTTTGCCCCTGGGTCGCGATGAATGGGCACAGTGCTTTGCCCCTGGGTCGCCGATGAATGGGCACAGTGCTTTGCCCCATGGTCGTGATGAATGGGCACAGTGCTTTGTCCCGGGTCACGATGAATGGGCACAGTGCTTTGTCCCGGGTCACGATGAATGGGCACAGTGCTTGGCCCCTGGGTCGCTATGAATGGGCACAGTGCTTTGTCCCATGGTCGTGATGAATGGGCACAGTGCTTTGTCCCGGGTCGCGATGAATGGGCACAGTGCTTGGCCCCTGGGTCGTGATGAATGGGCACAGTGCTTTGCCGCGGATTGCGATGAATGGGCACAGTGCTTTGTCCCTGGGTCGCTATGAATGGGCACAGTGCTTTGTCCCGGGTCGCGATGAATGGGCACAGTGCTTGGCCCCTGGGTCGCGATGAATGGGCACAGTGCTTTGTCCCGGGTCGCTATGAATGGGCACAGTGCTTTGTCCCGGGTCGCGATGAATGGGCACAGTGCTTTGCCCCTGGGTCGCCGATGAATGGGCACAGTGCTTTGCCCCATGGTCGTGATGAATGGGCACAGTGCTTTGTCCCGGGTCACGATGAATGGGCACAGTGCTTGGCCCCTGGGTCGCTATGAATGGGCACAGTGCTTTGTCCCATGGTCGTGATGAATGGGCACAGTGCTTGGCCCCTGGGTCGCTATGAATGGGCACAGTGCTTTGTCCCGGGTCGCGATGAATGGGCACAGTGCTTTGTCCCGGGTCGCCATGAATGGGCACAGTGCTTGGCCCCTGGGTCGCGATGAATGGGCACAGTGCTTTGTTCCGGGTCGCTATGAATGGGCACAGTGCTTGGCCCCTGGGTCGCGATGAATGGGCACAGTGCTTTGTCCCGGGGTCGCGATGAATGGGCACAGTGCTTTGTCCCGGGGTCGCGATGAATGGGCACAGTGCTTTGCCCCATGGTCGCGATGAATGGGCACAGTGCTTTGTCCCGGGGTCGCGATGAATGGGCACAGTGCTTTGTCCCGGGTCGCGATGAATGGGCACAGTGCTTTGTCCCGGGTCGCGATGAATGGGCACAGTGCTTTGTCCCGGGGTCGCTATGAATGGGCACAGTGCTTTGTCCCGGGTCGCGATGAATGGGCACAGTGCTTTGTCCCGGGGTCGCTATGAATGGGCACAGTGCTTTGTCCCGGGTCGCGATGAATGGGCACAGTGCTTTGTCCTGGGTCGCGATGAATGGGCACAGTGCTTTGCCCCATGGTCGCGATGAATGGGCACAGTGCTTTGTCCTGGGTCGCGATGAATGGGCACAGTGCTTTGTCCTGGGTCGCGATGAATGGGCACAGTGCTTTGTCCTGGGTCGCGATGAATGGGCACAGTGCTTGGCCCCTGGGTTGCGATGAATGGGCACAGTGCTTTGCCCCATGGTCGCTATGAATGGGCACAGTGCTTTGTCCCGGGTCGTGATGAATGGGCACAGTGCTTTGTCCCGGGTCGCCATGAATGGGCACAGTGCTTTGTCCTGGGTCGCGATGAATGGGCACAGTGCTTTGTCCCGGGTCGCTATGAATGGGCACAGTGCTTGGCCCCTGGGTTGCGATGAATGGGCACAGTGCTTTGTCCCGGGTCGTGATGAATGGGCACAGTGCTTTGTCCCGGGTCGCCATGAATGGGCACAGTGCTTTGTCCCTGGGTCGTGATGAATGGGCACAGTGCTTGGCCCCTGGGTTGCGATGAATGGGCACAGTGCTTTGTCCCGGGTCGTGATGAATGGGCACAGTGCTTTGTCCTGGGTCGTGATGAATGGGCACAGTGCTTGGCCCCTGGGTTGCGATGAATGGGCTGGAATCTGCTGGATCTGAACTACATTCTGGCGAGTCGGAGGTGAAGTTGGCAGGGAAGCTGGGCTCCACCCCTTCAGTGCTTTTTGCTTAATTTTCTAATTTCCTGCCGGTTTTTCCCCATTCCCAGATGGAGCGGAGGTTAGGTGCTTATTTGGAGCATGCAGCCACAACGGCTGAACACATGCATCTTTAATTAATGACTGTCAAGAATATATATTCTACTGACAACTAGTGCACTGGTGGATTGTGACATGACTGGCTGAGATTTACATTTTCCCATTTCTGTTGTTTAACTCTTTGGAGGAAATAATTTCACACATGAAAGGAGCGCGCTTGCAAAGTATTTTTTTTTGCGTGCGAGGTTGCTGAACCTGTCTCTCAGTTTCGCTGAGACGAAGATAACAGAGACCGCTACCAGAAAGGAAGAAAAAGTGAGCTCCAATTCTCAATAACATCAACGACTTGCATTTAGATAGCGCCTTTAACGTATTAAAACATCCCACGGTGTTGCTTCACAGGAGCGTAATCAAGGTGAAAGAAAATTGACACCGAGCCAAAGAAGGAGATACTGGGACAGGTGACCAAACCGCTTGGTCAAAGAGGTCGGTTTTAAGGAGCATCTTAAAGGAGGGGAGAGAGGTGGAGAGGTTTAAGGAGGGAACTCCAAAGCTTAGGGCCGAGATGGCTGAAGGCACGGCCGCCAATGGTGGGGGTCGAAGGAAGTCTGTCACATGTAACTGCAGGTGCCTTTTAATTAGAGACTGAACTGCTGAGCTGACCGGAGCTATGTCACGTTGCACCATCATGAAGAGAAAAGCAGTTAAGAAGAAGCCAATTCTGAGAGGCAAGATAGGAAGTAGACTATTTCGGAACAGTGGCTGCTATTTAAATCTTCCTTCAAAAACAGTATTTATTCTGATGTTATAAGGGTGCATATGCTTGTGTTTATTTTTTTTTGGATTTCCTCGCCTTCCGTTGCAAGATTTAACTTGGCTTATTATTGCCACTCTTGCCTCTGCAAGGCACAAGGTTGTGAGTTCAAGCCCCGTTCCAGGACTTGAGCATATAATCCTGGCTTGACATTTCATTGTAGTACTGAGGGAGTGTTGCAATGTTGGAAGTGCCACCCATTTGGAAAAGATGTCAAAGGCGAGGAATTGAATGTTAAGTCTAGGCTTACAAAGTATGTTAAAGAGAAGGGAACCTTTTACCCAATCTGGCCCACACGTGACTCCAGTCCCACACTATGTGATTGACTCTTATATGTCCCCTGGCTTGGCCTAGTAAGACAATCGCTATGGAAGGTCCATCACTATCTTCTGAGGGCAACTAAAGATGGGCAATAAATGTCAGTGTCATCCACATCACAAGAATAAATAATAATTTTTTTAAATGTTCTCCTCTGTAACTCGGGTGCTGCTGCCGATTGTAGCACCCCTTGCCACTGTCCCAGCTGTGTTCAGCTAATTTACCCTAGACCAGGGATCTTCCTGGCCAGTGTGACCCACATACTGACTGGATAAACTCACGCAGGTGAGACGTTAAACCGAGGCCCCGTCTGCCCTCTCGGGTGGAAGGTAAAAGATTCCACGGCACTATTTCAAAGAAGAGCAGGGGAGTTCTCCCCGGTGTCCTGGCCAATCTTTATCCCTCAGCCAACATCATTAAAACAGATTATTTGGTTGTTATCACAATGCTGTTTGTGGGAGCTTGCTGTGCGCAAATTGGCTGCCATGTTTCCTACATGACAACAGTGACTACACTTCATAAGTACTTAATTGGCTGTAAAGCGCTTTGGGACGTCCTGAGGTTGTGAAAGGTGCGAAAAAATGCAAGTCTTTCTTTCACTCGGGTATCATGGGAGCATTCATTACTCTACACTGATCGACAGTGAAATCCATTTTCCATCTGCTTAATTTGCCCAGGTCCCGCTGATGTTGCCACTCTGGGCACTTAGTTTGGTGTCATCAGCAAATTTGCAGAACACTTTCCGTGTCTCTCCTCCATCATTTGTGAGCAGTGCAAACAGCAGCAAAAGACCCCTGTGAGCCTTCGTTAGTTACAGCTTCCCTCCCGCCAACCACCCCCCCACCCCCCACTCCAGGATGGAGCTCTTTGTATTTATCATCACCTTCCATTCGATTGCCAAATCAGTTTTCAATCCAGTTAGCTAATTTCTCATTAATTCTGCATTCTTTAATCTCCTTTGAAAGCTTCAAATGCTGACCTTTATCAAATGGCTTCTGAAAATCCAAGTAAATTACTTTCATTGGACAGCTCTTATGCGCTAATTGAATTACCTCCTCAAAGAACTCCAGTAGATGCACGAGGCATGACCCTATTTCCACTAAAACTACAATGACTATCTCTTCTGGCCTCTGTACTCTTTCAATGAACACCAGCTCTGTAAAATATTTTCCTCGCTGCCAATGCTACACTCAGTAATTGGTAATTCACGGTCTTGCTCATTTTCTTCATGTCAGGATAATGTGTTTCCTTGGCCCCGAAGTGCGTCCCCTGTATTTATGAACGAAGGCTAAACACAGCCTCAGCTATTTCCTTACTCAATTTCTTCAATGATTTTTGAATATACATCTGCTATTACTTCCCAAGTGCTTAATTCACCTAGCTCCCATTGAATGTTACATAAGAACATAAGAGGTAGGAGCAGGAGTAGGCCATACGGCCCCTCGAGCCTGCTCCGCCATTCAATAAGATCATGGCTGATCTTCTACCACAATTCCACTTTCCCGCCCTATCCCCATATCCCTTAATTCCCTTAGGGCTGTGGATGCTCAGTCATTGAGTATATTCAAGACTGAGATCAATACATTTTTGGACACTAAGCCATGATCTTATTGAATGGTGGAGCAGGCTCGAGGGGCCGTATGGCCTATTCCTGCTCCTAATTCTTATGTTCTTATGTCTACACTGCCAAAGTACTTCATTGGTTGATTGGTTGTAAAGCACTTTGGGACGTCCTGAGGTTGTGAAAGCCGCACTATAAATGCAAGTCTTTCTTTCTTTCTTTCTTTTAAAGACCCAGACCCATCTAGTTCGCCTTCTACCATCCTGGTAGTTACATGATACAATGATAATGCAGTTGTTGACAAATCATAGAAATCAATCTTTATCAATTAGTCTACAACAGACCCAAACATGAGGCGAGGAAAACCCCCAGTGGTGGGGAGCTTTGGGAACCATAGGTCCAAAAGTCACCTGTTCCTGCCAAGCACGCTACACTTACCTACTCCTGCTCCTATTTAGAAACATAGAAACATAGAAACTAGGAGCAGGAGTAGGCCATTCGGCCCGTCGAGCCTGCTCCACCATTCAATACGATCATGGCTGATCATCCAAATCCAGTACCCTGTCCCTGCTCTCTCACACAGAATCCCCATAAGAACATTTCTTATGTTCTTGTGTTCTACTTGGATAAGATCAAGACTGGATATCATCACGAGGGGGCACCTGGATCCTGCTGGTGTGAAGCTGAGTATTGGCGCACGTTACCCTCTCCTACTGATTTCTAATGCCCAAAATTAAGTGCAAGCTCTTTCTTCCTGCTGCTACAAAGCACTTGACTGTTCAGATTCAATTTAAGGCTGCAGAATCAGACCGGTTAATGGGACTGCAGCCCTGCCTCAGGCTCTCGGGTGTTGTGGGAACTACCGCTTCTATTGCAGGACTGAGAACAGCAGCAACTACAGAATATGAAACAGACATTGCTGGAGCCTAACGTGACCAGGTTAAGCAAGACAGGGGCCAGAGAGCTTCAGGGTCAGTGTGAGAATGAGAGAGAGAGTGAGAGGGGGGAGCGAGAAAGAGTGGAAGGGTTAGAGTGAGAGGGAGAGAGTGGGAGGTAGAGAGTGGGAGGGAGAGAGTGGGACAGAAAGAATGGGAGGGAGTGAGTAGGAATGAGCGAGTGGGAGGAAAAGAGTGAGAGAGATAGTGTGAACATACATACGAACAATGACGGACAGGTAAAGACCCTCTGGTCCATCCAGCCTGTCCCACACAATGGCGATACCTTGTGTATCACAATATATACACTCCACCCTGCCCGAAACCATGTGATCTCCTGGGAGAGGCAAAAAAGCAGATAAAAAACCCAGGCCAATTGGGGGGGAAAAAAATCTGGGAAATTCCTCTCCGACCCATCTAGGCGATCGAAACTAGTCCAGAAGTTTCTTTTTTTTAAATTTTTTTTTCTTTTTTGTGGGCAAAAGAATGGGAGAGAAATAATGGGAGTGAGTGAGTGGGAGTGAGAGACTGGGAGGGAGAGATGGCTGAAAAGACATCAAGAAAGAAAAAAATAGTGTAAGAGAGAAAGAACGGGGGAGCGAGACGGTGAGAGTGAAAAGGAAGGAAGATGTAGGATAGAGTGTGAGCAAGAGAAAGGAAAAGACCAGGAGAGAAACAGGGCGAGTGGGGAAAAGAGAAAAAGCTTGCGCAGTAGTTTGTAAATAGTACAGTAGCAAAATACTGCGGACGCTGGAAATCTGAAATAACAACAGAAAATGCTGGAAACACTCAGCAGGCCAGGCAGCATCTGTGGCGAGAGAAACAGAGTTAACGTTTCAGGTCGATGACCCTTCGTCAGAATAGTGATTTGCTACTCTGTTTCTGGGTACTGTACCTCCTCCAGCGTTGGAGCAGGCCAGTGAGTGAAAAAGCTCATAACTGACCTACACTGACTCCCGGTCCAGCAACACCTCAAATTTAAAATTCTCATCCTCAGGTTCAAATCCCTCCCTGGCCTCGTCCCCTCCCTAGCTCTGTAACCTCCCCCAGCCCCACAACCCCGCCTCGTCCCCTCCCTAGCTCTGTAACCTCCCCCAGCCCCACAACCCCGCCTCGTCCCCTCCCTAGCTCTGTAACTCCTCCAGCCCCACAACCCCGCCTCGTCCCCTCCCTAGCTCTGTAACCTCCCCCAGCCCCACAACCCCGCCTCGTCCCCTCCCTAGCTCTGTAACCTCCCCCAGCCCTACAACCCCGCTCCCTCCACCCCGCCTCGTCCCCTCCCTAGCTCTGTAACCTCCCCCAGCCCTACAACCCCGCCTCGTCCCATCCCTAGCTCTGTAACCTCCCCCAGCCCTACAACCCCGCCTCGTCCCCTCCCTAGCTCTGTAACCTCCCCCAGCCCTACAACCCCGCCTCGTCCCCTCCCTAGCTCTGTAACCTCCTCCAGCCCCACAACCCCGCCTCGTCCCCTCCCTAGCTCTGTAACCTCCCCCAGCCCTACAACCCCGCCTCGTCCCCTCCCTAGCTCTGTAACCTCCTCCAGCCCCACAACCCCGCCTCGTCCCCTCCCTAGCTCTGTAACCTCCTCCAGCCCTACAACCCCGCCTCGTCCCCTCCCTAGCTCTGTAACCTCCCCCAGCCCCACAACCCCGCCTCGTCCCCTCCCTAGCTCTGTAACCTCCCCCAGCCCCACAACCCCGCCTCGTCCCCTCCCTAGCTCTGTAACCTCCTCCAGCCCTACAACCCCGCCTCGTCCCCTCCCTAGCTCTGTAACCTCCTCCAGCCCTACAACCCCGCCTCGTCCCCTCCCTAGCTCTGTAACCTCCTCCAGCCCTACAACCCCGCCTCGTCCCCTCCCTAGCTCTGTAACCTCCCCCAGCCCTACAACCCTCCGAGGTCTCTGCACTCCTCCGATTCTGGCCACTTGTGCATCCCCGATTTTAATCTCTTCACCATCGGTGGCCGTGCCTTCAGCTGCCCAGGCTCTAAACTCTGGAATTCCCTCCCTAAACCTCTCCGCCTCTCTACCACTCTCTCTCCTCCTTTAAGATGCTACTTAAAACCTACCTCTTTGACCAAGCTTTGGCCACCTGTCCTAATACCTCCTTCTGTGGCTCAGTGTCTATAATTTTAGTCTGATAACGATCCTGTGGAGCGCCTTGGGACAGTTTTACTATGTTAAAGGCGCTATCTAAATGCAAGTTGTTGTTATTGTATCTAATTTAAGGGCAGACAAACAATGTCATGATGTGAAATAACAACAGAAAACGCTGGAAAAACTCAGCAGGCCAGGCAGCATCCGTGGAGAGAGAAAGAGACAGAGTTAACGTTTCAGGTCCAAGACCTTTCGTCAGAACTGGAAAAAAGCAGGAAATGGAATAGATTTTAAAGCAAGTTTAGGGGCTGGGAAAAGGGTGAGGGGATGAAAGAACAAAAGGGAAGGTCAGTGATAGGCTAGCAAGCAGGAGAGATTGAGGGACATTGAGAGACATTAAGAGATATTCAAGGCGAGAGGAGATGGTAATGGGACAGGTTAAGGAACAAAGGATGGCTCTAGATGCAGTGTGAATTGCGCTGGCAGAATGAAGGACAGTTGCCATGTGGGAGGGAAGAAAAAAAAAGGCCAAACAAAAAGTGTGGATAAAAAAAATATATATATATGTGATAGGGGCCGAGGTTATGATCTGAAATTGTTGAACTCTATGTTGAGTCCAGAGGGCTGTAGAGTGCCTAATCGAAAGATGAGGTGCTGTTCCTCGAGCTTACGCTGAGCTTCCGTGGAACAATGCAAGAGGCCGAGGACGGTGAGGTCTGAGTGGGAATGGAGCGGTGAATTAAAGTGACAGGTCACCGGGATCTCGGGGTCCCCCTTACGGACTGAACGGAGGTCTTCCGCAAAGCGGTCACCCGTGTGGGTCTGCCACGTGCATCTCCCTCATTCGTGGGCTGTGTTAAGCATCAGCTTGGGTCAGTTAGTCGCACCCTCACTTCTGAGTCAGAAGGCTAAAGGCGGTATATAAATGCAAGTTGTTGTTGTATGGGGATGGGAGGGGGAGGGGGAATGAACCACACAGCACACCTGCCTGTGATGGCAATAACTGTCTGGTTATCAGGAATGGAACTGCCTCTGGAGGTGGTAGCCATTTCGTTCACCTTACCATGCCTCCGCTGTAGTCAAGACTGGTGCTGGCTGGAGCCCAGCAAAACAACAGCAGAATAAGTGACTTTGTACCCCTGTGCCATAACCCACTGAAGATCACAGCTACAGCTATACCTGGTTAGACCACATCTGGAGTACTGAGTACAGTTCTGGGCACCACACCTTAGAAAGGATATATTGGGCTTGGAAGGAGTGCAGCACAGATTCATCAGAATGTCACCAGGGCTCCAAGGGTTAGATTATGAGGAGAGATTACATAAATTAGGCTTTTATTCCCTGGAATATAGAAGGTTAAGGGGCGATTTGATTGAGATTTTTAGGATTTTGAAAGGAATCAATAGGGTAGAGAGAGAGAAACCTTTTCTGCTGGTGGGAGAGTCTAGGACAAGGGGGCATAACATTAAAATCAGAGCCAGGCCATTCAGGAGAGAAGTTAGGAAATACTTCTTTATGCAAAGGGTGGTAGAATTGTGGAACTCTCGCGCACAAAAAAAGCAGATGCTAGCTCAGTTAATATATTTAAATCCGGGATTGATAGATTTTTGCTAGACAAGGGTATAAAAGGATATGGAGCCAAGGTGGGTGGATGGAGATAAGATACAGATCAGCCATGATCTCTCTTTGAATGGCGGAACAGGCTTAAGGGGCTGAATGGCTTCCTCCTGTTCCTATGTAAATATCACGCAAGGGCCTCGAAGAACAGTGAAATGATTCTTCTTCCTCCCCGGCCCCCACCAAATAAGAAAAAGGTAGGAGAAGATGTCAACCGCACAGCAGGCCCTGTGACTCCTTGTTCTCTCCAATGCGGTGTTGAGACGAGCTGTCAACAATCTAATCAATGTCCCCTTGGGCTTTTACAAATTGACTGTGCTGTGTTTTTTACGAGTTACTTAAATGGAAGTGGCTTAACAGCAGTTTCCTCCTCTCCAACAGTTTTGAGGTCAATTAGCGCCAGAGAAAGAAACAAACTCCTGATCGGAGCCGTCAGTCAAGGCAACGATTCATTGGGAAAGAAAGTCCACCTGCACTTCAGAGGAACCGACTGTAAACAGCTGCAAAAACCATTCAATATTAACTCTGGATGCTCAGTTCCCTGAGCCTGAAACATAATATAACGTACTGTAGAAGATGGATGGCTGGTCCTAATGCAAGAACGATGTTATGATACAGCGAGGCACAACAGAACCAAGACATAAGATAAACCCATTTCAAATATTTTAGTGACTTGTCTTCTTACACTAAGAATGATTATTCCCTATTCCAATAGGGAATTCAGGAGAAACTTCTTTACCCAGAGAGTAGTGAGAATGTGGAGCTCGCTGCCACAAGGAGTGGTTGAGGTGAATAGCATAGATGCATTTAAGGAGAAGTTGGATAAACACATGAGGGAGAAAGGAATAGAAGGATATGTTGATGGGGTTAGAGAGGTGGGAGAAGGCTTGTGTGGATTTGTTGGGCCTAATGGCCTGTTTCTGTGCTGAGGAAGGAACAAAAGGGACGGTCTGTGCTAGGATGGAAGGCAGGAGAGATTAAATGTTGCAAATGGGGATGGCAGAATCATCAACAGCTGCCGCCTGAAAAAATAGGGGCAGAGGTTATGGTCTGAAATTGTTGAACTCAATGTTGATTCCAGAAGGCTGTAAAGTGCCTAATCGAAAGATGAGGTGCTGTTCCTCGAGCTTACATTGAGCTTCATTGGAACAGTGTAAGAGCCTGAGGTCAGAGTGGGAGTGGAGCGGAGAATTAAAGTGACAGGCGAACGGAAGCTCGGGGTCACTGTTATGGACTGAACGGAGGTGTTCCGCAAAGCAGTCACCCAATCTGCGTTTGGTCTCCCCAATGTAGAGGAGACCACATCGTGAGCAGCGAATACAGTATACTAAATTGCAAGAAGTACAAGTAAATCAGTGTTTCACCTGGAAGGGGTGTTTGGGGCTCTGGACAGTGGGAAGGGAGGAGGTAAAAGGGCAGGTGTGGGCGATTGAGGAGTGGACCAGGGTGTTGTGGAGGGAGCGGTCCCTTTGGAATGCTGAAAGGGGAGGGGAGGGGAAGATGCATTTGGTGGTGGGATCACGCTGGAGGTGGCGGAACTGGCGGAGGATGCTCTGTTGAATGTGGAGGCTGGTGGGGTGAAAGGTAAGGACAAGGGGAACACTATCATGGTTCTGGGAGGGAGAAGGGGTGAGAGCAGAAGTGCGGGAAATAGAAAGGACACAGTCAAGGGTCATGCCAACCACGGTAGAGGGGAATCCTTGGTTGAGGAAAAAGGAAGACATGTCGGAAGCACTAGTATGGAAGGTGGCATCGTCAGAACAGATGCGGCAGAGACGGAGAAACTGGGAGAATGGAATAGAGTCCTTACAGGAAGCGGAGTGGGAGGAAATGTAGTCCAGGTAGCTGTAGGAGTCAGTGGACTTGTAGTGGATGTTTGTCGATAGCCTATCGCCAGAAATGGAGACAGAGAAGTCAAGGAAGGGAAGGGAAGAGTCGGAGATGGACCATGTGAAGGTGAGGGAAGGGTGGAAATTGGAAGCAAAGTGAATGAATGCGAGAGCAGGAAACGGCACCAATACAGTCATCAATGTACCAGAAAAAGAGGTGAGGGAGGGGACCGGAGTAGGACTGGAACAAAGAATGTTCCACATATCCCACGAAAAGGCAGGCATAGCTAGGGCCCATGCGGGTTCGCATAGCAACACCTTTAATTTGGAGTAAGTGAGTGGAGTCAAAGGAGGAGTTGTTCAATGCGAGAACAAGTTCAGCCAGGCGGAGGAGGGTGGTGGTGGATGGGTACTGGTTGGGCCTCTGTTCAAGGGAGAAGCGGAGCGCCCACAGGCCGTCCTGGTGGGGGATGGAGGTGTAGAGGGACTGGACGTCCATAGTGAAAAGGAGACGGCTGGGACCTGGAAACTGGAAACTGTTAAAGTGGCGGAGGGCGTCAGAAGAGTCGCGAATGTAGATGGGAAGAGGCTGGATAAGGGGAGAAAAAATAGAGTCAAGATAGGAAGAAATCAGTTCCGTGGTACCTAAAACAGATTATCTGGTTATTATCACATTGCTGTTTGTGGGAGCTTGCTGTGTGCAATTTGGCTGCCGTGTTTTCTATGTTACAACAGCGTCTACACTTCAAAAAAGTACTTAATTGGCTGCAAAGTGCTTTGGGACGCCTGAGGTCGTGAAAGACGCTATATAAATGTATGTCTTTCTTTTCTTTGTTTGATCTCTTGGGTTGAACAGGATATGCCAATTATGGTGTACCTGTATGGGCGAGAGAATGAGACTGAGAGAGAGGGAAGGAAAGAGAGGGTCATAAACAAGACAGAGGAAAAGACAGCAACAGTGAGGAAGAGAGAGGAGAGAATGCGCAAGACAGAGAGAGAGAGAGTGCTTGAGACAGAAAGAGGTGTACAAAAGGAGCGCAAAATAATCCCTAAACACATCAGGTCCATGTTTAAATGGCATTGTAACAGGTTATAGGTCTGTGTTTAAATAGCCCATTAACAGGTTATAAGTCTATGGTTAAATAGCCCATTAATAGGTTATAGGTCTATGGTTAAATAGCCCATTAATAGGTTACATCTCTGCATTAAAATTCACATTAGCAGGTTAATAGGATAGACTAAGTACCAGTTAATGAGTACTACATACAGTACATTAATGGTATACGACAATCAATATCCTGCCAATGGCGTATTTTAAACACACAACTTGTTAACGGGTTATTTATACACTCACTGTGTATGAGCTCATCAGCTGGAGAAGAACAGAGTGGGAAGGGGAGGATCCAGTTGTTGTGGTCCACGTAGGAACCAACGACAAATGAGGAATGAGGAATGAGGTTCTGCTGAGAGAGTTTGAGGAGTTGGGGTCCAAATTAAAAAGCAGAGCCTCAAAGGTAATAATCTCTGGATTGTTACCTGAGCCACACGCCAATTGGCATAGGGGTAAGCAGATTAGAAGGTTAAATGCATGGCTCAAAGAGTGGTGTGGGAGGTAGGGGTTTTGCTTCATGGGGCACTGGCACCAGTACTGGGGAAAGAGGGAGCTGTTCCATTGGGACGGGCTCCACTTAACCGGGCTGGAACCAGTGTCCTGGTGAATTGAATAACTAGGGCAGTAGACAGGGCTTTGAGCTAATGAAGGGGGGTGTGTGAGGATTCAGGAAAGTGTAAATTTAAAAGCAGCAAGAGAAATGTTAAGGCTCTAGAGCAGAGCAGAGTTTTGGGTAAAAATAAGCAGAGTGGGTCAGGTAGGGACAGAGAGAGTAACAAAGGTAATAAGGTGACATCAGGGAAAAATAGAAAAAGTCAAAGCTAAAGGCACTATATCTGAATGCGCGAAGCATTCGCAACAAAATAGATGAATTAATAGCGGAGATAGAAATGAATAGGTTTGATCTAATAGCCATTACGGAGATGTGGTTGCCAAGTAACCAAGGCTGGGAACTAAATATTCCAGGATACTATTAGAAGAGAAGTCGCACAACACCAGGTTATAGTCCAACAGTTTTATTTGAAATCACGAGCTTTCAGAGCGCTGCTCCTTTGTCAGGTAAAGTGAGGGAATACAAATCAGATACAAAGCATATATAGACAGAGAACAATGTGTTTCTGACTGCCCTCCATCACACCACCTCGGCAGAGATACAATCAGTCAGTAAAAAAAAAGTAAAAAGCTTAACTACAGACTGCAGCATTTGACACGTTGGACCCCCTGTGACCCCACCTCATTGTCTTAGCTGCATTTTGCTGTGTCTTTGATGTAATGCCTTCCTGACTGATTGTATCTCTGCCGAGGTGGTGTGATGGAGGGCAGTCAGAAACACATTGTTCTCTGTCTATATATGCTTTGTATCTGATTTGTATTCCCTCACTTTACCTGACGAAGGAGCAGCGCTCCGAAAGCTCGTGATTTCAAATAAAACTGTTGGACTATAACCTGGTGTTGTGCGACGTCTCATTTTTGTCCACCCCAGTCCAACACCGGCATCTCCGCATCATGGCCACTATTAGAAGAGATAGTCAAAATGGAAAAGGAGGAGGGGTAGCCCTGATAATAAAGGATGGGATAAAGACAGTAGAGAGAAAGGATCTTAGCTCCGAAAATCAAGAAGTAGAATCAGTTTGGGTGGAGCTAAGAAACAGCAAGGGGCAGAAAACATTGGTGGGAGTTGTTTATAGGCCCCCAAACAGTAGGTGTAATGTAGGGCAGAGTATAAATCAAGAAATTTGGAGGCGTATGTAACAAGGGTAATACAGTAATCATGGGGGACTTTAATCTAGATATAGACTGGGCAAACCAAATTTGCAGTAATAGTGTGGAGGATGAATTCATGGAATGTATACAAGATAGTTTTCTAGATCAGTATGTTGAGGAACCAACTAGGGGACAGGCTATTTTAGATCTAGTATTGTGCAATGTGAAAGGGTTAATTAATAGCCTTGTATTAAAGGGGCCCTTAGGGAAGAGCGACCATAATATGATAGAATTTTATATTAAGTTTGAAAGTGATTTCGTTAAATCCAAAGCTAGGGTTTTAAATCTAAACAAAGCAAACTACGTAGGTATGAGCGGCGAGTTGGCTAAGGTAGATTGGGAAACTACATTAAAAGGTATGACGGTAGACAAGCAATGGCTAGCATCTAAAGAATTAATACATAATTTACAACAAATATACATTCCTTTAAGGCATAAAAACCCCACATGAAAAGTGGTCCAACCGTGGCTAACAAGAGAAGTTAAAGATAGTATTAGATCAAAAGAAGAGGCTTATAATGTTGCCAAAAAGAGGAGTAAGCCTGAGGATTGGAAGGATTTTGGAATTCAGTAAAGGAGGACCAAGAAATTGATAAAGAAAGGGAAAATAGAATAAGAGAGTAAACTAGCGAGAGATATAAAAACAGACTGTAAAAGCTTCTATAGGTATGTAAAAAGGAAAAGATTAGCAAAAGTAAATGTGGGTCCCTTAAAGGCTGAGACAGGAGAAATTATAATGGGGAATAAGGAAATGGCAGAGAAATTAAACAAATACTTTAACTCTGTTCCACGGAAGAAGACACAAAACATCTCCCGGAAATAGTGGAGAACCAAGGGTCTAGCGAGAATGAGGAACTGAAAGAAATGAGTATTAGTAAAAAAAATAGTACTGGAGAAATTAATGAGACTGAAAGTGGATAAATCTCCTGGACCTGATGGCTTATATCCTAGGGTTTTGAAAGAGGTTGCTATAGAGATAGTGGATGCATTGGTTGTCATCTTCCAAAATTCCATTGATTCTAGAACGGTTCCCGTGGATTGGAAGGTAGCAAATGTAACCCCACTATTTAAGAAAGGAGAGAGAAAACGGGGAACTACAGACCAGTTAGCCTAACATCAGTAGTAGGGGAAATGCTAGAATCTATTCTGAAGGACATGGTAACAGGGCACTTAGAAAATAATAATAGGATTGGGCAGAGTCAACAAGGATTTATGAAAGGGAATCATGTTTGACGAATCTGTTAAGAGTTTTTTGAGGTTGTAACTAGCAGAATAGATAAGGGGGAACCAGTGGATGTGGTGTATTTGGATTTTCAGAAGGCATTCGATAAGGTGCCACACAAGAGGTTATTAAACAAAGTTAGGGCCATGGGATTGGGAGTAAGATACTAGCATGGATTCAGAATTGGTTAACGGACAGAAAACAGAGAGTGGAATAAACGGGTCATTTTCGGGTTGGCAGGCTGTAACTAGTGGGGTACCGCAAGGATCAGTGCTTGTGCCTCAGCTATTCCCAATCTATATCAATGATTTGGATGAGGGGACCAAATGTAATATATCCAAGTTTGCTGATGATACAAAGCTAGGTGGGAATGTAAGTTGTGAGGAGGATGCAAAGTGGCTTCAAGGGGATATAGACAGGCTAAGTGAGTGGGCAAGAACATGGCAAATGGACTATAATGTGGAGAAATGTGAAGTTATCCACTTTGGTAGGAAAAATAGAAAAGCAGAGTATTTTTGAAATGGTGAGAGATTGGGAAATGTTGGTGTTCAGAGGGACCTGGGTGTCCTTATATATGAATCACTGAAAGTTAACATGCAGGTACAGTAAGCAATTAAGAAAGCAAATGGTATGTTGGCTTTTATTACAAGAGGTTTTGAGTATAAGAGTAAAGATGACTTACTGCACTTATATAGGGCCCTGGTGAGATCACACCTGGAGTATTGTGTACAGTTTTGGTCTCCTATGAAGGATATAATTGCTATAGAGGGAGTGCAACGAAGATTCCCCAGACTGATTCCTGGGATGGGGGGATTGTCCTATGAGGAGAGATTGAGTCGACTAGGCCTATATTCTCTGGAGTTTAGAAGAATGAGAGGTGATCTCATTGAAACATACAAAATTCTTACAGGGCTTGACAGGGTAGATTCAGGGAGGATGTTTCCCTCGGCTGGGGAGTCTAGAACCAGGGGTCACAGTCTCAGAATAAGGGGTCAGCCATTTAGGACTGAGATGAGGAGAAATTTCTTCACTCAGAGGGTGGTGAATCTTTGAATTCTCTACCCCAGAGGACTGTGGAGGTTCAGTCTTTGAGTATATTCAAGACAGAGATTGATAGAGTTTTGGATATTAAGGGAATCAAGGGATATGGGGATAGTGCAGGAAAGTGGATTTGAGGTAGATGATCAGCCATGATCTTATTGAATGGCGGAGCAGGCTCGAGGGGCCGAATGGCCTACTCCTGCTCCTATTTCTTATGTTCTTATACTTAATGTAATCGTCACAATCAGATTAAATTCGGCCAGAGTATGACTGACAACAGTTTCACTCCAGTTCACCGAGTCATTGTGCGACTTTAGAACCAGTCGAGGAGCGGTTCCTCTGGGTGATGATTTTAAAGGATGTTTGCCCCAGAGATGTCCCTCCATAGTACTATCCTTGACGCACAGCATGCAATACTGGCCACCAAGGCTGGGAGAGACCCTTGAAACTCTTCTCACTTGGATTGAGCACCTTTTAGGCCGACGCTCCAGTGCAGTACTGAGGGAGCGCTACTCTGTCGGAGGTGCCGTCTTTCGGATGAAACATCAAACCGAGGTTCCGTCTGCTCTCTCAGATGGATGTAAAATATCCCACGGCACTATTTCGAAGAAGATTCCTTGTATAGGAAACACAGAAAGTTAGCATGCAGGTACAGCAAGCAATTAGGAAGGCAAATGGCATGTTGGCCTTTATTGCAAGGGGGTTGGAGTACAAGAGTAAGGAAGTCTTACTACAATTGTACAGGGCTTTGGTGAGACCACACCTGGAGTACTGTGCACAGCTTTGGTCTCCTTATCTGAGGAAGGACATACTTGCATTAGAGGTGGTGCAATGAAGGTTCACTAGATTGATCCCTGGGATGAGAGGGTTGCCCTATGAGGAGAGATTGCGTAGATTGGGCCTTTACTCTCTGGAGTTTAGAAGAATGAGAGGTGATCTCATTGAAACATGTAAGATACTGAGGAGGATTGACAGGGTAGATGCTGAGAGGTTGTTTCCCCTGGCTGGAGAATTTAGAACTAGTGGGCATAGTCTCAGGATAAGGGGTCGGCCATTTAAGACTGAGATGAGGAGGAATTTCTTCACTCAGAGGGTTGTGAATCTTTGGAATTCTCTACCCCAAAGGGCTGTGGATGCTGAGTCATTGAGTATATTCAAGGCTGAGATAGATAGATTTTTGGACTCGAAGGGAATCAAGGTATATGGGGATCGGGTAGGAAAGTGGAGTTGAGGTCGAAAATCAGCCATGATCTTATTGAATGGCGGGGCAGACTTGAAGGCCCGTATGGCCTACTCCTGCTCCTAATTCTTATGTTCTTAAGAACAGGGGAGTTCTCCCCAGTGTCCTGGCCAATATTTATCTGTCAACGAACATCACTAAAACAGATTATCTGGTCATTATCACATTGCTGTTTGTGGGACCTTGCTGTGCACAAACTGGCTGCCGTGTTTCCTACATCACAACATTATCCTTCAAAAAGTATTTCATTGGCTGTAAAGTGTCTTGAGGTTGTGAAAGGCGCTATAGAAATGCAAGTCTTTCTTTTCCCAGCTTAGAACATCTAACACAGCACAGACAAGACATTGGATCCAAGACCTGCCTGAGCTCCAAGGCTGAATACCACACAGGGCGATGTATTCATACACTGAACCAATGAGGAGCTGCACTCTCCTGTTTTCCCTCATCAGCATCACCATCAAGCAACATCTCGTTGAATTCAGAGTAAAGCCTTCTCTAACTGTGCCAGAGCATTATCTTTAACTCTAGTCTCAGAAAAATTGTCTGCCAAGTTTCTGGGGAGGGTTTTTTGAACACTTTTCCACAGGAAGGAGCTGGAGGAAGGGTTACTTTAAACGCTGTATTTTATAAAAGCAATGTGTATTCTGGTGAGTTTTATAAAAAACGAGGCACCCAGATGGACAGCGGCTGTTGATGATTCTGCCATTCCCATTTACACCTCTGCTCGACCCATCCTTTGTTTCTTTACTTGTCCCATTACCATCTCTTTTTGTTGCACCATCATCCCTTTTGTCACTTAATCACTCCTGCCTTCCACCCTATCACAGACCCTCCCTTTTGTTCCTTCCCCCCTTTCCCTGCCTCCGTACTTGCTTAAAACCTATTATAGCTCTAACTTTTTCCAGTTCTGATGAAAGGTCATTGACCTGAAACGTTAACTCTGTTTCTCTCTCCACAGATGCTGCCTGACCTGCTGAGTATTTCCAGCATTTTCTGTTTTTAGTTCAGATTTCCAGCATCTGCAGCATTTGGCTATTGCACCCAGATGAAAGGTGGTTCGTACACTAATTGGAAGTTGCTTCTCCCAAAGGCTATTGTTAGTTTGTGTATTCGAAAAGACACCTCTTACTATTGTGCTGGAAAACCCCTTC
The DNA here is from genome assembly GCA_030390025.1 of Squalus acanthias. Lineage (NCBI taxonomy): Eukaryota > Metazoa > Chordata > Chondrichthyes > Squaliformes > Squalidae > Squalus > Squalus acanthias. The sequence goes on from CM059448.1 coordinate 5,623,987, forward strand.
GATTTCTTGTCAGCTTGTGAGAGGGGCAGGCTTTAAGGCAGATAGTAAGATGCTTTTAAGAACAGAACACAGAAGATGAAGGAGGGGTAGTTGGGCTTTTGGAAACAGGATGCTGCACTGACAGGCAGCAAAAGGCTACAGAAGAAAGGGGACTTGTAGGGAAACTGATTTTGCCCTGGGCTGTAAGACAGGTTGCAGAGGAGTTACTTTTTTTAACCTAAACAAAAGATGACTCACTGAAGTGGGGTAGTGTTGCGTGTTCTTTATTTTGTACCTTCATATGAATATGTTGTACCGATTGAACTAAGCAACTCTGATCCTGCCTATTGCTCTATATATTTCACCTTACTGTTGAACAAAGCAGATTATAATTGAAATCGAACTTCACCTCCTAGTGTTAACTTGATCCACCTTCGGAGAGATTGAAGAGACGATGGGTCGAATGGCCTCCTTCTGTGCCATAAATTTCTATGATTCTATTATTCTATGCACGCAAGACAAATATCTGGTCCAGATCGTGAGGGGATGCTATTATTATATCTCCATGTTATGCTAGCGTACAGAAAGATATAGGGATGTGTGATTTAGCTCCCAATGTAACATGCTGAGACCCTTAAGCAAGTGAACACCAGTTAACCTGAGAATTCATAACATGATTCCTAATTAAAAGAATCGAAATGTTTTCATTTGAGAAAAGGAAATAAATCATTAATGCACCCCTTGAGTTTTAGACTGGAGTCTCACACATGGAGACCTTTAGAAAGAAAGGACTTGTATTGATACAGCGCCTTTCACTACCTCAAGATGTCCCAAATTACTTCACAGCCAATGATTTACTTTGGAAGTGCAGTCATTCATGTTATGTAGGCAAGTATGGTAGCCAATCTGTGCAAAGCAAGGTTCCACAAATAGCAAATGAGGTGAATGACTGGGTAATCTTCTTCTCGACTTGAAAATTCTCATCCTTGTTTTCAAATCCCTCCATGGCCTCGCCCCTCCCTATCTCTGTAGTCTCCTCCAGCCCCATAACCTTCCGAGATCTCGGCGCTCCTCCAATTCTAGCCTCATGAGCAGCCCCGATTTTAATCACTCCACCATTGGCGGCTGTGCCTTCAGCTACCTAGGCCCTAAGCTCTGGAATTCCCTCCCTAAACCTCTCCGCCTCTCTACCTCTCTTTCCTCCTTTAAGACGCTCCTTAAAACCTACCTCCGTTTTGGTCATCTGCCCTAATATCTCCTTATGTGGCTTGGTGTCAAATTTTGTTTGATAACGCTCGTGTGAAGCACCTTGGGACATTTGACTACGTTAAAGACGCTGTATAAATGCAAGCTGTTGTTGTCGTTGGTGGTGGTGTTGGTTGAGGGAGCAACATTAGCCAGGACACCTTGCTTTTCTTCTACGATAGCAAAATACTGCGGATGCTGGAAATCCGAAATAACAGCAGAAAACGCTGGAAAAACTCAGCAGGCCAGGCAGCATCCGTGGAGAGAGAAACAGAGTTAACGTTTCAGGTCGAAGACCTTTCGACCTGAAACGTTAACTCTGTTTCTCTCTCCACGGATGCTGCCTGGCCTGCTGAGTTTTTCCAGCGTTTTCTGTTGTTATTTTGCTTTTCTTCTAGTAGTGTTGTGAGACCTTTAGTGTCCACCTGAACAGGTCAGCGAGGCCTCAGTTTAACAGCTCATCCGAAAGACGTTGAACCAAGGCTCCGTCCGCCTATCTCACTTCGGGTAACCTTTTCCAAAAGGGGCGATGGTGTGTTTACAGGTTCATTTGTCAACACTTTAATATTCAGAAGTAACCCTGCTGCAATCCTGGCTGTGAATTGAAGCAGGGAACGAAGTTGGTTCCCGAAATAAATGAGAGGGACGGCAGGCAGTGCTGCTCAGCTCCTCCTTTACATTTTGCAGGGGATCTAATCACCACTGCGGGAACCATTAGCCTCCCTGAATAATGGAGAGGCTCCACGTGGTGTAAGAAGCATCAAAGTAGACACCACCACGGGGAACCTCACTTGTGCTGTTTCCAAATATGTTGCACCTTGTACAAATTCAGTTCGGTCATTCTGAGATTCTTAATTCACTTAAGCATTAAGCAAAAAACAATTTGAACCATTAATTAATCTTTCAAACAATTCATATGATCTTTCTGCTAAGTGATTAATTTTTTAAGGTTAAATGGTGTTATGAGTGGTAGTTCCGTACAGTGGAGCTTCGACCCACTGTGGCACAGAGTGGGAAGGTTCATGCTGATTGGGTTAACAATTCACACAGTAGCTGAGCCTGACTCTGGCCTCATCCAACATGGACCCAAGGGGGGTCACTGGATACTATTTGCATTTATATTTCTTATTTGCTGACTTGTCCTGTTTGAATTTTAGAATCGTAGAATCATAGAGAGTTACGACACAGAAGGATGACATTTGGCCCATCGTGTCTGTGCTGGCCGAAAAAGAGCTATCCAGCCTAAACCCACTTGCCAGCTCTTGGTCCGTAGCCCTGTAGGTTACGACACTTCAACTGCTTTTCGAAGTACTTTTTAAATGCGATGAGGGTTTCTGCCTCTACCACCCTTTCAGGCAGTGAGTTCCAGACCACCACCACTCTCTGGATGAAAAAACTTCTCAACTCCCCTCTAATCCTTCTACCAATTACTTTAAATCTATGTCCCCTGGTTATTGACCTCTCTGCTAAGGGAAATAGGTCCTTCCTATCCACTCTATCTAGGCCCTTCATGATTTTATACACCTCAATTAAATCTCCCCTCAGCCTCCTGTGTTGCAAAGAAAACAACCCCAACCTGTCCAATCTTTCCTCAGAGCTAAAATTCTCCAGTCCTGGCAACATCCTCGTAAATCTCCTCTCTACCCCCTCTAGTGCGATCCCATCTTTCCTGTAATGTGGTAAATCACAACACCTAGATCTGTTAGTATTGGTAACTTGAGATCCATGCAAATGAATAAACCATGGCTTTAAAGTTTATCTGGGCCCTCCCTCCTGGGTTCCATGGAACGCACCCATGAAGACTAACAATGGGATAGACCTGATGACACATCAATGGAGCACTGCGGGAGTGCTACATTGTTGGAGGCCCTGTCTGCCTGTACAGGTGATTCAGGGGAATGTTAAAAACTCTATAGGAAGAGGAACAAGGAAGTTTCCTTGTGCCGTGGATAGCATTCCTGCCTCAATCATCGCCACCCAAAGCAGATTCGCTGGCCACCCACCTCATGTGCTGTTTATGGGATCTTGCTCTGTGCCATGTTTGTTAACGCAATAACAATGACTGCACTTGGAAACGATTCAGAGCATCTGCAGTGCTTTGAACCATTTTTCAGACCTGATAAGGGGTTACATAAATGCAAGTTGTTCTTTTTACCCGTCATGCCTGCAGTTGGTGTATGTCCAGGTCAAGGGAGAAGAAAATCAAGGTTACCGCACTTCAAATTTAAATAAAACACACGTGACAAGATAACGTATAAAATAAGAGCTGTAAAAAGTGTACCCTCTTTACTGAGGCCTGTACATAGAATCATAGAATGGTTACAGCACAGAAGGAGGCCATTCGGCCCTTCAAGCCAGTGCCAGCTCTCTGCAAGAGCACTTCAGCTAGTCCCACTCCCCCGCCCTTTCCCCGTAGCCCTGCAAATTTTTTTCCTTCAGGTACTTTTTTTTTTATTCGTTCATGGGATCTGGGCGTCGCTGGCAAGGCCAGCATTTATTGCCCATCCCTAATTGCCCTTGAGAAGGTGGTGGTGAGCCGCCTTCTTGAACTGCTGCAGTCCATGTGGTGATGGTATTCCCACAGTGCTGTTAGGGAGGGAGTTCCAGGATTTTGACCCAGCAACGATGAAGGAACGGCAATATACTTCCAAGTTAGGATGGTGTGTGACTTGCAGGGGAACTTGGAGGTGGTGGTGTTCCCATGCGCCTGCTGCCCTTGTCCTTCTCGGTGGCAGAGGTCGCAGGTTTGGGAGGTGCTGCCGAAGAAACCTTGGCGAGTTGCTGCAGTGCATCTTGTAGATGGTACACACTGCAGCCACGGTACGCCGGTGGTGGAGGGAGTGAATGTTTAAGGTGGTGGATGGGGTGCCAATCAAGCGGGCTGCTTTGTCCTGGATGGTGTCGAGCTTCTTGAGTGTTGTTGGAGCTGAACTCCTCCAGGCAATCCCCTTTTGAAAGCCACGATTGAGTCGGTCTCCACCTCCCTTTCAAGGCAGTGCATTCCAGATCCTAACCACTCGCTGTATAAAAATGTTTTTCCATATGTCGCCCTTGGTTCTTTTGCCAATCACCTTAAATCTGTGTCCTCTGGCTCTCGTTACAGCCCATAAGTGAGTGAATGGAACAGTCACAGCACTGCATCTTCCTGAGCGACATTCCCCAGACGGAGGGAAAGATAATGATTGAAGCATGGATTACTAAGGGTTCTAACTGTGGTAACAGCGGGATTAAAACCGGAAATATCATTCGCTTCCATTGGCAACCCACCTACTCACTACAGGCACTGCCTGTCTATTCAGACATCAACCTTGATGCCATTGCTGGCTTTGTTCGTTTAACAGCAGGTTGATAACCTACACAGACATCATTAGCCTGGTTAGAAGGGAGCAGCTTTATTAGATCAGTGGTTTAGGAGGCTGGTGTGCCCAGTGCCTGACTTGTTAACCTCTGCTGCCAAGCAAGAGGTTGCAATGATGGCAAAAATGGACCACGGGACCTCGGGTGAACGACCAAACAGTTGGTGGGATTTCTGCTCCGTCTTTGAGCAGACCGGGCAGCTTTTGAGTTAGTTGTCCATAGATTTCTAGAAACTTAAAAGGTCTCTTTCTTACATAGAATCATACAATAGTACAGCACAGGAGGCCATTCGGCCCATCGAGTCTGTGCCGGCTCTTTCGAAGAGCAATCCAGTTAGTCCCACTCCTCCATTCTTTCCCCATATCCCTGCAATTTTTTTCTCCTTCATTTATCCAATTTCCTTTTGAAGGGTACTATTGAATCTGTGTCCACCACCCTACCCTATCAGATATATCACATATAGAAAGAAAGACTTGCATTTCTATAGCGCCTTTCACGACCTCGGGACGTCCCAAAGCACTTTACAACCAATGAAGTACTTTTGAACTGTAGTCACTGTTGAATGTTGATATTGCTATACATCTATCATAAAAATATTGTCTTAACAATTTGCATCTCATGTGCCCCCATCACACTTCAGACATGAAACTGTCACGCATGCATATTTTATGTCGGTATAAAGTATGGAAAGAGAAGGAAAGCCAACCATTTCTTGCTGGTTTAGGTGTCAGCTGTGGTGCAGTTGGTAGCACTCTCGCCTCTGAGTCAGAAGGTCGTGGGTTCAAGACTCACTCCATGAGACTTGAGCACAAAATCCAAGCTGACACTTCCAGTCCAGTACTGAGGGAGTGCTGCACTGTCGGAGGTGCCGTCTTTCGGATGAGACGTTAAAAACCGTGACCCCGTCTGCTCTCTCAGGTGGAAGGTAAAAGATCTCATGGCAACATTCGAAGAAGAGCAGGGGCGTTCTCCCCCGTGTCCTGGCCAATACTTATCCCCCAACTAACACTGAAAACAGATAATCTGTTCATTGCTGTTTGTGGGAGCTTGCTGTGAGCAAATTGGCTGCCGCGTTTCCTACATTACAACAGTGACTACACTTCAAAAGTACTTCATTGGCTGTGAAGCTCTTTGGAATGTCCTGAGGTTGTGAAAAACTTTATATAAATGCAACTATATGTGCTATATGGATACCTTTAATGTGAAGCTTGATGCCTTTAAGGTGAAGATAGATAAGTACATGAGGGAGAAAGGAATAGAAGGATGTGCAGATAGGGTTAGATGAAGAGGGATGGGAGGTGGCTCGTGTGGAGCACAGATGAGTTGGGCCAAATGGCCTGTTTTTGTGCTGTAAATTCTATGAAACTCTTTCTTGTTTCTGAGAGGAGCCAGGGATTTACAAGAAGCCAGAAATCAGCAGATAAACTTTTCCCAACCTCTCAGCAAATTACTTCTATTATATATAAGCAGAATATCCCTCACGATTAGTCTCTGACTGACCTCAGAGTGAGCTAGTCAGAGCAATTAGGCTACTTCAGAGCTAGCTGTACCTTAGCAGCAGAATAATACATTAGAGGGCATAATAATCCTGTCATCATAAAATAAGTAAAACCAAAACCAAACCTAATTCAATTCACTGACTCCCACCCCCCACCAGTGAAGGGAGGTGAGGCTCAGTCCTCAGGGAAAAGCACCAAAGCTGCCCGACTCCCGTAATAAAACACATTATACAGCAGTGCGCATCACAGGCCGACAGGAACTCTTCCTCCCTCCAGTTTGTGTTTCTCTCTCTGCGAACTTGTTTCTCTCTTTCTCCCTCACCCAGTTTGTTTTTCGCTCTCTCTCCCTCCACAGTTTGTGTTTCTCTCTCCCTCCCTTAGCTTGTGTTTCTTTCAAAAGGGTTTCTGACGAAAGGTCATCGACCTGAAACGTTAGCTCTGTTTCTCGCTCCACAGATGCTGCCTGACCTGCTGAGTATTTCCAGCATTTTCTGTTTTTATTTGCGTTTCTCTCTCCCTCCCTCCCAGTTTGTGTTTCGCTCTCTCTTCCTCCCTCCCCAGTTTGTGTTTCTTCCTCCCTCCCCAGTTTGTTTCTCTCTCCCTCCCTCCCCAGTTTGTGTTGCTCGCTCTCTCTCCTCTACCTCCAGTTTGTGTTGCTCGCTCTCTCTCTTGTCCTCCCCCAGTTTGTGTTGCTCGCTCTCTCTCTCGTCCTCCCCCAGTTTGTGTTGCTCTCTCTCTCTCCTCTACCTCCAGTTTGTGTTGCTCGCTCTCTCTCTCTCCCTCCCCCCCAGTTTGTGTTGCTCTCTCTCCCTCCCCCCCAGTTTGTGTTGCTCTCTCTCCCTCCCCCAGTTGCTCTCTCAGAACTCATCGAGTTTCCAGGCGCACTTCATTGAGCCCGATGCCGTCATCCTCACAACCAATAACGAAGCGGTGTGTTTCCGAATAACCAGCAGGGTCCAGACAACGCAGTTTGGCTGCAAGCCATGACAGCCAGGGTACTGCACAAGTGCGAACCGCGTATACAGGGACTGTTTCTCCCGAGTCGCCAGCAGCAACGCTTGGGAGACCAATCGCCCATTCCGGGAGACTCCCACCCAAAGTGGCAGGGTTGGGAACCCTAGTTGATTCACACTGAAGTTCGTGCAGCCAAGTGTTTGTTTCAACAGCACTCGGTGCTGCCACAGACGCAGGTTTCAGTCCAACACCACTCCCTTTGCAATCCGAGCAAGTAGGGAGATGCTAAGGTTAAGTTCTGCGGTTACTGTGGTCAAGGGCAGAGGGCAAACCAGGCCTCGGCAATCCTCTAGCCGCTCCCGACAGCTGGTTTTACAAGGGCAGGCTCGTGCGCTCTCCTCACTCTCTGTGCCAGGCATCAGGCCAGGTTGACACTGAACAGGGAATGAATTACTTCTGAACAGCAGTGACTTCTACGCAAAGAAGCAAGGCGGCCCAGCAGGGGCTCACAAACAGCGCTGAGACGGACGGCCAGTTAACCGATCGTGGTGGAGCTGCGTTTCCCGGCCAAAATTCCTCCTTCACCCAAAATCACCATAAAAAATGAATGATGAACTGGGCATTCATTTCACTGCTGTTTGTGGGATCTTACCGTGCACAAAAAATGGCTGCCACATTTGCCTACAATAACCAGTCATCACCACACTCCAAAGTCATTCATTGTCCGCGAAGCGCTTGGGGATTTTTTTATTTTGAGAGGTGCTGTGTCAATGCCGCCCTTTCCTTTTTGGTACATTTCGAGCTCGTGAAACCCACACACTGAATCAGACCCAATGTGCCGGGAAGCTTTAGGTAACTAACAGGAAGAAGGGAAATGCAGCCTTCAGAAGGAGCCCTGACAACCAGCAGAATGCAAGCGCTGTATCCAGACCCTGCGTTGTTGTGAAAGGGTTAACAGCAATAGCGAGCTGAGTTGATGTGTTTCCTTTTGGAAAAAAACATATTTCCCCGCTTCCCTCCAACACCTTTAAGCCTTTAATGCAGGTGTGCTTTCACTCACCTGTATGCCTGGACGCCAGGGTTCGCTATCATGATGGATTCCAGGTGAAAGCGCCCGTCACCAAGGTAACTGGAAGGAGAAGAGAAGGCACATGCTGAATTAGTGCTGGAGCGTGCCTCCGATCTGCTGCACAGGCACGCACATTAATCACTGCTGCTGCTGCATGGCAAAGTGTGTCGAGAAAACCAGGTCAACTTCACAAACAGCTCCACAGGCTCCAAACAGAGGCCTGACTGTGAGGCCAGCGGGGAGGCGGGGAGAAGAAATCTTCACACCCCCACAGATTAATGTGCCATGCCTTTTTCTTCTCTTCCTTGGTATTTAAAATGGATTATAAATCGGCGGCTCCCCTGTTTTGCTGAGTGGGAAAGTGCGCCCTGTGGTGTGGTGTTGAACCATACGGAACAGGAACGTCCCAGGCTCCATTCCCGGCCTGTGCTGGGTCAGGGCGACAGCAGGGCCTCTGCTTCCTTGGAAGGAGGGAAGGCGGTGGGGTGCGGGGGGGGGGAGAATCAGTCAGGGTTTCTGCTTCTGATCGCTATCCAGTGACCTCTGCCGGAAAGAAATTGGGGAGGACATGGGGACATGCGTGTAAACTACGCTAAAGTAGGAACAGGCTGGATTGTTGGGCGGTGGTTCTTTTCCCGGAGAGTAGTGAGCCTCTGGGATGTGTTGCCGGCTGGTGCGGTGGGCGCTGACTCTCTGCCTGCAAGAGGGAGCTGGACCGGTTCCTGACTGGGGCAGAGATCGCATCACTTAGAAGGGAAGTGGATGAATAGATAACACTCGATCCATGTGATCTCTTGAGGGGGTTGGAGAGGAATTTTCCAGAGTACTTTTTTCCTTACTGACCCTGGTGTTTATTCTCTGTTTTCTTTGCCTCTCCCAGGAGATTACATGGCTGTGTGGGAGGGGGAGGGGATGGGGGGGGGGGGGCGGGGCAGGTGGGAGAGAGTGTCTAGTCATGATGCTCCAGTCATCATGAGTGTAGGGCAGGCTCAGTGGTCCAGCTGGTCTTTACCTGCCCGTCATTTTTGTGTGTTTGTAAAGTGAGCATGCGCTAACACGTGGAGGCAGTAACTTATACTCTCGTAAGCCTTCATGCCCACCAGAAACCATTGTTACCCTATCAAGTGGCCATTCTTTACAAGTGACCCTAGCCAGTGGCTGTTGCTGGGCTATCTTGACATCCACAAACTAGGGGGTAAAGAAATGGAGAGGACTGAAGTCGGAGCGAAGAAACAGACCAAAATTAATTGCGACCTGGTGCGTTCGTTTAAGCTTTGCCTCTCATCTACCTGGCAGGTGAAATTCGCTGGCCCTTGACGATTCCATAGGTCCCCAGGAAGAAAATCCGCCAAAAACTCGAACCAGCCAGGCCAGCGGGAGTTCAAGGGCCAGGCTGTGGTTGGGGTTGGGGTTGGGGTTGGGGCTGGGATGACCCTCTCACCCCATCTATTCACTCACTCACTTCTGACAGTAATAATATGGGGTGTTTGTAGAAAAACGTATTTGGGTTGGGGAGGGGGAGAGAGACACACACAATTCATTTCACCCTCAGACAGTAAACCACAGGCAATGGCAGCTCCGCACTTCATTACACTTGCATTAAGATCCTTGTAACAAAGTTCTGCACTATCTGTGTGATATACATGTAATTCCGGGAATTTAAATAGACGCATTTTACACCTCCTGTACAATTGAAGATTCCAAATGATATCTCAACGCTGGAGAATTATAGCTTCCATATGCCAGGGTCGCACATTTTACTAGCAATCCCGTTCTGACAGTTCAACAGAACGGTTAAAGAGTTTCCTTTGAGCTGCAGCGATGATCCTGCAGTTGACGAGTATAGTTCAGTGTGTTTGGACTGAGGCTCTGCCTGGTATCAGGCCAATACAATGCAGCAACTCTCTGAATTGTCAGCAACTGTTCAGTAATGTGAATGGGTTACATTAAGAGCTCGAGTGGCCACTCTGCAAATCACCACCGTGTCAGCCGCTTATAGCTGACAGCTTTCTGCATGGTCTGTCATCCGTTAGAAGCAACTCTGCAATCTATCCTTGGAGGTTGGCAGCTCTTTATTTTAAAGTAATTACAGAGCAGCTCCATGCCTTGTATCATTTCACAGCCCCTTGATGCAACTCCATGCCTTGTATCATCACACAGCCCCTTTCCGACATTACAACAGTGACTACACTCCAAAAGTACTTCATTGGCTGTAAAGTGCTTTGAGACGTCTGGTGGTCGTGAAAAGCTCTAAATAAATGTAAGTCTTTCGTCTTTCTTTCTTGATGCAGCGCCATGCTTTCCATCATTAGAGTCCCTTGATGCAGCTCCATGCAGTGCACCATGAGAGCTCCCAGTGCAACTTCATGCCTTGTACATTTAGAGGACCCTAATGCAGCTCCATGCCATTACAGAGGCTACCAATGCAACAGGAGCTGCTTGTTTAAGTACACTCCAGTGCTTACAAAGCAGAACATGCGCTGAATACGACACCGGCTGGTTACTGCATCAGTTGCTCTTCCATCCAATAATGCCGCATTCAGCTCATAATCACTGCTTAACATGGGAGTTTTGAACTAAATGGCCAGGGAGCCTAGTGGAGCGCCTGCTGACACAGCAACGTGTCTCAGAGGCAGGTTCCGGACGGATCAGCAATGATACGCAGCATGGATTGCAACTTTAAAGGGGGCTGCTTTCTCCCCCAAGCAAACAGTTGCACCTAAGAGATCGAAAAGGAATGGCTCAAAGCCTCAGTTTAATGCCCTCAGCCGTGGCTCAGTTGGTCGCACTCTCACAGAAGGTTGTGGGTTCAGGTCCCACTCCAGAGACTTGAGCACAAAAATCTAGGCTGACACTCCAGTGCAGTACTGAGAGAGTGCTACACTGTCAAAGGTGCCATCTTTTGGATGAGACGTTAAACGGAGGCCCCGTCTGCCCTCTCAGGTGGACGTAAAAGATCCCACGGCCACTATTTCGAAGAAGAGCAGGGGAGTAATCTCCAGTGTCCTGGCCAATATTTATCCCTCAATCAACATCACAAAAAACAGATTATCTGGTCATTTCTGTTTGTGGGAGCTTGCTGTGCGCATAATGGCTGTGTGTTTACTACATTGCAACAGTGACTACATTTCAAAAGTACTTCATTGACTGTAAAGCGCTTTGGGACGCCTGGTGTTCGTGAAAGGCGCTATAGAAATGCAAGTCTTTCTTCCTTAGCGCTGGTGGATTTTCCAGTTTCTTCAGTCAGCTTTGTCTGACTGCAAAGGTCTACGAAAATGCTGAATTTACTGTTTCCACAATAAGCGCTGGCTTGGTTTTCAGGATTCGGGTGACAGAGTTGCGTGATTGTCTACTGTAATTCCCTCTCTAAACCTCTTCGCCTCTCTCTCCTCCTTAAAACCTACCTCTTTGGCCAAGCTTTTGGTCACCGTTCCTAATATCTCCTTATGTGGCTCGGTGTCAAATTTTGTTTTATAATCGCTCCTGTGAAGCGCCTTGGGATGTTTTACTACGTTAAAGGCGCTATATAAAGGCAAGTTGTTGTTGTAGGTGCAGGTTCTCTACAGGTGCAAGGAGACACACCTCTACCAAGCAGGTGAAGGGCAGAGAGAGTTGCTGCCCACATCTAGAACTGGCCTGAAACAATGCACCCAGCAGCTCTGGGAGCAAGTTTAATGCGGGGGTCACTTCACAGGTTAAGTGGTCATGGTGTCGATCTTCATCCAAGAACACAAATCACTCTTACTTCCAACTATATTCCTTCCTGAATGGGGAGGTAGGGATGAAGGTGGGTGATGCTATAGAGGTTGAAATAGGCGGTCTTGGTGCTGGACAGGAAGTGCTACCCGTATCCTAACTCGCACCAATTCCCGTTCACCCATCACCCCCCCCGCCCCCCCAACCGTGCTCGCTGACCTACATCCGCTAACGCCCCAATTTTAAAATTCTTACCCTCGCGTTCAAATCCCTCCATGGCCTCGCCCCGCCCTAACTCTGTAACCAACAACCAACGCTCCCTCTAAGCAGCATGGCCGCACAGCCCGGGAATGGCTTTTTCAATGTTAAATTTCATGCATGCGTGAAACTGTGAATGGGCCGCGCACCCAAAAATTAATTAGGGGGAACATTGGCCCAGAAATTGATCTCGCTCTGTTCCCGCGGGGGTAAGGCTTCCCCGCGATCTCTCACTCCGCTTGTGCTTTTTCAGATCCAGCTCGCACGAACTTGATGTTCCAGACATCAGCTGGGCAGTGCTTGCGTATCCCACCGGCGTAGTGAATTCGTGCGAGCTGTGGGATCACGTGACTCAGTTAGAGCCAATGGCAGCACACCATCTTCCATTCATAAGTTTCACATACGTGCTGTGAAATCTATGAATCTTACACCCCCCAAAATAACAGCTAAACCTCAATTAAATTTAAAAAAAAACCCATCACATTAATAAAATAAGTATAGTTAAATAAATTAACCATTTTAAATAAAAAATTAAATTTTTGAAAAAATTTAAAATCTTTTAAAAAGTTATAAAAAATAAACTTACCTGTCTTTAAAGTCTCTAAAAAAGATATACCTGTTAAAAAAAATTCAAAAAAACTTAATTCACTACTTACCTTGTTAAAAGTGGGTCTTACTCCTCCTTTTTCCATTTCTAAAATCTTCCATACTTACCTGCGCGTCCAAAGCATGAAGTGCACAGCGTGCGCGCAGCCTGTAGCGCGCACGCGATGCACCGAGGAACCGCCCCCTTTTCAAAAGACCAATTGCCGGTTTTCAGCGCATGCGCAGGGCATGCAGAAAACCGGCAATTGGAGAGAGAATACGCGAGAGTAATCAGTGCGTACTCTCGTGTCGCGGGATGAATTTTTGGCCCATTGCCTACAACCCTCTAAGATCTCTGGGTTCCTCTAACTCTGGCCTCTTGTGCATCCTTCACTCCACCGTTGACGGCCGTGCCTTCAGTCATTTAGGCTCTAAGCTCTGGAATTCCCTCCCTAAACCTCTCCGCCTCTCTGTCCTCCTTTAAGACGCTGCTTAAAACCAAGCTTTTGGTCATGTATCCTAGTATCTCCTTATGTGTCTCAGTGTCAATTTTTGTCTGATAACGCTCCTGTGAAGCGCCTTGGGAAATTTTACTACGTTAAAAACGCTGTATAAATGCAAGTTGTTGTGTGAAACCTAGCTCAAAATCCAACAGGACACTAAGGCAATACACCATTTGGCTTGGCCTGAGTAATCGGCTGCAGAGTGGGTGGAATCAGGGGCAAAGGTGCGGGCTTTTTGGTGGGAGCCAAGCAGGATGGTTTTGGTCTCAGCAACGATAGCTGGAGAAGGTTTGGAATCATCAATAACTTGATGTCAGGCAAGCACAATAGCAGTCATGGCGTAGAGAGGCTGACAGGTGGAGAGGTAAAGCTGGCTGTTGTCAGCGTACGTACGGATACCGTCACTGAGAGGCAGTATGTAGAGGAGGAAATAAGGGGGACCAAGGATGGAACGTGCTGGAGGTGACCGTGTGCGCATTGATGGTAGAACCTGCTGCATGAGATGTGCTGGCTACTTTGGGACAGGTGGGAGTGGAAACACGAGCGGGCGATACCACGGAGATGAGACTGTGGGTGAGGACAGAGTGGTCGACTGTGTTAAAAGTTGCACAGAGGTGAAAGAAAGCATCGCGGTTACAATCACAAAGGGTTCTTGTTGACGAACTCGACCAAGGTGGTCTTGGTGCTGTAGGCGGGATGGAAACCAGGCTGAAGGGAGAGTGATATCAGCTCGACGGGATAGTAGAGCGGGGAAAATAAACCAGCTTCTGATGGCTATCCAATGACATTGGGGGAGGACAGAGATTGGACTCGGCCCTGATGTTCCCCTCCACATCCCCCCCATCCCCGCACCACCCCCCCCCCCCCCCCACCCCACAGACAATAACTTGCCGACACTCACCGTCTAGGCTCACTCATGAGGAAAAGGAAAGAAAGACTCGCATTTATATAGCGCCTTTCACAACCACCGGACGTCTCAAAGCGCTTTACAGCCAATGAAGTACAGTCACTGTTGTAATGTGGGAAATGCGGCAGCCAATTTGCGCACAGCAAGCTCCCACAAACAACAATGCGATAATGACCAGATAATCCGTTTTTGTCACGTTGGTAGAGGGATAAATATTGGCCAAGACACCGGGGATAACTCCCCTGCTCTTCTTCGAAATAGTGCCATGGGATCTTTTACGTCCACCTGAGAGGGCAGACGGGGCCTCGGTTTAACATCTTATCCGAAAGACGGCACCTCCGACAGTGCAGCACTCCCTCAGTACTGCACTGGAGTGTCAGCCGAGACCTTGTGCTCAAGTCTCTGGTGTGGGACTTGAACCCACAACCTTCTGACTCAGAGGCGAGAGTGCTACCTGGTGAGCCATTTGGACGAGGTACGGGAGGGCCACCTGTTGCTCGAGATAGCCGTAGGGAGCCTTCAGGAGACGGGGAGGAGAGAAAACTGGCAAAGAACCAAAATGGGCGGACTGCAGTAAAAACTTTGCTTCAGATCCCCCAGAGAGGGTGGCCTGGACTTTACAACTTGGAGCAGTCCTCATTGCTCGCCAATTATCATTCGATGCAGGCAAGGTTCCCTGCAGTCTGCGTGCAGGCAGCCTGTTATCAGCTGGTGTCTGGGTCACGGACTCAGTCAAACTATAGAAAAAACTGGCGCAGTAATGATGTGGTGCTCTGAACCTCTTCGCTTGTAACGATGATGTATATGATTATAATATTTATTAAGTGTGCTACTGGCTGCTAGTGATCAATTTGCTAAATACGCCAGTGACATCGCGTGATCAATAGCAGTCGATCGATACCATGCTAACCTTTCTTTTTTTTTATTATTCTATTGACAGGCTGTCCAATCTGCACACCTTTGATCTTTACTGTGCTGTCTAATTAGAATGTCATTCCGTGGCTCAGCAGGTAGCACTCTCTTGCCTCTGAGTCAGAAGGTTGTGGGTTCGAGCCCCGCTCCAGGAACTTGAGCACAAAATCTATGCTGACACTCCAGTGCAGTACTGAGGGAGCGTTGCACTGTCGGAGGTGCCATCATTCGGATTTTTTTTAATTCGTTCCGGGATGTGGCCGTCACTGGTAAGGTCAGCGTTTATTGTCCTTCCCTAATTGCCCTTGAGAAGGTGGTGGTGAGCCGCCTTCTTGAACCGCTGCAGTCCGTGTGGTGAAGGTACTCCCACAGTGCTGTTAGGGAGGGAGTTCCAGGATTTTGATCCAGCGACTATGAAGGAACGGTGATATATTTCCAAGGCAGGACGGTGTGTGAATTGGGGGGGAACTTGGAGGCAGTGGTGTTCCCATGCACCTGCTGCCCTTGTCCTCCTAGGTGGAAGAGGTTGCGGGTTTGAGAGGTGCTGTCGAAGATGCCTTGGCGAGTTGCTACAGTACATCTTGTAGATGGTACACACTGCATGGATGGTACACACTTCCGGATGTGATGTTAAACCGAGGCCCTCTCAGGTGGATGTAAAAGACCCCATGGCACTATTCCCTTTCTGCTCTACTCCGTCCCAATGGCTAACCCAATGGGTTAATAATGGCATCAAAACAGCAACAAATAGTTTTATTCTGCTTATCTGGCTAACAACAGCATTGTAGTCACACACAAAGGAATTTTAAGCTAATGTATGAAGCCCTAAGCTCGCCATCGAGTGGTTAGGATTTGGAATGCTCTGCCTGATAGGGTGGCGGAAATAGATTCAATAGTCGCCTTCAAAAAGGAATAGGATAAATACTTGAAGGAGAAAAAAATTGTAGGGATATGGGGAAAGAGCCGGGGGGAGTGGGACTGACTGGATCGCTCTTCGAAAGAGCCGGCGCAGACACGATGGGCCGAATGGCCTCCTTCTATGCTGTACTATTGTATGATTCTACAAGTGTGGGCAAAAGAATATATAATGGGAAAACGTTGACAGAAAAAGCGTGACAATAGGAAGTCAGACTGTGCAGACAGGAAATGCAATCAGATGTCGGATAGATATAGACGGTACGAAACATATATCAGCTCTTATAAAATCTTGTTAAACTTGCTGCTGCAACGAGACCTGCCATTTCAGGTCTCCTCGATAGACTTTTGTTAGGCAAGGGTATCAAGGGTTACAGAACCCTCAAACAGAATTAAGATACAGATCAGCCATGATCTAATTGAATGGTGGAACAGGCTCAAGGGGCTGAGTGGCCGACTCCTGTTCCAATGGTCCTTTTCTCCTCTGGTGTTGGGAATTACCAGCAGGAGCTTTGTGAGCCCTGGGGAAGCTCCAATCATTCAATTGGGGATTGGCCCTGGTAGCTGATCGAACCTGACCCTGGACTAGAGGAACATGATACCAGCTGTAAACTCAGGCAAAATGGCCGGTCCCCAATTTCAATGATATTTTATGTTTTGTTACTATATTTTTATTAATATAGCAGCGGGGAAAGGGTTGAACGGGTAAGGTAAAGGCCCATATTTTACATCCCTTTAAGGATACAGATCACTTGGGCCTGCCCGTAGGGTTGCCAACTCTGGTTGGACGTATTCCTGGAGGTTTCATCACATGACCTCCCACCTCCACCTGCCATTGGTCGCCCGACACGTCCATCCTCATGGCAACGCCCCCCCCCCCCCCACCACATTCCCGTGCTAACTGAACCAAGGGCTATGGGGATAATGCAGGAAAGTGGAGTTGAGGTAGAAGATCAGCCATGATCTTATTGAATGGCGGAGCAGGCTCGAAGGGCCAAATGGCCGACTCCTGCTCCTAGTTCTTATGTTCTTACATTAATTGGAAAACCAACAGACTCTTCATTACCTGATTGGATGATTCTTGACTGTCAATCAAACAGCCACCTCCCAGCTGCAATATTTTTATAAATAATAAATGAAAGTGTTCAAAGAAAATGAAAAAAAACCCCCACACAACTTATTTAATGCCCCCCAACCACTCCCACCATGATTTTTCTCCAAGATTGCTCGCAGGAATGTCCTGGAGATTAATCTTCAATTCCTGGAGACTCCAGGTAAAAACCCTGGAACTCTAGCCTGGCCCTTGCGCCCTCACACTCCACTCTCGGTGCAGTGTCCTGTCTCAGCCTTGCGCAGGCCTCAACCAGTTCTGGAGCCTGCCTGACCTGTTGCAAGTTTTACTGCAGGCCAGGAGGAGTCAAAAAATCATGGATGTGGGCTCTTGACTATAAAGATTACATGATGTGGAGATGCCGGTGTTGGACTGGGGTGGACAAATGTGAGAAGTCGCACAACACCAGGTTATAGTCCAACAGTTTTATTTGAAATCACAAGCTTTCGGAGCTGCTCCTTCGTTAGGTGAAGTGAAGGGAAGGATACATCTCTTCACTTCACCTGACGAAGGAGCAGCGCTCCGAAAGCTTGTGATTTCAAATAAAACTGTTGGACTATAACCTGGTGTTGTGCGACTTCTCACATAAAGATTACAGGCTGTTCTTTATTTACAAGGCGCAGGTTCTATTAAAATTTTATGGCTTTTCATTTTGCAAGTGCAGTGGAGAACTTGCAGGGCGACAAGTGACGAAAGGATGATGTCGTCTTCCTAAATATAGACGCGCCTGCTGTAGTTTTATTGTACTTATCTGGAGGGAACAGTCCATCTGCCATAACTCAGGTTTTATCTTCACTGCTTTTCCAAACCACACAAAGTCTTGTCAGAAGCTACGTGAGGCGAGGAGAGTGATTTCAAGAATTGAACACTGGAAGGGTTCACAGTGATGAAGCTGCAGTTCATCCAACGTTACAAGGATTTTGACCCATGCAATGTTTCACAGATAATCTTCAGCGTCCACGCCGGTTTCCAGAACCCTTCTGCTTAATTAGATTCCTTTCCAAGTCCGGTTGAATCTCATCGGGGCCCTCACTGCTCTTCTCACCAAGAACAGGAGCGTGACCCAGCTTGCTGCAGGGTCGATAGTCCCGTGGGAGTTAGGGGTTGCCAACCCTCCAGGATTGTCCAGGAATCTCCAGCCATTAATCTCCCCAGCACGGCTGAGAGCTAACACCCGGGAGTAAAAATCGACGGGCTGTTACAAAATAAATGTGGGGTTTTTCTTCACTTTCTATGAAGACTTTTGTTTATTAGTTACAAAAAATATTGGGGATGGGTTAAGAAAAAGCCTGTTTGACTGACAAATGATCTAATTGAGTAATGAAGTGCGCTTGCTTTTCAATTGGCGTCAGAAGATGGATGTGTGGGGCAACCAATGGCGGGAGCGTGGGGGAGGGGCGGCTGGATGTCATGTGATGAAACTTCCACGAATACGTCCAACCAGAGTTGGCAACCCTAATGGGAGTTCTCTTCATCACTAACTTAAGCCATTCCTTCCGGCAGCACTTGCCCTGGTGTACTCCGGCACGGCTATCAAGACCGCATGTCAAATCTGTTGATGTCCAGCTAAAATCTACTATAAGAATTATCACCGGTACGCTTTTATCGAGACCAACACCTTGGCTGCCCGTGCTTGCAAACATCGCACCACCACACCTACACCGCGAATATGCAGTCTCCAGAGAATACAACCGCTACACCAGCAAAGGCATGCTGATCCAGGCCGACTTGAACAACCTACCACCAACCCCTCTCAAATCTAGGAGGCCATTTTGGACCGTCGCCGAAGCCCTTCAGCGAGCTCGCCTCAGCCTCGATGGCCGATGGTGAAATGCTTGGAAGAGCTGCATCGTACCAAATGGGTTCCTTATAGAGGACCCCACAGTACAACCTGAAGGATCAAACCTTCCTCGCAAACAGTGGACAACCATCAACCGCCTCAGAACCGGTCATGGTCGATGCTGCCACCTTCTCCATAGATGGAAGATTAAAGCTTTTCCATCAAGCAACTGCGGAGCTCCTGATCAGACCCTGGAGCCCATCATTGAGCGCTGCCCTCAGAAGAAATTCACAGGCAGCCTACAAGATATCCACATTGTTACACTGGAACCTTTGGCCTGGATATCTGACTTAGATATTGACATTTGATTTGGTTTTTGCTACTACCATACGAAAGAAAGAGAAAGGCATTCCTAAACCTTAATCATCCTATTAACTCATCATCTGACGCACTGCCAGCATGTTATCAACTTAAAATTAGAATTTAGCAGCAGGCTCTTGCAAACCTAGGCTGAGGACCAGGGCTCATAGCACAGGGCATCAGCAGGGCTGAGGGGGGTAGGAGGAGACAAGCCAATTCTACGATCATACCCAATTCAGAGGCGAGAGTGCTACCAGTGATCCTAGCTTTGGTTTTAAAAGCCCATATATTGTAGGTGGAAAGGAATGACATTACCATCACAAACCTTTAAAAAAAATTCATTCTCGGGATGTGGGCGTCGCTGACAAGGCCGGCATTTATTGCCAATCCCTAGTTGCTGTTGAAAAGGTGGCGGTGGGCCTACTTCTTTAACCGCTGCAGTCCGTGTGGTGAAGGTGCTCTCAAAGTGCGCTTAGGGAGGGAGTTCCAGGATTTTGACCCAGCGATGATGAAGGAACAGCGATATATTTCCACGTGAGGATGATGAATGACTTGCAAGCCAAAAACTACTACACGTAATCACAAGACCAATTTGGAGAAGATTGAAATGGAGATGCTTGCTTTTGAGTCAGCTGCAATTTTCCAAAATGATTATGGTTCTAAGACAAATTCCTAGCTTTAGGGCTCTGGATCACAACTCTGCTGAAAATGCTGAAGATCATGGTGATTATCAGACAAGCTCGTTTCACATTCATAGCAGTTCCTCTGCTTCTGAACTCGCCTGTTACGCACATGTTTATCCACCCTCACAAGAGACAGAAGATGTTAAAAGTTTGAAGGGAGATAACTGACTGGGGATTGTTTGCGCACTGCATTGGCAGATCACTGTGCGGAGCCACACCTCACGGGAGAGTGTGCAACAATGCATTGGGGGATCACTGTGTGGAGCCACACCTCACAGGAGAGTGTCCAACAATGCATTGGGGGATCACTGTGTGGAGCCACACCTCACAGGAGAGTGTGCAACAATGCATTGGGGATCACTGTGAGGAGTCCCGCTGTGTGGGGGCAATAATGCATTGGGGGATCAATGTGCACAGTCACGTTGAGTGGCGGGGGGGGGGGGGGGGGGAGTGGGGAATAATGCATTGCAGTGGAGTCACATTGTGTTAATCCGAGGCCCCCATCTACCCTGTCATGTGGACGTAAAAGATCCCATGGCACTATTTTGAATTTGGTGTCCTGGCCAATATTTATTCCTCAATTACCATCACTAAAACGGATTATCTGGTCATTATCACATTGCTGTTTGTGGGAGCTTGCTGTGCACAAATTGGCTGCCGCATTTCCCACATTACAACAGTGACTCCACTTCAAAAGTACTTCATTGGCTGTAAAGCGCTTTGAGACGTCCGGTGGTCGTGAAAGGCGCTATAGAAATGCGAGTCTTTCTTTCCTTTTCCTCATGAGTGAGCCTAGACGGTGAGTGTCGGCAAGTTATTGTCTGTGGGGCGGGGGGGGGGGGGGGGGGTGGGGGGGGTGCGGGGATGGGGGGGATGTGGAGGGGAACATCAGGGCCGAGTCCAATCTCTGTCCTCCCCCAATGTCATTGGATAGCCATCAGAAGCTGGTTTATTTTCCCCGCTCTACTATCCCGTCGAGCTGATATCACTCTCCCTTCAGCCTGGTTTCCATCCCGCCTACAGCACCAAGACCACCTTGGTCGAGTTCGTCAACAAGAACCCTTTGTGATTGTAACCGCGATGCTTTCTTTCACCTCTGTGCAACTTTTAACACAGTCGACCACTCTGTCCTCACCCATTTGCTACATTACAACAGTGACTACACTTCAAAAAGTATTTCATTGGCTGTGAAGCACTTTGAAACGTCTTGAGGTGGTGAAAGGCACTATATAAATGCAAGTTTTTCTTTCTTAGTTAAGCAAAATACCTGGAATCATTTAAGAAACAAGTGGATGGTTGTTGGGGTGGGGGGGGGGGTTACTGACTGTAGGGTCTTTCTGGATGGGCCAAATGGTCCTCCTCATCTGCATGTATTTCGGGCCGGAAAGCAAATGGAGACACTCGAACTCAACCTCCCCCACAACCCACCCCCAGAAAAGGCAACAAAACAGGAAAAACAGAAACGCATCGAGATAGAAACCAGTTACAACAGACAGACGCAGTGCTAGAGATTGAATCTCTCCGTGAGTGACGCCAATGCGATCCCTCAGGTTCAGCGAGACACGGGGATTACTGAAAGGGTAACCTCTGTGCTGCTGGTATAATTCCCCCGAGACCAATCTCTCACCACTCCCGCTCCAGTATTGTAACGTTTCAATTTCTCACCTCGACAGCGCGAAGCCAATTGACACATTCACAGCAATTCTGTGCTGTAGGCTCCAGTCCACTGGGAGTTGAATTCAGATGGCCTCAGAGTGTTAAGGCACAACTGGAGTCCCTGCCCATGTCTGAAGAGACAGCAGAATTCTATCTTAAAGAATTTATTTGATATGTAGACTGCTTCATTCTATTTCTTTTTTTCACCCCTCTCCTAAGTTCTTCAATGGCCAGTGGTTCACATTGTTTCTAGTTTCCAGCACTATGTGGAGCAAGGGTTTTATTTGGCTTTCAATTGTTTTCTGCCAATCATGGTGAAGGATGGGTCAAGCACCAAACCAGAGACTTGAGCACAAAATCCAGGCTGACACTCCAGTGCCATACTGAGGGAGCGCTGCGCTGTCGGAGGTGCCGTCTTTCGGATGAGATGCTAATTCGAAGCTCCGTCTGCCCCCTCGGGTGGACGTAAAAGATCCCATGGCACTATTTTGAAGAAGAGCAGAGTGTCCTGGACAATATTTATCTCTCAATTAATGTCATTAAAACAGATTATCTGGTCATTATTACATTATGCGGAGATGCCGGTGTTGGACTGGGGTGGACAAAATTGAGAGGTCGCACAACACCAGGTTATAGTCCAACAGTTTTATTTGAAATCACAAGCTTTCGGAGCTATCGATCGCCCCTTCCTCAGGTGAAGTAAAGAAATACAGACTCGACAAAGCATATATAGATAGAGAACAATGCATGTGTACCTTACAATTGCAGACAACTAAATTAAATCATCCTGACTGTCTGCCGAGGTGTGATAAAGTTTGTGGTCAATATTCCCTCTTATTTTTTTTTGGGTGCGCGGCCCCTTTAAGGGGCCGCGCACGACTCATTCACAGTTTCACGATGCGCGAAGCTTTACATTGAAAAAGCTGGTCCCGGGCTGCACGGAACCGGCAGAGTGCTGTGTGGCCACATGGCCGCACAGCTATATCGAACATTGTTTGTGGGAGCTTGATGTGCAGATTGGCTGCTGCGTTTCCTACATTACAACAGTGACTACATTTCAAAAGTACTTCATTGGTTGTAAAGCACTTTGGGACATCCTGAGGTCATGAAAGACGCTGTATAAACGCAAGTCTTTCTTTTACAGGATGCAACAGCTAGCCACTCTTTGCACCCACTGTGAGCATCAAGTGCCGGTGGGAATTGTTAGCTTTAGCCACCTGTCCAATTAGCCACAACAAGAAGGACCAAAGATGCCCACCGGACCACAGCGTCAATGTAATAAAAAAAGGCAGCAAGGTTTGGCCATTAGGTGTCGCTAGCTCACTGAGCGAAGACTACAGCGGAGGATTTACGCTGTGTACAATAAAATTGTAACCAAGTTCTTTATGGTGTTGTTCCACATAGTGTGTACAGGAAGTAAAAGAAAGAAAAACTTGCATCTTTGTGCCTTTCATGACCTCAGGGTGTCCAAATGAAGTACTTTTGAAGCGCAGTTACTGTCATAATGTAGGCAAACACAGCAGCTAATTTGCACACAGCAAGATCCCACAAATGCCAATGAGATAAATGACTAATTAAACTGTTATAGTGGTGTTAGCTGAGGGATGAAAGTTGGCCAGGATACCGGTGATAACTTCATCGAATAGTGCCACGGGAGCTTTAACATCCATCTGAGAGAACAGATGGGGGGCCTCGGTTTAACGTCACATCCAAAAAAATGGCACCTCCGACAGTGCAGCACTCCCTCAGTACTGCCCTGGAATGTCAGCCTGGATTATGGGCTCAAGTCTCTGGAGTGGGGTTCGAATCCATGACCTTCTGGCGCAGAGATGAGGATGTTACCCACTGTAAACTTAGAAATCCAGAGTTGCAGAAACGATGTCAACATTCAAGATTAGATTGGATAGGTGGACGAAGGAAAACAGTTTGAAGGGATATGGGAACAGGGTGAGTAAACATGATTAGAACCATCTGCTCGCGTGGAGGGTAAATGCCAACATGGGCTGGTTGGGCCGAATGGCCTGTTTCCATGTTGTAACTTCTATGCACGCAAATTGGCTGCCGCGTTTGCCTCCAACAGTGACTACGCTTCGCAAAGTCATTAATTGGCCGGGAAACATTTTGGAATGTCCTGAGGCCACGAAAGGTGTTTTATAAAACACGAGTTCTCTCTTTCTTGCAAGTTCTTTCCTTCTGAGTCAGAGAGAGCAGTGAGCTACACAATAAAAAAAACTAGAAACTTTTAGAAAGTATGGCGGGGGGGGGGGCAATAAATGAGTCCCAATTAATAGTGAAAGTCTAGGAGAGCCAGGAGGTGGAATCTGCTACAGGGCTCGCCCAACACTGTGGGCTCCCTCTACCTTGAAGTGAAACTTAGTGTACCTGTGGGACACCTGACTGAACGGCACAGGTGTGACTTGTCAGACGCCGGCGGAAATCCAACCATTCTACTCAACGGGACCAGCCACATAAATACTGTGGCTACAAGAGCCAGTCACAAAGCTGGGTATTCTGCGTCGAGAAACTCACCTCCTGGCTCCCCAAAGCCTTTCCACCATCTACAAGACACATGTCAGGAGTGTAATGGAATACTCTCCACTTGTCTGAATGGGGGCAGCTGCAACAACACTCAAGAAGCTCGACACCATCCAGGACAAAGGAGTCTACTTGATTGGCACCCATCTACCACCTTGTACTAGCCACAGGATGCACTGCAGCAACTCGCCAAGGCTTACAAAGTATTACAAAGTATTTACAGCACAGAAACAGGCCATTCAGCCCAACTGGTCCATGCTGGTGTTTATGGGCCACACGAGCCTCCTCCCACCCTATCAACATATCCTTCTATTCCTTTCTCCCTCATGTGCTTATCTAGTTTCCCCTTAAATGCATCTATGGTATTCGTCTCAACCACTCCCTGTGGTAACGAGTTCCACATTCTCACCACTCTCTGGGTAAAGAAGTTACTCCTGAATTTCCTATTGGATTTATTAGCAACAACAACAACTTGTATTTATATAGTGCCTTTAACGTAGTAAAACATCCCAAGGCGCTGCACAGGAGTATTATAAGACAAAAAATTTGACATTGAGCCATATAAGGAAAAATTAGGGCAGGTGACCAAAAGCTTGGTCAAAGAGGTAGGTTTTAGGGAGCATCTTAAAGGAGGAAAGAGAGGTTTAGGGAGGGGATTCCAGAGCTCGGGCCCAGGCAGCTGAAGGCACGGCCGCCAATGGTGGACCAGTGGAAACTGGAGATGTGCAAGAGGCCAGAATTGGAGGAGCGCAGAGATCACGGAGGGTTGTAGGGCTGGAGGAGGTTACAGAGATAGGGAGGGGGGAGGCCATGGAGGGATTTGAAAATAAGGATGAGAATTAAAAGAGGAGAGAGGTTTAGGCAGGGAATTCCAGAGCTTAGGGCCTAGGCAACAGAAGGCAATGGTTGAGCGATTATAATCAGGGATGCTCAAGAGGGCAGAATTAGAGGAGCGCAGATATCTCGGGGGTTTGTGGGGCTGGACGAGGTTACAGAGATAGGGAGGGGCGAGGCCATAGAGGGATTTAAAACAAGGACTGCCTTATATATTTATGGCCCCTAGTTCTGGTCTCGCCCGCAAGTGGAAACATCATCTCTACGTCTACCCTATGAAACTCTTTCATAATCTTAAAGACCTCTGTCAGGCCACCCCTCAGTCTTCTCTTTTCTAGAGAAAAGAGCCCCAGCTTCTTCGACAGCACCTCCAAAACCCGCGACCTCCACCACCTAGAAGTGCAAGGGCAGCAGGTGTATGGGAACACCATCACCTCCAAGTCACACATCATCCTGACTTAGATATATATCACCGTTCCTTCATTGTCACTGGGTCAAAATCATCACCATCTTCTCAAAAACAAGTAGGGATGGGCAATAAATGCCGGCCTTGCTAGCGACGTCCATATCCCAGGAAATGAATTTTAAAAAACATCTCATACTAAAAAGAGATCGCAATGTGATTCTCGATAAAGGTTCAAAAACACACAGGTGTTTTCACCGGAGAAGCTTCCAACGCTCAGTAACCTGCACTTCCATTTTATTTTTATGGCCCAGCTCGGGGTTGATGAGATGCAAATTAAAACGCTGTCCCGTTTCTGCAGAAGTCAAGGAACCACTGGGCTTTTTAAAAATCTTTTTCCCGCAGGAATCATTCCCGTATTAAACTTTCCAATTTCCACTTACAATTAAACTGTGAAAAAAGTTTTCCTTTAATTCCGAAACCCTTTTATTAAAACAAATGCTTCTCCAGACGTAGTCCCCGATGTTCCGACAACCAATTAGCCTGCCTCCTTCCAGCTCGGAGTAAACCTCCCTGATATATGTGGCAATTATTAGCTCCAGCAACATTGGGCTGGTCCCAAATCAGCACCTTCAGGAATTTTAATGTGACACCAAAGCCACTTAGAAACATAAAGCCATTAATGTGATGGATGGCAAACAAGAGGAGCTGCAGCTGGAAAGGTTCTGGTAATATTATAACCTTCAAAAGCCGACTGGGGATTGAGCTGAAAGTTACTGTTACCAAAGTTCTGGCTCTCGCCAGGCTGCCCCTGAAACCTGCTGCCGTCTGTTGTCTTTGCCCAGCTGCACAGAGAAAATGCGGAATGAAAGGAAGGGAAGGGGAGGGAGGAAGAGAGGAAGATGGAAAGAAAGAAAGGAAGAGTTTCATTTATAGAGCGCCCTTCACAAACTCAGGACGTCCCAAAGGGCTTTACAGCCAATGAAGTATTTTTGAAGTGTAGTCACTGTTGCAATGTAGGAAACACGGCAGTCAATTTGCGCACACCCAGGTCCCAGGTAATGACCAGATAATCTGTTTTTTAGTTGGTTGAGGGATAAATATTGGCCAGGACACCGGGGAGATCTGCCCTGCTCTTCTTCGAAATAGTGCCATGGGATCTTTTATATCCACCTGAGAGAGCAGACGGGGCCTCAGTTTAACATCTCATCCGAAAGACGGCACCTCCGACAGTGCAGTGCTCCCTCAGCACTGCACTGGAGAGTCAGCCTAGATTTTTGTGCTCAAGTCTCTGGAGTGGGACTTGAACCCACAACCTTCTGACTCAGAGTGCTACCATCCGAGCCACGGGTAACACCACGGTTAATACCATCGCTGCCTTGGAGACAGGAGGAGGAAGACTCCGCCCCATTCATGCAAATCCGACTTCTCGGCATCAAAATTATGGACTTTGAGCCATTTTATAAAATTTTGCCTCAACTTGAACTCACAACCTTCTGACTCAGGGGAACCTGATTTTTCAAATACAGTGCGAAGACATAGCATGCCTCAACCTGCATACTGGTTCGAAGGTATACAACTGACAATGTGATGACAGGACTGACTGGAGTTCGAATTCCCTTCAATACAATAATAAGATGGACTATCACAGGGTAACAGAGCCGTGCAACAGGAAATCACAGAGGAAATCAATTCACAAATCGTCAGAATTTGCGTAAGGTGCAAGCACAGACAAGGGGACCAGCCGGGGTGAGGTACAATCAGACGTCACATACAGGCCAGACTGGGTAAGGGCGGTAGGCTTTCTTACCTAAAGGACGTGAGTGGACAGGTTGGTAGCTTCCAACCGGAGTGGTGATCAGTGGAACTAAAAACCAGTATTAAGAATGTTGCTAGTCAAATTTACAGACACTTGAAATAAATCACAAGCCAGTCTTACTGGCTTTAATTAATCCATTACAGACTTCCTCACATGTATTGTGATATTTTCCATTAGTTCTGCTTGTCTTTGCTATATCCACTGCTCACTACCTATATCTACAACTACCTATATCCTTCAATTGATTTTTCAACCAAATGCCTGTTCAACTCCCTCCTAAAATGTTTGACGTTATTAGGCTTGATCTCCTCCCTGGACACTCCATTCTAAACATTTCACTTTCGATACACTTACACAGAATTAAACAGCACAGAAACAGGTCATTTAGCCCAACTGGTCTATGGTGGTGTTTATGTCCAACATGAGCCTCCTCCCACCTTATCTCCTCCCTCCCATCTAACCCTATCAACATATCCTTCTATTCCTTTCTCCCTCATGTACTTATCTAGCTTCCCCTTAAATGCACCTATACTAGTCATCTCAACCGCTCCATATGTCGTGGCTCAGTTGGTAGCACTCTTGCCTCTAAGTGGGAAGGGTTTACGGCTACCTGAGAGGGCAGGCGGGGCCTCGGTTTAACGTCTCATCCGAAAGACGGCAGCTCCGACAGTGCAGCACTCCCTCAGCACAGCACTGGGAGTGTCAGCCTAGATTTTCTGCTCAAGTACCTGGAGTGGGAATCAAACCCATGACCTTATGACTCAGTGCTACCCACTGAGCCACGGCTGAGAGCCTGTCCCACTAATAGGTTGTTAACAGATGTAGTGATAATAACTGGGACACTGCAGAGTTTGTCAAACATAACAGGCAGGATGTCTGACATGTAAGCAGGCATCACACTAACAACACTCTACGGAAGTGGCACTTATAGGTTAACAAGACACTGATCCACTCTCCACCGCATGTGGCGATCACAGATCTTTACTGTTTAGTAAAACATTGCGACAATTGGAAGGGAGTGAAAGGGCGGTCAGAAAAATTAGTTTTAGGAACATTTGGAAGGCAGGGAGGTAGGAGGTGAGTTGGAAGGTTTTAGGAAGGGAGGGAGCAAAGTGGCTGACAGCGCAGAAAGTGCAGGGAACAGGCAATAAGGTGGGGTAGGAAGAGGGGAGATGCGTATGGGGACAGGTGATGGTCGGGAATCTCTGAGAGAGGGGAGGGCAAGTTCAAGGAAAACTCCTCTAGTCATTCCGCTTTGCTGCCCCTCTCCCCCAGTCAATCCCCAATACTGCCCCTCTCCCCCAGTCAATCCCCAATACTGCCCCTCACCCCCAGTCAATCCCCAACACTGCCCCTCTCTCCCAGTCAATCCCCGACACTGCCCCTCTCCCCCAGTCAATCCCCAACACTGTCCCTCTCCCAGTCAATCTCCAATACTGCCCCTCTCCCCCAGTCAATCCCCAATACTGCCCCTCTCCCTAGTCAATCCCAATACTGTCCCTCTCCCCAGTCAATCCCCAACACTGTCCCTCTCCCAGTCAATCCCCAACACTGCCCTCCCAGTCAATCCCCAATACTGCCCTCTCTCCCAGTCAATCCCCAATACTGCCCCTCTCTCCCAGTCAATCCCCAACACTGTCCCTCTCCCAGTCAATCTCCAATACTGCCCCTCTCCTCCAGTCAATCCCCAATACTGCCCCTCTCCCCAGTCAATCCCCAACACTGCCCCTCTCTCCCAGTCAATCCCCAATACTGCCCCTCTCCCCAGTCAATCCCCAACACTGTCCCTCTCCCAGTCAATCCCCAATACTGCCCTCTCCCAGTCAATCCCGACACTGCCCTCTCCCCAGTCAATCCCCAACACTGCCTCTCCCCCAGTCAATCCCCAATACTGCCCTCTCCCAGTCAATCCCCAATACTGCCCCTCTCCCCAGTCAATCCCCAATACTGCCCCTCTCCCCCAGTCAATCCCCAACACTGCCCCTCTCCCCCAGTCAATCCCCAACACTGCCCCTCTCTCCCAGTCAATCCCCAATACTGCCCCTCTCCCCCAGTCAATCCCCAATACTGCCCCTCTCTCCCAGTCAATCCCCAATACTGCCCCTCACCCCCAGTCAATCCCCAGTACTGCCCCTCACCCCTAGTCAATCCCCAATACTGCCCCTCTCCCCCAGTCAATCCCAACACTGCCCCTCTCCCTGATTCTGTGTGCTACTGACTCTGCAAAAAGACATCTCAACAGAGACTTGAGCACAAAATCTAGGCTGACGTTCCCAGTGCCAGTGCTGAGGGAGCGCTGCACTGTCGGAGGTGCCGTCTTTCGGATGAGACGTTAAACCCCGAGGCCCTGTCTGCTCCCTCGATGGACGTAAAAGATCCTAGGGCACTATTTTGAAGAAGAGCAGAGCAGTTATCCCTGGTGTCCTGGCCAATATTTATCCCTCAATCAACATCACTAAAACAGATTATCTGGTCATTATCACATTGCTGTTTGTGGGAGCTTGTTGTGCGCAAATCGGCTGCCGTGTTTCCTACATTACAACAGTGACTCCACTTCAAAAGTACTTCATTGTCTGTAAAGTAAAGCACTTTGGTATGTCCTGAGGTCGTGAAAGGCGCTATATGAATGCAACTCTTTCTTTCTTTCTCTCGTCTTTTGGAGGAAGCCATTTCATGTTAAAGCTCAAACAGTGACACCTCCACTATGGTTCTGAACCAGAATAAATCCTTTCCTGCCGTGGAAACATGTTAGTATCGCACAGTGACTGTCTCGATTATTATAAATGGGGAATTCGTTTGTTACTCTTGTATTGTTCACACAGAATTACGAGAAACTGCACTTGGGATATTCAAATATTTACGTTGTAGACAGGGCTCAGTGTCTGCAGACTGACTGTAAGTGTGGTTATCTGTATAATTAAATGGTGCGGGTAACATTCGATGGGTTGAGGGCGAGAGGCTGATCATTGAGAAATGAGGGCGAGATGGAAAGACTGTGTGTATGAGTGCGACACACTTGATGCCCTCTTATTAGAAATGAAAGATCAGCGTGCCAGACATCTTCAAAACCAATCAGACTGCTTAATCCTCACTGCTTACAACGTACAGGCTCTTAAAGCTTGGCGTCACCTAATCACCGCTCCCTATCTTCTGTGGCTCAGTTAGGAGCACTCTCACCTCTGAGTCAGAAGGTTGTGGGTTCAGGTCCCACTCCAGAGACTTGAGCACAAAATCTAGGCTGACACTCCCCAGTGCCAGTATTGAGGGAGTGCTGCATTGTCGGAGGTGCCCTCGATGAAACGTTAAACTGAGGCCCCGTCTGTCCTCTCAGGTAGACATAAGAAAAGCCCATAGCGCTATTTTGAAGAAGAGCAGGGCAGTTCTCAACCAACATCATAAAAAAAAAATGATCTGGTCATTATCACATTGCTGTTTGTGTGACCTTGCTGTGCGCAAATTTGTTGTTGCGTTTCCTACATTACGACAGTGACTACACTTCTAAAGTACTTCATTGGCTGTAAGCGCTTTGGGACGTCCTGAGGTCGTGAAAGGTTCTATATAGAAATGCAAGACTTTCTTTTTTCTCCTAGTGCCCTGGCCAATGTTCCTCCTTCAAAAAACAGATTAACCAGTCAGTTACCCCATTGCCATTTGTGGGATATTTCCATGTACATGATGGCTACCGTGTGACTATACCTCGAAAATAATTCATTATACGTGAAGCCATTTGGGATGTTTCTGAGAGATATGATAAGGTGTTGAATGGTCTACGGCCAATTTTAAATCTCCATTGTGTGGTTACATTGCTAATTTCCACATTCTAAGGTACACACTAAAAGGATTATACGATCCACCCAAAATGGTGGAATGTGACAGTGGTGACCTGGGATTCAGTTCATGATTATGTAAGATTTTTATTTATTTAAAAAAAAATCAAGTTTAAAATTATACACAAGAGGTGCTTCCCCCAAAGAGTCAGCGGATCTCCATCAACTCTGGTCAGATTGCACCTTCACTACTGTGTCCAGTTCTGGTCGTCAAGACACGGGGCAACAATCAGGCACATGTAACAAGGGTAATACTGTAATCATGGGTGACTTTAATCTACATATAGACTGGGTAAACCAAATTTGCAGTAATAGTGTGAAGGACAGGTGACGCTGCAGAGGAGAGTCACGAGGTTAATCCCTAGCATCAAGAGACTGAGCTATGAAGAAGACTGAAGAAATTTGGGCTTTTCAGTCTAGACAGGGGCAACCAAGAGGGGACCTGAGAGGAGATCTAAGAAAAAAACAACTTGCATTTATATAAGAGAGGCTCATCACATCCTCGAGATGTCCCAACCAAATAGTTACTTTTTCTCAAGTGGCGCCACGGTTGTTTTGTAGGCAAATGTCCAACTTGCTCACGGCAAGGTTCCACAAACAGCAAAGGAGATAAATGACCAGGTAATTTGTTTTCTGGTGGTGTTGGCCAAGGTAAGATGTTGGCGAGGACACCTGGGAGAATAATACCATCGGTTCTTTCATCTGATCACGCACTCCAATCTTTAGCTGAGTCTTTAACATCGCATCTGATATGTCATACCTTTGACAACAGTTTTAGTGCATACCTTAGAATATGGAGATTAGCAATGTAACCATTTTATGTGCCAACCTAGATTATATGCTAATATCCTTAGTGTGGCTTGAACACGCAACCTTCAGACTCACTTGTGTGTCAGCTGTGGCTCAGTGGGTAGCACTCTCGCCTTTGAGTCAGAAGGTTGTGGGTTCAAGTCCTACTCCAGAGACTTGAGCACAAAAATTTATGCTGACGCTCCCAGTGCAGTACAGAGGGAGTGCTTCATTGTTGGAGGTGCCGTCTTTTGGATGAGACGATAAACCAAGGCCCGTCAGCTCTCTCAGGTGGACATAAAAGATCCCATGGCAACTATTTCGAAGAAGAGCAGGGGAGTTCTCCCCAGTGTCCTGGGCTGATATTTATCCCTCAATCAACATCACTAAAAAAAGATTATCTGCTCATTATCACATTGTTGTTTGTGGGACCTTGCTGTGCGCAAATCGGCTGCCACATTTCCTACATTACCACAGTGACTACACTTCATAAAGTACTTCATTGGCTGTAAAGCACTTTGGGACGTCCTGAGGTCGTGAAAGGCACTATATAAATGCAAGTCTTTCTTTTCTTTCTTTCAGAGACAAGAGCGCTACCAAATGAGCTCAACAAGCTTTCAACAAGTTAGGAAACCGTATACAAAAGATAAATTCAGAGCATTATTTCAAGTTCAACGACAAAGTAGGACAAGGCAAATATAGCATTGCTGTCAGGAAGTTGTTCTTCACACGGTGAGTGATCAACAAATGGAATTGGACTATTTTATGTTGAAGAATGACAGTAGGACGAGACACAGGCACAAACTCCTTAAAGGCAAGTTTAGGACTGATATCAGGCAGCACATCTTCATCAAGAGTGATCAAGACTTTGAGTGGTCTTTGGAGCAGGGTAGTAGAGGCAAAAACTGAAACAGTTTGAAAGAGCGTTGGATGCCAAAGTGGGGCAATGATGAGGTTTCTGGCTGGATGAGCCTCTGCTCATTGTAAGCTGTATCTATATTGTGGGGCGTGGTACTGAGACCAGGAAGGTCCCAGTGTCTGGTCTGAGCTGAGTTAGCTGACCTCTGACAGGTCAGGGGGCAGGGAGGTTGCTAACATTGGCCTCAACAGAAGTTGAGGTTCCTACTCCTGCTCGCTAACTGGTGCATGTATGGCTGTCGGGTGCGGAGAGGCCAGAGCTCCTCTTGAGCCTGCAAAGACTCATTATTGGAGTGCATGTATTCAAATAAAAACTGATCGGACAAAGCAAGTCCGCTCTGAACATGAAAGGGAAACACTGCTGATGTACATCAGGTCTCCCTTCAGGTGAAAAGGTGGTATTGCAGTTAGCGGCACAAAAAGCCTCGGAGCAGGGCCCACTGTATCCTGGTACAGCTAATAACATTAGAACTGGGCTACCTGGAGGACAATGGGGCAGCACCAAGTTACAGGACACGTGCTAGCACCCACGATTTCCGATATAACTCGATCCCGATGTCAGTCAGGCCTCTGTTGACTGGAGGTGTGTGAATTACAAGCACACCATCTCAAGGGCAATTAGGGAAGGGCAATAAATGCTGGCCTTGCCAGCGACGCCCACATCCCAGGAATGAATTAACAAAAGACCCACAAGATGGTTTGGACAGAGATGGTCCTTTGGCTCATTTGATATTGTCCTTCCAGAATACCAACACTGCCGTTCCACCACCCCCCACCCACCCCATTACAGCTTTAACGCCCACCTGAAAAACTAGGCAGTACTACGTTTTAACGTCTCATCCAAACAGGGTTACCAACCCTCCAGGATTGCCCTGGAGTCTCCAAGGAGAGAAAGACTGATCTCCAGGACGAGCAACCCGGGAGAAGAATCATAGGGGCAATAACAAAACTGTGTTTCTTAAAAATATAAATTCTTTGGACACTTTTATTTATTTGTTATAAAAATATCGGACTGGGGGCGGGGGGTGGGGAAGAAAGGCAGTTTGACTGACAGTCAAGAATCATTCAATCGGGTAATGAAGAGTCTGTTCGCTTTCCAATTGGTGAGGCAAGGTGGGGCACCGCGAGGATGGGCGCGTGGGGCGACCAACGGCGGGAGTGTGGGGGCGGGGCGGTTGGAGACAGGTGGTCATGTGACGAGATCTCCAGGAATATGTCCAACCAGAGTTGGCAACACCTACATCCAAAGGTTGGCAACACTAGCAAGCTGCATGTCCTCAGTTCTGAAAGTAAAAAGAAAGACTTGCATTTCTATCGCGCCTTTCACGACCATCGGACGTCCCAAATCACTTTACAGCCAATGAAGTACTTCTTGAAGTGTAGTCACTGTTGTAATGCAGGAAACGCAGCAGCCAATTTGCGCACAGCAAGGTCCCACAAACAGCAATGTGATAATGACCAGATAATCTGTTTTTTTTGTTATGTTGGTTGAGGGATAAATATTGGCCAGGACACCGGGGAGAACTCCCCTGCTCTTCTTCGAAAGAGTGCCATGGGATCTTTTATGTCCACCTGAGAGGGCAGACGGGGCCTCGGTTTAACCGAAAGAAGGCACCTCCGACAGTGCGGCGTTCCCTCAGCACTGCACTGGAGTGTCAGCCTAGATTTTAGTGCTCAAGTCTCTGGAGTGGGACCTGAACCCACAAACTTCTCACTCAGAGGCGAGGGTGCTACCTACTGAGCCACGGTTATGCACTCAAGATGCAGTCGGTTTCAAACCGCAATCTTCTGACTCAGAGGTGCGAGTGTTGCCACAAACTGATCTAGCTCCTCAGAGGGAGGTAAATCCAAATTGGCGTCACTCCCAGAGACCACATTGTCTGGGAGCAGGTGGGCGCTTCACCTTCCTTGGCCAGGGATTGATCGCCATGGGGAATCAGAGATAAAGAGACAAAGCAGCCTATAAAATGTCATGGTTATGTTACTGGACTAATAATCCAGAGATAGGTGAGTTCAAATCCCACCACGGGAGTCTGAGACTTTGAATTCAGTTTTAAAAATCTGGAAATAAAAAGCCGGTCTCAGTAAAAGTGACCATGAAGCTGTCGGATTGTCGTAAAAACCCAACTGGTTCATTAACGTCCTTTAGGGAAGGAAATCTGCCGTCCTTACCCGGTCTGGGCCTACATGTGACTCCAGTCCCACATCAACGTGGTTGACTCATAACTGCCCTCTGAAGTGGCCTAGCGAGCCACTCAGTTATATCAAACCGTGGGCAACTAGGGATGGGCAATAAATGCCGGCCTTGCCAGTGACACCCACATCCCGAGAATGAATTAAAAATAAATAAAATGGTAGAACGGGTGCGGCGGGAGATGGGGTGGCGCTGCATTATAGAATAATCTGCCACTGGAAATAAGCAGCACAACTTATTCACACCACTTAAAAGTAAAAGGATATTGAAGCAGGCGGATTAATTCTGGTTTATCATTTTTAATTATCATATATTTATTTTCAGCTCGTGTCCCACTGGCTCACAGAGAGCCGTCTTGCTTTGATTTTGATGAGTTTCACCTTGCCTTCCCGTCATTTTAATTGTGCTCTGAGAGTGGTTTATGTAGCGTGAGGCACAAACGTCACCAGGTCAGTGTGAAAGCTGGTGTGCT
This sequence comes from Squalus acanthias, assembly GCA_030390025.1. Classification (NCBI taxonomy): domain Eukaryota; kingdom Metazoa; phylum Chordata; class Chondrichthyes; order Squaliformes; family Squalidae; genus Squalus; species Squalus acanthias. The sequence goes on from CM059448.1 coordinate 5,659,247, forward strand.
GCAGCCGGGATCTGAAGTAGAGCTCCGCACTCCGCCCTCCCATACACAAGTGACACGTTGCTCAATCACGGCAGGTTAGCTCAGTTGCTCGCACCCTGAACCCTGGCTCAGGAGATCGGAGGTTCAAACCCCACACTAGAGCGTATAAATCTACAACCACTGCTCCCATTTTTTCGGACAGCAGTTGCTGGTAATCATAGAAGTTTACGGCACAGAAGGAGGCCATTCGGCCCATCGTGTCTGTGCCGGCGGAAAAAGAGCCATCCAGCCTAATCCCACTTTCCAGCTCTGCTTTTTGTCATTTTCAGCTCCTCCAGACCCATCTTTTGTTTCTTTACTTGTCCCATTACCACCCACTTTTGCCTCGCACCATCATCTCTTTTGTCATTTACTCTCTCCTGCCTTCCACCCTATCACAGACCTTCCCTTTTGTTCTTTCCTCCCCTCCCCTCCCTTTCCCAGCCTCTGTACTTGCTTAAAATCTGTTACATCTCTAACTTTTTCCAGTTCTGATGAACAGTCACCGACTTGAAACATTAACTCTGTTTCTCTCTCCACAGATGCTGCCTGGCCTGCTGAGTTTTTCCAGCATTTTCTGTTTTTATTTCAGATTTTCAGCATCCCTAGTATTTTGCTTTTGCATACTGAAGCTCTGTCTGGTTGCTCGGACAGACATTGAAAATCTCGTGATCAACATTCCCTCTAAGCTGTGTGGCTGTGCAGCTCTCTGCTTGTTCCGCGCAGCCGGGGACCGACTTTTCCAATTTAAATTTTGCGCATGCGCGAAACTGTGAATGGGCCTCACATCAAAAAAAAATTAGGGGGAACATTGCTCGTGATACTATTCGAGAGCGGGGAGTCCTGGCCAACAACACCGGCAAACCAAGTTAACCAGTCATCCAGCTTGTTGCTGTGCATAGCATATTATTAAATATTATAAAAAGGATATAGAGACACTGGAGAGAGTGCAGAGAAGATTTACAAGGATGACACCAGAAATTCGAGGGTATACCTATCAGGAAAGGATTAACAGGCTGGGTTGAAAAGAGACGGTTGAGGGGTGACCTAATAGAGGTCTTTAAAATTATGAAAGGTTTTGATGGAGTAGCTACAGAGAGAATGTTTCCACTTGTGGGGAAGAGCATAACTAGAGGCCATCAATATAAGATAGTCACCAAGAAATCAAATAGGGAATTCAGAAGAAAGTTCTTTACCCAGTACTTGTAGAGAACCCTCCACACTTGGAGTACTTTGCACAGTTCTAGTCTCCATACTATAAAAAGGAAAAAAAGCACTGGAGAAAGTGCAAAAAAGATTTACAAGGATGGTACCAGAACTAAGAGATTACAGCTATCGGGAAAGATTGAACAGGTTGGGGCAATTTTCTTTAGAAAAAGACTTAGAGGAGACCTGATAGAATTATGAACGGTTGGACAGAGTAGATGTGGAGAGAATGTTTCCACTTGTGGGAGAATCCAAAACTAGGGGCCATAAATACAAGATAGTTACTAATAAATCCAATCGGGAAATAAAGAGAAATGTCTTTACTCAGAGAGTGGTTAGAATGTGGAACTCGCTACCACATGAAGTGGTTGAGGCAAATAGCTTAGAAGCTTTCAAAAGGAAACTAGAGGAGTACATGAGAGAAAAGGGAATAGAAAGATATGCTGAAAGGCTGTGATGAGGCAGATGGAATGGGAGGGGACTCGTGTGGAGTATAAACACCAGCACAGACTAGTTGGGCCGAATGGTCTGTTTCTGTGCTGTATATTCTGAGCTGTATATTCTATGTACTTCCAATGTAATCTTAGCCAGGGCAGAAGTAGGAGCGCCACAGTTGGCCTCAGTGCCACTGGGCGAGAGAACGGTTGAATCTGCAAGGGTTTTCTCTCCTGATCTGTTCTGCAGTGATCCCTGCTGGAAGGTGAGTGTGTGAACAGGATCAGGCTCACCGGTAATACCCGCCCCCCCCCCGCCACCCACCCATGGGGAGAAGAGGCCCACAGTCTAGGCTCACGCACGAAGGACTATTTGGGCGAGTTAGGAGAGTGTGGCCGGGAAACCTACTCCAGAATGGGGTCAATGCTTTAAGAAGTGAAAGGGAGGAGGTGGAGGAGAAGTGAAGAAGGGGAAAAAGAAAGAAGGGGAAATTGGAGGGAGGAAGGGAAAAGGTGGTAGTGAAGCGAGGAGGAGAAAGGGAGGGCGAGAGGGGAGGGGGAGAAGGAGAGGGCAAGAGAGGAGGGGGAGAAAGGGAGGGCGAGAGGCGAGATGGGGAGAGCGAGAAGGGGAGGGCAAGATGGAGAGGGCAAGAAGGGGAGGGTGAGAGAGGAGGTGGAGAAGGGGAAGGCGAGAGGGGAGGGGGAGAAGGAGAGGGCAAGAGAGGAGGGGGAGAAAGGGAGGGCGAGAGGCGAGATGGGGAGAGCGAGAAGGGGAGGGCAAGATGGAGAGGGCAAGAAGGGGAGGGTGAGAGAGGAGGTGGAGAAGGGGAAGGCGAGAGGGGAGGGGGAGAAGGAGAGGGCAAGAGAGGAAGGGCGAGAGGGGAGATGGAGAGCGAGAAGGGGACAAGAAGGGGAGGGGGAGAAGGGGAGGGCGAGAGGGGAGGGGGAGAAAGGGAAGGCGAGAGGCAAGATGGGGAGAGCAAGAAGGGGAGGACGAGAGGGGAGGGGGAGAAGGGGAGGGCGAGAGGGGAGATGGGGAGAGCGAGATAGGGAGAGCGAGAAGGGGAGGGCAAGAAGGGGAGGGCGAGAAAGAGAGGCAAAGAGAGGCTGAGAGAGGAGGTGGAGAAGGGGAGGGTGATAGGGGAGGGGGAAAAGGAGAGGGCGAGAGAGGGGGGAGAAAGGGAGGGCGAGAAGGGGAAGATGAGAGGGGGGGGAGAAGGGGCGGGCGAGAGGGGGAAGATGAGGGGAGGGGGAGAAGGTAGAGGGGAGAAAATTGGCAGAAAAAGGAGAAAGGAAAATAAATGAGTGAACTTCATTCCTGTTTGCATTGCTGCGATCGATTTACTGACCATTTCTCTTCCAAATCAGCACCAGTATAGTGATGACCGATTTTGAATTTGTGAAATTGACCTGAAACTCACGAGTAAATCACTGGAAAGTGGCTTTTGCAGTTGTGTCACATCCCAGTACAGTACCCTGAGGAATTCTGCTCAGTATCAGCAGCAAGTGCAACACCAGGACACTTTATAAATATGTCAAATTCACTCATCTGCAATTCAAATAAATGGGAGATGTGTGTATATTAAAGATGCTGGGTTATTTTTTCCTGTTTTTGAAATATTTATTCTTCGTCTTTACATTCCCATCCTTTCAGGGATTGCAACATTCCCTGCCCATTGAGCCTTGGCAATCATCTGCTTCCTGGCAACTGCCCGTGACACCAGCCTCCATGTGGCGTCCCCAAGAACGCCGTCAGCCGTAGCTCAGTGGGTAGCACTCTTGCCTCTGAGGTCAGAAGGTTGTGAGTTCAAGTCCCACTAGAGAAACTTGAGCACAAAATCCAAGCTGACACTCCAGTGCCGTCTTTCGGATGAGACGTTAAACCGAGGCTGCCGTCTGCTCTCTCAGGTGGACTCATGGCACTAGTTCGAAGAAGAGCAGGGGAGTTCTCCCCGGTGTCTGGAGCAATATTTATCCCTCAACCAACATCACTTAAAAAAACAGATTATCTGGTCATTATCACATTGCTGTTTGTGGGACCTTGCTGTGCGCAAAATGGCTGCCGCGTTTCCCTACATCACAACAGTGACCACACTTTTAAAAGTACTTCATTGGCTGTAAAGCGTTTTGAGGCGTCCTGAGGTTGTGAAAGGCACTATAGAAATGCAAGCTCTTTATTTAAGGGCCAGCAGTCTATTGATTTTCTCCCTCAATGTCTAGTTTTCCAACTCACTGCCTGCTGTCAGCTCGCTCAAGTCTAGGAACTCAGTGGTGGGGATCAGACAGCCAGCATGTTGGGCCCCAGTACACAAGGCTCAAAAGCCGACTGGGTAATGTGCGTGTATGTCAACTTAATAGTTATAATAATCTGTCAAAGTCAGGTTAGGAATGCAGCCCTGCAAAAAAAACCATAAAACATCACTGCATTCCTGACCCACTTTCAAAGCAGCACTTGCAAAATGAAAGAAAAGCTGGCGAGATTCAGTAATCACCATGCTCATAGTTTTCGGTTTCACCGATCTTCACGTTCTGCCCTATTTTAAGACTCCCTTTCCCACCTTCCGCACGCAAGCCCACCACCACCCCCAGCCAAGAGGAAAGATAACCTCTGCCCAGTGTCATACTGTGATCATCCACCCAGGTGGGAACAAGTGACTCCCTTCATGGCAATACAAGGTAGGAGCAAGAAAACGCCACTCGTCCCAGGCAGCTTGCCTCCTCAGAGACCCGGCAATTTCCTTTTGAAACCTCTAAGCCAAGCCCACTTTATTTGTGCTGGAGAGCATTCATAGGAACAGGAGGAGATCATTCAGCCCTTCAAGCCTGTTCCGCCATTCAATTAGATCATGGATAATCTGTATCTTGATTCCAATTACCCATTTCATAACCCTTAATACCTTTGCCTAACTATCAATCTTGGTTTTGAAGTTTTCAATTGAACCCCAGCCTCAACAGCTTTTTGGGGAGAGTGTTCCAGATTTCCACTACCCTTTGTGTGAAGAAGTGCTTCCTGACATCACCCCTGAACGGCCTGGCTCTAATTTCAAGGGTATGATCCCTTGTTCTGGACTCCCCCTACCAGAGAAAATAATTTCTCTCTAGCTACCCTATCAAATCCTTTAATCATCTTAAACACCTCAATTAGATCACCCCTTAATCTTCTATACTCGTGGGAATACAAGCCTAGTCTATGCAACCTGTCCTCGTAATTTATCCCTTTTAGCATTTGTTTTAACAGATTAACATTTCAAAGTGTGAAGGAGCTCATTCCGTGTCTACCTTGCTCGCATCTTCTTGGGAGTACTGTGCGCAGTTCTGGTCTCCACATCACACTTAGAGCACTGAGCACAGTTCTGGTCTCCATATTATAAAAAAGATATAGAGATGACGGAGAAGGTGCAAAAACGATTTACAAGGATGATACCAGAACTGAGAGGTTATACCCATCAGGAATGATAGAACAGGCTGGGGTTCTTTTCTCTCAAAGAGTGAAGGCTGAGGGGTGACCTGATAGAGGTCTTTAAAATTATGATGAGGGTAGATGTAGAAAAGATGTTTCTACTTATGGGGAGACCATAAATATAAGATAGTCACTAATAAATCTAATAGGGAATTTAGGAGAAACTTTTTTACCCAGAGAGTGGTTAGAATGTGGAACTTGCTACCACAAAGTGTAGTTGAGGCAAATAGCACAGATGCATTTAAGGGGAAGCTAAATAAGCATATGAGGGAGAAAAGAATAGGATATACTGATCGGGTGAGATGAAGTACGGTGGTAGATATCTGCGCTCCTCCAATTCTGGCCTCGTGCGCATCCTCGATTATAATCACTCCACCATTAGCGGCCGTGCCTTCAGCTGCTGAAGCCCTAAGCTCTGGAATTCCCTCACTAAACCTCTCTTTCCGCCTTTAAGACGCTCCTTAAAACCTACCTCCATCTCCCCAAATATCTCCTGATGTGGCTCGGTGTCAAATTTTGTTTGATAACGCTCCTGTGAAGCACCTTGGGACGTTTTACTACCTTAAGGGCGCTATATAAGTGCAAGTTGTTGTTGGAGGAGGCTCGTGTGGAGCATAAACACCGGTATAGACCAGTTGGGTCGAATAGCCTGTTTCTGTGCTGCAAATTCTATGCAATTCTCTGTAAACTCTCCTGAAACTGGCACGGCAGCACCTGAGGAGCCACAGATGGCGTGAGGGGCAGCACATGGGCACAGAGTCCCATCAGGCCTCACAGAGAAAAGGGCAATCAGTGTGTGCTTTAGATGAATAATTAAAAAATAAATCTCAAGCGTTGAGGCAGGCCGCGTAGAGATGGTGATGCGATGCTCGTCCAATTAAAGGCCTTGGCTGCCAGAATAAAAGCTGCAGGCACCGTCCGCCGGTTTGCTAAAAGCTCCCTTCGTATTTAAGCAAGCTCAACGAGTAGCTTCTCCCTTCATTAGCTGTTAACGGCCCGCTCTCTGTTTGGACTGTGACATTACTTGGTGCCCGTGTAGCAGTTACTATGTCCCAGTCGCACAGAGTTAGAGGAGACCGGAATAAAATGTCTTTAGGTAGTGGGGCGAGGGGGGTCAGAACGCGGCATTCTCTAACCACCAACCGTTATTGGAGCAGATACTCTATCATCTCTTTTTGAAAGGAAATGAGATCTTTGCTTGATTAAAGACTATTAGGAGCGAGCAGGAGTGCGGGTCTAGAGTAGGTGGGTCATGCGGAGATAAACACCTGATGGGCTGAATGAGCGACCGTTCCTGTGCTGTAACATTCTACGATCCTGGGTGCTCATTACTCAATCGTCCAAGGAGACCTCCACTGTGAAACATAACTAATTACACAGGAAACCACACCAATTCTACTAGCCCCCAATCCCACATTCCAGAAGGCGCGGGTTCGGCGGCTTGCTGTGGAGAGAATGCGAAGAGGCCTCCTCGTCTTGCTCACATCCTGGAAATACTTTTTGGTTTTTGTTTGCAATATATTTTGCCCGAAGGCACCGCTTTACGTGCTGCGGTTTGGTTCCATCGGCAGCCCATAGATGTCTCGCCCAATTCTTCATACCTGAGGCTAGACAATGGGTGTTGGCAGCCTATTCAACTGTGAGTGGCATCAGAACCAACCCCCTACCTGTACCCATCAGCATTGGTAAGGATGCACTTTCTATGAAAGAATGGCTGGATAGCCATCGGGAGCTTACTGATTTCCCCGTCCGCCTCCCATCCCCACCCCCACCCCTCCCTAGTCCAGGAGTGATTGAGGCAATCACAGCACCCCAACTGCTGCTCCAGCTCAATTAGCTAACCCTGGGGACTGACCCCCAAGACCTCCCTGGTCTGCAAAGCTCACGATCTCATCAAGGCAGCACGGTGACCCCATGAACATTTTTTGATGAGTTGCATCATGTGCTTTGTTCTTCCGGAAAGTTGTGCAGATGTGGAGTTTCACGGAGTCCCAATTACAACAGAGTTCCAGTTAGAACATACTGGACAAAAGAATGTTCTGGGATCAGTTAGGGGCTCGTATACTGATGCTGTCTCACTCTGGTGCTCAATTCCCTCCCTGGCCTCGCCCCATCCTATCTCTGTAACCTCCACCAGCCCAACAACCCTCTGAGAACTCTGCATTTCTCCAACTCTGGCCTCTTGTTCGTTTCCCCCACTTCCTTCACCCCACCACTGGCGGCCGTGCCTTCAGCCACCTAGGCCCTTAGATCTGGAATTCCCTTCCTATACCTCACCGCCTCTCTGTCCTCTTTTAAGGCCCTCCTTAAAACCTAACTCTTTGACCAAGCATTTGGTCACCTGTCCTAATATCTCCTCCTTTGGCACGGTGTCAGTTTTTGCCTGACAATACTCCTGTGAAGCACCTTGAGACCATTTTCATACTTTAAAAGATGCTATATAAATGCAAGCGATTATTGAATTTCTATAGTGTCTTATTACATAATCTGAAAAACATCTCAAAGTGCTTCACAACCAATTAATTATTTTAAAGTGCAGTGATCAGTACGTAGGCACACACGGCAGACATTTTGCATACAGCAAGATCCCACAAAGAGCAGCCTGATGAAAGGCCCGATTATCAGTTTGAGGCGATGTTGGTTAAGGAAGAATGCTGGCCAGGACATTGGGTGAATTTTTACAAATAGTGTCGTAGGATCTTTTAAATGCATAGCCAGGCTGAATCCAGCTAATATGAATGCGTCAATGAACGGGCGAGTACTGAGCCCGAGGAAACTGAATCAACGTCAGCAGATTTGGCCATTAACTCAGCAGCCGTGTCATTTCAGTTGCGTTCGCACTAGTTCAATCCCTCACACTGACTCGATGAGGAACTCCTCCCGGCCACTCCCCCCCACCCCCAATGATCTCATTAGCACCCAAAAGCCAAAGACAACGCTGGCCAGACAAGAGAGGGGAAAGAAAACAATAAACCAAACAAAAAGGTTTCTGTGACTTTCATTTATACACAGCGTGCTGATGGCAAGCTTTGCACTTTAACAGATGCTACACACAAGGTAATTACACTTCATAATATTATTGGAGCCCATTATTATTACAATGGCCCCGACACAGTATAAACGCTGAGTGCTGAGCACTGTGTGAAAATGTTGCACAGCTACCAATTATTAAATCACCTTCCGACGGTATTAACACATGGCCTATTGTAAAGCCAAGATTCTCCTTGCAGCCTCCTGGATTGGCACTTGCGATTCCTTACGTGGCTACTGGCTGACCTTAGCTGCGACGCAAGTCCTTCGGGGGAGGGGCACGCAACTTCAGAGAACGTTCAGTGAAGGAGCAAGACCCGTTGGGGAAAGGTTTTGAAGATTGAAAAGAAGATGATGAGGTCCATCAACAATCAGCGAGGCCAAGCCTAGGATCTAACCTCTGAGATGGTTCGAAAGAATGGGGGAAATGTGAGAAGCCCTTTAGTTAGAGGTCCAGGGAAAGGAGGAGCGGTGGGTGTCAGAAGGAAGAAAGAAAAAACATGATGGGCAGGTGAAGCCCGAGGGCAGGTGTTGCATCCGGCCCCTGGTGAGCCACTTCAGACCAGACTGGGTCAGGCACCTGGGACAGTTCACCCCATCTTCTCAATCAGGCAATTGCATTGAATGATCAAAAGGAAAGACTTGCATTTATATAGCGCCTTTCACGACCCAAAGTACTTCACAGTCAATGAAGTACCTTTTGAAGTGTAGTCACTGTTGTAATGTAGGAAACGCAGCAGCCAATCTGCACACAGCAAGCTCCCACAAACAGCAATGCGATAATGACCAGATAATCTGTTTTATTGATGTTGGTTGAGGGATAAATATTGGCCAGGACACCGGGGAGAACTCCCCTGCTCTTCCTCAAAATGGTGCCATGGGATCTTTTACGCCCACCTGAGAGGGCCGACGGGGCCTCGGTTTAACGTCTCATCCGAAAGGCAGCACCTCCGACGGTGCTCAGCACTGCACTGGAGTGTCAGCCTAGATTATAAGTTCAAGGAGTGGGACTTGAACCCACAAACTTCTGACTCAAGAGGCATGACCGTTACCCACTGAGCCACGGCTGACATCTAAACAAAAACTGGGAAAAATGTCAGAGAGATAAAAGGGAAGGAAAAAGAAAAAGACGATTAAATGACGCAGAACCTGAATGGGAAAACCCGGGATAAACTTACGACAGATTTTTTTCCATCAGATGTTACTCATCGAGCATCTGGTATATTTAGACAATCTCCTGATCCAGGTTTAAATTGCAGCACCCAGCACAGGAGACAGGAGGACTACGAGCTGTCGAAACATGGTACCACACTGGCTCTCGATGCAAGCAGAACAAAAGAGGGGTTAAAAAAAATTAATGAAACAGTGGGGAGTGCCGGCATGTGCCGTGTCTTCCATCCCCCACTCTCCTCTCGAGCCTTTCTGTTGTCTTTTATGCTCCAGTAAAATACAATGCTCTCATCTAAATTGGATCATATTATAAAATATTCAATATGTAATTTGTTTTATCGGTGTTTCTGGTGGCTTGGAGATTTATTGCACTCGAACAACATTGCATTTTCTTGCTGCAGATATGAATTAATGTGTTATTGACCAGCGCAGTGGCTTGTGACTGAGAGCGGCGAGGGGGCCTGAGTATTTCGAGTTGTCGTCTGGCAATGCGCACAAGGTCACCAAGGGCTGCTCTGTAGGTGGGCCCCACGAGATTGCACATTAGGGCCTCTCGCCCGCTTAAAATGAAATAAAACTGGCTATCGGAAAAACGGCATTACAGTTTAATACTTGCCATCAGAAACCATTAGCCGCTGAAAGTCTCATCTAAATTGGATATTCCACTTTGTTTAAAAATGGCATACAGTTCACAAGGCATCAGAGGCAGACTCAATCAAACCAACAATGTTTTTAATGGCCCAACCCCACTTGTGGATTACGAGAAGTGAATGAAAATGTCCTGAATCGCTTTGCTCCCGCACACGGCCTCCAAAAACGCTCTTGCCATCTTTACGCTGCTTACCCCGCTGATTCAGTGAGTGGCTCGGGACCCAGAACTGGGCAGACAATGCTCGTTTTGAACAGGTTCCTCCGCCTATCTACGTGGAGGGAATCTAAAAAAAAAAATATGACGCGGCCCTCTCTCTCACTCTTCACAGCGAAGCCCACCTGAAGCAAGAGTCTAATGTAGTGCTGGGTCGGGCGGCCTTCATGTGTGGAAAGATAATGGTATTGATGGATTATGCAAAGGTTGAAACCTCCTGCTGTACTGGTGTGTAACAATTACGGCACTGATGCAAAAATGGGTGCTACATTGGCCTTTCTTGCTGAGATAGATAGACAGTATAAGACCATATAAATGCATGTTGTTGTTAAAGAAATAGATGAATTGAACCCTGGTAATATGCTTGACCTTAAATCACAAACTGTACAAGGAACTCAGGCTCAGAAGAGAAAAGGTGAACAGACTGTCTGAATGTAATGACTTTATACAGAGGACGGTGAATATATGGAACACATTGCCCATAGAGGAGAGTATCGACAAATTCGAAAGGACAGATATTTGGGCGAAGAAAGAGTCTGAGGGGTACGAGAGTGTTTCAAACTATACAAAACCGACAGCAAGACCTGCCCCCCTCGCTCCCCACCCCACCCCCTACCAAACTCTGCAACTATCCTTTCGCATCCACTGACCTTTCTGTGGAAAACATCCGGGTTCAGGAGAAGGGCAACTGTGGCAAACATTGAGTATGTTGGCTAGCGCAGTCAGGTTCATGGCAGAGACAGAAAGGACCAACTCATAATGGGCTAATTAGCCAGTCAGAGGAATGCAGGACAGGATGGAAGGTGAGCTAATGGTTGATGAAGGGATGCAGAGGAAAATGGGACCACGTACTGGACTAGGAAAGACGATCTTGGCCCATATAGTCGATCCCAATGTCTAGGGGAAAAAAAACCCACATCCCACAAGACTCCTCGTTCCTCTCTATCAAATTTATTGACAGGTACTTATCCAATTCCCTCATCGAGTTTGCTGATATAATTGGTCCGCACTGTCTCCCTGGGCATCTCATTCCACACATTCACCACCCTCTGCGTCAAGTAGTTAAATCTAAACGGTCTTTTCATCCTTCCTGCTAAGTTTGAGGCTACGGCCTCTTGTAGAATCTGTGACTGTGTTAAACACATTGACGTTTATCTTGTCAATATCCTTTAGGTTCTTGAATGAATCTATCTAGAGGCCTGAAATCAAATCTGCCATTTTTGGCTTGTTGGTTGAGGCACAAACAGTTCAAAGGAACTGGACTGGGACATTCACGGCCAATTAGGGTTACCAGAACTTTTCTTACTTTAAAAACGTTGCTGGGAATCGGAGGTCAGTGATCGGGGTGCTAAAATCCGCACTCGTCATGCCTGGCTGGGATTAATGCACGTGGGCAGTGTGACTTCCTGTCTGCTTGCGCATTCCCGATTGTAATTGCTCCCCCATTGGCGGCCGTGCCTTCAGCTGCCTGGGTCCTAAGCTCTCTAATTCCCTCCCTAAACCTCTCCGCCTCTCTCTCCTCCTTTAAGACGCTCCTTAAAACCGACCTCTTTGACCGAGCTTTTGGTCACCTGTCCCAATATCTCCTTATGTGGCTCGGTGTCAAATTTTGTTTGATAACGCTCCTGTGAAGCGCCTTGGGACGTTTTACTACCTTAAAGGCGCTGTATAAATACAAGTTGTTGCTGTTGCTTGCCCTGCACCAACAGGTAGAGATACCTGCGGAATGTTCCAGATTCAGCTGAGAGACAGTGCTCGCAAACCAGGTTAAATTTTATTTTTAAGGTAAGGCCTTGGAGAGGGTGCAGGCAGATTTACTAGAATGGTACCAGGGATGAGGGACTTCAGTCATGTGGAGAGACTGGAGAAGCTGGGATTGTTCTCCTTAGAACAGAGAAGATTAAGAGGAGATTTAATAGAGGTGTTCAAAATTATGAAGGGTTGTGATAGAGTAAATAAGGAGAAACTGTTTCCACTGGCAGGAAGGTCGGTAACCAGACAACACAGATGAAAGAGAACTGGCAAAAGAACCAGAGGGGAAATGAGGAGAATTTTTTTTTTACCCAGTGAGTTGTGATAGAAACATAGAAAAATAGGAGCAGGAGTCGGCCATTCGGCCCTTCGAGCCTGCTCCGCCATTCAATATGATCGTGGCTGATCCTCTATCTCAATACCATATTCCTGCTCTCTCCCCATACCCCTTGATGCCTTTTGTGTCTAGAAATCTATCTCTCTCCTTCTTAAATATATTCAGTGACTTGGCCTCCACAGCCTTCTGTGGTAGAGAATTCCACAGGTTCACCACCCTCTGAGTGAAGACCTTTCTCCTCATCTCAGTCCTAAATGTCCTAACCCGTATCCTGAGACCCCTCGTTCTAGATCCCCCAACCAGGGGAAACATCCTCCCTGCATCCAGTCTGTCTAGCCCTGTCAGAATTTTATACGTTTCAATGAAATCCCCTCTCATTCTTCTAAACTCTAGTGAATACAGGCCTAGTCGACCCAATCTCTCCTCATGCGACAGTCCTGCCATCCCAGGAATCAGTCTGGTGAACCTTCGCTGCACTCCCTCTATGGCAAGTATATCCTTTCTTCGGTAAGGAGACCAAAACTGCACACAGTACTCCAGGTGTGGTCTCACCAAAGCCCTGTAGAACTGTAGTAAGACATCCTTGCTCCTGTACTCAAATCCTCTTGCAATGAAGGCCAACATACCATTTGCCTTCCTAACTGCTTGCTGCACCTGCATGTTTGCTTTCAGTGACTGGTGTACAAGGACACCTAGGTCCCTTTGTACATCAGCATTTCCCAATCTATCACCATTTAAATAATACTCTACCTTTCTGTTTTTCCTACCGAAGTGGATAACTTCACATTTATCCACGTTATACTGCATCTGCCATGTATTTGCCCACTCACTCAACTTGTCTCAATCGCCTTGAACCCTCTTTGCATCCTCCTCACAACCCCACCTAGTTTCATGTCGTCAGCAAACTTGGAAATATTACATTTGGTTCCCTCATCCAAATCATTGATATATACTGTGAATAGCTGGGGCCCAAGCACTGATCCCTGTGGTACCCCACTAGTCACCGCCTGCCACCCCGAAAAAGACCCATTTATTCCTACTCTCCGTTTCCTGTCTGTTAACCAATTTTCAATCCATGCCAGTATATTACGCCCAATCCCATGTGCTTTAATTTTGCACACTAACCTCTTATGTGGGACTTTATCAAAGGCCTTCTGAAAATCCAAATATACCACATCCACTGGTTCTCCCTTATCTATTCTACCAGTTACATCCTCAAAAAATTCCAGTAGGTTTGTCAAACACGATTTCCCTTTCATAAATCCATGTTGACTTTGTCTAATCCCGTTGCTATTTTCTAAGTGTCCTGTTATCACATCCTTTATAATAGACTCTAGCATTTTCCCTACTACTGATGTTAGGCTAACTGGTCTGTAGTTCCCTGTTTTCTCTCTCCCTCCTTTTTTAAATAGTGGGGTTACATTTGCTACCCTCCAATCTGCAGGAACGGTTCCATAATCGATAGAATTTTGGAAGATGACAACCAATGCATCCACTATTTCCATGGCTACCTCTTTTAGTACTCTGGGATGCAGATTATCAGGCCCTGGGGATTTATCGGCTTTCAGTCCCATTAATTTCTCCAGCACTATCTTTTTACTAATACTAATTTCCTTTAATTCTTCCTTCTCACTAGACCCTTAGTTCCCTAGCATTTCTGTGAAGTTATTTATGTCCTCTTCCGTGAAGACAGAACCAAAGTATTTGTTTAATTGCTCTGCCGTTTCCTTGTTCCCCATTATAAATTCTCCCGTTTCTGACTGTAAGGGACCTACATTTGTCTTCACTAATCTTTTTCTTTTTACATACTTGTAGAAACTTTTACAATCCGCTTTTATGTTCCTTGCAAGTTTACTCTCATACTCTATTTTTCCCCTCTTAATCAATCTCTTGGTCCTTTTTTGCTGAACTCTAAACTGCTCCCAATCCTCAGGCTTGCTACTTTTTCTGGCAACTTTATATGACTCCTCTTTGGATCTAATACGATCCTTAATTTCTTTTGTTAGCCATGGTTGGGCTGCTTTTCCTTTTGTGTTTTTGCGCCAGAAAGGAATGTATTGAAATTCATGCATTCGTTCCTTAAATATTAGCCATTGCCTATCCACTGTCATGCCTTTGATCTGGAATGCGCTGCCTGAAAGGGCGGTGGAAACAGATTCAATAGTAACTTTCAAAAGAGAATTGGATAAATACTTAAAAAGGATAAATTTGTGGGGCTATGGGGAAAGAGTAGGGAGGGGAGGGGGGGGGAGAAGTGGGACTAATTGGATAGCTCTACCAACGAGCTGGCACTGGCACGATGGGCCGAATGGCCGCCTTCTGTGCTGCAAGATTCTACGATATATTTTTTTCTTGCCAACTTTCGTCCCATCTCTCCTGAAGCTGCCAAATCTTGTTGGGGTACCAGGTACCAGTTCCACTGGCATCATTGTACTTCACCCAATGGTGCGAGGCTGGACAGGCAATTCGACCAAGGGAGGAAGGAGGCGGGGTATCACAGCCCAATCACTCCTAGCCGCATAATCTAAAAACAGATGCACTTTCCAGTAGGGATCGCTCTATAGCGAACCTTGGCTTGGTTTTCCTTTAGGGGAATTGAACGCGGGATCTTACTGGTCTGTACGGCTAAGCTCGCAGGGCCATCGCGGGAACTGACTGCGGCTGTTTTCAATCCATTAGCTGCAGTTGTAGTCACTGCTTTCATCCGACGATTGTACGTTTCTTCAATTATTTAAGGCGGATTTCTATTACTCTCTGCGCATCGCCGTAGGTCACGAGTTCACCAAACACTAGCGGGCTGGATCAAAGTGCCGTGGATCACAGGAGAAACACTCAACCATCTGTGCACGTTTGCTGCTGCGTCCAGCTATCTGAGACTGTGCATCTGCCTCTGTGTAAATGTGCACTCTCGATGCTAATACGACCTCATTAAAGCATAATGCATGCAGATTCGAAGCTGTTCTTTAGGCCCTCCCACCGACCTCCGAACCCCACCAGGTAGCAACTGTTCAGATAATGGAATGTAACTGGAATAAAAAAAAGCCTCGCGCTTCCCTCACAGGCTGCAACAAGCTGAGTGAATGTGGCTCTAGAGGAGGATGTTATCGAACTGGCTCACATAAAACCCAAAACATTTCGAGTTTTATTTGTGTGAAAAACGTTAGAACTCTTTTTCACGAGGACAATGAGATTGCTGGGAAGCTCATGAACAGCACCCAGATCAGAAGTGAACTTACGCTCAAGATGCTGCTGCACTTCAATTTTTTTAAACCATTTAATATCTTTATGAACTTCACTGAGTTCACTGTGTTTGTGTGCGTGTACGTTTTTTTTAACAGTGCTGTTAGCTGTGGCTCAGTAGCGCCCTTGCCTCTGAGTCAGAAGGTCGTGGGTTCAAGTCCCACTCCAGAGAGTTGAGCACAAAAACCTAGGCTGACGCTCCCAGTGCAGTGCTGAGGGAGTGCTGCACTGTCAGAGGTGTCGTCTTTCGGATGAGATGTTAAACTGAGGCCCCGTCTGTTCTCTCAGGTGGACGTAAAAGATCTCATGGCACTATTTTGAAGAGCAGCAGGGGAGTTCTCCCCAATGTCCTCGGGCCAATATTTATCCCTCAAACAACACCACAAAAACAGATCATCTGGCCATCATCACATTGCAATTCGTGGGAGCTTGCTGTGCACATTTGGCTGTTGCGTTTCCTACATTACAACAGTGACTACACTTCAAAAAGTACTTAATTGGCTGTAAAGTGCTTTGGGACATCCGGTGGTCGTGAAAGACTTGCATTTCTATAGAGCCTTTCTTTCTAATACTAAGAGTATGTAACCTTTTCCCTTTTCCTGACTCTCTCTCTCTCACTGACTCTCTCTCTCTCTAGAGCAGATGAGCTTCCCAGGCCTCAGTGCATTTCGCCCCCGAGTGCTCGTCAGTTAGTTAACGACTAACTAGTGACTATTTTCTTTGAGGTGTGAAGCTCAGGTACATGGGGTCTCATTGGGGGTTGAGACTCAGGAGATGGCACACCTGGAAATTATTACCTAAAAACAGCGACTACACTTCAAAAGTAATTCATTGACTGTGAAGCACTTTGGGTCGTCCTGAGGATGGAAAGACACTATATAAATTGAAAGTTTTTTCTTTATTTAATGCAGTCCCTACTGCTTACAGCAGGCGTGTTGGTGTTAACGCGATTTGTCCGCTATACGCGATGGATGGTAAAACCAAAAAGTTAAGTAATCAACAGGAATCTCACTTCGCAACCGCCTCTCCTAATTGTTAGCAGTTACATCCAGAATCTCATCATTAAGGTAATCGGACTGTAACCAGGAGCGAACAGCTGATTGAAACTGCTAGAAATTCCAGGAGACCACAGTGATTATGATGCACATCGATCACTGCACCAATCACGATCTCAGCCCATTACACACAGACATTAACTAATTCAGATCGCTCTTTCAAAGAGCCAGCACAGGCACGATGGGCCAATTGGCCTTCTTCTGTGCTGTATCATTCTATGACTCTATGGGGTAGAAATTAGGTCGCGCCCCATTTGGGGCGCAAATATCGTCCGGACGCAAATATTAGCGCCTGGCGCTAAATATCGGCACTGACAGGAAACTTCACTTTTACCGCCCCGGGAGGTGAGTGGAGCGCTAAAGCAGGCGCTGCACACCTCTCTTAAGGCGCAAAGGCCGAGCAGTGAGGCGCTACCTCAGAGCGCTGGCGATGCTCATGTAATGTCAGTCAGCAATGGAACACACACACAATGGCACGGGCCAGTTCTTAAAGGGGATGGTTAATCTTGCTTTCCATCCACATCCTGTTCATTGCAGCCTTGAATCTCGGCCTGGAGAGACTTGCACATCAAATGTGCTGGAAAGAACAATGGAGAGTACCACGCAAAGAGCTCAGAGTGCAGCTCCCACAGTCTCTGCTAAATCGATACAAGGAATGGCAAATCAAAATGAACCTGCAAAGTGCTGCTCAGTACCCAAAACTCCTTCACACAACGTTGAATCTCTCCAGAAGTCTCTCCCTCTCTCTCTCAGAATGCGTAGTTCAAAAATGCCACCAACAATAAAAGACAGGAAGAGGCCCCCTTTAAATAGCGCCCCCCCCAGCCCCACAGCGATTGATAGCGTTCCAGTCTTCTGGTCGTTGGAAGCGCCAGGCGGTAAGGCAGGGGGCGCCACTCAATTTCCGCTACGGGGCGCCACAAGGGCGTTGCACCATGGAATGACGTCACAATCTGCGCGCGCAGGTGGTCGCAGCGGTAAGTTTTAGCGCCGCCGCACAATCTCAAGTTAAGTTCTCGAGCGGCGCAAACATCGCTGCACCCGGGCGTTCGCGGCTTTGCGCCCCATTAGCGCCCTCTTAAGGCGCTAACGGGAGGCGCAACCAAGTGAATTTTTACCCCTATACCTTTGTAATTTCTGCCCAGAGCCCTTCATTATCCTTTAACCTCGAGGACTTTTGCAATGGTCAAAGATCAACTTGAACCCAAATACCTTCAATAGCAAATTGTGCACCAAATGCACCTCTTTCTAGAGGTGTTAAGTTCTTGTTAACAAATATAGCCATACCTCCTCCTTTCTGGCATTCCTCCTGTATCCCTTAAAGCCCATGAATTGGATTTCTGGTCCATCATTAATTACCCACCCCTTGCTATCCCACCCACTTTCAGATTGTGGGTTAAAGAAGATAAAGAGTGCCATGAAATATATTACATTCATCAATCATACAAAACTTCCTCAAAAAAACAATAGCTGAGAAAAAGACTGGATAGAGACAGAAGACAGAGGCTCCGATCTATTGGAATCACAGGTTAATGCCAACCCAGAGGCAATTTGCTCAATCCAATCCATAACACAGCTGACGTAAGTTATACACCAAATTCTGCAGATAACAAGAGGATAATTAATTCTGTGTGCTTTGGGCACAGTACTGCATTCTGCAGCAAGCCTTGGGAATAGAGGCACCAGAGATGGCCCTGTATTCAATCTCCAGCCTGTGCTAGCATAGCCGTGACCTCAATCACGGCAGGAATTAGGGACGGTACAATTGGGTTGGTGAGGGGTCCCCAATACTGACTGCTGGAAAGTGAGCGTTGGATGATGACAGAGTCAGGTTGGATTTGATAATTGCTCCTGTGAAGCCCCTTGGGACGTTTCACTACATCACTACTGAGTCAGAAGGTCGTGGGTTCAAGCCCCACTCCAGAGACTTGAGCATAAAAAACTAGGCTGACACTCCAGTGCAGTGCTGAGGGAGTGCGTCACTGTCAGAGGTGCCGTCTTTCGGATGAGACGTTAAACCGAGGCCCCGTCTGCTCTCTCAGGTGGACGTAAAAGATCCCATGGCACTATTTCGAAGAAGAGCAGGGGAGTTCTCCCCAGTGTCCTGGCCGATATTTATCCCTCAAACAACATCACAAAAACAGGTTGTCTGGCCATCATCACATTGCAGTTTGTGGGAGCTTGCTGTGCACATTTGGCTGCCGCGTTTCCTACATTACGACAATGACTACACTTCAAAAAGTACTTCATTGGCTGTAAAACGATTTGGGATGTCTGGTGGTTATGAGAGGCGCTATATAAATGCAAGTCTTTCTTTATTAAAGGCGCTATATAAATGCAAGTCTTTCTTTCTTAAAGACGCTATATAAATGCAAGTTGTTGCTGTATGCCATTATAAATGTGCACATGAAAAATGACATGACACAAAATTGTGACAAACTCATGGCAACAGGAAGTCAAACGGCAGAGAGGAAGTGCACGCAGACGCAAGATTTTTAATTCACAGGCAGAAAAGAAATGGAGATAGGACACTGGGACAGGATACTGGGCCTCGTCCACAACCCACCATCTGATGAGGTCCTGATCTCAGTCCTGCGCCCTGGGGAGATGCTGAACAGTGGCCAGCCACTTCCTTACAGGGAAGATGTGACCTCTGGGCCTCTCACTCATGCATTAATGGAAGTTGTTGTTGTTTGAAGAGTTGGAAGGTTCAACTTGGCAACTCCCTATATGGAGAGCTCTCAATCTTGTTTGTATGGTCAGATGGAGGCTTCAGAGTACAGGCTCAACACTAACCTCGAAGGGAACTCGGTCCCCTTACTCCCCCACGCACCTCCCCAGTCAAGATTCTCGAGAGATGGTTAGGGAAACTTTCATGGGGGGAGGTGAAGTCGCAGAAAAAACACCCCAAAATAAGGAGTAGGAGAAAGAAGAAAGGGAAAATATGAAAGTGATGCAGGGGCCAAACAAGCAGCCTGTTAGGAATATCCATCAAGTTATGTGAAATATGAAAATGATAAGCCATGATATGGGTGCCCATAGGGGACAAATACTTCTTTTCCCAGTCTCCAGATGCATCGATCATCAAGAAAATTGAAGCTGCACGTCGCTGAGAGGGAGCCATACCACTGATTTACACTAACCCTTTCCAGAGAAACCGCATAAAGCAGTCCCTTTACTGTGACCTCTGATAGAACTCACTTTTTATGGCTGCCTCAATAATGGAGAAACTAAATCTCGAACACCCTTTTCCTTAAGGTAGCTCATGTAATAAATCCTGTTGTTCAATTGCAGCTCCCAGAGTTTCACAGAGCGGATATCTACTGCAGCTGACCGACAGTGTGCCCCCGTCTGGCAACGCCTGGATTTTTAAATTCTCATCCTTGTTTTCAAATCCCTGCATGGCCCTCGCCCCTCCCTATCACTGTAACCTCTTCCAACCCTCTGAGATCTCTGCACTCCTCCAATTCTGGCCTCTTCCGCATCCCTGATTTTCATTGCTCCACCATTGGCGGCCGTGCTTTCAGCTGCCTGGGCCCTAAGCTCTGGAATTTCTTCTGTCATCTGTCCTAATATCTCCTTATCTGGCTTGATACCAAATTTTGTTTGGTAACACTCCTGTGAAGCGCCCTGGGACGTTTTACTCCATTAAAGGCGCTGTATAAATGCAAGTTGTTGTTGTTGTATGTGTGGGGAACAATCTGACCAAGCAGATATAGTCAGAACAAAAGGAAGCTATTTTGGCCCATCAAGTCCACTCAACCAACCATGGATCATCATCCTTTCATTGACTCCACTTTTCTGAGGGAAAATTCTGTATAAATAATCCCTGATTCCTAAATATTCATCCCATCATCAAGTTGCCACTATTCATCTCTGGCCTGGTGTCTTCCAAACAATGCTCTTACCCCAAAGCACAGGAACCATTGGGTCCTGTGGTGTACTTGATCATCTCAGTCTATGCCACACACAATAATCACACACAACCTTGGAGGAACTCACAGGGCACTGCGCTGCCTTTAGTTTGGAGACCACATTAACCCACTTTTTGGCAACCGGGCACTGAATCTGTTCAAATGGCCATCTAGTGGGACTAAACTGTCTGGGTTGTTCAGTAAAATTATTTCAGGCAAATTCAATCTAGTTAATCCCATACAAGGTCTATGAGGCTGTTAAGAAAATAACCGAAGGAGAGTAATGAATGAACTGAAACCACTGGCAGTCAGTTCACTCCAGTCCTGACCTGTAACAACTGCTTGAGGAGACCTTCTATCACATCTCCAGCTGCATATGTTCATCACAAGATAGATAGAGATGAGCAAGGCCGTTCAACCGTTCTTGGCTCTTCTGTCCTTAAAAAAATTCCTTAGTTTCCCCATCATAGCATGAATGACTAAGGGCTGGATTTTGTCAATGGGGACGCGTTGGGGGCGGGACTGCTGGTTGTCGGGTTTCAGTCTCGCCCCCAACGACATCCGGCCAACCCACGCTATTTTCCCTTGATTGACCTTGTTAAGCCCGCCCTGCGGGCTTAGCAGGCCAATTAAGGGAAAGCCGGTGACAGAGGACGTCAGCGTATGACGTTTCATCTGTCAAAAATTTGAGAAGCTGTCAAACACTGACAATCTCTGTTCTAAGGTGAGTCCTTGTACTGAAGACTCACCAAACCTCTCTCCTTAGCAGAAATCAGATGGCTGCTGCATCTGAGAATGCAGCAGCCATTCTGTCATCTCTGCCATTGAGATGAGGAGCCTCCGGATTCCCAAGGGTTGAAGCCTGCAGGAAGAAACAAAGGTAAGTAAACTTTTTCTAACACTTTACACTCACCTCTCATACTTACCTCTCCACACTTGCACCCATCACTCACCTCCACAGCGGACTTTTCGATCCCTCTCACCCCGCAGACCCACTGCTCGCCTCGTTGACCCTGGCGAGGTTCGCAGCCATCGGGAAGCCGGGTAAAATGTGGGTAAAATGGGGCTAAGCCTCTTAACTGCCTGTTAACTACCTGTTAACAGGCAGTTAATTGGCTGTAATTCCCTTCCCACCTTGAGGAGACGGCTCCATGCGCGAATCGGGGACCCGCCTCCCGGGAAAATGGCACGGAGGCGGGTTGGGAGCGGGTTCGGTACCCGCT
This sequence comes from Squalus acanthias, assembly GCA_030390025.1. Taxonomy (NCBI): domain Eukaryota; kingdom Metazoa; phylum Chordata; class Chondrichthyes; order Squaliformes; family Squalidae; genus Squalus; species Squalus acanthias. The sequence goes on from CM059448.1 coordinate 5,680,951, forward strand.
CCCAGTTTCTGCCATTTTCACGGCAGTCCCACCTCCATACCCGCTTCCCCAGGGCTGGCAAAATTCCCCCCTAAGGTTTTAATCTCCATTACCATTAGTCTGTTCTAAGCCTTTGTATGAACAGAGATGGGGATGAACTGAAAATGACATGAGGTGGTTAGGACATGAAAAAGCCATTATCGCATCTCACCCCATCAATAAGTCAACTTAAGGGACCCAACTTGGGCTATTTTCGTCTCCTTCCAGTCCACCTCCAAACTCATTCCCCTCTACTACGTTGAATCAGGAAAAAGAACAATAAGAACAGGAGTAGGCCATTCAGCCCCTTGAGCCTGTTCCACCATTTAATTAGATCATGGCTGATCTGTATTTAACTCCATCCACCTGTCTTGGTTCCATTCCCTTTTCAAATGCTTCATTGCGTCTGCCTTCACTGTGCAAGGTGGCAGTCTATTCTGTAGGGTAACAGTTCAATGTGTGAGATAGGCCAGTCCTTGGGCTGTGTTCTCCCAAGACCACATTACAAGGGCTTCCTTCACTCACGATCCTGTCCTCCTGGTTCTATGAGTTGCCTCAGGACTTTTTTCTTCCAGTTTTATTTTATTCTTTACGATAGCTAAATACTGCGGATGCTGGAAATCCGAAATAACAACAGAAAACGCTGGAAAAACTCAGCAGGCCAGGCAACATCCGTGGAGAGAGAAACAGAGTTAACGTTTCAGGTCAAAGACCTTTCGTCAGAACTGGAAAAAAGCAGGAAATGAAATAGATTTTAAAGCAAGTTTAGGGCTGGGGAAATAGGGGAGGGGATGAAAGAACAAAAGCGAAGGTCAGTGATAGGATGGAAAACAGGAGAGATTAAGAGACATTGAGAGATATTCAAGGCAAGAGGAGGTGGAAATGGGACAGGTTGAGGAACAAAGGATGGCTCAGATGAAGTGTGAATTGCGCTGGCAGAATGAAAGACAGCTGCCATGTGGGAGGGAAGAAAAAAAGGCCAAAAAAAAGTGTGGATAAAAAAAAAATATATATATATGTGATCAGGGCCGGGGTTATGATCTGAAATTGTTGAACTCTATGTTGAGTCCAGAGGGCTGTGAAGTGCCTAATCGAAAGATGAGGTGCTGTTCCTCGAGCTTACGCTGAGCTTCCGTGGAACAATGCAAGAGGCCGAGGACGGTGAGGTCTTTACTATCCCCTCCTTCCCCAAAGGCCCACAGCCTCCAAGCGCCTGACCCAAGCAGCCATTCTTCATGTGTGAGGGTATCAAAAGTGAACCCGATCTCGTCTTCAGTTGACATCTGCGCACACATTCACTTTCGAGCAACTTTCCTTTGTGATCTGGGTATCACTGGATAGCCAGATCACGGTAGCTTTCAGGAACAGGAAACTCTAGTTGATTCTTCCCCTCCCTATCCCAGCGGCACGGATATGCTAATGTTGGCACACCCCCTCACCCAGTGCTGCCCCAGCTGAGGTCAGCTAACTCAACATAGATCGAGGAATCTTTCCTCATGGTGTTAGGAGCTGAGACCCTTCCCTAACCAAACTCTTACAGGAAGGTTGTCATGCGAAACCGGTGACACGTGGGCTTGTGATTCTTTCCTACGTCACATAGTGCAATTCTTTAGAAAATACTGCATCAGCTCAAGTGCAGCAGACTTAAAAACAGTTCCCTCCGCAGCGGGGCTTCACCAACAAAGAATAGGCTCGCTGACTACCTTTCGCCTGTCTGTGTTTAATGATGGAATGTTTTAACCGAGGTAACACACTGAGTCAAAGATTAGCGACGTTGTGAAATATAAAGCCTCGAACTCAAACTCACAGACCCATTTATGCATCCTACAAGCGCTGTGGAAGGGTGGCAAGTGATGTAGGGAGGGGAGGAACAGGCCGACATATGGTTTATCATTGCACAGTGCAGTGACAAGAGCCGGTCCCCACTGAACTCTTGCAGAGAAAAAAAAAACGAACGTTTCTAATTTTAGACGAGTTCAATATTTTGTGACAAATACCAGATAGCAGGGATGCAGAATACAGCATAAAATGTCTGCTCATCTGAAGTAAATATAAAAACAAGCCATTCACACACTGCTCATTTAAACTGACAGCAGCAAATGTTTGGCACGCGAGAAGCCATTTAAGAATTGCTTCCAGGGCTGCCGTTTTTATTTTTGGCCATGCATTAAGCAAACTTCGTGTGGGCAGCAAGTACCTTCTGGCAACTAACGGGACCCAGATCACGAAGGAGAGTCGCAACGTTACGTGACCCCAGAGGCGATAATACCGGACTGCAGGCTGAGAAATTGTTCTTGGAACTGATCACAGGAGGGACCAGAGCAAGGTAGCTGGTGCGATCCACCAGAGATGCTACAATGACACACTGACCAGGAATGTTCCTTATAACCTGTCGAGAGCTTTAGTACAGGTAAGTGAATTGTGAATTTCACTAACTTTTGTTGGGGGGTGAGGGGGAGGTGAAGGATGCATTTTGGGGAAGAATTCTTTCACTGGACAAATGATTTGGTTACAGAGGTTTCTTATGTCTGGCTGTTGCAGCACTTGGAGTATATTTATGAAAATCTATTCTGTTACTTCCAGCACAGTGATAAACACTATGGCCTGGATTTTGCGGTGGTAATGACGACAAAATTGTCAGCGTTCGCCATCATTACCCCTCTGAAACTGAAAGCAACTTAGCGCAGGATTTAGCGCATGCGCAGTTAACCGCAGAAATCCAGAAGTTGCGGTCAGTCATTCCGTGCTCCGCCACAGGTTGTGCAGTGCAACTCCCCAGAGCTGGCAATCAATTCAAATCACACTGAAGGACAAAAATTTCTATTGCGCTGAAATATCGCTGATAAACCCCACCCCCCCCCCACCCACAAAAAAGTTAAGCCTTGTTAAAAGTGGTGTAACTGGGTTTTTAACGGCGTATTGACTGCTGAACAACAGATCTGGCCCTGAAAACTAATTTTATATTTGTGGAATGTCAAATTTTTCCATTAATATGATTAAGAATTACATGGTTTTTAAAATAATATATATATTTTAAAGTTTGTTTATGATATATCAGCTTCTACCTTAATCCTATGTGTAAGTCCCAATCTTTATTTCGCTTTCTGAAAAATTTATAAAAAGTAAATTAGAATCTGTGCATTTTACTTCCTGGTTTGCTGTCTGTGAGAATTCTTCAATGTGATTGGCTGCTCAGCCTGCTTGATGACACCACTGTTGCTGGGGGCTGGAGATTCGCTTGATTTGACGCGAGATGCAAACTAAGGTCGGGGAGAGCTCAAATACACGCCACAGAGATCGCTAGATATTTGTGGGCAGCTTTCTTCGAGGTCAGCGGCGAGCGCCATCGCTTCCCCGCTGAGCGCAAACTCCAGGCCATTCTGTTCTTATGGCCCAGCTAAACATGTCCAAGAGGGTAAATCTGCACAAAAACATTTACAATGTCACTACACATAGTGACCAGAGGAATTCTATGGACACTCTATTAGGGTGGGAGTAGAGGGTACGCTTGAAATGGCCCTCCCAGTGATTGGAAGACTACCCCCTCTTCGACCTGCTTCTGCTCGCAAGACAGAAGTAGCAGACGCCGTCAAGCTTCAGCTCCTTGACATGATACCCCACCTCCCCGTCCCGACACCCCAACCCGACGTAAGCGCCCCATCTGAATTCAAATGACGCAAGGGCCCATGGTATCAAAGGCTGACTTGTGCACAATGGCCCTTGGCCTCTCAATGCATCCAGCTGACTTTCCACTAGACAGCAGTGGGAGCCCCTGGTTGAATTTTCCCGTTTCTAGCCCAGGGACACAGAGACTAATTGGAATGCCTCCTACTGCCAGCCAGGTTAAGAGCAGTCAACCCAACACAGACCAGTGATCCAACCTGGCAATTATCCTCCGGGGCTGCATGCTCGTAACCAACCCTGTTTGGGCGCTGCTTTTTCAATTCAGCCATGATCTGACTGAATGGGTGAACAGGCTCGAGGGGCTGAATGGCCTACTCCTGTTCTTATGTTCCATTCCTGATTCAACAAAGTAGAGGGGAATGAGTTTGGAGCCAGACTGGAAGGAGACGAAAATAGCCCAAGTTGGATCCCTTAAGTTGACTTATTGATGAGGTGAGATGCGATGATGGCCTTTTCATGTCCTAACCACCTCATGTTGTTTTCATCTCTGTTCATACAAAGAATTAGAACAGACTAATGTTAGAGTAATGGAGGTGAAAACCTTAGTCATTCAAGAGCCTGTTGGATGCTATGATGGGGAAACTAAGAATTTTTCTTTTGAAACCAAGAAGGGTTGAATGGCCTTGCTCATCTCTATCTGTCTTGTGATGAACGTATGCAGCTGGAGATGAGATGGGAGGTCCGGACTTCACTCACTGAAGTATCACGGAAGTGCTCAGCCTGACTCGCTGAGGGTGCGGATGAGATTGGACAGAGACCTGCATCCTAACTCACTATGGCGCCTCTAGTTTTACAGATTCCTAAACATTTTAAGGAATCTCATTTGGTAGCATTTTATAGCAAAGTCTTCTCTATCTAAATGAGAAGAGGCACAATTGGCAAAATTAGTTTGCTGTGATCACCAAGGTGCTGGGGAAGAGCGCATGAGGTGTCAGCCATGGCTCAGTGGGTCACACTCTCACCTCTGAGTCAGAAGGTCGTGGGTTCGAGTCCCACTCCAGAGACTTGAGCACAAAAATCTAGGCTGACACTCCAGTGCAGTACTGAGGGAGCGCTGCACTGTCAGAGGTGCCATCTTTTTCGGTTAAACCGAGGCCCCGCCTGCTCTCTCCGGTGGACATAAAAGATCCCATGGCACTATTCGAAGAAGAGCAGGGGAGATCTCCCTGGTGCCCTGGCCAATAATTATCTCTCATCCAACACCTAAAACAGATGACCTGGTTATTTATTTCATTGCTGTCTGTGGGATCTTGCTGTGTACTGATTGGCTAATGTATTTCCCGACATTACAACAGTGACTACGCTTCAAAAAGTACTTAATTGGCTGTGAAGCGCTTTGGAACGTCCCGAGGTCGTGAAAGGCATTGTATAGATGCAAGTTCTTTCATTTTTTCTTTAACTATACCCGACGCTGACATTGAGAGCTCACGGGTCAGCTACAGCACAGCCAGCTGCTCAGTAAAGCTCCCATTACCCCAGCGATCATTCCCGAGTCTCCGCCACGAATCTCAAACGAGCGTTCCCCTGCTGGACCAGTGAGAACTTCTCCATTCTCCACACCAGCTCATTAGTGCTGACTGACCGCGTAAAAAGAAAGACTTGCATTTATATAGCGCCTTTCACGACCACCGGACGTCCCAAAGCATTTTACAGCCAATGAAGTACTTTTGAAGTATAGTCACTGTTGTAATGTAGGAAACGCAACAGCCAATTTGCGCACAGCAAGCTCCCACAAACAGCAATGTGATAATGGCCAGATAGTCTGTTTTAGTGATGTTGTTTGAGGGATAAATATTGGCCAGTACACCGGGGAGAACTCCCCTGCTCTTCTTTGAAATAGTGCCATGGGACCTTTTACATCCACCTGAGAGAGCAGACAGGGCCTCAGTTTAACGTCTCATCCGAAAGACAGCACCTCCGACAGTGCAGCATTCCCTCAATACTGCACTGGTGTGTCAGCCTAGATTTTTGTGTTCAAGTCTGTGGAGTGGGACTTGAACCCACAATCTTCTGACTCAGAGGCAAGAGTGCTACCAACTGTGCCACAGCTGACACTACTACTGTATAGTAACCCCCTCCAACTCTACACTCACGTGAGCTTTGCCACTTAAACCCATTTCACTCAGGGTCCTGAACAGTCTTCAGACAGAGCATAGGAACAGGAGTAGGCAATTCAGCCCCTCGAGCCTGTTACGCCATTCAATGAGATCATGGCTGATCTGCATCTTAACTCCATCCACCCGTCTTGGCTCCATATCATTTTATACCCTTGTCTAGCAAAAATCTATCGATCACTGATTTAAAATTATTAATTGAGCTAGCAGCTCCTGCTTTTTGTGGGAGAGAGTTTCACCCTTCTAACACCCTTTGCGTGAAGTGTTTCCTAACTTCTCTCCTGAATAGTTTGGCTCTGATTTTAAGGTTATGTCCCCTTGTCCTAGACTCCCCTCACCAGCGGAAAAAGTTTCTCTCAATCTACCCTTTCAAAATTCTAAAAACCTCAATCAAATCACCCCATTAACCTTCTATATTCCAGGGAATACAAGCCTAGTTTATGTAATCTCTCCTCATAATCTAACCCTTGGAGCTCTTGGTAACATTCTGGTGAACCTGCGCTGCACTCCTTCCAAGGCCACTATATCCTTTCTAAGGTGTGGTGCCCAGAACTGTACGTAGTACTCCAGATGTGGTCTAACCAGGGCTTTGTATAGCTGTAGCAATACAGCGGAGAAAAGCCCTCTGGTGTGTTAACACGGCCTGGAACTGACCTGGCGGCCCAGGGATGAAAGCAAAGTGTTTAATGCTGATTCACCCAGTCCCCATGCAAATTCCTAACATAAATATACAGACGATAGGCTCGTCTTTATAATTAGAATCATTAGAATAAAATAGACTCACACAGCCAAGAAGGAGTCCATTCGGCCCATCTTGCCTGTGCCAGATCTTTGAAACAACTATCCAATTAGTCCCACTTGCGCCTGCCAAAAGTAGTTTACTTTTTCTACATTAAAGCTGCTTAATTGTTATTTTAATCTTCCCCTCAACAAAAAACTCATTACATCCTTAGTTCAGTCAATGTGTGGAATTGGATAAAGGTTTCAGTGATTTTAAACCTGGATTATTTTTTAACTGAATTAAGAACAAGGAGATTAAGTTTCTCTCCATCCTATCAGATCTCACAGGTCAGGTTTAATAATATAACACTTGAATTAATACAATATATCTTACCAGGAAACGAAAGCACAGTTCCATATGTTTGAATGGCTTAGTGACCAGTCTCACTCTTTTGATCATTAATTCCAATCTTAATATTCCCCAATGTTGACAGCTCTGCTTCCTGCCTCCTCACTGCAGTCGGAGCAGCAATGTACCGACGGGCTGTTTACATCTCGCAAACAGGAACGCTTCGTTTTTTTTAGTATCTGTTAGCAATTCCCTTTTGTTCCATTATTAAGAAAAGACGAGAGTATCCTGTGGGGCTGATTTGGTTACACTGCACGCACCGACACTGCACCCAAAAAAAAAAATCGCTAAGTACAATTCAGCAAGTCTGCAAAGGACAATGAAGCCTGTAACATAAGGCTTATTAAAGTTTATTTCAGTTTGCAATTGCCAACTCGGATCTGTCGTGATGTTTGTATAATTGCTGCGGGATTTCGGTGATTTGTAGTACAACATCACACAAAACAATTACACTCAGGAAGCAATTGATTCTACACCTGGGCTATCAGAACACAAACCTATAATTAAGTAGAACATCTGCAATCAGTACTTATCAAATCATGGGTAGGGAGTTCCAGGAATTAGACCCAGCGACAATGAAGGAACGGCAATCAATATATGTGCAAGTCGGGATGGTGTGTGACTTGGGGGGGTGATGGTGTTCCCATATACCCTTGTACGAGAAAGAACCTGTTTTGGTGGGGAGGATAGGACACAGATACACGCAAAAAACATACTGAGGGGAGAGAGAGAGAGCGAGCAAAAAAGAGACAAATGCAGAAACCCAATGGAGAAGGGTGGAGAGAGGGAAGAGAGCCAGTGTTGAAGCAGAGGGGAGAGAGAGAGAGGAATTTTGGGGAAGAGGAGAGAGGTAGAAAAACTGTCTCTGCCAGGAGAAGTAGAGACAGTTGCTGCTAGGCGTCTGTGGAGTCCAGTTATAAAAGAGCGTGCTCACGATGCAATGCTACAGGAGATCGAATTGTCTGTATTAAATGTAAACACAAAACTACTGGCTGCCATTTGGGACCAAGTACAATAACGGAAACGGTAATCTTTCTGCAGATCTTCCGAGAGGTCGGCACCACCTGTGTGGAAGCACAGCTGTAGATCAATCTACAGACTAAACTAGCACATGGTAGGCAGACAAGGGGAGTTGGATGGCACCGTGGGTGTGAGACACTGCTCTTTTAGTTCTGGAGCCTGGGTGTCAAATCCTGCCCAGACGGGACTGGGTGAAAGTCTCTTTCTCCTGTTGGGGTGGAGAACAGGGAGCTATCCCTCTTGTCACGTGCTTTATGGGATGAGGGAGCTGCTGATGCTGGCACGAGGTGACAAAAGCTGGGAGCACGTTGTAGCTCACAGCACTGACAGCTCTCAGCTGGATAAATAACAACAACTTGCATTTATATAGCGCCTTTAACGTAGTAAAACGTCCCAGGGTGCTGCCCAGGAGCGTAATCGGACAAAAATTTGACACTGAGCCCCAAAGAAGGAGATATTAAGACAGATGACCAAAAGCTTGGTTGAAGCAGTAGGTTTTAAGCAGAGTCTTAAAGGAGGAGAGTGGCGCAGAGGGGTTTAGGAAGGGAATTCCAGAGCTTAGAGCCTAGATGGCTAAAGGTACGGCCGCCAATGGTGGGGCGAGAGAAGCGGGGGATGGACAAGAGGCCAGAATTGGAGGAGTGCAGAGATTGCGGAGGGTTGTAGGGCTTTGTAAGCATGAAAACTAATTCAGCAACTTTATTTTTTAACAATGTAGTCAGGGGAAAAAATCCTTAAAGGGTTAGAAAATAATGGGGGAATCTTGAGTCATTCCTTTATGATGAAAATTGACTTGTGTATGATTGATCGATTTACAAAATTCGAATACATAGATAGGCATGTGTGTAAATAGACTTTTAGTACCTACATCAGGCGGAGAAATACCAGGTGAATTCCAACCAAAATCCGTCACTCCTAAAACAGGAAATGTGAGTTGTAGGATGCAGCAAGCGAGATCCCCCCCATAACCATTGACTGTTCACAGCCCGTCAGCCCCACTAATTCGGAGCAACAGCAACTTTGAGCCGCTCGGTTCCAAAGCATTTATTATATTAAAAATAAAGCCCCTTAAAATGCTGGGACAAGTGAACATACCCACCAGTCGCAGGAAGCTGCCAATCATTGAATCATACAGCACAGAAGGAGGCCATTCGGCCCATCCAGGCATGAGGGTGGAGGAGAGGTTGGGGGGTGGGGGGCGAAGAATGGGAATGCTTTCTCCCCTTCCTTGTGCAAGGGTCCGAGGCCACCTATAGCCATCTTGATGCTGTCTCAGCTAAACATCAGCACAGACCAGGTATCCTCACTGTCTCTGAGGCTCTGAGCCACTCTGTACCCACTGAGTCATCAAGAGAGATGTAAAAGAGAGATGAGGAGGGAGAAAATATATTTAAGTAAGTGGGTCATAGAATCTTACAGCACAGAAGGAGGCCATTCGGCCCATCGTGCCGGTGCCTGCTCTTTGAAAGAGCTCTCCAATTAGTCCCACTCCCCCTGCTCTTTCCCCATAGCCCTGCATTTTTTTCTTTTCAAGTATTTATCCAATTCACTTTTGAAAGTTATTATTGAATCTGCTCCCACCATCCTTTCAGGCAATGCATTCCAGATCATAACAACTTGCTGTGTGAAATTTTTTTTCCTCATCGCGTCTCTGGTTTTGTCAATCACCTTCAATCTGTGTCCTCTGGTTACCGACCCTCCTGCCACTGGAAGCAGTTTCTCCTTAGTTACTCTTTATTTACAAAACCCTTTGTGTGCCTCTGCTTCACATGGCAGTGGCTGTAGGTTAAATTTACCATCAACGCTACAAAAAAGAAACACTCAAAGCTGCCACTTCAACTCCCGAACAGTTATCGGATTTTCAATTTATTTCATATACAATACGGGATAAATCTGCTGCTTCAATGGTGCAGTTTAATTAAGCCTCATTGTCAGAGGTGAGAGGATTTGTAAAGTGTTCACGCCGAGCTCTCAAATGAGGCGGTGAATTAAGAGCCGTGCGCGGAATGGGGAGGCTTTTGTGCAATTGTTCTCTGCTCAGTAATAGTTTGTCTTGTGCTGCTCAAGATTCAGCTCCCCTTCGTCACCTGACTATCCCTGAGATCTTCCCAGGAGCAGTCTCTCTCCCGTCCGCTCCCGTCCCACTCTCAAAACTGTGGGGGGAAAAAACGCATGGGAACAGTTAAGCTGCATCGACAAGTTGGGAGGTAAATGTGAACTCTTCCTGTGCAGTTGGTGAATGATTGTGGTCCATGCAGTACAGTTCATTCCGTTGGGTTTTGGGTGAAAACATTAGTGTTTTAAGTGTAGCATGCTTGGGAGGGTAAGGGTAAAGCTGACTCTGGACCTATGGTTCCCAAAGCTCTCCACCATTTCCTCACCTCATGTCTGGGTCTGTTGTAGACTAATTGATAGAGATTGATTGCTATGGTTGGTCAACAACTGCATTATCGTTGTATCATGCGACTACCAGGTTGATAGAAGGAGAACTTGATGGACTTCGGAATTGCTGGACGAGAAAAGACCAATGTTCCTAAGTGTTAACTGCGTGGGAGTTACGGGTGTATGTAGGTGTTCGAAAGGTCAACCTTGTTTCCCTTTTAGTCTCTTGAGAAGGTTCTTCCAGGATGTAGAGAAGATGTTTCCACTTGTGGGGGGAGACCAAAACTAGGAGGCCATAAATATAAGACAGTCACTAATAAATCCAATAAGGAATTTAGGAGAAACTTCTTTACTTAGAGAGTGGTGAGAATGTGGAACTCGCTACCACAGGGAGTGGTTGAGGCGATTAGCACAGATTTAAGGGGAAACTAGATAAGCACGTGAAGGAGAAAGGACTAGAAGGGGTTAGATGAAGAGGCGTGGGAGGAGGCTCATGTGGAACATAAACACCGGCTTAGACCAGGTTGGGCCGAATGGCCTGTTTCTGTGCTGTAAATTCTATGTAATTCTATTGCAGGAGACTCATGCCGGGACGCCGGATCCCGATGTGCGGTAGAACTTACCAGGATGTGGCGGGAAAGACCCATGAATCTTGGCCAAGCAACGCAGGACCTGAACAGTGGAAGCAGGCGCCACTTATACAACAGCAGCCTCCGACTCACTATTTGGAGTCTTCTCTACTTCCCTGCAGTTCTTCAGCAGTAATGCTAAGGAAGCCTGGAGGCTGGGAGTTGAAACACCCGAGAACTTTTCTGGCACCGTCCAGCGATGCCACCGGGCAATTATAGCAGTTCAGTACCAGTAAGTTATAAGCACTTAAACCAATACTATAACAGTATGCTCCTCGCCCGATACTCTTAATTCATCACCAGGAAGTGCTCCCACTACAAACACCACCAGTGAGAGACTTGTAGACACCAGGATCTACATCCTGGTGTTATACTGCTCGCCAACATAATACAAAAAAAATTGCATTTATTTAGCGCCTAATTGTGACTCTTGAAAATGTTTGAAGTGTTTCCCCTGCAATTCATTACTTTGAAGCGCAGTCGTTATATATAGGGAAATGTGGCAGCTATTTTCACACAGAAAGACCCCGTCAACAGTTCATGTGTTTTTGGTGGTGTTGGTTGAGGGAGGAACTTTGGCCAAGACACTGGGAGAAATCCCTGCTCTTCTTTGAATAGTGCCATGGGATTTTCAATGTTCACCTGAACTACCAGACAGGGCCTAGTTTTGACGTCACAGCCAAAGGACTGAATCTCCAACAGTGCGACACTCCCTCAGTCTAAGCTGACACTTCCAGTGCGGAACTATGTGCTTTTATTGTGGAGTGGGACTTGATCCCAGAACCTTCTGATTCAGGTACAAGAGCGTTACCAACTCAACCAGGCTGAGAACCAAGCTGGAATTGTACTGCTGGGTTTTATTGCAGTTCAAGTGGACACAGGATGGAAATTTCATACGCCCAGCATTACACTTCACTGAAATCCGAGCGACAGTATTGAGGTTGGGAATAAAGCAAAGAGCAATTCATTGCATGTAACTTTCAATCAACCGAGAAACTCACTCTCTCTACACCCAAAGATAAATATGAACGTTCAACAAATATGATCTGCAGTATCCCACAAGATTCACGATTCAACACTTGTTAATGTTGTTCATTCGTTTTTGTGAACTTTCAGTTCTAGCTATGCATAAAGCAAAGACGTGTTAGTGTAGAGTTATGAGCCCATCTGCCTCCTGCAAGTTTCGGATGAGACGTAAAACTATGCAGATTATTTATGTGCAACAGTGGAACTCATAGCACAGCCTGGAACTCACTTGTGGTCCACATCACCACCAGGTCCCGTCGAGCTGCGGCTCTGTGCGTGTTTCTCGGGACTTTTCACGGAGCTGGGACTCAGCACTGTTCCTTCCCTCAGTTGCTGCCCACGATAAATACCCTCACAGTGGAATCCGCTCAAACGTCCTAGTTGCCGTGGCGTCCTCACTGCCTAAAGTCGCGCTGACAAAATGGCACACCCCCCCCCCGACCCCGTGTGATGCACCTTGGAACCCCACCCAGCGCCTTTGGGAGGGGCCAGGCCAGAAAAAGGGGGTGTCAGCTTCCACCAGTGCTCATCAAACCTCTTTTGCTCGTTTGCCAAAGACGTTGACCTCTCGGTTTACATTGAAATGCGCCACGTCACAAATCACACGAGTCACTCCAGCTCTTCCCCTTCCCAGTGTTGATGACACCACCTCTTTAAACACATCAAACAGTGCCTGTTAGTTTGGGATTTATAGCAGCCTGTGGATTTCCTTCACTGTAACCACTGACTTTCCGCAATTCCAACGCCAGACGTCATAGGGCCTCAGGGCCCATTGATTTTATGATGTAGGACTTCAAGGGATATTGGATTTGTGACATAGAACACGTAGTATTATCTGGCTGCTCCTGACAGTGAGTTAGAGAAAATTCACTGCCTCGTATACATTATAAACTGGGAATATTGCCCTGATAGCATCACAAGACATTGCAGTCCATCCTGGTATCATCACTCATCATGTGCCCAGTCTTGAAAAATAATTTCTAATCTCGCCAACCAAACAGCAAGGAGTGAGTTACAACGCTGTACTTTGATCGAGAGGTTTAGATCACACGGGGAGATTCAAGCTCCATTACCATTAAAATCCTTGTTTAGATTTAAGTTACATCAATCACTCCCGGAGCCCACCTCTATCCCTGTAACTCACTCCCGGAGCCCCCCTCGATCCCTGTAACTCACTCCCGGAGCCCCCCTCTATCCCTGTAACTCACTCCCGGAGACCCCCTCTATCCCTGTAACTCACTCCCGGAGACCCCCTCTATCCCTGTAACTCACTCCCGGAGCCCCCCTCGATCCCTGTAACTCACTCCCGGAGACCCCCTCGATCCCTGTAACTCACTCCCGGAGCCCACCTCGATCCCTGTAACTCACTCCCGGAGCCCACCTCGATCCCTGTAAATCACTCCCGGAGCCCACCTCTATCCTTGTAACTCACTCCCGGAGCCCACCTCTATCCTTGTAACTCACTCCCGGAGCCCACCTCTATCTTTGTAACTCACTCCCGGAGCCCACCTCTATCCTTGTAACTCACTCCCGGAGCCCACCACTATCCTTGTAACTCACTCCCGGAGCCCACCACTATCCTTGTAACTCACTCCCGGAGCCCACCTCGATCCCTGTAACTCACTCCCGGAGCCCACCTCGATCCCTGTAACTCACTCCCGGAGCCCACCTCTAGGTACCCACTACTCCATTCAACTCACATTTGAATAGGAATGTAGCTCAGGTACCACAGTGCAAGCCACAGCCCCTAATGCATGTGCCAGCAACCAGGGTCCACCAATCCGCACTGGACCTGGACGTCTGCCACTAAGGGTCAAGGAAGACACCACCACAAGCAGGAGCTGATTCACCTCCTGTCTTCTCTGGATAGTTTTTTTGGGCTGATATAGAATGTCTTGGTGTCCTGCTCCAGTCATAATGTTGCCTGGTAAGACTTGATAAGGATGGAACTATACACATTCCACGTACAGTAACTGGGCCGTGAATATCTTGTGATAATACATTTGCCAGCGTTCCATGTTTCCCACATAGAGGGACGCCTAACACTGCATCCCATGACCCCATTTTGCAACAGCTTACACTCTTAACTTTAAAGAGATCTTTAAAATAATGAATGGTTTTGATAGAGTAGACACAGAGAGAGTGTTTCCACTTGTGGGAAGAGCAAAACTAGAGGCCATCAATATAAGATAGTGACCAAGAAATCAAATAGGGAATTCAGAAGAAACTTCTTTACCCAGAGAGTGGTGAGAATGTGGAACTCGCTACCACAGGGAGTGGTTGAAGGGAATAGTATAGATGCATTTAAGGGGACGCTAGATAAGCATATGAGGGAGAAGGGAATAGAGGGTTATGCTGATAGAGTTAGATGAGGAAAGACGGGAGGAGGTTCAAGTGGAGCATAAACGCCGGCATGGACTGGTTGGGCCGAATGGCCTGTTTCTGTGCTGTATATCCTATGTAATCCTATGTAACTAAATGAATCTGGAGAGCTATTCTACCTGAACGTTGCCTTTTACTATCACTGTATTACTACCAGCAGATTTACCCTGGCATTGCTCACTGTAGGATATACTCGTTCACAAGTTAAATGGATGAGAAGGCAGTTTGGGCACTGAAAGGATTTGGAAATAAATTTGTAGGAGATCTATTCAGAAGTTGGAAATTTCCTGGGAAATTTGAAGCACGCTGCATTTTCTGTGCTATGCACATGGTTGATGTGACTGATGCGTGCTAATCCTAAAAAAATTATAATACTTGTCGAACTGCCACGCTGTTGCAAATGGGGAGTCAAGACTGAGTCTAGTGTTCAGGTGAAGCTGATTAAAAGGCAGTGGATAATTGGATCAAGGCACACAGATGTAATTCAGTCCCCTGCTTTAAAGTCACAGATTCCGACCTTATTTTTCTGTATTTCCATTATAAATTCCTATGTCACGGTTTTGATGGAAATTGCCTGTGTAATCCTTGTAATTACACCCCACTTGCTAACGGTGGCACTGCAGCAGCTCCACGGGTGGGAGGGTGTAATTACACTGTGACAAGTGTGCACAGGCAGTTTTAAAAAAATTAGTTCCTGGGATGTGGGCGTCGCTGTCAAGGCCGGCATTTATTGCCCATCCCTAATTGCCCTTCAGAAGGTGGTGGTGAGCCGCCTTCTTGGACCGCTGCAGTCCTTGTGGTGAAGGTGCTCCCACAGTGCTGTTAGGGAGGGAGTTCCAGGATTTTGACCCAGCGACGATGAAGGAACGGTGATATATTTCCAAGTCAGGATGGTGTGTGACTTGGAGGGAAATTGGAGGTGGCGGTGATCCCATGCGCCTGCTGCCCTTGTCCTTCTAGGTGGAAGAGGTCGTGGGTTTGTGAGGTTCCCATTATAACAACAACTTGCATTTATATAGCGCCTTTAACGTAGTAAGACGTCCCAAGGCGCTTCACAGGAGCATTAGCAAACAAAATTTTACACATAAACGTAGATGCTTGAATCTGAATGTAGGATTTTATCATGGAAAATGCATGCAAACGTAAGATTTCTAATTCTTTATAGGTAGATAGCTGGTTCATTTTCACATAACGTCTGCTCGCCAAAATTGGTCGAGCTGAAGCACACCTCCGTGCCAGCAAGGCTGCTTGTTTATAGATTTTATCTGCAGCCTGCACTTAGTCAAATCATGAACTTTTAAATTGCTAAGTTTTCACTTACAACCTTTTATTATTCAGCACTTTAAAAAAAAATGCATGTCAAATAATTATGGTATCAATTGGGTAACACCCCTCTTGTTTACAAGCTCAAGACACTGGACAATGCAGCGAGCTTTCACTGGAACTCTGTGAACTCCAATCTCAGACTCAGCAACAAAGCCACACAGGTACCAGAAGGCAAACACGCGGAAAGAAAATGAAATGCCGAGAGAGCACTCATACGAGCAACAGACAATGACGGGCAGAAAAAGACCAGCTGGTCCATCAGACACTCATTGAATGTCCATCAGGTGCAGTGGAAAAGAGGCACACCAGTCCTTTGCAAACGTGCTTATTTTATTGCACTTCCTTCCTTCTGTTAGCTGACAAATTTAACTGGCAGGTAACTGGGAACAAGAGATGCAAAGTTAGCGTCTGATAGTCACTCGATCGCAGCGAATTCCTCCGTCAGCTAATTGACCGAGACTTGAATCCATTTAAAAGAAACAAGTTAACACCTCCGTGGCTCAGTGGGTAGCACCCTCACCTCTGAGTCAGAAGGTTTGTGGGTTCAAGACCCACTCCAGAGTCTGCTCCCTCAAGTGGACCTAAAAAGATCCCATGGCACTATTTGGAAGAAGAGCAGGGGAGTTCTCCCCGGTGTCCTGGGCCAATATTTATCCCTCAACCAACATCACTAAAACAGATTATCTGGTCATTATCACATTGCTGTTTGTGGGAGCTTGCTGTGCGCAAATTGGCTGCCGCGTTTCCTGCATTACAACAGTGGCTTCACACTTCAAAAAAGTACTTCATTGGCTGGAAAGCAGTTTAGGACGTCCGGTGGTCGTGAAAGGCGCTATATAAATGCAAGTCTTTCTATCTTTCTTTTTCACTAAAGCTGCTGACCGAGGAATTTGGGTTCAGCGTTCCTACGGTCATTTTGCACATCATCATTTCAAGACCAGAGTCACTGGCCTACATTTTCCAAACTGCAATGACGACGATAAAAGCCATTAAAAATACAGTTGGAAAATCTAGGTCATTGTATGTGCCAGAATTGCTAATACATAATTAGACAAAGGATCTTCTTTGAAATGAATCCAAATGTGTGGCTGTCATACTGAAGCGAGGATTGCTGTACACTTGAACATTGCTCAGTACAGTCACCAATTGACAAGGCCTGGATCACATCAGCCAAGAGTTATTGCGCAGCAGTGCACCTCTTACTCCTTATACCCACAAGGCATGTTACTGTGAAAAACCATGAGCAGTCAAGTAAGAGAAGTGGTGACAGGACTGTTTATGAAATTGGGTCTTTATCCCCAAAATAATGAGCTTTTTTTTAAGTGATGTTGGTTGAGGGATAAAACTTGAGCACATAATCTAGGCTGATGCTCCCAGTGCAGTACTGAGAGAGAGATGGCTGCACTGTCGGAGGGGCAGTACTGAGCTGCACTGTCGGAGGGGCAGTACTGAGCTGCACTGTTGGAGGGCAGTACTGAGGGAGTGCTGCATTGTCGGAGGGGCAGTACTGAGGGAGCACTGCACTGTCGGAGGGGCAGTACTGAGGGAGGTGCCGACTTTCGGATGAGACGTGGACCATTCAGATGGACATAAAAGATCCCACGGCACTATTTCGAAGAAGAGCAGAGGAGTTCTCCCTGGTGTCCTGCGCAATATTTACCCCTCAACCAACATCACTAAAAACAGATTATCTGGTCATTATCACATTGCTGTTTGTGGGATCTTGCTGTGCTGGTGCGTTTCCTACAATACAACAGTGGCTACAGTTCAAAAGTACTTCATTGGCTGTAAAGCGCTTTGGGACATCCTGAGGTCAGGACAGGCGCTATAGAAATGCATGTCTTTCTTTCTTTACAAGTTTACTATTTCCCTGTAACTTGAAAGAGTGACAGTGGCATGAATGGGAACTTGAAAGGAAATAATGGCAGAACTGATTTACTGGGGAAAAATAAGGAAAAACACAACCCCGTGCCAGGATTGAGCCCATAATCCAGGCTGGCATTTCAACGCAATGCTGAAGGCGTGCTGCACAGTCAGAGGTGCCATGTTATTGGAAGTGCCGCACACTCATGGTGCCACACTTCAAATAAGCTCTCACCTGCCTGCTCAGTATTAAAAACCCCAAGGCATTACTTGAAGAGGAGCAAGGAGTTCTTCAGTTGTCCTGGCCAACATTCGTCCCTCAACCAACACCACAATTAAACGGATAAACTGGCTATTCAACAACAACAACTTGTATTTATATAGCGCCTTTAACGTAGTAAAACGTCCCAAGGCGCTTCACAGGAGTATTATAAGACAAAAAATTTAACACCAAGCCACATAAGGAGAAATTAGGGCAGGTGACTGAAAGCTTGGTCAAAGAGGTAGGTTTTAAGGAGCGTCTTAAAAGAGGAAAGAGAAGTAGAGAGGCGGAGAGGTTTAGGGAGGGAATTCCAGAGCTTAGGGCCTAGGCAACAGAAGGCATATTTCTGGGGCATTGCTGACACAGAATTGTGGCTGCACTTGCCGACATAACAACAGTGAATGCACTTCAAAGTAATGGAATTATATGCAAAATGCTTTGGGACATTTCAACAATGTGATAAGGTAATATATGAATGTAAATCCTCTTTCAAAAACAAAACACTGCCCGTCTACATATCTTCTAAGTACACATGAACAGGCAAACAGGGGCCTCAGTTTAACGTCTCATTTGAACAACGGCACCTTCAAGGCAATGCAGCACTCCCTCAGTACTGCACTAAAGTGTCAGATCATGTGATCAAGTTCTGGGAGGTAGGGTTCAAACCCATGACCTTCTGACTCAGAGGTGAAAGTGCTATGCACTGACCAAGCTGACAATTGAGAAGGCAGAATAAAAAGCTTTCATACAATGCCTCACGAGTACTGGGGGTACGGTAGCATAGTGGTTATGTTACTGGAGTAATAATATGGAGATGTGAGTTCAAATCCCACCACGGTAGCTGGGGGAATTAAATTCAATTAATTAAATAAATCTGGAATTAAAAAGCTAGTATCAGTAAAGGTGACCATGAAACTATCAGATGGTCGGAAAAACCCAACTGGTTCACTAATGTCCTTTAGGGAAGGAAATCTGCTGTCCTTACCCGGTCTGGCCTATATGTGACTCCAGACCCACAGCAATGTGGTTGACTCTTAACTGCCCCTCTGAAATGGCCTAGCAAGCCATTCAGTTGTAACAAACCGCTACAACAAAGTCAGTACTGTGGGAGTACCTTCACCACACGGACTGCAGCGGTTCAAGAAGGCAGCTCACCACCACCTTCTCAAAGGCAATTAGGGATGGGCAATAAAAGCTGGCCTTGCCAGCGACGCCCACATCCTGTGAATAGGGAAAAACGGGACAGTTAATAAAGCGTAAAATTGGATGTAAATTAAATGAAAATAGCACATCCTCTGCTCAAAGCAGTTTCTTGTAACTGCTGTGAATTGGGAAATGTTCACTTGGGACTCGTATTCATGTAATTTGCCACTATTCAAAAGCACCGTTCCTTGCGATGCAAAAGGAAAAATATTCACAAGATGCTCAGATTCTAAATTTGAAACCGCGTAAACTGTTCACGTCAGCTCCTTAACATGAAAAAAAAAACCTGCTTCCTCCACCACCCCCCACCACCCCTCAGACGCATGACACCATAGATTTTCTGGATCCCACACACACCACTACCTGCTGTCTGCTCCTGGTGCAGCTCAACACTGATGAACTCATCAGTACCACAGTGAGAAATGTTACGCTTGACTCTATAAACTGCCTGTTAAAAAAAATAAACAAAGTGACCCATTTCGTAGTATTCGCACCTCACTCAAGCTGCAGCAGAATCTAAATTAAAAGCACCTCATTGCACATCATGAGAGTTTTTTTTTAAAACAAGTTGATAGTGGGTAATAAAATGACTGGTGCGGTGAATCAACAATCTGCAGTTTGCTGAGCAACAGGAATTTGAATAAATAATTTGATCACATTTTGTGCTTGGTATTTTTGCCCAGATCAGAATCTCTACTTAATAGAAGGGATGTATTATTACTGTATTGGAATTCTATACAATGGAACAGGATTTGGTCAGTTGGAATTCTATAGTGACAGAAATTGAAAAACGAGTGCAACAAATAAAAAGTGACCTGATAGAGGTCTTTAAGGCTATGAAGAGGTTTCATAGGGTAGACAAAGGGAAGATGTTTCCACTTGTGGGGAAACCAAAACTAGGGGTCACTAATAAATCCAATAGGGAATTCCGGAGAAACTTCTTTACCCAGAGAGTGGTGAGAATGTGGAACTCACTACCACAAGGAGTAGTTGAGCTGAATAGTATAGATGCATTTAAGAGGAAGCTAGATAAGTACATGAGGGAGAAAGGAATAGGAGGTTATGGTGATGGGGTGAGATGAAGTAAGGTGGGAGGAGGCTCGTGTGGAGCAGAAACACCGGCATAAACCTGTTGGGCCCAATGGCCTGTAGCTATGCTGTCAAATTCTACGTATATAGGAAAATAATTTGTCCATTTGACATCTCCATATAGGAAGTGAATGGGAAGGGGTTTGGTCCATTGGGATTCTATACAGGGAGTGAATGGGAAGGGGTTTGGTCCATTGGGATTCTATACAGGGAGTGAATGGGAAGGGGTTTGGTCCATTGGGATTCTATACAGGGAGTGAATGGGAAGGGGTTTGGTCCATTGGGATTCTATACAGGGAGTGAATGGGAAGGGGTTTGGTCCATTGGGATTCTATACAGGGAGTGAATGGGAAGGGGTTTGGTCCATTGGGATTCTATACAGGGAGTGAATGGGAAGAGGTTTGGTCCATTGGGATTCTATACAGGGAGTGAATGGGAAGGGGTTTGGTCCATTGCCATTCTATACAGTAAGTGAATCGGAAGGGATTCGGTTCATTGGGATTCTATACAGGGAGTGAACGGGAAGGGATTTGGTCCACTGGGATTCTATACAGGGAGTGAATGGGAAGGGGTTTGGTCCATTGGGATCCTATACAGGGAGTCAGTGGAGTGGGGTTTTGGCTCTTTGGGATTCTGTGGTTTGATGAGCATGCTTACAGTTATACTAACAATAATGCCGCATTATTACGAGTGCTGGGCTCCAGCCAGACATCACTCACAGGGAGGCTGTGACTGATCTTGAACCCAGCTCTCAACAGTAACAGTGGTTCCAGCCTTTACTAGAACTTTCTTACACATTCATTAGCGGACATGGCAGAATGCCAGGTTATCACACAAGCCTTCCAGTCAGCCAGTAGCAAACATCAAGGCCCCATCTGAAATCCATGAGTTACTGAATGTTTTCTGTACAGTAGTTTACCCCATTCCAAATTTGGCTGTAAAATCTGAGTCATGAACATAGGAATGTACAGAACCAAACTGGCGCCGAGGTTTTGATCTCCACTGACTCTCACTATAATAAAATGTCATGATGCGGCGATGCCGATGTTGGACTGGGGTGGACAAATGTGAGAAGTCGCACAACACCAGGTTATAGTCCAACAGCTTTATTTGAAATCACAAGTTTTCGGAGCGCTGCTCCTTCGTCAGGTGAAGTGAAGAGATGCATATAGGCACAGCATATATAGTCAGAGAACACTGCCAGATGATTACAGTTAATCTTTCTAACAGCCCTTTATCACACCACGCCACGATGGACGTCTCGGCACTCTACACCAGTATCCCCCACGATGACGGCATCGCTGCGACAGCCTCAGTACTCAACACCAACAACAGCCAATCTCCAGACGCCATCCTACAACTCATCTGCTTCATCCTTGACCACAATGTCTTCACCTTCGACAACCAGTTTTTTACCCAAACACACGGAACAGCCATGGGGACCAAATTCGCACCCCAATACGCCAACATCTTCATGCACAAGTTCGAGCAAGACTTCTTCGCTGCACAGGACCTCCAACCAACGCTATACACCAGATACATCGACGACATTTTCTTCCTATGGACCTACGGCGAAGAATCACTGAAAAGACTACACGATAACATCAACAAGTTCCATCCCACCATCAAACTCACCATGAACTACTCCTCAGAATCGGTTTCATTCTTGGACACACGAATCTCCATCAAAGATGGACACCTTAGCACTTCACTCTACCGCAAGCCCACGGACAACCTCATGATGCTCCACTTCTCCAGCTTCCACCCTAACCACGTTAAAGAAGCCATCCCCTATGGACAAGCCCTGCGAATACACAGGATCTGCTCAGACGAGGAGGAACGCGATGGACACCTACAGACGCTGAAAGACGCCCTCGTAAGAATGGGATATGACGCTCGACTCGTCAATCGACAGTTCCAATGGGCCACAGCGAAAAATCGCATAGACCTCCTCAGAAGACAAACACGGGACACAACCAACAGAGTACCCTACGTCGTCCAGTACTTCTCCGGAGCGGAGAAACTACGCCATGTTCTTCGCAGCCTTCAACATGTCATCGATGACGATGAACACCTCGCTAAGGCCATCCCCACGCCCCCACTACTCGCCTTCAAACAGCCGCCTAACCTCAAACAGACCATCGTTCGCAGCAAATTACCCAGCTTTCAGGAGAACAGCGACCACGACACCACACAACCCTGCCACGGCAACCTCTGCAAGACATGCCAGATCATCAACACAGATACCATCATCACACGTGAGGACACCACCCACCAGGTACATGGTACATACTCATGTGACTCGGCCAACGTTGTCTACCTCATACGTTGCAGGAAAGGATGCCCCGGAGCATGGTACATCGGCGAGACCATGCAGACACTGCGACAACGTATGAACGGACACCGCGCAACAATCGCCAGGCAGGAGTGTTCCCTCCCAGTCAGGGAACACTTCAGCAGTCAAGGACATTCAGCATCCGATCTTCGGGTAAGCATTCTCCAAGGCGGCCTTCGAGACACACGACAACGCAAAATCGTCGAGCAGAAACTGATAGCCAAATTGCGCACCCATGAGGACGGCCTCAACCGGGATCTTGGGTTTATGTCACGCTACATGTAACCCCACCTGACGTAGAGTCATCCAGACTCGAGTCGTCGTTGGCTTGTTCTCTCTACACCGATGCGGCCGGACCTGCTGTGATTTCCAGCAAAAAAAGTTTTTTGTTTTCCATACAGACCCCAGCATCTGCCACATTTGACCCCTTGTGACCCCGCCTCATTGTCTTTGATGTAATGTTTTCCTGACTGACCTGTTTGGACACCATCCACACCTTTGATTGCCGTGATTATCTCTCTGCCGAGGTGTGATAAAGGGCAGTTAGAAAGATTAACTGTAATCATCTGGCAGTGTTCTCTGACTATATATGCTGTGCCTATATGCATCTCTTCACTTCACCTGACGAAGGAGCAGCGCTCCGAAAGCTTGTGATTTCAAATAAAGCTGTTGGACTATAACCTGGTGTTGTGCGACTTCTCACATTTATAATAAAATGATTGGCAAATTTTAACCAAAGCTTTGTCTGAGCTTGTCTACAAGATTATAATAGCTGAAGAGCTAGACCACAACAGGTGGACTGGGCCAAATGGCCCCCTTCTATCCTGCAATCTCTATAATTCCATGACTTTGCCTTCACTACGCTTACCTAGAAGTTCATTCCATGTCTGATCACCCTGTGTGTGAAGAGCATCCTGGGGTTAATCCTAAATAACAGTTTGGCTAGTTTAAACTTATTCTCACGCTTCTGTTTGAAGAACTACTTTTTCAATACCATTTATTAGTTTATATACCTCTATAAGGTCATCTGTCAGTTGCTTCCTTTCAAGGATGGCAAGCCCAAGCTGTCCAAGACTTTCTTCATAACTCCGATGCATTGGCAATCAGTCCTATGGTTATTCCTGGAACAGTCTGTAGGAACTGAATGTCTCAGTGACTGGAGGCAAAAGTCAAGGTGGAGTCCAACCAGAGCATGGCTTCCTCCTACTTATACCAAACCGCTCTGGCTAGAGTTCAGCATTACAAGATTGAGGTGAGTAAACAATGAAAAGTTCCTTTCTATTTTCATCAGAGGAATACTAATTTCAATGGCACATTTTGAATTAAAATTCGATGGTGTGTTTTTAAAAAGGTACTTTATCAATGTCACGAATTCTACCCAATTATCGCAACTCAGCAAGAAAGGCTCCACCATGCCCTCACAAGTCACTAATTCCAGCTTATTACACTCCACAACAGGAACTCTGAAATGTTTTCATGACCTACATCACTTTGGAAGCTGCTGAGTCCAGTCCCTCCATATCTAGTCACCTGTCTGACTCTCAACTGGGACTGCCCGGTTTTTGGGTGGGCTACCACAAACTTCTAAGATTGAAACCGGACACGGAGGGCAGAATCTCCTGAGACCCCACAGTCGTGGAGAATCGCATGTGTTTGCCCCGGAGTTTCCTGATAAGCTGGTTGTGGCATCAGAGGCCAGCATAACTTGCCCTTTAAGAGGGAACTCCACTCTTTTCCACTTTGCTTCTCTATCTTACAATGTGAGTGTCTTAGTCGTAAAGGTTAGTCTTGGATTTTCAGCAGCAAAAAATAAAAGCAACATCTTACGAGCAATGATCCCACCCCCCTTGCCCCGTCATCTGCTCTCTCTCTCTGAGGTTTGGACTTGTGGCGAGGAGGTTGAGAATTTGGAGACTCGGTCGATATAGGCAGTGGGTACAACAGGCAAAATACTGCGGATGCTGGAAATCTGAAATAAAAACAGAAAATGCTGCAGATACTCAGCAGGTCAGGCAGCATCTGTGGAGAGAGAGAAACAGAGTTAACGTTTCAGGTCGATGACCTTTCGTCAGAACTGGAAAATGTTACAGGCTTTAAGCAAGTACAGAGGCAGAGAAAGTGGGGGGGGGCGGTGGGGGAAGGGGAGGAGGCAAGAACAGCCCTCTGGGCTCAACATCAAGTTCAACAATTTCAGATCATAACCACTGCTCCCATTTTTCAGACAGCAGGTGTTGGTAGTGATTCTGCTGCTGCCATTTACACCTCCTCTAGACCCATCTTTTTGTTTCTTTACTTGTCCCATTACCAACCCCTTTTGCCTCGCACAATCATCCCTTTTGTCATTTAAATCACTCCTGCCTTCCACCATATCACAGACCTTCCCTTTTGTCTTTCCTCCCCTCCCCACTTGCCCTGCCTCTGTACTTGCTTTAAAACCTGTTGCATCTCTATAACATTTTCCAGTTCTTACGAAAGGTCACAGACCCGAAACGTTAACTCGGTTTCCCTCTCCACACTTGCTGCCTGACCTGCTGAGTATTTCCAGCCATTTTCTGTCAATACCCTCCAGTGGTAGATTGCCAAGCAAGTGTGAGTCCCAGCCTGTGGTTGAGTCCGATGTGTGAAGAGCAGTTACGCGGGCAAGGTTTGACAGGGCTACTGAAACCGAGCAAGGGTTAGAGACTTTAGGAAAGGGAGAAATCCAAATAAAATGCACAGGGTCTTACTAATGACTAACACTCCTGTATCCATCAGGTACTTTATAGGGAAGGGCCAGAAACTGCTTGTGCAGATGACAATGTCCAATTAATACCTGCATATCTCACCAGTGGCGCCTGATATTAATCCTTGGAGACCAAGAGCAGAAATAAGAGTCAAACCCATCGAATATCAGGTAATTAATCAAATGAAATAGCAAAGCTTGCAATGTTCAAATTCTGTAATGTGATACAAGAGCCTCTGCGGTTATCACTGTAGAGACGAACACCGTGTAATATTATGCTAACTGACAGCAAGATTAATTATTGTATATTGTATCATTTAATGATCCTCATTCTACTGAGCAGACGCACAACAGCAGACACGCTGCCCGTCCACTCAAACACATGGACCTGTTTAACCCTCTCCCAATAGAGATCCGAGAGACCAGCCCTCGGCAATACATATTACATAGTATTTTACAGCATTGAAACAGGCCATTCGGCCCAACTGGTCCATGCTGGTGTTTATGCCCCGCACGAGCCTCCTCCCACCCTACTTCATCTCACCCTATCAGCCTAACCTTCTATTCCTTCCTCCCTCTTGTGTTTATCTAGCTTCCCCTTAAATGCATCTATGCTATTCACCTCGACTACTTCTTGTGGTAGCGAGTTCCACATTCTCACCACTCTCTGGGTGAAGAAGTTTCTCCTGAATTCCCTATTGGATTGATTGGTGACTAACTTGAATTTATGACCCCCCCCCCTAGTTTTGGTCTTCCCTCCAAAAGTGGAAACATCTTCTTTACGTCTACCTTATCGAACGCCTTCATAATCTTAACGATCTATGTTACTGGGGTACGCAATGCTCCCACAATGTACCCTAAAACAAAGCACTCATTCGCTATGTTTAAAACACGTGGTGCCGATTCTCTCCTGGGGAGTGCTACATCCCTCCGGCACCTCACCCGAATGGCCATGCATCCGTGAGGCTTTGACTGTGGAGAAGGGGAAATCACAGGCGAACCAGCTCTCACGTGAGGTGTGGGGGTGGGAGAGAGGAGAGGAGTGGGGGCACTGCACCGCAATCAGGAATGGGAATGCTTTTCCCCCCTTCCTTGTGCAGGGGTCCGAGGCCACCTATAGCCGCCCTGATGCTGTCTCAGCTGAACATCAGCAGAGACCAGGTATCCTCACTGTCTCCGAGGCTCTGGGCTACTCTGCACCCACCGGGTCATTGGGAGAGGCGTAAAAGAAAAAGAGAGATGGGGAGGGAGAAATGTATTTAAGAAAGTGGGTCATTGAATCATACAACACAGAAGGAGGCCATTCAGCCCATCGTGCCTGTGCCGGCTCTTTGAAAGAGCTAGCCAATTAGTTCCACGCCCCTGCCCTTTCCCCATAGCCCTGCAAATTTTTCCTTTTCAAGTATTTAGCCAATTCCCTTTTGAAAGTTACTATTGAATCTGCTTCCACCACCCTTTCAGGCAGCGCATTTCAGATCACAACAACTCGCTGCGTAAAAGAATTTCTCCTCATCTCCCCTCTGGTTGTTTTGCCAATTGTCTTAAAGCTTTGCCCTCTGGTTACCAACCCTCCTGCCAGTAAAAACAGTTCCTCCCTATCTATAGCGAAACCCCTCATTCATAATTTTGAACACCTCTATTTAACCTCCCCTTAACCGTCTCTGCTCTAAGGAGAATAATCCCAGCTTCTCTAGTCTCTCCACGTAAGTGTGGGTATAAAAACTAAAAATGGAAAATAGGTGAGCGTTCCCCTTTAAAGGCTGGTGTGAAAATTTTGCAGTTTGCAGCTGGAGTATTTAGGTTGCGGAAATGACTTGCAGAAGAGCGGCGCAGACGGTACTCACACGATGGCATCCACTGGCTTTTCGATGTGCGGGGAGGTGCAGCCTAGAATTTCACCCGGCGACAGCGGTTTACACTGCGGGACGCAGATGTCGTATTCTGATCGCAGCTCCTGGCTGGTGGACTGGACAAAGAGAGAGGGAGAGACAGGCAGACATTAAGAGGCAGCGGAAGGGGAATAGTACTTCAGAACTACTGAAAGATTAACCATCGAAAGAGACACAAGTTACAGTCAAACCTCATTAGTTGTTTCCCACTGGGAGCAGCTGAAATGGGCCATCAACGGCAATCCCCATAACACCCAGTGACTGCTTCCAGCATCGCACTAGTATTTCCCTAAATTTTACAGCTAATTAGGTAGCAATTCTTTACATTTTTTCATCACCCTTCAGTAACGCCTTGCTTAATGATTATTAAAGTGGGAGTTTTTTTTCTTCAGTAAACCTGCTGTTGAGAGCGATGCAGGTTTATTGAAGAAAAAAAACCTCGCTGCGTATTTAAGGTGCTATAAACGGATAGAGAAACCAACCGAGCTGTCGTCAGCCTTCAGGAGATCGGGGGCAGGTCTGCACTCCCTCCCTTCCCTCCTCCTTATGGAGAAGCATCTGAGGGTTGTGGTCTGCATCTCCCCGGCATGGCTCAGCTGAAGCCGACCCTCGCTGGCTGGGGCATCCCTTATCCGTTTCTCTCATAGAAACATACAAGATTCAGAGAGGGCTTGACAGGGTAGATGCTGAGAGAACAACAGAAAACGCTGGAAAAACTCAGCAGGCCAGGCAACATCCGTGGAGCGAGAAACAGAGTTAACGTTTCAGGTCGAAGACCCTTCGTCAGAACTGAGAAAAAAGCAGGAAATGAAACAGATAAAAAAGCTGAGAGGTTGTTTCCCCTGGCTGGAGAGTCTAGAACCAGGGGTCACAGTCTCAGGATAAGGGGTTGGCCATTTACGACTGAGGTGAGGAGAAATTTCTTCACTCAGAGGGTTGTGAATCTTTGGAATTAACGACCCCAGAGGGCTGTGGATGCTCAGTCGTTGACTATATTCAGGTCTGATACGATAGATTTTTGGACTCTAGGGGAATCAAGGGATATGGGGATCGGGCGGGAAAGTGGAGTTGAGGTTGAAGATCAGCCATGATCTTATTGAATGGCGGAGCAGGCTCGAAGGGCTGTATGGTCTACTCCTGCTCCTAATTCTTATGTTCTTATCCCTGGCGTAAATCTACGCCTTGCCAAGGCACCGTCAGAGTGCCAGCAAGCCGTGTCGCCACGTCAGCCCTACCTGAGCTACCTGTTGGCCAGTACACCAGGTGATTCAATTACATCATCACAGACTGATCTCTGTAACGTCCTCCAGCCCTACAACCCCCCCGAGATTTCTGCGCTCCTCCAATTCTAGCCTCTTGCGCATCCCCGGTTTTAATCGCTCCACCATTGGCGGCCGTGCCTTCAGCTGCCGAGGCCCTAAGCTCTGGAATTTCCTCCCTAAATCTCTCCGCCTCTCTACCTCTTCTCCTTTAAGACGCTCCTTAAATCCTACCTCAAGGACCAAGCTTTTGGTCACCTGTCCTAATATCTCCTTATGTGGCTTGGTGTCACATTTTGTTTGATAATCGCTCCTGTGAAGCGCCTTGGGACGCTTTACTACGTGTAAGGCGCGATATAAATTTGTTGTTGTTGACGTCAAAGACTAGACGACCTTGCTTTCGAATGAGAATTTTTGTCGGTTAAGTCCAAAGCAAACACAGTCCCAGTTGCTGAGGTAAGGTCTCCATCTGTGAGCCGCACGGACCAAGCAAGATTTGCAGGTTTGAGCGTGGCAAATTAGCCGAATTCTGTTGTGGTGGTGCTGGGGAACTCACAGGGTCCATGAAACCCTGAAGAGCCAGCCGCGGCTCAGTGGGGAGCACGCTCGCTGTGGAGAAGGCTGCATGTGAACAGCGGCCACCGGGGGTGGAGAAGCAGAGCGTGTACCTCCCCCTCGGACCCGTACCCCAGTGAGGGAGTCATTGCCTTCGGAAGAGAAAGAAAGATTTGCATTTATAGCGCCTTTCACGACCACCGGACGCCCCAAAGCGCTTTACAGCCAATGAAGTACTTTTTGAAGTGTAGTCACTATTGTAATGTAGGAAACGCGGCAGCCAATTTGCGTGCAGCAAGCTCCCACAAACAGCAATGTGATAATGACCAGATAATCTGTTGTTCACTGATGTTGGTTGAGGGATAAATAACGGCCAGGACACCAGGGCAAACTCCCCTGCTCTTCTTCGAAATAGTGCCGTGGGGATCTTTTACATCCACCAGAGAGGGCAGACTCGGCTTAATGTCTCATCTGAAAGACGGCACCTCCGACAGTGCAGCGCTCCCTCAGCACTGTACTGGGAGTGTCAGTCTAGATTTTTGTGCTCAAGTCTCTGGATTGGGGCTTGAACCCACAACCTTCTGACTCAGAGGCGAGAGTGCTGCCCACTGAGCCACAACTGACACTAGAAGAGTGACTGGAGAGAGGTGGGGTGGAGGGGGGGGGGGGGGGGGGGGGTGGGGGGAGAGGGAATAATAAGTACACACCGACCCCTCTCTAATCCCGCATGACTACATCAATAGCGCATGCCGATAAACCCGGGCCCTACCCGTCATCCGGGGGATAACCTCCAAATGATCACCTGTCAAGTGAAGCACAAGAATAATGGACTTCATCAAGTTACAAGGCAGACGGCTGATAAATGCCCAAAATCACCAGAAGGGTTTTGAGAAATATTCATTCATCTCTCCCAGTTTCCGTTCAATGAGGTCAGTTCAAACCAGTCGAGGCAATCTATCAGAATGTCATTCTGTGAAGTGCTGGGTGGTTGGGGCCCTGGTGCTGAAAAATGCTGCTTCAAACACCATACCCCGTCCCGCTGTGACATTTCAGCAGCAAGTTTGCTCAGGAGTGCTGGAGCTAACGGAATGAGAATTGATCACAATTATTGCAAACATTACTGCAGCATTGTGACAAAGGCAGAGGCCCCATTTGTAAACACTTTCGAAAACAAAATTTGAACTGCGGCAGAGCCTGGATTTATCTACTGACCTCCAGCTGGCCTACAACGCACCTCAGACCACAAACATTTCAATCGTACCCAGGCGTCCCATTTTGTCTTTTGATCGAAATGCCTTTTGCAGTTCAAAAGGGAGCAGAAATAAAAAAGAGGCACCGCAAAAAAAGAGAGAGGAAAGCAACAACTGTCAGGAAGGGCTGAACAGGCTGGGGCTCTTTTCTTTAGAACAGAGAAGACCGAGAGGTGACCTGATAGAGGTCATTAAAATCACGAAGGGGTTTGATAGGGTAGACGTACAGAAGATGTTTCCACTTGCGGGTGAGACCAGAACTCGGGGCCATAAATATAAGACAGTTACTAATAAATCCAATAGGGAATTCAGGAGAAACTTCTTTACCCAGAGAGTGGTGAGAATGTGGAACTCGCTGCCACAAAAAAAAGACTTGCATTTCTATAGCGCTTTTCACAAACTCAGGACGTCCCAAAGCGCTTTACAGCCAATGAAGTACTTCTTGATGTGTAGTCACTGTTGTAATGTAGAAAGTAGTTGAGACGAATAGCATAGATGCATTTAAGTGGAAGCTAGATAAACACATGAGGGAGAAAGGAATAGGAGGATATGCTGATTGGGTGAGATGAAGTAGGGGTGGGAGGAGGCTCGTGTGGAGCATAAACACCGGCACGGACCAGCTGGGCCGAATGGTCTGTTTCTGTGCTGTAAAATTTGCTGAGTGAAATGTAACAGCAGACAGTTGCCGAGCCGCCCACTGGCCTCTAATCAGACTCCATCACAGGCAGAGACGATGTCTGTGAGACTCCATACCCTGCTCCTTTCTCAGGAGTTTTTTTAAACTTCCAAAATATATTGAGCAATATTCAACAAGAAAAATAACTTGTCTTTATAGAGTGCCTTTCTCACAGCAAAACGCCCCAAGGCGCTTCACAGAGATGTACTCGGACAAAAATGGACACCGAGCCAAAATTTAGGAGGGGAACTTGGGTCGAAGAGGTGGATTTTAAGGCGAGCATTAAAAGAGGAGAGGGAGGTGAAGAGGCGGAAGGGGTTTAAGAGCAGGATTCCAAAGCGTGGGCCCTAGACCCCTGAAGGCACGGCCGCCAATGGTGTGGTGAAGGAAGGGGGAAATGCACAGGAGACCAGAGTTGGAGGAGTGCCGAGTTCTGGGGGAGCGGGGGGCGGTGTAGGGATGGAGGAGGTTCTTCTTCTTAGGCAGTCCCTCGGAACCGAGGATGACTTGCTTCCACATTAAAAATGAGTTCTCAGGTGACTGATGAGTCCAATGCGGGACCTACAGTCTCTGTCACAGGTGGGGCAGACGGTGGTTGAAGGGGCGGGAGGGTGGGGTGCTTGGGTTGACGTGCGCTCGGCTTCCGCTGTTTGCGCTCGGCTTCCGCTTGCTCCCAGCGAAGAGACTCGAGGTATTCGGCACCTTCCCGGACGCTTCTCCTCCACTTTGTGCGGTCTTGGGCCAGGGATTCCCAGGTGTCGGTGGGGATGTTGCACTTTTTCAAGGAGGCTTTGAGGATGGAGGAGGTTACAGAGATAGGAAGGGGCGAGTTTTAAATTGTCGGCGTTAAGGGGCCAGGAGCCAACCTGTCCTCGTAATTTGACCCTTTTAGCTCCTTACTGTTGCTGTACTGTACCATCTGAACGGCGGTGTGCTGATGGGGTTTATTTTTGCTGCCGTGTTGCAGGGGATGAATATATTTCCGAGGTAGTAACACGTTTGCACGGGATCGCTCTACTGACTAGATATTGACAGAAGTCTGGGGAAGTCGCATGAAGCGAGTGGCTCAACGTGCAGGAGACCTTGAGAGGCTGAATAGAGCTTTGCACAAAGGGAGCCGAGCAAGCGGAGGGGAGCGCCAGGATTGCTCTAACAAATCTTTTACTTTGGTCATCAATTATTGAGGCAATCGATCAAATATTCAGACACACTAAACTTTCTTAAACGGTTTAGACTGGTAGACCCTGCGAGGCAGCCCCAGGTACCAGCGGTTTCAACAAACTCCTGCTCCGACTGCATTTTTCTATTTGACGTACAAGGTGTCAGATTCCCAGCTAATAAATAAAACAAATTCCGTGTGTGTTGTACTGGCGCCGACACTTCAATTTTTCTTGTTCAGGAGGAATATTTTGTTCTCACTGAGGTGAGGGTGACAGTGCTGGATTACTTCTTTTACCTGTCTTGTTTCTCTGTGAAGCCCCTGGGGATGTTTTGCTGTGTGGTCGAGATTCTGTATAAATGCAACTGGGTGCTGAGAACAGAATGCCCTTCTCTCACGCTTTAACAGTTAATGCCCAGGTCAGGTGCCCATGACATTGATATACAGTAAAGCTCCTGCTGCTCTGCCTTAGCGACATGCTTTACGTTTCACTCCAGTAGGACGCAGGAACATAGGAATTGCGAGGCAAAAAAAGATCAAGGTCCATCTGGTTCGCCGGTTGGGGGTGGGATTACGCTGGGATAATGCTGGGGTTACGGTGGGGTTAAGGAGGGGTAATGCTGGGGTTACGGAGGGGTTAAGGAGGGGTAATGCTGGGGTTACGGAGGGGTAATGCTGGGGTTACGGAGGGGTTAAGGAGGGGTAATGCTGGGGTTACGGTGGGGTTAAGGAGGGGTAATGCTGGGATTACGGTGGGGTTCAGAGGGGTAATGCTGGGGTTACGGTGGGGTTAAGGAGGGGTAATGCTGGGATTACGGTGGGGATCAGAGGGGTAATGCTGGGGTTACGGTGGGGTTAAGGAGGGGTAATGCTGGGATTACGGTGGGGATCAGAGGGGTAATGCTGGGGTTACGGTGGGGTTCAGAGGGGTAATGCTGGGGTTACGGTGGGGTTCAGAGGGGTAATGCTGGGGTTACAGTGGGGTTACGGAGGGGTAATGCTGGGGTTACGGTGGGGTAATGCTGGGGTAACGGTGGGGTTACGGAAGGGTAATGCTGGGGTTACGGTGGGGTTACGGAGGGGTAATGCTGGGGTTACGGTGGGGTTACGGAGGGGTAATGCTGGGGTTACGGTGGGGTTACGGCCGGGTAATGCTGGGGTTACGGCCGGGTAATGCTGGGATTACAGTGGGGTTACGGCGGGGTAATGCTGGGGTTACGGTGGGGTTACGGAGGGGTAATGCTGGGGTTACGGTGGGGTTACGGCCGGGTAATGCTGGGGTTACGGCCGGGTAATGCTGGGATTACAGTGGGGTTACGGCGGGGTAATGCTGGGGTTACGGTGGGGTTACGGAGGGGTAATGCTGGGGTTACGGTGGGGTTACGGCCGGGTAATGCTGGGGTTACGGCCGGGTAATGCTGGGATTACAGTGGGGTTACGGCGGGGTAATGCTGGGGTTACAGTGGGGTTACGGTGGGGTAATGCTGGGGTTACGGTGGGGTAATGCTGGGGTAACGGTGGGGTTACGGAGGGGTAATGCTGGGGTTACGGAGGGGTAATGCTGGGGTTACGGTGGGGTTACGGCCGGGTAATGCTGGGGTTACGGCCGGGTAATGCTGGGATTACAGTGGGGTTACGGCGGGGTAATGCTGGGGTTACGGTGGGGTAATGCTGGGATTACGGTGGGGTTATGGCCGGGTAATGCTGGGATTACAGTGGGGTTACAGCGGGGTAATGCTGGGGTTACGGTGGGGTTACAGCGGGGTAATGCTGGGGTTACGGAGGGGTAATGCTGGGATTACGGTGGGGTAACAGTGGAGTTACAGTGGGGTCATGCTGGCTGCTCCCTTACCTGCAGTGCTGCCACAAACTGGATGGTGCTGACCAAAGCGAGCGCCGAGCCCTTGGGGAAGTTGAATCGAACCGTGTCGACGAAGTGCGTGCCGTCGATTTTGATATCAACAAATACGTAGAGCATTTTTATTCCAGCCGTGGCGTCAATCGGAACTGAAAGCAAGAAGAACAATGGCAGGTGAGCCCACTGGAGAAAGTCTGAATACAACAATGGTGGCAACATGCACCATCGCAGAGCCCAGAACCAGGGAGACAGTTCACGCGATCCGTCCACCCTTCGAGATTTTCTTCAGTGCCTTAAGGTCCACCCAGCCTTCAAGGCTCTGCTGCCAAAAGCGCAGCTGCAGGGATCCTGCTGCTATTAGGAGGGGATCAGTGATCGGGCCCACCCCCACCTCGTGACTCTGCCATCTGATCATCCCTCGCCTCCACTACAAGGCAACATCAGCCTCTAATCAGCAGGACTCGGAGCTCTCACCTGCAGCCTGTCCCAATCAGCTCCCTCCTCGCAGCCTTCATTCCTGACCAATTGATAGGGTAGATAGAGAGAAACCATTTCCTCTGGTGGGAGAGTCCAGAACAAGGGGGAATAACCTTAAAATTAGAGCTAGGCCGTTCAGGGGTGATGTCGGGAAGCACTTCTTCACACAAAGGGTAGTGGAGATCTGGAACTCTCTCCCCCAAAAGACTGTTGACACTGGAGGTCAATTGAAAATGTTAAAACTGAGATTGATAAGTCTTTTGTTAGGCAAGGGTGTTAAGCGTTACAGAACCAAGGCGGGTAGTTGGAGTTAAGATACAGGTCAGCCATGATCTAATTGAATGGTGGAACAGACTCGAGGGGCTGAATGGCCTCCTCCTGTTCCTATGCTCCTTTAGGTTGAGTCTCACTTGTTGTCGCCGTTGATATTTACCGGTTGCAAACCGCCTATCCCACCTTCCCCGATGGCCCACATTCGTTGCCGTGCAATCTCACGGGCCCCCGGGACACCCTCTTGCACCGTGCCCACAGCGTGACCCCAGCGTTCCCCCACCGTTCACTCGAGTTACCACACTGTGCCCAGCGGGGAGAGCGGGATCTGAGGAGCGACACCAGCGGGGATAAAAGGAGCAGCACCCGAGACCAGTGGGGAGAGCGGATCTGAGGCCCGAGACCAGTGGGGATAAAAGGAGCTAGCCGGGAGCTGAGGGGGGGGGTGGGGGAGGAAAGCAAAGTGTGACATCACAGGAAAGCAGGTAAGTGATTGATTGGTGAGTATTTCTCTCTTTTTTTCTAAACTTGGGCATTGGTTTAAATTAAGAGCCGGGATTAAAAACTAAACATAGATAATTGATATTTCAAAACTTGAAAACCTAATTAATTAAAAAAATATAATAGAGATGGCAGGGCAGGCGATGTGTTGCAGCTGTTGCATGTGGGAGCTGGTGGACACCAGTGTGATCCACAGCAACCACATCTGCAGTAAGTGTTGGCGGCTCGAGGAACTTCGGATCAGAGTTGATGAGCTGGAGTCCGAGCTTCAGACACTGTGATACATCAGGGAGGGGGAGAGTTACCTGGACACTGTGTTCCAGGAGGCAGTCACACCCCTTAGGTTAAATAATTCAAATTTGGTCCGTTGTCAGGGACAGGAGGGTGTGACGACGAGTGAGGCCGGTACGGGGATCCAGAAGGTAGCATTGGAGGAGCCTCAGCCCTTGCACTTGTCCAACAGGTACGAGGTTCTTACTCCCTTGTGTGGACGAGAGCAGGGACTGCAGGGAGGATGAGCAAACTGACAACAGCACCGTGGTACAGGGAGCCATTCAAGTTGGGGGAGTAAAAAGAAATGTAGTAATGATAGGGGACAGTATAGTTAGGGGGATAGATACTGTTCTCTGCAGCCGAGAGCGTGAGTCCCGAAGGCTGTGTTGCCTGCCCGGTGCCAGGGTTAAGGACATCTCCTCTGGGCTGGAGAGGAACTTGGAGTGGGAGGGGAAAGATCCAGTTGTCGTGGTCCACGTAGGTACCAATGACATAGGTAGAACAGAGAAAGAGGTTCTGCTGAGGGAGTACGAGCAGCTAGGGGCTAAATTAAAAAGCAGAACCACAAAGGTAATAATCTCTGGATTACTACCTGAGCCACCAGCACATTTGCATCGGGTCAATAGGATCAGAGAGAGGAACGCGTGGCTCAAAGACTGGTGTGGGAGAAATGGGTTTCGATTCATGGGGCACTGGCACCAATACTGGGGAAAGAGGGAGCTGTTTCATTGGGACAGGCTTCACTTGAACCATGCTGGGACTAATGTCCTGGCGAATCGAATAACTAGGGCTATAGAAAGGGCTTTAAACTAAATAGTGGGTGGGGGGGGGGGGGGAGGGTTCAGGTGAGCGGGAATTTAAAAAGTCAAAGAGAAAGGAGAAGGCAATAGAGCAGGGTAGCGATGGGGGTAATGGTAACCAGAGTGTGACAGGAAGGGACAGAACGTATAAAAATAAGAGTGCATCAGAAAGTGGGGTCAAAGCATGGAAAAATAGTAAAAAGACAAAATTAAAAGCTCTTTATCTGAATGCACGCAGCATTCGTAAAAAGATAGATGAGTTGACGGCACAAATAGATATAAATGGGTATGATCTGATAGCCATTACAGAGACGTGGTTGCAAGGTGACTAAAATTGGGAACTGAATATTCAGGGGTATTTGACATTTCGGAAGGATAAACAGAAAGGAAAAGGAGGTGGGGTAGCTCTGTTAATAAAGGATGAGATCAGTGCAGTAGTGAGAAATGATATTGGCTCAGAAGAGCAAGATGTAGAATCAGTTTGGGTGGAGATAAGAAATAATAAGGGAAAGAAGTCACTGGTGGGCATAGTCTATAGGCCTCCTAACAGTAGCTACACTGTTGGACAATGCAGTATAAATCAAGAAATAATGGAGGCTTGTAAGAAAGGTACAGCAATAATCATGGGCGATTTTAATCTTCATATTGGTTGGACAAATCAAATTGGCCAAAGTAGCCTCGAGGAAGAGTTCATAGAGTGTATCCGGGATGGTTTCCTAGAACAATACATTGTGGAACCAACCAGGGAGCAGGCTATCTTAGATCTGGTACTGTGTAATGAGACAGGATTAATAAATGATCTCATAGTAAAGGGTCCTCTAGGAAAGAGTGATCATAGCATGGTTGAATTTCAAATTCAATTGGAGAGTGAGAAAGTTGGGTCTCAAACCAGTGTCCTGATCTTAAATAAAGGTAATTACAAAGGTATGAAGGCAGAGTTGGCTAAAGTGGACTGGGAGAATAGATTAAAGGGTAAGATGGTTGATAAGCAATGGCAGACATTTAAGGAGATATTTCATAACTCTCAACAAAAATATATTCCAGTGAGAAGGAAAGACTTTAAGAGAAGGGCTAAACTAAGGAAGTAAAGGATGGTATCAAATTGAA
Source organism: Squalus acanthias (assembly GCA_030390025.1). Lineage (NCBI taxonomy): Eukaryota > Metazoa > Chordata > Chondrichthyes > Squaliformes > Squalidae > Squalus > Squalus acanthias. The sequence goes on from CM059448.1 coordinate 5,718,209, forward strand.
AACATAGGCATACAATGTTGCCAAGATTAGTGGAAGGCCAGAGGATTGGGAAATTTTTAAAAACAGCAAAGGACGACTAAAAAAATAATAAAGAGAGAGAGGATGGATTATGAGAGTAAACTAGCAAGAAATATAAAAACAGATAGTAAGAGCTTCTACAGGTATATAAAAAGGAAGAGAGTAGCTAAAGTAAATGTTGGTCCCTTAGAGGATGAGACTGGGGAATTAATAATGGGGAACAGGGAAATGGCAGAGACTTTGAACAAATATTTTGTATCAGTCTTCACGGCAGAAGACACTAAAACCATCCCAATAACACATAATCAAGGAGCTATAGGGAGGGGGGAACTTAAAACAATCACTATCACTAAAGAAAAAGTACTCGGTAAAATAATGGGACTAAAGGTGGACAAGTCCCCTGGACCTGATGGCCTGCATCCTAGGGTCTTAAAAGAAGTGGCTGCAGAGATAGTGGATGCATTGGTTGCAATCTACCAAAATTCCCTGGATTCTGGAGAGGTCCCAGCGGATTGGAAAACCGCAAATGTAACGCCCCTATTTAAGAAGGGAGGGAGACAGAAAGCAGGAAACTATAGACCAGTTAGCCTAACATCTGTCATTGGGAAAATGCTGGAGTCCATTATTATGGAAGCAGTAGCAAGACATTTAGAAAATCATAATATAGTCAAGCAGAGTCAGCATGGTTTTATGAAAGGGAAATCATGTTTGACAAATTTGCTAGAGTTCTTTGAGGATGTAACGAGCAGGGTGGATAAAGAGGAACCAGTGGATGTGGTGTATTTGGATTTCCAGAAGGCATTCGATAAGGTACCACATAATAGGTTACTGCACAAGATAAGAGCTCACGGGGTTGGGGGTAATGTATTAGCATGACTAGAGGATTGGCTAACTAACAGAAAACAGAGAGTCAGGATAAATGGGTCATATTCCGGTTGGCAAATGGTAACTAGTGGGGTGCCACAAGGATCAGTGCTGGGGCCTCAACTATTTACAATCCATATTAATGACTTGGATGAAGGGATCGAGTGTAATGTAGGCAAATTTGCTGATGATACAAAGATAGGTGGGAAAGCAAGTTGTGAAGAGGACACAAAGAATCTGCAAAGGGATATAGACAGGCTAAGTGAGAGGGCAAACATTTGGCAGATGGAGTATAATGTGGGAAAGTGTGAGGTTATCCACTTTGGTAAGAAAAAGAAAAAAGCAAATTATTATTTAAATGGAGAGAGATTACAAAATGCTGCAGTACAGAGAGACCTGGGGGTCCTTGTGCATGAAACACAAAAAGTTAGCATGCAGGTACAGCAAGTAATCAGGAAGGCAAATGGAATGTTGGCCTTTATTGCAAGGGGGCTGGAGTATAAAATCAGGGATGTCCTGCTACAACTGTACAGGGTATTGGTGAGACCACACCTGGAGTACTGCGTACAGTTTTGGTCTCCTTATTTAAGGATATACTTGCATTGGAGGCAGTTCAGAGAAGGTTCACGAGGTTGATTCCTGAGATGAAGGGGTTGACTTATGAAGAAAGGTTAAGCAGGTTGGGCCGATACTCATTGGAGTTTAGAAGAATGAGAGGTGATCTTATTGAAACATATAAGATACTGAGGGGGCTCGACAAGGTAGATGCAGAGAGGATGTTTCCCCTCCTGGGGAAATCTAGAACTAGGGGGCATAGTTTCAGAATAAGGGGTCGCCCATTTAAAACTGAGATGAGGAGGAATTTCTTCTCTCAGAGGGTCGTAAATTTGTGGAATTCTCTGCCCCAGAGAGCCGTGGCGGCTGGGTCATTGAATACATTTAAGGTGGAGATAGACAGATTTTTGAACAATAAGGGAATGATGGGTTATGGGGAGTGGGCAGGGAAATGGAGCTGAGCCCAAGCTCAGATCAGCCATGATCTCATTAAATGGTGGAGCAGGCTCGAGGGGCCAAATGGCCTACTCCTGCTCCTATTTCTTATGTTCACATGCCAGTCCAGACACTGTCTAGCTGTCAGTGTCAGCCGTGGCTCAGTGGGTAGCATTCTCGTCCCTCAGTTAGAAGGTAGTGGGCTCAAGTCCTACTCCAGAGACTTGAGCACAAAATCCAGGCTGACACTCCAGTGCAGTGCTGAGGGAGTGCTGCACTGTTGGAGGTGCCGTCTTTCAGATGAGACGTTAAACCGAGGCCCCGTCTGCCCTCTCAAGTGGACGTAAAAGATCCCATGGCACGATTTCGAGTTATCCCCGGTGTCCTGGCCAATATTTATCCCTCAACCAACATCACTGAAAACAGATTATCAGTCCATTTATCTCATTGCTGTTTGTGGGAGCTTGCTGTGTCCAAATTGGCTGCCACCTTTTCTACATTACAACTGTGGAAACAATCAAAAGGGGTTCTTGCTTGTGATCATTGTGCAGTATTTCTGCTAATATGCACACAGACACTGTTTGAAGACGGGATCAGACTTGGCTGTGGTCCCCCTCGCCCACCGACCCGGTCCAATAGCATGTAGATGCTCACTTTTATTAAGTATGCACACGTGGGTGGGAATTTTTTTATTTGTTCATTCACAGCATGTGGGCGTCGCTGGCAAAGCCGGCATTTATTGCCCATCCTTAATTGCCCTTTGGTGGTGAGCCACCTTCTTGAACCGCTGCAGTCCATGTGGTGAAGGTACTCCCACAGTGCTGTTAGGGAGGGAATTCCAGGATTTTGACCCAGTGACGATGAAGGAACGGCAATATACTTCCAAATCAGGATGGTGTGTGACTTGTGAGGGGAACTTGGTGTTCCCATGCACCTGCTGCCCTTGTCCTTCTAGGAGGTAGCGGTTCTGAGTTTGGGAGGTGCTGCCAAAGAAGCCTTGGCGAGTAGCTGCAGTGCATCTTGTAGATGGTACACACTGCAGCCACGGTGCGCCAGTGGTGGAGGGAGTGAATATTTAAGGTGGTGGATGGGGTGCCAATCAAGCGGGCTGCTTTGTCCTGGATGGTGTCGAGCTTCTTGAGTGTTGTTGGAGCTGCACTCATCCAGGCAAGTGGAGAGTATTCCATCACATTCCTGACTTGTGCCTTGTAGGTGGTGGAGAGGCTTTGGTAGTCAGGAGGCGAGTCACTCGCCGCAGAATACTCAGCCTCTGAGGTGAGGTACCAGAAGACTGCCTGCACCTGTTGAACCCTACCCTTGCAAGAGTGAGCAAATACAGGAAGAGGAGGGGCGGCGTAAATTGGGGGTGGGGGGGGCGTTGATGAAATTCAGTCATGCTGGCAGTAGAAAGAGACCCTAAGATATTGCAGGTGCAGAAATGGAGTGGAGCTCGGGAATCGGCACTGTTCAATTTTCTGAGTAAATAAATGTGGTTCGACCTGACCTTTGCAATTCAATAACTTTCACACTAATGGAAAGTGAACAAAAAAACACTCCGACAAATCGTTTCCGATTCACCTTAAAAAATGACAGCTTCAGCCAAATGCATCCATCAGTTGAAGGGACACAGAAAGGGTGACATACTGCACAAACAATTAAACACATGCACCTGCGCCTACACACACACACAAAGTGGTACCTCTATCAAAAGGAGAGGGAATAATGGATGTCTGTAATCTCCTCCAGCCCTACAACCTTCCCAAGATCTCTGCGCTCCTCCAATTCTGGCCTCCTGCGCAACCCCGATTTCCTTCGCTCAATCATTGGCAGCCGTGCATTCAGCTGCCAAGGCCCTAAGTTCTGGGATTCACTCCCCTAGGCCTCTCTGCCTCGCTACCTCCATTAGGTCGTTCCTTAAAACCTACCTCTTTGACCGTGCTTTTGGTCATGTGTCCTAATATAATAATATAAACAAATGCTGGCATGGACTGGTTGGGCTGAATGGCCTGTTTCTGTGCTGCATATTCTATGTAATTCTATGTAATATCTCTTTATGTGGTTCGGTGTAAAATTTTATTTGATAGCACTCCTGTGAAGCACCTTGGAACGTTTTACTACGTTAAAGGCACTATATAAATGCAAGTTGTTGAGTTACACACTGGAATCTAACCGAAGGTGTTCAGATGTTTTGGGCTGGATTTTCAATGACCCGTGGAGTCGGGTTTGGAGGCGGGGGGGGGGGGGGGTTAAAGTTGCAGATTCGGGGGTCCGACCCCATCCCGACTCCAACCCGCCTCCATGCCAGTTTCTCTGGCGGCGGGTACCCGACCTGGTCTGAGACTCGACTCCCCGAGGCGGGAAGGGATTACTGACACTTAACTGCCTGTTAACAGGTAGTTAACAGGCAGTTTTTTTGCATAATCCCTATTTTAAAAAGAAAAGTGTGGGTTTCCCGACAGGTGGCAACCACTCCAAGTTATCGGGTCGGGCCGTGGGTCTGCAGGGGTTGGAGGGGTCGATATGTCCGGTGGGCAGGTGAGTGATGGGTGCATGTGTGCTGAGGTAAGTGTGTAAGGTAAGTGCTAAGTGTTGGAAAAAGTTTTACTTACCTTAACTTCCTCCTGCAGGTGTCAGCCCTTCAGTTCTCGGGAGTTAGAAATCTCACCGGCACAGAAAGCAGGAAAGCCGTGGTTCTGTCAGAAATGGCAGCCTTCTGTTTTCTGTGGTGGAATGATTTCTAACTCAGCCTGAAAGGAAGGACTGAAGTTAGAAATCATATTGTGAGTGTTTGACAGCTTCACAGAGCTGTCAAACGCTGATATTTCATCTGTCAAAAGCTCTTGACAGATGAAATGTCAGTCTGTGACGTCACCTGTTGCCGGGTGGCCCTTAATTGGCCTGCTGAGCCCACTGGGCGGGCTCAACAAGGTCAATCAAGGGAAAATACAGTGGGTTGGCCACATCTCGATGGAGGCGGGTTCACAAGCCAGAATGTGTGATTCCCGACCCCAACACGACTCCAACTTCAAAATCCAGCCCTTTATGTACAGATTAACGAATACCTGGGAATGACTTCCAGGCTTGAGTCCAAATGATTTATGTGTAGGACAATGGATTCATGGGAGTGATGACAGTGTCCAATCTAATCAAGGGGTTCAACTGATATCATTGGCTATAAAACGCTGAACCCAAGATAACCTAGGTCTCTAATCACCCTCAAGCACTGTTTTGTTATTTTAAAATGTAAAAAGATGCTCCCATTTAACGGGCGAGTTCTTTATTCTGGTCTCTGTGAGTGCCAGTGGTGTTGGTGCATGTGTAGCCCACGAGTCTACACCTTGTATGTGCAAGCACACACCACACAGTTAGTGACCCTGGCGGTAACACTGCAGGTTTATCAAGAAATAATAGCAAGAAAGATTTATATTTATATAGCACCTCAGGACGTCCCAAAACACTTTATAGCCAAGTTGAAGTGTAGTCACTGTTGTAATGTAGGAAACGTGGCAGCCAATATGCGTATAGCAAGTTCCCACAAACAGCAATGAGATAAATGACCAGATAATCTGTTGTTTTTAGTAATGTTGGTTGAGGGCTAAATATTGGGCAGGACACCAGGGAGAACTCCCCTGCTCTTCATCGAAATAGTGCCATGGGATCTTTTACGTCCTTGTATCTTTATGAGGCCTCAGTTTAATGTCTTATCCGAAAGACGGCATCTCCGACAGTGCAGCGCACCCTCAGTACTGCACTGAGAGTATATACCTAGATTTTGTGCTCAGGTCTCTGGAGTGGGATTTGAACCCGCGACCTTTTGACTCAGAGGCAAGTGCTACCGACTGAGCCATGGTTGCTGTTTGTAGTGTACATTAATGATTTAGATATGAATGTAGGAGGTATGATCAGTAAGTTCGCAGATGACACGGAAATTGGTGGAGTGGTAAATAACGAGGAGGGAAGCCTCAGGCTACAGGACGATATAGACGGGTTGGTCAGATGGGCAGAATAGTGGCAAATGGAATTTAACCCTGAAAAGTGTGAGGTGATGCATTTTGGGAGGACTAACAAGGCAAGGGAATACACAATGAATGGTAGGACCCTAGGAAGGACAGAGGATCAGAGGGACTTTGGTGTGCATGTACATAGATCCCTGAAGGCAGCAGGACAGGTAGATAAGGTGGTTAAAAAGGCATATGGGATACATGCCTTCATTAGCCGAGGCATAGAATATAAGAGCAGGGAGGTTATGATAAGCTGTACAAAACGCTAGTTAGGCCACAGCTGGAATACTGTGTGCAGTTCTGGTCACCACACTATAGGAAGGATGTGATTGCATTGGAGAGGGTGCAGAGGAGATTCACCAGGATGTTACCTGGGCTGGAGCGCTTCAGCTATGAAGAGAGACTGGACAGGCTGGGGTTGTTTTCCTTAGAGCAGAGAAGGCTGAGGGGGGACCTGATTGAGGTGTACAAAATTATGAGGGGCATAGATAGGGTAGATAGAAAGGAACTTTTCCCCTTAGTAGAGGGGTCAATAAACAGGGGGCATAGTTTCAAGGTAAGGGGCAGGAGGTTTAGAGGGGATTTGAGGAAAAACTTTTTCACCCAGAGGGTGGTTGGAATCTGGAACTCACTGCCTGAAAGGGTGGTAGAGGCAGGAACCCTCACAACATTCAAGAAGCAGTTAGATGAGCACTTGAAACGCCATAGCATACAAGGCTACGGACCAAGTGCTGGAAAATGGGATTAGAATAGACAGGGCTTGATGGCCGGCGCGGACACGATGGGCCGAAGGGCCTCTTTCTGTGCTGTATAAATCTATGACTCTATGACACTGGTGATTGGCGGGGGAATTTCCAGCGTCGAGTCTGTCAGAGCTAGGGAGGGTTAAGACAGGTTAGGGAGGGAGGGTACAATGCAGGTTGAGAAAATGCAAAGCATCAAGGTGCTCGCGTCCCGTTGCTATCCAGAGACACCCCCCCCCCAAACTGAAAAGCGCGCTCCTGTGGACATCGGGCGAGCACTGGGTCGGGTTGTGATGCCACATGTGGTCGAACAGCCGCCACTCCCTGTCCAGGTTCAAACACGAGAGATGGCTAGCTGGGTGTGAAACCAGTTGGGTACTGCTAGCACCGGTGGCCCAAGAGCATAGGAAGAGGAGTAGGCCATTCAGCCCCTCGAGCCTGTTCCACCATTCAATTAGATCATGGCTGACCTGGATCTTAACTCCATCGACCCATCTTGGTTCTGTAACTCTTAATACCCTTGCTTAACAAAAATGCATCAGGCAGCAGAAGAGGGAAGATTCGTGGAGTAAGAGAATACACTGAAAAAAAACTCAACACAATTTAAACAACAATTGCAGTCTGGGTTTAGCCAGAGGAAACCCAGAAATACACAGCGTTAGTGGGTGGGTGGAGCAGTAAGAGGAGAAGAAAACTGAGCTCATCAGTTGAAACCTTCAGACGCACAGGATATAAAAAGCTTCGAAGCTCTGGGAACTATCCTGAGATAAGAGCAGCCCTGAACCTGGACAGAGAGTGTCGGCTGTTCGTGGGTGGGAGTGCAATTCGGCCCCACTGCGACACCCTCCCCAATCAAACAGCTTCCCAAGTCTCACCGTCTGGGCTTACAGATAAAGACCGGCCACTTGGGTAAGGTATCAGAGGACGAGTGACCACGTGCAGGAAGAGAGTTTAGAAAGGAGGGGGGTGCGGGGGGTCAGCACCTTCAGGAGGCAGAGAGAGAGAGAGAGGAAACAACAACAACTTGCATTTATATAGCGCCTTTAACGTAATAAAATGTCTCAAGGCGCTTCACAGGTGTGTTATCGAACAAAAATTTGACACCGAGCAATTTGACAAGGAGATATTAAGACAGGTGACCAAAAGCTTGGTCAAAGAGGTAGGTTTTAAGGAGTCTTTTAAAGAAGAGAGACAGGTTATTCAACCTCAAAACTGTGTTTAATCTTACATAAGAACATAAGAAATAGGAGCAGGAGTCGGCCATTTGGCCCTTCGAGCCTGCTCCGCCATTCAATAAGATCATGGCTGATCTTCTATCTCAACTCCACCTTCCCGCACTATCCCTTAATTCCCAAAAATTTATCGACCTCTGTCTTGAATATACTCAATGACTGAGCATCCACCGCTCTCTCGGGGTAGAGAATTCCAAAACCCATTGAGTGAAGAAATTTCTCCTCCTCTCAGTCCTAAATGGCCGACCCCTTATTCTGAGTCTGTGACCCCGTGTTCTAGGCTCTCCAGCCAGGGGAAACATTTTCTCAGCATTAACCCTGTCAAGCCACTTAAGAATTTTATATGTTTCAATGAGATCACCTCTCATTCTTCTAAACTCTAAGGAACCTAGGCCTAGTCTGCTCAATCTCTCCTCATAGAGCAATCCCCTCATCCCAGGAACTAGTCTAGTGAACCTTCGCTGCACTCCCTCTTAGGCAAGTATGTCTTTCCTTAGGTAAGGAGACCAGAACTGTTCACAGTACTCCAGGTGTGGCCTCACCAATGCCCTGTATAATTGTAGTAAGATTTCTTTACTCTTATGCTCTAATCCCTTTGTAACCAAAGCTAACATACCATTTGCTTTCCTAATTGCTTGCTGTACCTGCATGTTAACTTTCTGTGATTCATGTACAAGGACACCCAGGTCCCTCTGAATGCAAATATTTCCCAGTCTCTCAACATTCAAAAAATATTCTGCTTTTTTGTTTTTCCTACCAAAGTGGATAACTTCACACTTCCCCACATTGTATTCCATTTGCCATGTTCTTGCCCACTCAGTCAACCTGTCTATATCTCTCTGCAGCCTCTTTGCGTCCTCCTCACTTTCCCACCTAACTTTGTATCATCAGCAAACTTGGATACGTTACACTCATTAATATAGATTGTGAATAGCTGAGGCCAAAGCATTGATCCTTGCGGTACCCCGCTAGTTACAGCCTGCCAACCCGAAAAAGTCCCGTTTATTCCTGTTCTCATCTGATGTCCAGGAGCCTTGCCTGATTTGTTTCTCCCTCCCTAGCCAGGGTGCTGAGGCCAATTGAAGTTTCCCCCACATTGATTCTGGCTAAGACCAGTGCATTCAACACAAACCAAGGATTGTACCCAGGGACTGGCGAGAAGAAAGGAGTGGGATCAGCACCAGCCACACAGCAGCTCCAAACCTCGGGCATTTAATGAGGGTCATATAACACCAGGCAGATAATTGATCAACTTTATCTTAGGGAGGGGAAGGTTTAGCAGCATTAAACACGGTGGGGGGAGCAATGAGGCGAATAAGGCTTGCTCCGGCACTGCGGGTTTAATATTACAGAATAAACAGTACTATAAAGCAACTCGGACCTCACGTAGAGGACTTAATGGATCGGCTAATCAATATCAGGAAACGTCACGGGCCCCATTAACTCCTCATTACTACATTAGTAAACCAACATAATACTGCCAGGGCACAAATCAATGCAGAGCCCAGCACTGATGGAAGTCGAGTTCAAAGCTGAAAAAATGAGTTGGAAGAAAAATTTTGAGTTGAAAGTATTTCACACAGGAGGTGGGTATATTCTGATACGAGGCACAATTGGCAGTGGTGAAGGATCAGAGCGGCAGGATTGCGAGTTTGTGCCGATGATGTACCACGCAGTGAGTCTAAGGTGCCAGCATGACCTGTGCCACCCATCACCTCCCCCCCCGCTTTACAGGAATGGACAGGGGGGAAAATAAGCAGAGGGCCGGTTGTGTCAGCCGTGGTTCAGTGGACAGCACTCTCGCCTCGGAGTCGGAAGGTCGTGGGTGCAAGTCCCACTCCAGGGACTTGAGCCCATCATCCAGGCCGACACTCCCAGTGGAAGACCAAGGGAGTGCTGCACTGTCAGAGGTGCTGTTAAACCGAGGCCCCATCCGTCCCACGGCACTATTTCGAAGAAGAGCAGGGGAGTTCTCTCCGGTGTCCGGGCCAATATTTATCCCTCAACCAAGATCACTAAAGAACAGATTATCTGGTCACTATCACATTACTGGATTGTGGGATCTTGCTGTGTGCAAATTGGCTGCCGCGTTTCCTACATTACAACAGTGACTGCACTTCAAAAACAACTTCATTGGCTGTAAAGCGCTTTGGGACGTCCTGAGGCCATGAAAGGCGCTGTAGAAATGTAAGTTCTATCTTTGCACTGCCATGGAACATGCTGCACATCCGTGAGCCCAGACAGCCTTCCCCCCTCCTCCCCTCGCCTTCACTGTACTAGTGTGACATTTTCATCCGGGCCTCACGGTCTCTGTGGGAGAGAACTGCAAAAATTAGTGTCAGATTTGAGGGCAGTGTCTGCACCGTGGACCCAGCCCCGCTGGGAAATGCACCGCGGCTGCCTGAACACATTTCACTTAGGATGCTTAGAAGCTGTCATGAGACAAGAATCCATAATCCCCCCATGGCCTGCGCTGAATCTGAAGTTAAGACGGCAGAGGTCACTGAAAGGTGTTTTAAAACTCCCTGGTACCTAACATATACATATATATATATATATATAAAAAATATCTTCAAATTGTTCCTACTGGTGTGAACGAGATTAAGTTCAGGAATACAGACGGGTGAGGTCAGTAACCTTCACGCAGAAGCAGCTGGTCACCCCTGCCTGCCTGCCATCTCCATTTAATGAAACCTTACAGGGAGCTGTCTGAGCTCGTGGGGCAAGTGGTGAAGGACAGTACAGACACAGCCAGCGGATTGTAGTACCCCAGTCGGCTCCTTATGTTGTACTCTTCCCCACCCCCCTCCCGCCCGCCCCCCCTCCAATCTTGCCTTATTTTACTGTGCCCGTTATATTATCTTCTAATTTACAACAGAAATTAAAACAGAAATCTTGAGAGCAAAGACTGGTGGCCACATATATTGCAACTGTCCAAAAGAAAATATTACTCTCAAAGGTCCTCCTTCCCCCCAAGGAATCTTGGAAATTATAACCAGTGCTAGATTTTCAACTGGAGCTGTCTACCCCTGTATCCTTTTATATTCTTCCTTTTCAAACACTTATCCTGTTAAATGCTGTGATGGGCTCTGCCTCAATGTCCACTTGTGGTAAAGCATTCCAACAATAACAACTTGCATTCATGTAGTGACTTAAATGTAGTAAAACGTCCCAAGGCACTTCACAGGAGCGTAAATCAGACAAAAATTGACACCGAACCACACAAGGAGATATTAGGACAGGTGACAAAAGCTTGGTCAAAGTGGCAGGTTTGAAGGATGGCCTTAAAGGAGGAGGGAGAGGTTTAGGGAGGGAATTCCAGAGCTTAGGGTCTTGACGCCTGAAGGCACGGCCGCCAATGGTGGAGTGAAGGGAGTGGGGGATGCGCATGAGGCCAGAATTGGAGGAGCACAGCGCAGAGATCTAGTCATACCGTGTAGCTACTGCCGCTGCATTCCAGGCTGGTCCACCCAGGGGAGGGGGGAGGAGGGAAAGTTCATGTAAAATGCAAAAGAAAAAGCTTCCCGATGGCTTAGCAGGTTTATCCAGTGAGCAGCTGAACCACACGGCTGACTGTGGTTCAAGGCTTGATTCCCCAGTCTAAGTTATCCCATCTCGGAGTGGTGGCGGTGGCAGTACAATTGGCCTCGGCACCCTGGGGTACGAAGAGGAAAGTCAGCATCAGCCACTTCGAATCACCATCCAGTGCACTCCTGCTGGACGAGGATTGGATTGGGCTCAGCCTTTAATGGCCAATCCCACCTCCCCCCCGCCCCCCCCCCAAATACAGTCCAGTCAAATGACCCGTTAACAATCATCAAGGCTCACACTACAATTGTGGCCATTTGGGGCAAAGTATTGAAGGGTAGTCTAACGCCCAGCGCCGATTCACCAGGGCTCCAAGGATTAGATTACAAGGAGAGATTACATAAACTAGGCTTGTACTCCCTGGAAAATAGAAGGTTAAGGGGTGATTCGATTAAGGTTTTTTAGAATTTTGAACGGAATTAATAGGGTAGATAGAAACGTTTCCACAGGTGAGTGAGTCTAGGACAAAGGGACATAACCTTAAAATCAGAGCCAGGCCATTCTTCACACAAAGGGTGGTAGAAGTGCGGGACTCTCTCCCACAAAGAGCAGTAGATGCTGGGGCTCAATTAATAATTTTAAATCTGAGATCGATAGATTTTTGCTAGCCAAGGGTATAAAAGGAAATGGAAGCAAGGCAGGTGGATGGAGGTAAGATACAGAATAGCTACGGCCTCACTGAATGGAGGAACAGGCTCGAGGGGCTGAATGGCCTATTCCTGTTCTTATGTTCCTATCTAAACTCCAGCCATCGATTCAATGTCTTTAGGGTGGGGCGGCATGGCAAAGGTAAGTAAGAAAAATGTTATAAAAAAATTTAAATTATTCGACCAAAAAACAAACAAAAATGTGGTCAGAAACCTGTGTACAGCTGCACAGATTCAGTAATCTGGTTGCTGGGGAGGAGGTTGTGAGGAAGGGCTGTGACTGGCCATATTTTAGAGAAGGTCTTGGAGGATCCCCTTTTTTTATTCATTCATGGGATGTGGGCGTCGCTGGCAAGGCCAGCATTTGTTGCCCATCCCTAATTGCCCTGAGAAGGTGGTGGTGAGCCGCCTTCTTGAACCGTTGGGAGTCCGTGTGGTGAAGGTACTCCCACAGTGCTGTTAGGGAGGGAGTTCCAGGATTTTGACCCAGCGACGATGAAGGAACGGCCAATATATTTCCAAGTCAGGATGGTGTGTGACTTGGAGGGGAACTTGGAATGGCGGTGTTCCCATGCGCCTGCTGCCCTTGTCCTTCTAGGTGGTAGAGGTCGCGGGTTTGGGCGAGTTGCTGCAGTGCATTTGTAGATGGTGCACACTGCAGCCACGGTGCGCCGGTGGTGGAGGGAGTGAATGTTTAAGGTGGTGGATGGGGTGCCAATCAAGAGGGCTGCTTTGTCCTGGATGGTATTGAGCTTCTTGCATGTGGTTGGAGCTGCACTCATCCAGGCAAGTGGAGAGTATTCCATCACACTCCTGATTTGGATCCTGCTTTGTGCCTGTTCTGCTTTGCACATATTTAAGGCCTTATTTTTCTTTATATTCCCAAACATGAATACTTGAAAATCATTCCAGCGCCCACAGATATTCAAAAATTTGATACAAAACATTTGTTCCCTATTAAAAATACATTTTCAATGACTGTATTTTCACACTTCTCTCTCACTATGGTGCCACATTACTAATGCAACCTGCCCACCTCAATATGGCATCTCAGGCATCCAATAATTGCTTGAAAAATGTTGTCTACACTGACTGGAGGAGTATTAAGGCAGGAACAGCAATGCCAACAACCATTACAACACTGTTTTATCTATCTTATATCTAAGGAAAAGATACTTGCACCACCTTCTCCTCAGACAAAAAAATTGACACCGAGCCAAAAAAGACGACATTAGGACAGGTAACCAAATGCTTGGTCAAAGAGGTAGGTTTTAAGCAGTGTCTTAAAAATGAGATAAGAGTGGAGAGGCAAAGAGGTTTACATAAGAATTAGGAGCAGGAGTAGGCCATACAGCCCCTCAAGCCAGCTCCGTCATTCAACAACAACTTGTATTTATATAGCGCCTTTAACGTAGTAAAAGGTCCCAAGGCGCTTCACAGGAGTTTTTAAGACAAAAAATTTGACACCGAGCCGCATAAGGATAAATTAGGGCAGGTGACCAAAAGCTTGGTCAAAGAGGTAGGTTTTAAGGAGCGTCTTAAAGGAGGAAAGAGAGGTAGCGAGGCGGAGTGGTTTAGGCAGGGAATTCCAGAGCTTAGGGCCTAGGCAACAGAAGGCACGGCCACCAAAGGTTGAGCGATTATAATCATTCAATAAGATCATGGCTGATCTTCAACCTCAACTCCACTTTCCCGCCTGATCCCCACATCCCTTCGTGTCCAAAAATCTATCAATCTCAGTCTTGAATATACTCAATGACTGAGCATCCACAGTCATCTGGGATAGAGAATTCCAAAGATTGACAACCCTTTTGCGGCGGGGGTTGGGAGGGTGGATTCCAGAGCTTTGGGCCGAGACGGCTAAAGGTACGGCCGCCAATGGGAAGAGATAATTGGCAAAAAATCCAGGGGGGAAATGAGAAGAATTTTTTTGGAAACGCAGCGAGTTGTTGTGATCTGGAATGCGCTGCCTGAAAGGGCGGTGGAAGCAGATTCAATAGTAACTTTCAAAAGATAATCGGATAAATACTTGAAAAAGAGAAATTTGCAGGGCTATGGGGAAAGAGCAGGGGGGAGTGGGACTAATTGAAGAGCTCTTGCAAAAAGCCAGCACAGGCACGATGGGCCGAATGGCCTCCTTCTGTGCTGTGTGATATCAGACTATCCCGCCCCCACAGGAGCAGCTGTGTGGTGAAGAGCAGTTGAAGAGGCTCGAAAGATGAAAAGCGAAATGGACTAAAACACACGATACATCCCTGAAAGACACAACAATCACTTTCAGCCTCCAGGTCGAAACCAGCGAGCAAAAAAAATAAAATAAAATAATTTCAAAAAAAAGTAGTGCTTTGTCACTGGCATTTGATGAATAATTAAAGGAGGTGAGGTCTGTCTACGGATTGGCAATTTCTTAGTATCTAATATTCTTTCCACTTTCACCTCTCGGCAGTCAGCTGCAAGAACGATCTGTCTCGCATGAAAAGGGCAGAAATATCTCGACTATCAAACAAGCTTTGTCATTTCGTAGGACTTTGCAGAAATTACCAGCAACATCAAACTGCATCAGTAATTTCACTCCCGAGCTTCAAAGTCATGGGCAAATAATGAACTGCTGATGCACAGCGACTGAGGAATGAAAAGTCTTGTCTACGGGATTATCTGTGGAGGAGTTTTTTTCTTCCATCCCCGTTAGGAGTATTTAATATTCAGCCACATTTTTTTTTTGTTGAAAAAAAAAGATACGCACGCAACATTCAGCATTTAACAGTCTACTGCAGGGTTGCCAACCCTCCAGGATTGGCCCCGGAGTCTCCAGGAATTAAAGATTAATCTCCAGGACAACTGCCGCCAGCAAATTCGGAAGAAAAATAAAATCCTAAGGGCAGTAAAAAAAAAGTGTATTTTTAAAAAAATTTTGGACAAGGGGAAAAAAAAAGGCTGTCTGACTGACAGTCAAGAATCATCCAATCGGGTAATGAAGAGTCTATTCGCTTTCCAATCGGTGAGGGGAGGCGGGGCACCACGAGGATGGGCATGTGGGGCGACCAATGGCGGGAGTGTGGGGGCGGGGCATGTTGGAGGCAGAAAGTCATGTGATGACAGCTCCAGGAATATCTCCAACCAGAGTTGGTAACCCTACCTCTGGCAGCTTTAGTGCAGAGGTACTCACTCACTTTTGAGCTTCAGCCTTGCTCTCATGCTCCTACTATCAAGCGCTTATTATTTTAAAGTTCTCTCACATTCTTTCCTGTTTTAAAAAAAAATTAATCTCTCATCCTCTTCCTCCCTCCCGTCCCTGAATCCTAGCTCCACCAGCATCGCAAGGTGTCAGCTGTGGCTCAGTGAGTAGCACTCTCGCCTCTGAGTTGGAAGGTTGTGGGTTCATAGTCCCACTCCTGACATCTGATCACCTGCAACGGCTTCTCTTCCCGCTCCCACATCGTCACCTCTGGGGTCCCCCCAAGGATCTATCCTTGGCCGCCTCCTATTTCTCATCTACATGCTGCCCGTCAGCGACGTCATCCGAAAACATGGCATCAGTTTCCACATGTACGCTGACGACACCCAGCTCTACCTCACCATCACTTCTCTCGACCCCTCCACGGTCTCTAAATTGTCAGACTGCTTGTCTGACATCCAGTACTGGATGAGTAGAAATTTTCTCCAATTAAATATTTGAAAGACCGACACCACTGTCTTCGGTCTCCGCCGCAAACTCCGTTCCCTAGCCGCCGAAAGACCGACACCATCCCTCTCCCTAGCATCTGTCTGAGGCTGAACCACACTGTTCACAACCTTGGCGTCATTTTTGATCCTGAAATGAGTTTCCGACCACATATCCACACCATAACTAAGACCGCCTATTTCCACCTCCGTAACATTGCCCGTCTCCGCCCCTGCCTTAGTTCATCTGCTGCTGAAACCCTCATCCATGCCTTTGTTACCTCGAGACTTGACTATTCCAACGCACTCCTGGCCGACCTCCCATGTCCTACCCTACGTAAACTTGAGGTCATCCAAAACTCGGCTGCCCTTGTCCTAATTCGCACCAAGTCCCGTTCACCCATCACCCCTGTGCTCGCTGATCTACATTGGCTCCCGGTTAAGCAACGCCTCGATTTTAAAATTCTCATCCTTGTTTTCAAATTCCTTCATGGCCTCGCTCCCCCCATCTCTAATCTCCTCCAGCCCCACAACCCTCCAAGATATCTGCGCTCCTCTAATTCTGCCCTCGAGTATCCCTGATTTTAATTGCTCCACCATTGGTGGCCGTGCCTTCTGTTGCCTAGGCCCTAAGCTCTGGAATCCCCTCCCTAAACCTCTCTGCCTCTCTTCCCTCCTTTAAGACGCTCCTTAAAACCTACCTCTTGTCATCTGCCTTAATTTCTCCTTATGTGGCTCGGTGTCAAATTTGTTTGTCTTATAATACTCCTGTGAAGCGCCTTGGGACGTTTGACTACGTTAAATGCGCTATATAAATACAAGTTGTTGTTGTTGACACTCCACTGCAGTACTGAGGGAGCTCTGCTGCACTGTCGGAGGTGTTGTCTTTCAGATGAGATATTGAACCGATGCCCCGTCTGCCCTCTCAGGTGGACGTAAAGCACTATTTTCAAGAAGAGCAGGGGAGTTCGATCTGTGTAATTATTTATATTTATCCCTCAACCAACATCACTAAAACAGATTATCTGGTCATGATTTCATTGCTATTTGTGGGAGCTTGCTGTGCGCAAATTGGCTGCCACGTTTCCTACATTACAACAGTGACTACACTTCAAAAGTACTATGGGACATCCTGAGGTCATGAAGGTCACTATATAAATGCAAGTTTTTCTTTTTTCTTGCGTACGAGTCATCAGCTGAGGCCGAGAGACAGGTGTATCGGCCTATGAAAGGCCTCTGGTAGGCTACACACGGGCTTATTACTGGTACTGCTGTCTCAGTGGCTGTCAAATCAGCCACAGTTGCTACAAGCAATTTTTTTCTTTTAGAAAACTGGGCTGGTAGATGGCAAATGCAGTTTCACTACAGACAACTGTAAATCTCTGTGTTGAAGTAGAAGCAAGGAACCGAAATAAGGAAGTGTGTGCTAAACGGAACAGTGGGTCAGTATTGCTATCTCTGTAACCTTCAACAGCCCTACAACCCTCCGAGAACTCTGTGTCCCTCCAATTCTGGCCCAATATTCTTCGCTCCATCATTGGCGGCCATGCCTTCAGCTTTCTAGGCCCAAGCTCTGAAATTCCCTCCCTAAACCTCTCTCTCCTCCTTTAAGACCCTCCTCAAGACTACCTCTTTGACCAAGCTTTTGGTCACCTGTCCTCATGTGGCTCAGTGGCAAATTTTGTATGATAACGCTCCCGTGAAGCGCTGTGGGATGTTTTACGACATTAAAGGCGCTATATAAATGCAAGTTGTTGTTATGCTGAGAATTGAGAAGCAACTGTTGAAACTGTGATGATAATGTTACTGTATAATGCACTGGTTAGACCCTGCCTGTGCAGTACTGGTCTGCACGTTGTATACATCTCTTGGGAAGGTGTAACGCACAGCAAGCAAGGCAATCCGAAGGAACACCAACCTAAATTCTGAGCAAAGGTTGAGGAGGCTGGGCGGGCTTTTGTTTGAAAGGAGACAACTCCAGGGTAATCTGAGAGAAGTCTTCATAAAATGGAAACAGATCAACGAGTTTTATTGAGGCAAAATCATCTGAGGGTTCAAGAAATGAGGGGCGTAACCAAGGAGATTAGGAGCAAATGAGCAATTGTTTGGCACAATGGGTCATGACATTTGGGAACAGGTTACCGTGGAAACCTATTGAAGCAAATAATGGACCAAGAGGTAAAGTGATGCGTTCCTGGAGACAGAAGGCATTGATGGAGATGGCTGGTGTTCTGGCCGACATTTATCCTTCAACCAACATCACTACTTGTCACCAGCCATAAAAAGAGTGGGCGGTTTCTAAAAAAAACTCTACACCCCTACACTTGTAAGGTGAACGTTGCTGGTCAGCCTTCCCTTACAGATATTTCAATCACACTGCTGCCCAGGGCAAATCCCCCCCAGGTCTAAAACCAGAGCTGGTTGCTAAGCTCCACGCACTGTTGCAGGAAATTATGTCACACAAGCCCTTCTTTTGGCTCCTCAATCGGAGTGATTTCTATAAAGAATAGGGGGCGTTTCATATTTTATAAAAACAGCAAGTAAAAGAAAGAACTTGCATTTATACAAGAACATAAGAATTGGGAGCAGGGGTAGGCCATTTGGCCCCTCGAGCCTGCTCTGCCATTCAATAAGATCATGGATGATCTTCTACCTCAACTCTACCTTCCTGCCCTATCCCCATATCCCTTGATTCCCTTAGGGTCCAAAAATCTACCTATCTCAGTCTGAGTCTATCTCAACGACTGAGCATCCACCCGCCCTTTGGGGTAGAGAATTCTAAAGATTCACAACCTTCTGAGTGAAGAAATTTCTCCTCATCTCAGTCCTAAATGGCCAACCCCTTATCCTGAGTCTATGACCCCTAGTTCGAGACTCTCCAGCCAGGGGAAACAGCTTCTCAGCATCTACCCTGCCAATCCCTCTCAGAATTTTATACATTTCAATAAGATCACCTCTCATTCTTCTAAACGCCAGAGAGTATAGGCCCAATTTACTCGATCTCTCCTCATAGGACAACCCTCTCATCCCAGGGATCAAACTAGTGAACCTTCGTTGCACCGCCTCAAATGCAAGTATATCACGGGGCAACACGGTGGCATAGTGGTTAGCACTGGTGCCTCACAGTGCCAGGGACCCGGGTTCGAATCTGGCCTCGGGTGACTGTCTCTGTGGAGTTTGTACATTCTCCCCGTGTCTGCGTGGGTTTCCTCCGGGTGCTCCGGTTTCCTCCCACAGTCCAAAAATGTGCGGGTTAGGTTGATTTGGCTATGATAAATTGACCCTTAGTGTTAGGGGGATAGGATGGGATATGTTAGGGGGAATTAAATACGTGGGGTTACGGGGATAGGGTGGGATATGTGTCAGTGCAGGCTCGATGGGCCGAAATGGCCTCTATCTGTACTGTGGGGATTGTGTGTGAGAAAGCAGGGACAGGGTACTGGATTTGGATGATCAGCCATGATCGTATTGAATGGTGGAGCAGGCTCGACGGGCCGAATGGCCTACTCCTGCTCCTATCTTCTATGTTTCTATCCTTCCTTAGTGCGCCTTTCATGCCCTCCAAACATCCCAAAGCGCTTCAAAGAATATCGCTGTTGTAATGTGATAAGATACGGCAGCCAATTTGCGCACAGCAATGAGATAAATGACCAGATAATCTGTTTTGTTTGAGGGTTCAATGTTGGCCGGGACACCGGTGGTGGGGGAGAACTCCCCTTGCTCTTCTCTAGTAAAGTGCCGTGGGATCTTACTCGTCCACCTGTACAAGCGGACAGGTTCTTGGTTTAATGTCTCCTCCGAAGTGTGGCATGCTCCCCCCCCCGCCCCCCAGTCAGTACCGCAGTGTCAGACTTCACCCTGTGCTCAAACCCTGTAGCGGGGCTCGAGTCCACCACCATCTGATCGCGGGAGAGAGTGCGACCACAGAGACAAGCTGACACTTGCCAGTCATTACCAATCCCACCCGCAGATGCCTCAATGCTACACAGAGAGAGAAGGCGCACGCACAGCAACACATAACACACGGCAACAAGCCCCATCAGCTTCACTAAAAATAAGGGCAGACGAGCCAAACCCAATGAATTATTGAGGCTGTAATGATATAATAATTGTGATTAAGTACAGTGTCCAAGCTCGGATAACGGGATCATCTGTTTCTGTCATTAGACTGGTAATCATGAAGTATGAGGTATTATGGCCAAACAAAGTGGATGGTGGTCTGAAGCCTCATATTAAGAAACTCTAATTCAATACATCTACACAAATGCTTTTACAGGAAGGGAGAAAAACAGTGCAAGGAACAGGTTCAACCCTTGGTTTTTATTGTATGTGAAGCGTATTGAGACCTTTCTGAGCAACGTTTTATATATATAAAACCAGGTCTTGCTGCTCCAGTGCAGTACTGAGGGAGGGCTGCGCCGTCGGAGGTGCCGTCTTTCGGATGAGAAGTTAAACCGAGGCCCCGTCCGCTCTCTCGGGTGGGCGTAAAAGATCCCAGGGCACATTTTCGAAGGGGGGCAGGGGAGTTCTCCCTGGTGTCCTGGCCAATATTTATCCCTCAACCAAGATCACTTAAAAATAGATGATCTGGTCATTAATCTCATTGTAGTTTGTGGGACGTTGCTGTGTGCAAATTGGCTGCCACGTTTCCTACATTTCAAAGAAAGACTTGCATTTATATAGCGCCTTTCGTGACCTCAGGATGTCACAAAGTGTTGCACAGCCGATTAACTAGTTTTTGAAGTGTGGTCACGGTTGTAATGTAGGAAACAATGACTACATTTCAAAAAAAGTACTTATTTGGCTGTAATGTGCTTTGGGACGTCCTGAGATCATTAAAGGCGCTATATAAATACAAGTTCTTTCTTTTCTTTTACTGGTGATTCTGCAAAATGCAGACGGACAGAGAGGCATTGGCTTAATCATAGAAATTCTGGAATTGCCCCTCCAGCAAGGACTTAGAATGATACAGCACAGAAGGAGCCATTCGGCCCATCGTACCTGTGCCGCCTCTTTTGTAGAGCTCTCCAATTAGTCCCACTCCCCCTGCTCTTTCCCCATAGCCCTGCAAATTTCCCCCCTCCAATTCCCTTTTGAAAGTCACTACTGAATCTGTTTCCACCCCCCTTTCAGGCAGTGCATTCCAGATCATAACAACTCGCAGCGTAAAAATATTTTTGCTCATGTCGCCTCTGGTTCTTTTGCCAACCACCTCAATCTGTGTCCTCTAGTTACTGACCCTTCTGCCACTGGAAATGGTTTCTCCTTATTTACTCTACCAAAACTCTTCATGATTTGAACACATCTATCAAATCTCCTCTTAACCTTCTCAGCTCTAAGGAGAACAACGCCAGCTTCTCCACGTAACTGAAGTCCCTCCTCCCTGGTACCATTCTAATAAATCTCCTCTGCACCCTCTCCAAGGCCTTGACATCCTTCCTAAAGTGCAGTGTGCAGAATTGGACACAATACTCCAGCTGGGGTTTGACCAGTGTCTTATAAAGGTTCAGTATAACTTCCTTACTTTTGCACTCTATGCCTCTATTTATTGACATTGTACGCTGCACAGGCATTGTTCTCTGTCTATATATGCTTTGCCGATTCGTATTCCTTCACTTCACCTGACGAAGGAGCAGCAGCTCCGAAAGCTTGTGATTTCAAATAAAACTGTTGGACTATAACCTGGTGTTGTGCGACTTCTCTCTATTTATAAAGCCAAGGATCCCGTGCACTATTTTAACAGCCTTCTCAACTTGTCCTGCCACCTTCAAAGATTTGTGGTCATAAGCTCCCAGGTCTCCCTGTTCCTGCACCCCCTTTAAAATTGTACCATTTAGTTCATATTGCCTCTCCTCATTGTTCCTACCAAAATGTATCACTTCACACTTCTCTGCGTTAAACTTCATCTGTCATGTATCTGCCCATTTCACCAGTCAGTCTATATCCTCCTGGAGTCTGTTACTATCCTCCTCACTGTTTACTACATTACTGAGTTTCGTGTCATCTGCCACATCTACATGCAATACCATTAAAACTGTACACGCCACAACCTTCAGCGAGATCTGGAAAGGCTTTGGCGACGCACTGAACACAGAGGAACGGAATTCAGCGCTTTAGGAAAGATGAGGGATGCGGCAAGGAGCTGCGATCAAATCCAGGCACACACCCCGCCGCGGGAAAAATACCACAACTGGTGCCTGCCAAAGGGTTTGCTCATCCTGGCACTATTGCAAAAGGCAGCCCCATTCGTGCAACTGGTTCTTCAAGTAGAGAGGAGCACCTCAAAGCACTTTGTAAGATAAGGGACAGACAGCAAAGAAGGGAATGGGCGGGGAGGAGGGAGGGTGGGCGGGGAGGAGGGAGGGTGGGCGGGGGAAAGAAAGGACAGGGGTCAAAGACAAGGTTCTCAAGGATGTTCTTGAAGGCAGGGACGAGGGGGTGACAGGTCGGAGGAGCTAGGGGATGGGTGTGCCAGAGGATGTTTGGCTAAAGGAGAATATATTGATGGTAGATTAGAGGAAATGGGAAACAAGGAGTAGGGAGCCCATGGGGGGTGGTGGTTAAAGGCTGTCCTGGAGGATACAGGAGATTGCTGAGGTAGGGTAGGGTAGGGTGGTGCGAAGCTATGGGGGGGGGGGGGGTGAGATACGAAAGCTAAGACTTTGAAGTCAACTAACTGGAGCCGAGGAAGCCTGATAAGGATGGGACGATTGAGGGGTGAGGTTGTGGACTGCAGTGCTTTGAATGAATTCCCCATCTGTTTCACACCAGCTTAGCAAACTTGGGATAAGGCAGGAACTTGTCTATCCAGTTGGCATTTCTTACAATTAAGGACGAACCCCACTGAAATCAGACAGACTGGTGAGAGGCCGGTCAGTCAGTCCTCCTGCTGACCACTGCGCCCAGGTAGACAGGCAGTTTGGATTCACTTGTACAGAAACAGCCTGATTACACACAGAGTCCCTGGAACCCTACAGCTCTCTGTCGGGCAACCCATTGCTGCATTGACGTGCGAAGCCACCAGGGGGCACCCAACCCCACGAGCTGCTGGCACATTTGTTGAGCAGAATCTGTGTACGGTCTTTATTTTCATTCTTGCATACCTTGACCAGGAAACTCAAATTGTTGTGCAGGTTTTAACACCTGTTCCGCTGATCATCTCTCTGTAAAGTGCCTCAAAACCTTGTTGTACGTTAAAGGCACTACAGAGATGCAAGTTGTTGTTAAACTGACGGGGGGGTGAGAGAATATTAAGCTTAACGACGAGAGATGGAGTGCGAGTCCAGCAGTTGGGGAACACTGAAGAACACGATCCCTTTATAGCAGTGATGCAACACATTTTCCACCTGCTCAGAACGACGCAGCCAAGGCTCTAACCCCCTTGCTTTTTAATCCCAAGGGTAGCGGTAGAGGGTTGTGTATTGACAATCAATCCTGGCGATCTACAGGATTACACGCCAGCCAGTTACAGCCTGATGCAAATGAAAGAATTGACATTTGCAACTCACAATATATAGGTGTCAGCCGTGGTTCAGTGGGCAGCACTCTTGCCTTTGAGTCAGAAGGTCGTGGGTTCAAGTCCCAACTCCAGAGACTTGAGCACAAAATCCAGGCTGACGCTCCAGTGCAGTGCTGAGGGAGTACTTTTGGATGAGACGTTAAACCAAGGCCCCCTCTGCCATTTCAGGTGGCTGTAAAAGATCCCATGGCACTATTTCGAAGAAGAGCAGGGGAGTTATCCCCGGTGTCCTGGGCCAATATTTACCCCTCATTCAACAACACTAAAACATTATTTGGTCATTATCGCATTGCTGTTTGTGGAACCTTGCTGTGTGGAAATTGGCTGCCGCATTTCCTACATTACAACAGTGGCTGTAGAGGGTTTTGGGACGCCCTAAGATTGTGAAAGGCGCTATATAAATGCAAGTTCTTTCTTTTTAGTCGGGGAACACTTCAGCAGTCAAGGACATTCAGCCTCGGATCTTCGGGTTAGCGTTCTCCAAGGCGGCCTTCGAGACACACGACAACGCAAAATCATCGAGCAGAAACTGATAGCCAAGTTCCGCACCCATGAGGACGGCCTCAACCGGGATCTTGGGTTCATGTCACGCTACATATAACCCCACCTGACGTAGAGTCATCCGGACTCGAGTCGTCGTTGGCTTGTTCACAGATGTGATTTCCAGTAAAAAAAGTAAAAAGTTTAAAGTTTATGGTTTTCCATACAGACTGCAGCATCTGACACATTAGACCCCCTGTGACCCCACCTCATTGTCCTAGTTGTATTTTGCTATGTCTTTGATATAATGTCTTCCTGACTGACCTGATTGTCTCTCTGCCGAGGTGTGATAAAAGGCAGTCAGAAAGATTAACTGTAGTCGTCTGACATTGTACGCTGCACAGGCATTGTTCTCTGTCTATATATGCTTTGCTGATTTGTATTCCTTCACTTCACCGGACGACGGAGCAGCCGCTCCGAAAGCTTGTGATTTCAAATAAAGCTGTTGGACTATAACCTGGTGTTGTGCGACTTCTCACTTTTGTCCACCCCATCTCCGCATCATTTCTTTTTACTGCGATACTAACTCAAGGGATCTTCACTGACTGAAGATGTTGACTGAAGGGCGGTGCACTTTATACGAAGCTTGCTGGAGAAGCATGTTGCACCTGGGGAGTGGAGCCCAGAGAAGCTTTCACAGGGAGCAATGTTTCCTTTAAGCTGCACGGCCGCGCAGCGCTCTGCAGCTCCCGCACAGTCGGCTCACCGGCTTTTAAATAGGAAAAACCGCACCTGCGCGCTATTTTGAACGGGCCGCGCACCCAAACGTTAACTGGGAGTGCCTTCACTGATCTGTCAGCGCTGCTGCACTCCCGACTCACTGACCTGCAGCTCCCTGCACGAGTCTTGCACAAGCGGAATTTCACTCTCTCGGAGCCGTGTGCTGAGGATTGAACCGCGCAATCGGTTGGCGCGAGGCTCTCTCACCTTTCTGGGGGAAAGCGGGGGGTGGGGGGGCGGGGGGGGAGTTGAACCCAGATCGAACAGACGAGATTGAAGTCTCTGCTCTGTGACAGCAGCTCAGGGTTCGGGAAATGAAATGAATGCACAGAGTCTCGGTGCAGTCAGTTCCCAGTAGATGGGAGTCAATTGAACTGAACTGCTCTCAGATGCTGCAGAATTGACACTAATTTGACAATTTGACTGAGGGAAGCAATAAGGACAGACAGTTTGGGAAAATGAGAAGTCAGGCTGCTATAGTCTGTGCTACGGGTTAAGCAAGCACTTGGCTGTCCATCAGTACACTAATCAAAAAGCAGATTCATACAATTATTATGATTTTAATATCTCCTCTTTTTCCCTGGAGTTGATTTAAAACAAAAGGGGGCATTAACCTTAAAATTTGAGCCAGGCCGTTCAGGGGTGATGTCAGGAAGCACTTCTTCACACAAAGGGTAGTGGAAATCTGGAACTCCTCCCCCCCAAGAAGCTGTTGAGGCCTGGGGGGGGCAACGTTCCCTATAAGCTGCGTGGCCTGCACAGCCGGTGAGCCAGCTTTTAAATGTAAAAACCGCGCGTGCACGGATTTTTGAATGGGCCACACAACACAAACAAACATTAGAGGGAACATTGCTGGGGGTGGGGGTGGGGGGTCAACTGAAAATTTCAAAACTGATAGATTTTTGTTAGGCAAAGGGTATGAAGGGTTGCGTAAGATCCGGATCAGTCATGATCTGATTGAATGACGGAACAGGCTGGAGGGGCTGAATGGCCTCCTCCTGGTTCCAATGTTCAACACCCCCAACCCCCCCTGGGCACCGAGTCAGGGGCTGCCCGACGCAGACGCTGGGAGACAAAAGCAGGAATGCGTCGCATACGCTGGCATTCCCACCCCTCGTCTGGAGAAGAACACAGCGGCCGCAAAAAGGGAAAGAATCGTGAGCGCAATTTCACGCGCTGCGGTTTAGATACACCTCAGCACTGTCATCCATCATCTTGACAAAAACAAACACAAACAAATTACAAAAATGATGAACAGAGCGTTTTGCGTTCTGCTTACAATAAGAAAAAAAGATAAGGAGCATGTAAAACGTGTTATTTCTGCTTCTGATGTGCTCGCTTTGCAGTCTTATCTGAACTGGCCCAATCCTCAGGGTCTGGTGAGCTCTCGATAAATTGAACGTGGGAGTCCCATCGGCGACTGCATGCTCTTAATCTGCATGCTGTGCACGTGCCTTATCAACTCGCTGCACTTGTCTCCATCAGAGATCTTATCGCCAGTCCTCTGCGCCTTCAAAAGTGAGTGAAAACCAGCCTCCTTCTCTGCCATTAAGGCCGCCTTTTGCAGATTGACGCCGGGCTGCCAAAGTCAGGAGAGTGCCCGCAGAACGGTAAACATTAAACAGCGATACCCCAACCATCATTGAGGCTTTCCAAGGACGAGCGGTGCGGTACTAAGGACGAGCGGTGCGGTACTAAGGACGAACGGTGCGGTACTAAGGACGAACGGTGCGGTACTAAGGACGAACGGTGCGGTAATAAAGACGAGCGGTGCGGTACTAAGGACGAACGGTGCGGTACTAAGGACGAACGGTGCGGTACTAAGGACGAACGGTGCGGTACTAAAGACGAACGGTGCGGTACTAAGGACGAACGGTGCGGTACTAAGACGAACGGTGCGGTACTAAAGACGAACGGTGCGGTACTAAAGACGAACGGTGCGGTACTAAGGACGAGCGGTGCGGTACTAAGGACGAGCGGTGCGGTACTAAAGACGAACGGTGCGGTACTAAAGACGAACGGTGCGGTACTAAAGACGAGCGGTGCGGTACTAAAGACGAACGGTGCGGTACTAAAGACGAACGGTGCGGTACTAAAGACGAACGGTGCGGTACTAAGGACGAACGTTGCGGTACTAAAGACGAACGGTGCGGTACTAAAGACGACGGTGCGGTACTAAAGACGAACGGTGCGGTACTAAAGACGAACGGTGCGGTACTAAAGACGAACGGTGCGGTACTAAAGACGAACGGTGCGGTACTAAGGACGAGCGGTGCGGTACTAAGGACGAGCGGTGCGGTACTAAAGACGAACGGTGCGGTACTAAAGACGAACGGTGCGGTACTAAAGACGAACGGTGCGGTACTAAAGACGAGCGGTGCGGTACTAAGGACGAGCGGTGCGGTACTAAAGACGAACGGTGCGGTACTAAGGACGAACGGTGCGGTACTAAGGACGAACGGTGCGGTACTAAAGACGAACGGTGCGGTACTAAGGACGAACGGTGCGGTACTAAAGACGAGCGGTGCGGTACTAAGGACGAGCGGTGAGGTACTAAAGACGAGCGGTGCGGTACTAAGGACGAGCGGTGCGGTACTAAAGACGAGCGGTGCGGTACTAAGGACGAACGGTGCGGTACTAAAGACGAGCGGTGCGGTACTAAAGACGAACGGTGCGGGTACTAAAGACGAACGGTGCGGTACTAAAGACGAACGGTGCGGTACTAAAGACGAGCGGTGCGGTACTAAAGACGAACGGTGTGGTACTAAAGACGAACGGTGTGGTACTAAAGACGAGCGGTGCGGTACTAAAGACGAACGGTGCGGTACTAAAGACGAACGGTGCGGTACTAAGGACGAGCGGTGCGGTACTAAGGACGAGCGGTGCGATACTAAGGACGAGCGGTGCGGTACTAAAGACGAGCGGTGCGGTACTAAGGACGAGCGGGTGCGATACTAAGGACGAGCGGTTGCGGTACTAAAGACGAGCGGTGCGATACTAAGGACGAGCGGTGCGGTACTAAGGACGAGCGGTGCGGTACTAAAGACGAGCGGTGCGGTACTAAAGACGAGCGGTGTGGTACTAAAGACGAGCGGTGCGGTACTAAAGACGAGCGGTGCGGTACTAAAGACGAACGGTGCGGTACTAAAGACGAACGGTGCGGTACTAAGACGAACGGTGCGGTACTAAAGACGAACGGTGCGGTACTAAGACGAGCGGTGCGGTACTAAAGACGAGCGGTGTGGTACTAAAGACGAGCGGTGCGGTACTAAAGACGAGCGGTGCGGTACTAAAGACGAACGGTGCGGTACTAAGGACGAACGGTGCGGTACTAAAGACGAGCGGTGCGGTACTAAAGACGAGCGGTGCGGTACTAAAGACGAACGGTGCGGTACTAAAGACGAACGGTGCGGTACTAAAGACGAACGGTGCGGTACTAAAGACGAAGCGGTGCGGTACTAAGGACGAACGGTGCGGTACTAAGACGAGCGGTGCGGTACTAAAGACGAACGGTGCGGTACTAAAGACGAACGGTGCGGTACTAAGGACGAACGGTGCGGTACTAAAGACGAGCGGTGCGGTACTAAGGACGAACGGTGGCGGTACTAAGTACGAGCGGTGCGGTACTAAAGACGAGCGGTGCGGTACTAAAGACGAGCGGTGCGGTACTAAGGACGAACGGTGCGGTACTAAGTACGAGCGGTGCGGTACTAAGTACGAGCGGTGCGGTACTAAGGACGAACGGTGCGGTACTAAGGACGAACGGTGCGGTACTAAGTACGAGCGGTGCGGGTACTAAGGACGAACGGTGCGGTACTAAGTACGAGCGGTGCGGTACTAAAGACGAGCGTGCGGTACTAAGGACGAACGGTGCGGTACTAAGGACGAGCGGTGCGGTACTAAAGACGAACGGTGCGGTACTAAAGACGAACGGTGCGGTACTAAAGACGAACGGTGCGGTACTAAAGACGAACGGTGCGGTACTAAAGACGAACGGTGCGGTACTAAAGACGAACGGTGGCGGTACTAAAGACGAACGGTGCGGTACTAAAGACGAACGGTGCGGTACTAAAGACGAACGGTGCGGTACTAAGACGAACGGTGCGGGTACTAAAGACGAACGGTGTGGTACTAAAGACGAACGGTGCGGTACTAAAGACGAGCGGTGCGGTACTAAGGACGAGCGGTGCGGTACTAAAGACGAGCGGTGGCGGTACTAAAGACGAGCGGTGCGGTAGTAAGGACGAGCGGTGCGGGTACTAAGACGAGCGGTGCGGTACTAAGACGGAACGGTGCGTTACTAGGACGAACGGTGCGGTACTAAGACGAGCGGGTGCGGGTACTAAGGACGAGCGGTGCGGTACTAAAGACGAGCGGTGCGGTACTAAGACGAGCGGTGCGGTACTAAGGACGAGCGGTGCGGTACTAAGGACGAGCGGTGCGGTACTAAAGACGAACGGTGCGGTACTAAAGACGAGCGGTGCGGTACTAAGACGAGCGGTGCGGTACTAAGGACGAGCGGTGCGGTACTAAAGACGAACGGTGCGGTACTAAAGACGAGCGGTGCGGTACTAAAGACGAACGGTGCGGTACTAAAGACGAACGGTGGCGGTACTAAGGACGAGCGGTGCGGTACTAAAGACGACGGTGCGGTACTAAGGACGAAGCGGTGAGGTACTAAGACGAGCGGTGAGGTACTAAAGACGAGCGGTGCGGTACTAAAGACGAGCGGTCTACTAAGACGAAACTGAGACGGTGCGGTACTAAAGACGAGCGGTGCGGTACTAAAGACGACGGATGCGGTACTAAGGACGAGCGGTGCGGGTACTAAAGACGAGCGGTGAGGTACTAAAGACGAGCGGTGCGTAACTAAAGACGAGCGGTGCGGGTACTAAAAGACGAGCGGATGCGGTACTAAAGACGAGCGGAGCGGTACTAAAGACGAGCGGTGAGGTACTAAGACGAGCGGTGCGGTACTAAAGTCGAACGGTGCGGGTACAAAGGACGAGCGGTGAGGTACTAAAGACGAACGGTGCGGTACTAAGACGAGCGGGTGCTGTACTAAGGACGAACGGTGCGGTACTAAGTACGAGCGGTGCGGTACTAAGGACGAACGGTGCGGTACTAAAGACGAGCGGTGCGGTACTAAAGACGAGCGGTGCGGTACTAAAGACGAACGGTGCGGTACTAAGGACGAACGGTGCGGTACTAAAGACGAGCGGTGCGGTACTAAGGACGAGCGGTGAGGTACTAAAGACGAACGGTGCGGTACTAAGGACGAGCGGTGCGGTACTAAAGACGAACGGTGCGGTACTAAGGACGAACGGTGCGGTACTAAGTACGAGCGGTGCGGTACTAAGGACGAACGGTGCGGTACTAAGTACGAACGGTGCGGTACTAAAGACGAGCGGTGCGGTACTAAGGACGAACGGTGTGGTACTAAGGACGAACGTTGCGGTACTAAGGACGAGCGGTGCGGTACTAAAGACGAACGGTGCGGTACTAAAGACGAACGGTGCGGTACTAAGGACGAGCGGTGCGGTACTAAAGACGAGCGGTGCGGTACTAAAGACGAACGGTGCGGTACTAAGACGAATGGTGCGGGTACTAAGGACGAGCGGTGCGGTACTAAAGACGAGCGGTGCGGTACTAAAGACGAGCGGTGCGGTACTAAAGACGAATGGTGCGGTACTAAAGACGAGCGGTGCGGTACTAAAGACGAGCGGTGCGGTACTAAAGACGAACGGTGCGGTACTAAGGACGAACGGTGCGGTACTAAAGACGAACGGTGCGGTACTAAGGACGACGGTGCGGTACTAAAGACGAACGGTGCGGTACTAAGGACGAACGGTGCGGTACTAAAGACGAGCGGTGAGGTACTAAAGACGAACGGTGCGGTACTAAGGACGAACGGTGCGGTACTAAAGACGAGCGGTGCGGTACTAAAGACGAACGGTGCGGTACTAAGGACGAACGGTGCGGTACTAAAGACGAACGGTGCGGTACTAAGGACGAACGGTGCGGTACTAAAGACGAACGGTGCGGTACTAAGGACGAACGGTGCGGTACTAAAGACGAGCGGTGAGGTACTAAGGACGAACGGTGCGGTACTAAAGACGAACGGTGCGGTACTAAAGACGACGGTGCGGTACTAAGGACGAACGGTGCGGTACTAAGGACGAGCGGTGCGGTACTAAAGACGAACGGTGCGGTACTAAGGACGAACGGTGCGGTACTAAAGACGAACGGTGCGGTACTAAAGACGAGCGGTGCGGTACTAAAGACGAACGGTGCGGTACTAAGGACGAACGGTGCGGTACTAAAGACGAACGGTGCGGTACTAAAGACGAACGGTGCGGTACTAAAGACGAGCGGTGCGGTACTAAAGACGAACGGTGCGGTACTAAGGACGAACGGTGCGGTACTAAAGACGAGCGGTGCGGTACTAAAGACGAGCGGTGCGGTACTAAAGACGAGCGGTGCGGTACTAAGGACGAGCGGTGCGGTACTAAAGACGAACGGTGCGGTACTAAAGACGAGCGGTGCGGTACTAAAGACGAACGGTGCGGTACTAAGGACGAGCGGTGTGGTACTAAAGACGAGCGGTGCGGTACTAAAGACGAGCGGTGTGGTACTAAAGACGAACGGTGCGGTACTAAAGACGAGCGGTGTGGTACTAAAGACGAACGGTGCGGTACTAAAGACGAGCGGTGCGGTACTAAGGACGAACGGTGCGGTACTAAGGACGAGCGGTGCGGTACTAAGGACGAACGGTGCGGTACTAAGGACGAACGGTGCGGTACTAAAGACGAGCGGTGCGGTACTAAGGACGAACGGTGCGGTACTAAGGACGAACGGTGCGGTACTAAGGACGAACGGTGCGGTACTAAAGACGAGCGGTGAGGTACTAAAGACGAGCGGTGAGGTACTAAGGACGAGCGGTGCGGTACTAAGGACGAACGGTGCGGTACTAAGGACGAACGGTGCGGTACTAAGGACGAACGGTGCGGTACTAAAGACGAGCGGTGAGGTACTAAAGACGAACGGTGCGGTACTAAGGACGAGCGGTGCGGTACTAAGGACGAACGGTGCGGTACTAAGGACGAACGGTGCGGTACTAAAGACGAGCGGTGCGGTACTAAGGACGAACGGTGCGGTACTAAAGACGAGCGGTGCGGTACTAAGGACGAACGGTGCGGTACTAAGGACGAACGGTGCGGTACTAAGGACGAGCGGTGCGGTACTAAGGACGAGCGGTGCGGTACTAAGGACGAGCGGTGCGGTACCTAGGACGAGCGGTGCGGTACTAAAGACGAGCGGTGCGGTACTAAGGACGAGCGGTGCGATACTAAGGACGAGCGGTGCGGTACTAAAGACGAGCGGTGCGATACTAAGGACGAGCGGTGCGGTACTAAAGACGAACGGTGCGGTACTAAAGACGAGCGGTGCGGTACTAAAGACGAGCGGTGCGGTAGTAAGGACGAGCGGTGCGGTACTAAAGACGAGCGGTGCGGTACTAAGGACGAACGGTGCGGTACTAAAGACGAATGGTGCGGTACTAAGGACGAGCGGTGCGGTACTAAAGACGAACGGTGCGGTACTAAAGACGAGCGGTGAGGTACTAAAGACGAACGGTGCGGTACTAAAGACGAACGGTGCGGTACTAAGGACGAGCGGTGCGGTACTAAGGACGAGCGGTGAGGTACTAAAGACGAACGGTGCGGTACTAAAGACGAACGGTGCGGTACTAAGGACGAGCGGTGCGGTACTAAAGACGAACGGTGCGGTACTAAGGACGAGCGGTGAGGTACTAAAGACGAGCGGTGAGGTACTAAAGACGAGCGGTGCGGTACTAAAGACGAACGGTGCGGTACTAAAGACGAGCGGTGCGGTACTAAAGACGAACGGTGCGGTACTAAAGACGAGCGGTGCGGTACTAAAGACGAGCGGTGAGGTACTAAAGACGAGCGGTGCGGTACTAAAGACGAACGGTGCGGTACTAAGGACGAGCGGTGAGGTACTAAAGACGAACGGTGCGGTACTAAGGACGAGCGGTGCGGTACTAAGGACGAACGGTGCGGTACTAAGGACGAGCGGTGCGGTACTAAGGACGAGCGGTGCGGTACTAAAGACGAGCGGTGCGGTACTAAGGACGAACGGTGTGGTACTAAGGACGAACGTTGCGGTACTAAGGACGAGCGGTGCGGTACTAAAGACGAGCGGTGCGGTACTAAAGACGAGCGGTGCGGTACTAAGGACGAGCGGTGTGGTACTAAAGACGAGCGGTGCGGTACTAAAGACGAGCGGTGCGGTACTAAGGACGAACGGTGCGGTACTAAAGACGAGCGGTGCGGTACTAAGGACGAACGGTGCGGTACTAAAGACGAGCGGTGCGGTACTAAAGACGAGCGGTGCGGTACTAAAGACGAGCGGTGCGGTACTAAAGACGAGCGGTGCGGTACTAAGGACGAGCGGTGTGGTACTAAAGACGAGCGGTGCGGTACTAAAGACGAGCGGTGCGGTACTAAGGACGAGCGGTGCGGTACTAAGGACGAGCGGTGCGGTACTAAGGACGAGCGGTGAGGTACTAAGGACGAACGGTGCGGTACTAAGGACGAACGGTGCGGTACTAAAGACGAACGGTGCGGTACTAAAGACGAGCGGTGCGGTACTAAGGACGAACGGTGCGGTACTAAGGACGAACGGTGCGGTACTAAAGACGAGCGGTGCGGTACTAAAGACGAGCGGTGCGGTACTAAAGACGAACGGTGCGGTACTAAGGACGAGCGGTGCGGTACTAAGGACGAACGGTGCGGTACTAAGTACGAGCGGTGCGGTACTAAGGACGAACGGTGCGGTACTAAGTACGAGCGGTGCGGTACTAAAGACGAACGGTGCGGTACTAAAGACGAGCGGTGCGGTACTAAAGACGAGCGGTGCGGTACTAAGGACGAACGGTGTGGTACTAAGGACGAACGTTGCGGTACTAAGGACGAGCGGTGCGGTACTAAAGACGAACGGTGCGGTACTAAAGACGAGCGGTGCGGTACTAAAGACGAGCAGTGCGGTACTAAAGACGAACGGTGCGGTACTAAAGACGAGCGGTGCGGTACTAAAGACGAGCGGTGTGGTACTAAAGACGAGCGGTGCGGTACTAAAGACGAGCGGTGCGGTACTAAGGACGAACGGTGCGGTACTAAAGACGAACGGTGCGGTACTAAGGACGAACGGTGCGGTACTAAAGACGAACGGTGCGGTACTAAAGACGAGCGGTGCGGTACTAAGGACGAACGGTGCGGTACTAAGGACGAACGGTGCGGTACTAAGGACGAACGGTGCGGTACTAAGGACGAGCGGTGCGGTACTAAGGACGAGCGGTGCGGTACTAAGGACGAGCGGTGCGGTACCTAGGACGAGCGGTGCGGTACTAAAGACGAGCGGTGCGGTACTAAGGACGAGCGGTGCGGTACTAAAGACGAGCGGTGCGATACTAAGGACGAGCGGTGCGGTACTAAAGACGAACGGTGCGGTACTAAAGACGAACGGTGCGGTACTAAAGACGAACTGTGCGGTACTAAGGACGAGCGGTGCGGTACTAAAGACGAATGGTGCGGTACTAAAGACGAACGGTGCGGTACTAAAGACGAACGGTGCGGTACTAAAGACGAACGGTGCGGTACTAAGGACGAACGGTGCGGTACTAAAGACGAACTGTGCGGTACTAAGGACGAGCGGTGCGGTACTAAAGACGAACGGTGCGGTACTAAAGACGAACGGTGCGGTACTAAAGACGAACTGTGCGGTACTAAAGACGAACGGTGCGGTACTAAAGACGAGCGGTGCGGTACTAAAGACGAGCGGTGCGGTACTAAAGACGAACGGTGCGGTACTAAAGACGAACGGTGCGGTACTAAAGACGAGCGGTGCGGTACTAAAGACGAATGGTGCGGTACTAAAGACGAACGGTGCGGTACTAAAGACGCTTGCTCATTCAGGGGCTGGTCGTGGTCGGTTGGACCCTTGGCCGCTCCATCAAAGATCTTCCATTTTTGTCTGATTCTGTTCTTCGGACCTGCGCTGGGGTTCGATTCCACGGGCACAGGCTG
Source organism: Squalus acanthias (assembly GCA_030390025.1). NCBI lineage: Eukaryota > Metazoa > Chordata > Chondrichthyes > Squaliformes > Squalidae > Squalus > Squalus acanthias. The sequence continues at coordinate 5,752,837 of CM059448.1, forward strand.
GCCTCCAGCGACCTGCATACGCGAGCCTAGCCAAAGTGTCTGTCATTGGATATTTGACTGTGGAGGCATCACGGCAGAGCCCCCTTCCTGTTCTCAGCTGATATCCATACTTACACACGCACAGTCCCACCGCGGTACTAAAGAGAGCGGTGCGGTACTAAGGACGAGCGGTGCAGTACTAAGGGTCACTGTACAGCCATCGGGAGCAGGAGCTCTGGTTGATCTCTTTGTTAACCCTCCCTAGTCCAGGGACACTGCGACACACTGTAGAATCCCAGTGGCTTCCCTGGTTGCAGTCAGCTGACCCAGCACAGACTGGGGTCGATTCTGCCTGACTCACTGCTATGCTGGGTGAGGGCTCAGCGTTAACTAAAGATTCTCTCCCTCCCCCCTCCCCATGCCCCCTCTTCTTAAAGTCACCCTGTGTTGTGTAGCATTCTCTGACTGGGACAAGTAGCAGCCAGCTTGCTCACCAGTATTCAGTCCATGCTGCTCTTGAGTTGGCTGCTGGGTGGTGCACGGGAAGTGGGCAAGGATGGGTCTCCCTGCCAATGTCCCTATCCTCCCTGCGGAAGTCTCCAGCCTCCTCTTCCCCAATCTCGTCCAGGTACTGTGGTTGAGATCAGCAACTCAGCCTATTGGTAAGTGGGATGAAAGGCTTGCCATTTCAGCCTGGGGGAGGGAGGGGACCCACTGGTAGTTACAGCTCCATCCACCAGCTCAAAGGAAGAAAGAAAGACTTGCATTTATATCGTGCCTTTCACGACTACCGGATGTCCCAAAGCGCTTTACAGCCAATGAAGTACTTCTTTATTGAAGTGTAGTCACTGTTACAATGTAGGAAACACGGCAGCCAATTTGCGCACAGCAAGCTCCCACAAACAGCAATGAGATAATGACCAGATAATCTGTTTTAGTGATGTTGATTGAGGGATAAATATTGGCTCCAGGACACCGGGGGAGAACTCCCCTGCTCTTCTTCGAAATAGTGCCATGGGATCTTTTACATCCACCTAAGAGGGCAGACTGGGCCTCGGTTTAACGTCTCGACGACACCTCTGACTGTGCTGCACACTCTCAGCACTGCACTGGGAGTGTCAGCCTAGATTTTTGTGCTCAAGTCTCTGGAGTGAGATTTGAACCCATGACCTTCCGACTCAGAGGTGAGGGTGCTGCCCACTGAGCTGCGACTGGCTCAAGGAGAATGCCAGGGAGTTCTCAGGACAGGTGGTCGCGCGACCCCTGCATCGATGTTTCAGACAGCCCTAAGGGGAATATCGTTTGTGCAGCAAATGGACAAGCGTCCCTGAAGGGAAATCAATTTTCTGCTGCTGTGACCTGTTTTCACACTTTGGCTGTTCGATTCGTTTCTTCCCCCTGCCTGTTCTCCGCTCAATCCTTTGTCCTCCAAGGCAACAGGAGAAACAAAATAAAATCTCCAGAAGCCTGGAAATGCACAGCAGGATGGGCAGCATCTGAAAGGGGATCGTTCCGATGACAAGGGGCCTACACCAGAACACGAACCAGGCTTTTCAGATGCTCGTGGTCCTACTATGCACATCTGGCGTCCTGTGTTTTTAGCCTGTGTCTTGTCTCCTCCTACCTGACTGCACGTATTTGTTATTTAGTTTACAGCTCAATGAAGATGCATGGAGGAACAAGGGAAGGAAGGAAAAGTAGGGTGAAAAAAAATCTGAAGAAATGAGAGAGAACTGAAATTTAACTGTTACAGTCGACGAATTCAATAATCCAACCATCCAAGCTCACCCATTCAGACAGACTTTATAATCCCATTCATCACAGCATCCAAAGGTTTCTTAGATACCGAAAAACAGATGATCTGGTCATTATCACGTTGCTGTTTGCGGGAGCTTGCTGTGCGCAAATTGGCTGCCGCGTTTCCTACATTACAACAGTGACTGCACATCAAAAAACGATATAAATACAAGTTGTTGTTGTTGTTGTTGTTTATTGGCTGTAAAGCACATTGGGACATCCTGAGGTCGTGAAAAGCGCTATAGAAATGCAAGTTCTTTCTTTTCTTTCTATTCCACAGTTTTGGCCTCCACCACCACTCCCTAGCTAACCGCATTGTGGGAGCACCTTCACCGCACGGACTGCAGCGGTTCAAGAAAGACAGACTTGCATTTCTCCAGCGCCTTTCACGACCTCAGGATGTCCCAAAGCGCTTTACAGCCAATGAAGTACTTTTGAAGTGGAGTCACTGTTGCAATGTAGGAAAAGCGGCAGCCAATTTGCGCACAGCAAGCTCCACAAACGGCAATGTGATAATAACCAGTTAATCTGGATTTTGAATGAGCCATAAATATTGGCCAGGACACCGGGGAGGACTCCCCTGCTCTTCTTTGAATTAGTGCCATGGGATCTTTTACTTCCACCTGTGAGGGCAGACGGGGCCTCGGTTTAACGTCTCATCTGAAAGACGGCACCTCCGACAGAGCAGCACTCCCTCAGTACTGCACTGGAAGAAGGCAGCAGCTCATCACCACATTCTCAGGCTGATAAACCCAAGTTGCTTCAGTCTTTCCTCCTAACATCGACCTTTGACACTCGAGGGCTGTTCATGTTCACCCAGCTGAGCATGGAACACGACCACATTGCCTGCCTGTTTGCAAGGAGCTTCCTACAAACAGCCTCTCTCTCCTCCTTTAAGACGCTTCTTAAAATCTAGCTCTTTGACCAAGCTTTTGGTCACCTTTCCTAAGGTTTCCTTACGTAGCTTTGGTGTCAAATTTTATTTGATAATGCTCTTGTTAAGCGTCTTGGGATATTATACTATGTTAAAGGCGCTATATAAATGCAAGTTGTTGTTTCAAAAATAGAACCCTCATTGCAGCATTGCCAACATGCAACAAATACTTCAAGAGGATTTTTTGGAAGAATGAGAAGCATGTTGGAATATGCCAATGATCAGTATAAAACTCTGCACAGCTGAATTCAGATCAGTTTCTCCTCGACAAAAAAAATGGCTATAACAATAACTAGCCTTTCAATTTACTCCTGGTTATAATCAGACTTGCGATCCCTTCAGTGCTTGTAATGAATACTTTAGCACTATGCAAACCCCTCATCACAGATAATTAACAGCTGCGATGATCAAACAACTTGAAAAAGGGGGGTTTTCGTCAATGAAGGGCTGGCAGCCTAGCATTTGGCAAGGTGCCAACTACTGGGAGAGCGGAGAATAGGGAAACTTTGCCCCAGGTGGATTTTCCACAGGTGGAGTTACCTTGTCAGGGTGACGCGGAGGGAGGGACAGCCTCAAGAAACCAGGCGTGCTGTTGGCGTGTACAGAGTAATGGGTTTGACCTGCGACCTTCCACAAGAACTTATTTCTCTCATTGAATTTCTTTTGCCTCATTAGGCATTTTTCTCCCCCAGGACGGCAGTGGGGGGGGGGGGGGTGGGAGGAGAGGAGAGTCGTTGTTTTTCACTTTCTTCTCTACATATGGTATTGCCAACGTGACAGCTGGGTAGAATGAAGTGTTCTGGTTGACTGCAGGAACGTGGCCAACCCTGAGCGCGCCTGGGCATTAGAAAGTAGGAATCCACCGCCCACAGGGAGTTTTTTTTAAAGCTAATGGTAGAAGCAGTGCCTTTCTCCCTGCAGGTAACAGTCCTGAGTCTGTCCTTGTGGGCATTGTCCCCATATCGCTTTTGTTTATAATAATCAGGAACAGTGGTATGAAACCAGGCCGTGCCTTGACTGGGAGGGTGTGGAACTAATTGGATAGCTCTTTCGAAAAGCAGACACAGGCACGATGGGCCGAATGGCCTCCTTCTGTGCTGTCTGATTCTATGATATAAAAATATCTACACTGCCCTTCTCAATCAACAGGACAGGGTAATCCAGACCCTGCATATAACTCCACTAGGGGCACGTGGGGATTCTGATCAAGTGACTCAGCTTCTGATCTCAACAACAACTTGCATTTATATAGCACCTTTAACGTAGTAAAACGTCCCAAGGCGCTTCACAAGAGCGTTATCAAACATAATTTGACACCGAGCCACATAAGAAGATATTAGGACAGGTGACCAAAAGCTTGGTCAAAGAGGTAGGTTTTAAGGAGCGTCTTAAAGGAGGAGGGAGAGGTGGAGAGGCGGAGGGGGAATTCAGAGCTTAGGACCTCGGCAGCTGAAGGCACGGCCGCCAATGGTGGAGCGATTAAAATCACCCAAGTGGACGATGGAGGGGAGGCGTTGGAGAAGGATGGTGTGGTCAACCATGTCAAAGGCTGCAGACAGGTCGGGAAGGACAAGGTGGGATAGCTTACCACGGTCACAGTTACATAGGGTGTCATTTGTGACTTTGATAAGGGCCGTTTCAGTACCGTGGCTGGGCAGAAACCTGATTGTTGGCGGAAATCTCCTTTGAGATTGGGGTTCCCCCCCCCTCCCATCTCAGTAAAGCTCCAATATGAATTTTAGAGGAGGCTGGGATTTGGATTTAAGCCTAGTGGTGAACTAAACATATTGGTAAATGGTTATTTACTAGTTTGTTTACATAAACTTTTTAACATAATTTTTTATTGGGATGAGGGAAAGCGCCTATTATACCCAAAGATTTACAGTGCTCAACTACCCTAATATGTCAAAGGGTCATTATCCGAGGATAGCTTCAAGTTTCTGCTCTCATCGTTGCAGTGTCACGGAGGCCTTTGGGACGCCCTGAGGTTGTGAAAGGCGCTATATAAATGCAAGTTCCTTCTTTCTTTGAGCAGCTGTGTTTATCCTGCAGTAAATAGGGAAAAACTACTCCGGCAGGTCAGTCAGCGAAGTCGATGACGAATGGCCTTAATGCCGAGTGGCCTCTTAAAGTCTGTGTCACACTGTTGTTGCAGTTCATTGCATCACTTAAGAGTTTTACCTTCTCCAATATTAAAGCATTTGGAGGTAGTTGAAAACAATATGAGCTTGTAGTTGTTAGATTGGTGAATGTGTTTCTCCTGTGCAGCGAAATTTGATGGGAACAATATTTTAAATACATTAAGATAATTTAGTTGTTGTACCGAACCCAACATTGGTCTATTGGCATGGTGAGGAGATGTGAATACTCTTCAACTACTGGTTGACTAGAGGGGCAGTAAAAACAGCAGGCTTAGAGCCACCAGCATCAGCTGACTGAGATCGCAGCACTCTGATTGAGTGAGGCTCCCTCTGTGCAATGTAATGAAGAGCATTAGCATATTGTGCCAATTATACAGATCCCCATCAATAATGTATCAGCATTGGCCTAATTATTAACATAACGCAGCATAATGCCACTCGCTGTTTCGCAATTAGAATCTGCCTGTTGGCTGGATGAGATTTCCTGACTGCTGCACTGTGCGTGTTTGAAGCATTGTTTGGACAGTTTCAAATTGCCATTTTTTCAAAGCAAAGCCCCTCCGACCAAGGGTCTTATAGTGGCTGTCGGTGGGAGGTTAGTGGAAAGAAGATGGTCTATTATTGGGCTTTTTTTGGAATGGGGGACGTGGAGAGCTGCTGATGAAACCATTTCAGTGAGCAATGTTTTGGATCATTGTGATAATTTTATTCAAATATTCAAAGAGAGTGATGCAGCAGCCAGAGCACGAGGGGGACCTGAATCCAAATCCCTGCCTCATCTGAAATTCATATCGGAGCGTTGCTAAGGTGGGCTGAAGGGTTGGGGGCGGGGGAGCGTGAAGGACGCCAATCTCAAGGGAGGTCACCGGGACAGAAGTTCCTTGCCCACAATCCGCACAGGTTCTCACTTGGTGGATCAACCTAGGTTGACACCTATGCAGTTGTTCCCATCTGGACTACCTGCCCTGAGTAGGACAGTGTAGAGACACAGAGAGATAATGTGAGGAAAGATTGGAGAATAACATGAACCATAAACAAACAATATACTAGAAATGAAAAAAGAAAGAAGGACTTTCATTTATAAAACCTCACGACATTCCATTGCACTTTACAGCCAATTAAGTATTTTTTTTTGAAGTGTAGTCACTGTTGTAATATAGGAAACGCGGCAGCCACTTTGCGCTCAGCAAGGCCCACAAACAGCAATAATGACCAGATTATCTGTTTTTGTGTGTTGGTTGAGGGATAAATATTGGCCAGGACTTCGGGTAGAACTCCCCTGCACTGGGAGTGTCGGCCTGGATTATGCGCTCTAGCCTCTGGAACAGGGGCTCGAACCCATGACCTCCTGACTCAGAAGCGCGAGGGGCAGGCCAAAACCTGGGGAAAGCTCCCACCCAAACATTAGCATGCCGTTTCCCTTCCAGTGGCTGACTTGACTTGTGCCTGGCTTTGAGTTTTCCGGACAGCTTCAGCTGCGGCTCAGTGGGCAGCACCCTCGCCTCTGAGTCAGAAGGTTGTGGGTTTAAGTCCCACTCCAGAGAATTGAGCACAAAATTTCGGCTGACACTCCAGTGCAGTGCTGAGGGACTGCTGCACTGTCAGAGGTGCCGTCTTTCGGATGAGATGAGACGTTAAACCGAGGCCCCGTCTGCTCTCTCAGACGGACGTAAAAGATCCCATGGCACTATTTCGAAGAAGAGCAGGGGGTGTTCTCCCCGATGTCCTGGTCAATATTTATCCCTCAACCAACATCACTAAAAAAACAGATTATCTGGTCATTATCACATTGCTGTTTGTGGGACTTTACCATGTGCAAATTGGTTGCCGCGTTTCCTACATTACAACAGTGACTACACTTCAAAAAGTACTTCACTGGCTGTAAAGAGCTTTGGGACGTTCGGTGGTCGTGAAAGTCGCTATATAAATGCAAGTCTTTCTTTTTCATTCCTGGCTTGCAAACGTTTGCGGTTTTGTCTTTCATCAAAACTGCGTCAAATGCTGCAAAAACGACACGGGCGTCGAACTGACGAGAGAATCTACATCAGCCTCCCCGTCACTGGGAGTTGGTGCTCGTGTCCCTGATACTGGACCCACTCAGACAGCTGATTCATTTGTTCCTTTCGCGGATCGTTTCGAAAACACGACCGGCTCCGGCCGAACTAAATTACCAAAGCGACGCCAGCGTTCCACCTGAACTTTAAACTCCCCCCCATCTCCGACCCCCTTGTTCTTCGGGCTTGCTGCTACCGGCAACAGACTTCAAAAGTTACTGACAGCAGGGGACAGGAGGTTTAGTTACCATGGTTACTGAAACACTCGCAGCGTAGTGTCTGGGGAACAGCAGAGCCTCTTTCAGATGCAGCTCCGACGAACAGGCTTGCCGTCATATCTTACCCGAAATAAAAACAAAAGAAGTAGAAATATAAGAGAGTCACGAATAAATCCAATAATGAATTCAGGCAAAATTTCTTTACCCAGAGAGTGGTGAGAATGTGGAACTTGCTGCCACAGGGAGTAGTTGAGGTGAATAGCACAGATGCATTTAAGGGGCAAGCGAGAGAAACACGAGGGAGAAAGGATTAGATGGCTATGCTGACAGGATGAGATGAAGTGGGGTAGGAGGAGGCTCGTGTGGAGCATAAACACCAGCACAGACCAGTGGGGGCCGAATGGCCTGTTTCTGTGCTGTAAATTACTGTGTAGTTCTACGTCATGAAACAACAAGTTGAACGTGACTCCAATTCGCACCCTCAGAGCCAGTTCACCTCTCCTTGCTGACTCGGTATCATGGCCTGCATCATTCACCAAAAGGCCCGCGATCGAAGGATATCGGAAGTGGGCGCCCTGACCTGAATTAGTCCTACCTGCGCCCCGCAAAAAAAAAATCAAAAATACCAGCTTGAACTGAATAAAACATGAACTCCAAGTCACCTGCTCCCGTCAGCTCTGTGTGGCTGCTTCGCATCGGGAGTACCATCACACGCAGCAGTGAGCACATGAAAGATTCATGGGTTCAGACTGTGCGCTAATCTGTAGCCGGAGGGCAGCAGCCGAGTGCACTTTCCCCAAAATGCTTTTCATGGAATTTTAGGAGAGTTTCATTAAGAAGGAAGCAAGAGGGGTGGTGGGGCTGGGGGGAATAAGTAAAAGGAGTAACCTTTATTAGCTCGGTAATAGACTGGTCATAAAACACGATTAACTGGCGCCGCTTAAAATGTAGTAATCAGCAAATATCTAGCAGCCAACGAGGGGCTATAATTGCCAGCACTGGGTGCCAACGCACTGTGTTATGTTAATAATTAGACCACACTGATGCATTATTGATGGTATCTGGATGATTGGCACAATACACTAATTACAAACATCTTCTTCTGCTGGCTCAAGGATGATTGGCTCGAGATTGTCGGAGCGCAGAAGGGCTGGAGCTGGACTTGGGATCCAGATCGTGATCTGGAGAGCGAGGCCAGGCTCAGGTGTGTTGGGGTAGAGGGAGAACTCAGGGAGAGAAAGAAATAAAGACTTGCATTCATATAGCGCCTTTCACATCCACTGGACGTCCCAAAGCGCTTTGCAGCCAATTACGTACTTTTTTTGAAGTGTAGTCACTGCTGTAATGTAGGAAACGCGGCAGCCAATTTGTGCAAAGCAAGCTCCCACAAACAGCAATGTGATAATGACCAGATAATCTGTTTTTAGCGGTGTTGATTGAGGGATAAATATTGGCCAGAACACCGGGGATAACTCCCCAGCTCTTCCTCGAAATAGTGGCCGTGGGATCTTTTATGTCCACCTGAGAGAGCAGATTAACGTCAGTTTAACGTTTCATCCGAAAGACGGCACCTCCGACAGTGCAGCACTCCCTCAGTACTGCACTGGAGTGTCAGCTTAGATTTTTGTGCTCAAGTCTCTGGAGTGGGACTTGAACCCACAACCTTCTGACTGAGGCGAGAGTGCTACCAACTGAGTCACAACTGAGCTCAGGTGTGTTGGTGAGAGAGGTTGTGGTGAGATCGTGTGTTGGGGAGAGAGCTCAGGGTGAGCTCGGGTGTGTTGCGTCGATAGCCTTTTGTTCTGCAAGGACATACCGGTGCTTAAAAGAACACAGAGTGTTTGGAACATAGGAACAGGAGTCGGCCATTTAGCCCCTCGAGCCTGTTCCACCATTCACTGAGATCATGGCTGATCTGCGACCGAACTCCATATACCCGCCTTTGTCCCATATCCCATAACAAAAATCTAGCAGTCTCAGATTTTAAATTCACAACTGATCTAACATCAATTGCCGTTTGCAGAAAAGAGTTCCAAACTTCTATCACCCTTAGTGTGTAGAAGTGTTTCTTAATTTCACTCCTGAAAGGCCTGCCTCTAATTTTTAGACTATGCCCCTTAGTACTAGACTTAGTAACCAGCGATTAATATCCCTTAATATCTTGAAAACTTCAATCAAATCATCCCTTAACCCTCTAAATTCTAGGCAATACAACCCTAGTTTGTGTAATCTCTCCTCATAAATTAGCCCCTGGAGTCCGGGTATCATTCTGGTAAACCTACGCTGCACTCCCTCCAAGGCCAATATATCCTTCCTAAGGTGCGGTACCCAGAACTGCTCAAAGTACTCCAGGTGTGGTCTAACCAGGGCTTTGTATAGCTGTAGCATAACTTCTACCCCCTTGTACCAGACCGTTCGCAACCTTGATGTCATATTTGACCCTGAAATGAGCTTCCGACCACATATCCGTGGCATAACTAAGATCGCCTATTTCCACCTCCGTAATATTGCCCGTCTCCACCCCTGCCTCAGCTCATCCGCTGCTGAAACCCTCATCCATGCCTTTGTTACCTCTAGACTTGACTATTCCAACGCACTCCTGGCTGGCCTCCCACATTCTACCCTACGTAAATTTGAGGTCGTCCAAAACTCGGCTGCCCGTGTCCTAACTCGCACCAAGTCCTGTTCACCCATCACCCCTGTGCTCGCTGACCTACATTGGCTCCCGGTTAAGCAACGCCTCGATTTCAAAATTCTATCCTTGCTTTTAAATTCCTCCACGGCCTCGCCCCTCCCTATCGCTGTAATCTCCTTCAGCCCCACAACTACCCCCCCACACTCCCCTGAGATATCTGTGCTCCTCTAATTCTGCCCTCTTGAGCATCCCTGATTATAATCACTCAATCATTGGTGGCCGTGCCTTCAGCTGCCTGGGCCCTAAGCTCTGGAAGTCCCTCCCTAAACCTCTCTACCTCTCTTTCCTCCTTTAAGACGCACCTTAAAACCTACCTCCTCATCTGCCCTAATTTCTTATGTGGCTCTGTGTCAATTTTTTGTCTTATAATACTACTGTGAAGCGCCTTGGGATGTTTTACTACGTTAAAGGCGCTGTATAAATACAAGTTGTTGTTGTATTCGAGTCCTCTAGATATAAAGGCCAGCATTCCATTAGCCCTTTTGATTATTTTCTGTACCTGTTCATGATATTTTAATGATCTATGTACCTGGACCCCGAGTCCGTTTGCGTACGGGAGTATCCAGTTTAGTCAATGTTTTGAGGGTGAGCTTCTGCCCAGTCTGATGAGCTTTTACATCTTTATGCGTTTCATTAAAAAAACCTCATTTTGGCCATAAAGTGTTTAGCCACGATGCTCCGGCCATCAGGGGGTGGGGCAGGCTCGATGGACCAGCTGGTCTTTACCTGCCTGTTAATTTTGTATGTTTGCATCCGTAGCAATCAATCTCTATCAATTGGTCTACTACAGAAGAAAAAACCCCCAGTGGTGGGGAGCTTTGGGAACCATAGGTCCAAAGTCACCTTTGCCCTCGCAAGCACGCCACAGGGAACGAGTTGGTCCGCGATTCAACTCCGTTAAAATGGCAAACAAGGGAGATTCATACAAACGCATTACGCGCTCTTGGGTTAAAATCATACTTAGCCTCCAATGGCACTCAGGTGATGGAGCCTCGTATTTCACAGATCACCACTCAGGTTTATTTTCTCTCTCTATCACACACTCACAGCTAATCTTAGCCATCATCTTGCACCCCCCTCCCCGCAAGTCCGAACCTTGACAGCCAAGCAATAGTGCTTATCTCGACAACCAAGTATTGAGGTGTACCTCGGCAACCAAGTATTGAGGTGTACCTTGGCAACCAAGTATTGGTATGTACCTTGGCAACCAAGTATTGAGGTGTACCTCGGCAACCAAGTATTGAGGTGTACCTTGGCAACCAAGTATTGAGGTGTACCTCAGCAACCAAGTATTGAGGTGTACCTCGGCAACCAAGTATTGAGGTGTACCTTGGCAACCAAGTATTGAGGTGTACCTTGGCAACCAAGTATTGGTATGTACCTCGGCAACCAAGTATTGAGGTGTACCTCGGCAACCAAGTATTGAGGTGTACCTTGGCAACCAAGTATTGGTATGTACCTCGGCAACCAAGTATTGAGGTGTACCTCAGCAACCAAGTATTGAGGTGTACCTCGGCAACCAAGTATTGAGGTGTACCTCGGCAACCAAGTATTGAGGTGTACCTCGGCAACCAGGTACTGAGGTGTACCTCGGCAACCAAGTATTGAGGTGTACCTCGGCAACCAAGTATTGAGGTGTACCTTGGCAACCAAGTATTGGTATGTACCTTGGCAACCAAGTATTGAGGTGTACCTCGGCAACCAAGTATTGAGGTGTACCTCGGCAACCAAGTATTGAGGTGTACCTTGGCAACCAAGTATTGGTATGTACCTCGGCAACCAAGTATTGAGGTGTACCTCGGCAACCAAGTATTGAGGTGTACCTTGGCAACCAAGTATTGGTATGTACCTCGGCAACCAAGTATTGAGGTGTACCTCAGCAACCAAGTATTGAGGTGTACCTCGGCAACCAAGTATTGAGGTGTACCTCGGCAACCAAGTATTGAGGTGTACCTCGGCAACCAGGTACTGAGGTGTACCTCGGCAACCAAGTATTGAGGTGTACCTCGGCAACCAAGTATTGAGGTGTACCTCGGCAACCAAGTATTGGTATGTACCTTGGCAACCAAGCGCTGGTGCGAATCTTGGCTGTGAATCTAAGTCGGCAGCCAGTCAGAAAGAAGTATAAGACGTGTATTTATACAGCGCCTTTCACAACCTCGGGACGTCCCAAAGTGCTTTACAGCCAATGAAGTGCTTTTCCAAGTGTAGTCACTGTTGTAATGTAGGAAACACAGCAAGCTCCCACAAACAGCAACGTGATAATGACCAGATCATCTGTTTTAGTGATGTTGGTTGAAGGATAAAGGTTGGTCAGGACACCGGGGATAACCCCCTGCTCTTCTTCGAAATAGTGCCATGGGATCTTTTACGTCCACCTGAGAGAGCAAACGGGGCCTCGGTTTAACGTCTCATCCGAAAGACGGCGCCTCCGACAGTGCAGCACTCCCTCAGTACTGCACTGGGAGTGTTGGTCTAGATTACGTGCTCTGGAGTGGGACTTGAACTCTCATACCTTCTGACTCAGAGGCGAGAGTGCTGCCCACTGAGCCACGGCTGACACCTATCATCGATCTAGCCAGCCAATCGCAGGCCGGAACCTAGTCCGCTGACAATGGAAATGTATTGTCAGAACGTAGCTCCCTGCTTAACCTTTAACCCAAACAACATGCCAGTCTAAATGCCACGTACTGTGCAGTTAGCTAGCTCTTGTAGCTAGCAGCTCACGCGCTGCACTGTTTATAAAGGAAAAGCATTAAATAATTCAAGGAGAATTGCAACAGTCCCCTTGAGATAGCTGTACTGATTCCATTATATTAGATCTGCCAAGTAAGAATAATATGCAAATAAGCCAAATGGATACAAAATTGGCTAAGAGACAGAAAGCAGAGAGTAGTGGTGAATGGTTGTTTTTCAGACTGGAGAGAAGTATACAGTGGTGTCCCCAAGGGGTCGGTATTGGGACCACTGCTCTTTTCGATATATATTAATGAAGTTGTCTTGGATGTTGGGGGCATAATTTCAAAGTTTGCAGATGACACGAAACTCGGAAATGTAGTAAAACAGTGAGGAGGATAGTAACAGACTGGTGAAATGGGCAGACACATGGCAAATGAAGTTTAACGCAGAGAAGTGTGAAGTGATACATTTTGTAAAGAAGAATGAGGAGAGGCAATATGAACTAAATAGTACAATTTTAAAAGGGGTGCAGGAACAGAGAGGCCTTGGGGTGTACATACACAAGTCTTTGAAGGTGGCAGGACAAGTTGAGAAGGCTGTTAAAGTAGTATATGGGATCCTTGGCTTTATAAACAGAGGCATAGAGTGCAAACACAAGGAAATTATGCTAAACCTTTATAAATCACTGGTTAGGCCCCAGCTGGACTATTGTGTCCAATTCTGGGCACCACTTTAGGAAGGATATCAAAGCCTTTTAAAGGTTGCACAGGAGATTTACTAGAATGATACCAGGGATGAGGGACTTCAGTTATGTGGAGAGACTGGAGAAGCTGGGGTTGTTCTCCTTGGAGCAGGAGTTCAAAATTATGAAGGATTGTGATAGAGTAAATAAGGAGAAACTGTTTTCACTGACAGAAGGGTTGGTAACCAGAGGACACAGATTTAAGGTAATTGGCAAAAGAACCAGAGGGGAGATGAGCAGAACCATTTTTATGCAGCGAGTTGTTGTGATCTGGAATGCAGTACCTGAAAGGGCGGTGGAAGCAGATTCAACAGCAACTTTCAAAAGAGAATTGGATAAATACTTGAAAAGGAAAAATTTGCCGGGCTATGGGGAAAGAGCAGGGGGAGTGGGGCTAATTGGAGAGCTCTTTCAAAGAGCCGGCACAGGCACGATGGTCTGAATGGCCTCCTTCTGTGCTGTATGATTCTATGAGGCAATAGTGCCACGTGCCACATCATTTCCAATGATACCACATGGTAGGTCAAACAAACAGGATGATGTCAGGCGGGGCAGGTACCTTGTGGTAAAGCATTCCATGACCCGCGACTCGGAGGCGAGAGTGCTACCCACTGAGCCACGAATTTGGGGTGTGCCCAACGTGGATTGTAGCTGGCACCAATCCGTCACAGGTGAGTCAGCCAATTGATAGAGGGGGAAAAAAAAGATCCGATTTCACCTGATCTCGGGTCCGATATTAACCTCCACTTTAAAAAAAAAAGGACACACTATAGGTTCAAACCCCAAGTTGGCTGATGTCACCCAGGACAACAGCTGAGATGCCACAGTGGGCTTTGGGGAGAGGGGGGGGAAAAGGGGAAAATGAGACGTCCACGAGGAGACTGGCCACTTGGACCAGGTTCCGCCGCCCAGATCTCCCAGCCCGTTCCCCCTTTTGTTATTCATTCTCAGGATGTGGCCGTCACTGGCAAGGCCGGCATTTAATGCCCATCCCTAGTTGACCTTGAGAAGGTGGTGGTGGCCCTTCTTCTCGAACCGCCGCAGTCCCGTGCGGTGAAGGTACTCCCACCGTGCTGTTACAGAGGGAGCAATGTTCCCTTTAAGTTGCGCGTCCACGCAGTGCTCTGAAGGTCCCGCGCAGCCGGTGAGCCAGCTTTTAAATAGGAAAAACTGCGCATGCGCAGAATTTTGAACGGCCCACGCATCCCGTTAAAGGGGCCGTGCGGGCCAAAAAAAAGTTAGAGGGAACATTGGCAGGGAGTTCCCGGATTTTGACCCAGCCACGGTAAAGTCAGCATCTTCCGGAGAGGAAGGGAGAAAAACAGCGGGAAAGATAGGCAAGGTCTACAGGAGCAGAGGACTGAATGTACTGTGAAAGCAAACCTGCTCATTTGCCAGTCAGTCACAGCAGGCAGGCTGTAAAGGTTGAATATAAATCATAAACATAGCCTTAGCACCGGAGTTAAGCTGTCACTACAGGTACTATCGGAGAGGCTACACTGGGATTTGGCAACGCAGTAACTCGATTAAATTATATTAAATCAGGAGGGTTTTATACGAAATACAATTTACACGGCAATGAAAGCCTGCCCTCGCCACGTAGGACTTGCAGCCTCTCTCTCCACTTCCCTGCAGCTACCCATGGAAGTGGCACACTCATCTGACACAGCAAGCCTTCAAAGAGCCCAGCTCCCTTCAGTTCTGGGTGACATGGAGGGTGGAGGGCACCACCTCGGAGATTATCATCAGGAGAACGAAGGGGGAAGTCAGAAGGAAGGTTCATGCAGGCAATGCTTTGCCACAAGTGGATATCAAGGCAGAGATTATAACAGCGCTTAAAAGGGAATTGGATACGCATTTCAAAAAGATACGGGGCAAAGGTAGGTAAATGGGATTAGACCAGGCAGCTTCTGTTGAAGGGCTAGCAAAGGCTCAATGGACCGAATGTTTTCTATGATGCTAAGGCTCGCCTGAATGTCCTAATCTAAAACCGGCAAACATGAAATTCAACAGCTTCTCTGAAGTGCCTGCTGATTCCTGACAACGACACTCGTAACACAGTCATCAGTGGCCACCTCAGTACCAACTCTCCCAGGCTCAGTCCACGTGTCTATACCAAGCCATTCACATAGACATTTCTGTTTCCTTGTCGCCTGAACTTCAAATATGCCTCAATGGATACAGGTTGATTTGTCAGAAGATGTGAGCGAGAGGGTCAAGGTCAAGGTCAGATAAGAGAGTTAAGGTCAAAATGGCATTGGGGCATGATAGAATACAGTGCAAAGGAAAGGAGCTGTAAGCATTTGGAAGACTGCACAGGCGGCTGCTTTTACGAATATGACTCGCTGTCCATAATACACTGTGACCAAGTTCCCGCTAAGCTGCGTGGCTGCACAGCTCTCTGGAGATCCTGCGCAGGCAGCGCACCGACCTTTGGATGGGAGATTTCGCGCATGCGTGAAATTTTGAGTGGGCCGCGCAGCCCCTTAAAGGGACCGTGCACCCAAAAAGAATTAGGGGGAAACATTGACTGTGACTCTCCTGTGTATATTACACTCTGTGACCCTCCTGTGTATATTACACTCTGTGACCCTCCTGTGTATAACACATTGTGATGCTCTTGCATATAACACACTGCATTTTAACCAGTAGTTCAGCCAATTAGAATCCTGGACTCTGACTCACTGCTGTCAGTGTAATTTAAAGCCCAGGTACCCGACACCTCTTCATAGCCGCATTATCTCATACTTATGTTAATATCCAATCTTACTAATCTGCATAGCTTTGTTTGTGTAGTTGAAACCAGGCACATTATGAAATGATGTCAGGCCTGTCACTGTAGATGAGTGAGTCGTCCACTCCTGCTGGGAGCTGACCACCATCTCAGTGTCGTTTGTTAGTCAGTTGACCATATTTGCTGCTGACCTTGAACTTCAGTGACCTTGGGCTGCCATGTGACTGGCAGGAAACCAACAAAGATTGATTATTTGAAGGTATGCCAACCTGAAAAACTCTATGTACAGTGAAACCTGTCCCTGTGAACAGTGCACAGTGAAACCTGTCCCTGTGAACAGTGCACAGTGAAACCTGTCCCTGTGAACAGTGCACAGTGAAACCTGTCCCTGTGAACAGTGCACAGTGAAACCTGTCCCTGTGAACAGTGCACAGTGAAACCTGTCCCTGTGAACAGTGCACAGTGAAACCTGTCCCTGTGAACAGTGCACAGTGAAACCTGTCCCTGTGAACAGTGCACAGTGAACCCTGTCCCTGTGAACAATGCACAGTGAAACCTGTCCCTGTGAACAGTGCACAGTGAAACCTGTCCCTGTGAACAGTGCACAGTGAAACCTGTCCCTGTGAACAGTGCACAGTGAAACCTGTCCCTGTGAACAGTGCACAGTGAAACCTGTCCCTGTGAACAGTGCACAGTGAAACCTGTCCCTGTGAACAGTGCACAGTGAAACCTGTCCCTGTGAACAGTGCACAGTGAAACCTGTCCCTGTGAACAGTGCACAGTGAAACCTGTCCCTGTGAACAGTGCACAGTGAAACCTGTCCCTGTGAACAGTGCACAGTGAAACCTGTCCCTGTGAACAGTGCACAGTGAAACCTGTCCCTGTATACAGTGTAGTGAAATCTGCTATGTACATGAAATTGATGTACAGTGAAACCTGTCCATGTAAAGTAAAATCCGCTCCTGTGTATAGCAAAAATACGTGTACAGGTTGAGCGTCCCGAATCCGGCAACCTCGGGACCGAGGCCGAGCCGGTTTTCGGGTTTTTCCGGACTTCGGACATCAGAAACACGTGCCGAGTCCGGAAATGCCTGGGCCCAGGTTGTGTTTTTGGTAAGCCTCCCTCAGGGTGTCCGGATTCTGGAACATTTTACGGATTCCGGACCCCTGCCACCAATCGTCCCGGAGTCCGGATTCCGGAACATTCCGGAATTCCAGAACTCCGGATTTGGGACGCTCAACCTGTACTAGTGAAATCTGTGTACAGAAACCTGCTCCTATGTCCAATCTTCCGCCCTCCATAAACTTGAGCTCATCCAAAACTCTGCTGCCCCGTGTCCTAACTCGCACCAAGTCCCGTTCACCCATCACCCCTGTGCTCGCTGACCTACATTGGCTCCCAGTCTGGCAACGCTTCAAATTTAAAGTTCTCATCCTTGTTTTCAAATCCCTCCATGGCCCTACAACCCTCCAAATTCCATCGCTCCACCATTGGCAGCCGTGCCTTCAGCTGCTTAGGCCCTAAACTCTGGAAAATCCTCCCGAAACCTCTCCGCCTCTCTCCCTTCCTTTAAGACGTTCCTTAAAAACTACCTCTTTGACCAAGCTTTTGGACACCTGTCCTAATATCTCATGTGGCTTGGCGTCAAATTTTGTCTGATTACGTCCTGTGAAGCGCCTTGGGACATTTTACTATGTTAAAGGTGCTATATAAATGCAAGTTATTATGTACAGTGAAATCCATGTACAATGAAATATAAGTATAGCGAAACCTATGTTCAGGTCCCTTTCCGCTTTAGAGTGTCAGCTGGTGGCTCAGTTGGTAGCACCCTCGCCTCTGAGTCAGAAGGTTGTGGGTTCAAGTCGCATTCCAGAGACTTGAACACAAAATTCTAGGCTGACACTCCCAGTACAGGACTGAGGGAGTGCTGCACTGTCGGAGGGGCAGTACTAAAGGAGCGCTGCACTGAAGGAGCGCTGCACTGTCGGAGGGGCAGTACTGAGGGAGCGCTGCACTGTCGGAGGGGCAGTGCTGAAGGAGTGCTGCACTGTCGGAGGGGCAGTGCTGAAGGAGTGCTGCACTGTCGGAGGGGCAGTACTGAGGGAGCGCTGCACTGTCGGAGGGGCAGTGCTGAAGGAGTGCTGCACTGTCGGAGGGGCAGTGCTGAGGGAGTGCTGCACTGTCGGAGGGGCAGTACTGAAGGAGCGCTGCACTGTCGGAGGGGCAGTACTGAGGGAGTGCTGCACTGTTGGAGGGGCAGTGCTGAAGGAGTGCTGCACTGTCGGAGGGGCAGTGCTGAGGGAGTGCTGCACTGTCGGAGGGGCAGTGCTGAGGGAGTGCTGCACTGTCCGAGGGGCAGTACTGAGGGTGTGCGGCACTGTCGGAGGGGCAGTGCTGAGGGAGCGCTGCACTGTCGGAGGGGCAGTACTGAGGGAGCGCTGCACTGTCGGAGGGGCAGTGCTGAGGGAGTGCTGCATTGTCGGAGGGGCAGTGCTGAGGGGCAGTGCTGAGGGAGTGCTGCACTGTCGGAGGGGCAGTGCTGAGGGAGTGCTGCACTGTCGGAGGGGCAGTGCTGAGGGAGTGCTGCACTGTCGGAGGGGCAGTGCTGAGGGAGTGCTGCACTGTCGGAGGGGCAGTACTGAGGGAGCGCTGCACTGTCGGAGGGGCAGTGCTGAGGGAGTGCTGCACTGTCGGAGGGGCAGTGCTGAGGGAGCGCTGCACTGTCGGAGGGGCAGTACTGAGGGAGCGCTGCACTGTCGGAGGGGCAGTGCTGAGGGAGTGCTGCACTGTCGGAGGGGCAGTGCTGAGGGAGTGCTGCACTGTCGGAGGGGCAGTACTGAGGGAGCGCTGCACTGTCGGAGGGGCAGTGCTGAGGGGCAGTGCTGAGGGAGTGCTGCACTGTCGGAGGGGCAGTGCTGAGGGAGTGCTGCACTGTCGGAGGGGCAGTGCTGAGGGGCAGTGCTGAGGGAGTGCTGCACTGTCGGAGGGGCAGTGCTGAGGGAGTGCTGCACTGTCTGAGGGGCAGTGCTGAGGGAGTGCTGCACTGTCGGAGGGGCAGTGCTGAGGGGCAGTGCTGAGGGAGCGCTGCACTGTCGGAGGGGCAGTGCTGAGGGAGTGTGGCACTGTCGGAGGGGCAGTGCTGAAGGATTGCTGCACTGTCGGAGGGGCAGTGCTGAGGGAGTGCGGCACTGTCGGAGGGGCAGTACTGAAGGAGCGCTGCACTGTCGGAGGGGCAGTGCTGAGGGAGTGCGGCACTGTCGGAGGGGCAGTGCTGAGGGAGTGCGGCATAGTATATATAAATGACACGTGGGCAGCTTGGGATAACCCGCTTCTCTTTTTGTCACAAACCAGCTGGTGGAGCGAGATGGAACTGCTACAGACCACCTGTTGAAAGGCATCCCCACCACACAACCATTACACGACAAGGAGTCCCTCACCTCCATCTCAATGATATAATAGAAGGGAGCGGCAGATGGCCAGTAAATCTCTTCTGTCTCTGAGGAATTGTGACCTGTGGCATACTTTTCCAGGCATAGTTGACCCTGTCAGTTACCCTAACGTCATAGCGTTCAACTAGATGCACACACAACTCAAGAGAGAATGCATCTCCCTACACCCCTACAAGCCTGGGCGTTGATTAACCACCCTGAACACACACACAATATATTCATGTAGCGTATGTACATATAATATAGAAAGACTTTGAAGACTTGCATTTCTATATTGCGCCTTTCACGACCTCAGGACGTCCCAAAGCACTTTACAGCCAATGAAGTACTTTTGAAGTGTAGTCACTGTTGTAATGTAGGAAATGTGGCAGCCAATTTTCGCACAGCAAGCTCCCACAAACAGCAGTGAGATACATGACCAGATAATCTGTTGATTGAGGGATAAATATTGGTCAGGACAACATGGAGAACTCCCCTGCTCTTCTTCAAAATAGTGCCACGGGTTCTTTTACATCCACCTGAGAGCAGACGGGGCCTCGGTTTAACATCTCATCCGAAAGTCGGCACCTCCGACAGTGCAGCGCTCCCTCAGTACTGCACGAGAGTGTCGGCCTGAATTTTTGTACTTAAATCTCTGGCGTGGGACTTGAACCGACAACCTTCTGACTCAGAGGCAAGAGTGCTACCAACTGAGCCATGGCTGACACACTATAATGCAATTATACACAATATATATATGAATATACATATATGATACATATTATGTATATATACATATACATGATATACATATAAAATATAGACACATATATTAGACATATACACACACACAATAAAACAGCTGGGATCTTTCAGCAGAAGAGTAGTGGAAATCTGGAACTCGCTCCCATAAAAGGCTGTGGATGCTGGGGCAATTAACTGAGATTGATAGATTTTTGTTAGGTAAGCGTATCAAGGGATATGGAACAAAGGCGAGTAAATGGAGTTGAAAAGCAGATCAGACATGATCTAATTGAATGGCGGAACAGGCTCGAGGGTCTGAATGGCCTCCTGCTGTTCCTATGACTCCTCCTGCCCCCACACGCAGAATCTGTAGGAAGACTAAGCATCCTACCACCACCTGCCCCCCGCCCTATAAATACAACTCAGTCCTCCTCGCAGTCCCCAACACATCAAGTCAAGGCCTCCCGTCTCCACACACATTCACAAAAACCTCCCACCCAGCTAGGTTGTGACCCCCCATCTTTGGAGTGTTCTAAAAGACTCTACTTATTTAAAAATTAATATTTTCCATTTGGGAAATTTGCAACAAGCAATAACACAGCAGCGCCATTTTCTTATGTAATGCTGAATAAAAGCACGCGTCTGATTTCCAACAGGATGCTTCCACTGTCCCCGTCAGCAACATCAACCGCCAGGCAGCAAAGGTTAATTATCGCCTACCAGAAAAATTCCAGCCTATTTACGATCACTGTAAACCTTTGTGCTTTCCAGGAAGGGCCCATGATTGATTCAGACAAGAGTTTGCTTTATTACCTAAACCCACTGAAATATTTATTCGCCAGCCCCTCTCACCCTCCCCCAGCCCAGGCAGGAGTACATAGGAGGCAAGTAACAAAAGCTGATAGATGATGTTGAAATTTGAAAGCCTCTTAGCAAATGAATGCCTAATTCATTTATATGAGTTTTCTCCGTCCGCTGTCTTAAGGCTCACCTGCACGTAATTGTGTTAAGTGTCAAAGTGCGCCCACTAATATCACCAGCAGCCAACTCTAGGCCCGCACTATTGAAGCAGATGCTGGGAAATACACACAAGCGACACAGGGCACCTTGCATTCCAACAATCCGTCCTTCCCTTGGACAGCAGCCTCTGCACAAGCTCCCTCTCCCTCTCCCCCTTCCAATGGGTGAAAGATCCCAGCTGTTTTTGTGTGTGTATGTCTTTATAATATATGTATGTAGTATATGTGTGTGTCCTGGCTGGCCTCCCACGTTCTACCCTACGTAAACTTGAGGTCATCCAAAACTCGGCTGCCCGTGTCCTAACTCGCACCATCCCGTTCGCCCATCACCCCTGTGCTCGCTGACCTACATTGGCTCCGTTAAGCAACGACTCGATTTCAAAATTCTCATCCTTGTTTTCAAATCCCTCCATGGCCTCACCCCTCCCTATCTCTGTAATCTCCTTCAGCCCCACAACCCCCCCCAAAATATCTGCGCTCCTCTAATTCTGCCCTCTTGAGCATCCCTGACTGTAATCGCTCAACCTTTGATGGCCGTGCCTTCTGTTGCCTCGGCCCTAAGCTCTGGAATTCCCTGCCTAAACCTCTCCGCCTCTATTTCCTCCTTTAAGACGCTCCTTAAAACCTACCTTTTTGACCAAGCTTAAGGTCGTCTGCCCTAATTTCTCTTTATGTGGCTCGGTGTCAAATTTTTTGTCTTATAACACTCCTGTGGAGCGCCAAAAGCTTGGTCAAGGAGATAGGTTTTAAGGAGAAACTTAAAGGAGAGAGAGGTAGAGAGGTGGAGAGATTTAGGGAGCGAATTCCAGAGATTAGGGCCGAGCCAGCTGAAGGCATGGCCACCAATGGGGAAGTGATGAAAATCGGGGATGCGCAGAGGGTTGTAGGGCTGGAGGAGGTTACAGACAACACCGCGAGTTACCCAGGCAACCAGAAAATACCGCACGTTAACCGGGCAACCACAGATTAGCAAGGGGGCAAGAATCGAAAAGCAACGTGTTTCTCAAAGATGATGATGTTTCACAAAAGCAAAGAGAACATTTACAAAGCAGTGGCCTGGTTTCCCGCGGAGCGCACACACCGGTTTCACACTTGGAAATCTTTTTATCTGCCACATCACTGCTGCCCGCACATCTCCCTCGGCTCCTCCAACACTCTGCTCCATAGCAACCGCTCGCAGTGCACATCAGAGAAGGGCCACTATTTATTAACTTTTAAAATATTTCCTGAGACTCCTGATAAAAGGCTGGAAGTGAAAGCTCTGACTGTTCTGAAACGATTCCAAGAGCAGGAACAGGCTTGTGATTCTCCATTCCTCTTCAAAGGGACAGAGCAAGCCTCTTCATTCATGCTGTCAATCTTCTGCCATAAATTTTAAATCACAGCTTTTAAACAAACGCTGCCCAATATATCCCATCAGTACAGCAAAATTGTCTTGACTAACTATAAGAGGAAAAAAATGTTCAGTCCAAAGCAAGCTACCTTTTTGAAGTGGATTATAATTTCGCAAGCAATTTATAAAGAAAGGTGGTGCCATTCATTTTTTTTGATTTATGCTCCTTCCAATCTTTTTACTCCCTTCTGTAGCCAGGAAGAGGGAGACAGAGACTGACAAGAGAGAGAGAGAGAGAGAAATGCACACAGGAAGAGATAAACAGAGAAACAGAGTAAGTGAGAGGGAGCAGATTTACAATTGGAGAGAAGACACACATTGTATGAAACGAGAGTAGGCACACACAAAGAGCAGATTTATAATCTGTGCGAGAGCAGGCACACACAATCTGTGAAAGAGAGAGCAGCACACACACAAGAGAGCAGATAGACAATCTGTGCGAGAGTAGACACACACACACACAGACACATACAGAAAGAAAGATGCACATAGACAGTTAACAGCTGTGCACACACATAGAAACATAGAAACATAGAATCTAGGAGCAGGAGTAGGCCATTCGGCCCGTCGAGCCTGCTCCACCATTCAATACGATCATGGCTGATCATTCAAATCCAGTACCCTGTCCCTGCTTTAATCCCCACAGTACACATATCCCACCCTAGCCCCGTAACCCCATGTATTTAATTCCCCCTAACATATCCCACCCTATCCCCGTAACCCCACATATTTAACATGCACAGAAAGTGACAGGTGGACACAGGCACAAAGTGAGAGACACAGTGTGTACCTAACCAAGGGGAGCAAGAACAAAGAATATGCTAGGAGCATACAGAACGAAGATGTTGTAGCGAGAAACATTGTACCTGCAATAACTGAAGAAATGGACAGGGAAGAGACATGGAACACCATCAAAAATGGGATATGAAGAACGACAGAACAAGTATTGGGTCTCAAAATAACACTAAGAAACATAAATGGATAAGGGAAGCGGTGCTGGAGTTGAGTGAAAAACGAAGAAAGCTTAAAAGCTTATAAACTTAAAATGGCTACGGTGAAAGACCAAAATGTTCAGATAATTGAGGACGAACAGGTTTTGAAGATCTGTACAGAGCATGGTGGATGAATCAGCTCTGGAGAAACTGCCCTGTACAAGTGGAGCCCCACAAGTTCACAACCCTCCGAGATATCTGCGCCCCTCTAATTCTAGCCTCTTGAGCATCCCCGATTTTCGTCGCTCCACCATTGGCGTCCGAGCAGTCAGCTGCCAAGGCCCTAAGCTCTGGAATTCTATCCCTAAACCCCTCTACCTCTCTTTCCTCCTTTAAGATGCTCCTTAAAACCTACTACTTCTGTCCTAATATTTCCTTATGTCGCTCGGTGTCAAATTTTGTTTTATAAAGCTCCTGTGACACACCTTGGGACGTTTTACTACATTAAAGATGCTGTATAAATGCAAGTTCTTCTTGAGTTGATGCTGGATTTCTTGAAAGACAAAGTGAAGATTTCTATTGAAAAAAAGAACAAGGCTCCTGGTATCGATCATATAACTGCAGAGTTGTTGCAACAGGGTGAGGAACATACTGTGAAAGTGATGCAAGGGCTGTTTAACAAAACTATTGAAGAGGAGCAAGTACCCAAAGTCTGGGGAGAGGCGACAATAATACCAACCTTCACAAATAAAGGAAACAAGAGCAACCACAGAGGCATCAGTTTATTGTGTATCTCTGGTAAAGTATTTACAAGGGCACTGGAGAGGAGAATGAAGAGATGTAGAGGCAGTACGGCATGAAGAACAAGCTGGGTTTAGACCAGGACAAAGAACAATAGATCAACTGTTTGTGCTAGGACAGATTTCAGAGAAGTTTGCAGAACACAACATCCATTGTTACAACTTCATAAGAGTTGAAGCAGGCCTTTGACAGTGTATGGCGAGGTAGGATATGGCATGTTTTGAGGATGTATGGTATTCCTGAGAAACTTGTTAAGACTGATAGAAAACATCTATAACAAATCCCTGTGCGCTGTTAGAGTGGATAGGAAACCAACATGTTGGTTTAGATCAACAGCTGGGGTGAGACAAGGATGTACACCATCGCCAGATTTATTTAATCTAGTACTGGAAGCAGTAATGAACCTCGCACTAAAAGATACATTTAAAGGGAAGCTAGATAAGTAAAAATAAAGTGCTTTACAGCCAATGAAGTACATGAGAGAGAAAGGAATAGAAGGATATGTTGATAGGGTGAGATGAAGTAAATAGAGGGAGGAGACGACACGTGTGGAGCATAAACACCGGCATAGACCTGTTGGGCCGAATGGCCTGTTTCTGTGCTGTAAATTCGATGATATTGGAGGATTCGTTTTATGTGCCAAGATTTTAAGCAATCTCAGATTTGCCAATGACATTGACCTTATAGCAACATCTAAATCAGATTAGCGGAGACTAACTGACAAGGTGTAAGTGGAAAGTAGAAAATGTGTTACACATTAACATAAAGACAAAGGTCATGTCATTTGGGAAGCATCAGGAAGATGTGCAGATTATAGCAACGTAGGAACAGGAGGAGGCCATTTAGCTCCTCGAGCCTGTTAAAAGAAAGAATGACTTTTTCTATAGTGTCTTTCACAACCTCAGGATGTCCCAAAGCGCTTTACAGCCAATGAAATACTTTTGAAGTGTAGTCACTGTTGTAATGTCGGAAACGCTGCAGCCAATTTGCACACAGCAAGCTCCCACAAACAGCAATGTGATAATGACCAGATAATCTGTTTTAGTGATGCTGATTGAGGGATAAATATTGGCCAGCACACCAGGGATAATTCCCCTGCTCTTCTACGAAATAGTGCCATGGGATCTTTTAGGTCCACCTGAGGGGGCAGACGGGGCCTCGGTTTAACGTCTCATCCGAAAAACGGCACCTCTGACAGTGCAGCACTCCCTCAGCACTGCACTGGAGCGTCAGCCTAGATTTTTGTGCTTAAGTCTCAGGAGTGGAGCTTGAAACGACGTCCATTTCACCATTCAATGAGATCATGGCTGATCTGTGACCTAACTCCAGATACCCACCTTTGCCCCATATCCCTTCATACCTTTGGTTGACAAAAATGTATCAAGCTCAGTATTAAAATTAACAATTGACCCAGCATCAACTGCTGTTTGCAGAGCTTCTAACCACCCTTTGCGTGTAGAAGTGTTTCCTAACTTCACTCCTGAAAAGCTTGGCTCTAACTTTTAGGCTATGCCCTCTAGTCTTAGACTCCCCAATTATAGTTGGAGGAGTGCTGTCAGACAGGTGGAGAAGTTTATATATCAGCCGTGATCTCATTGAATAGCAGAACAGGCTCAAGGGGCTAAATGGCCTACTCCTGTTCCTATGTTCCTTGGTGGGTTAGTGGCAGAGAATGGGAGTTGTGAAGGAGACATCAACGAAAGGATTGGACATGCTTCTGCTGCTTTTGGAAGACGGAGCAAGACATAGAAGGCTAAAGATACTTTGGTAAAATATAAGAGTTTTTGAAGCAATGCCTTGGGGGCTTGAACTCCCAACCCAGGGCAAGCCCAGAGCGGACAGTGCTACCTACCAATAACCGAGCCAAGCTGGCTCACGGATCCCAACAACCATTCGGTCCTCTGGAGAACCAGCGGTCACTTCCAGCAACAACAACTTGCATTTATATAGCACCTTTAGCGTAGTAAGGCGCCCAAAGCGCTTCAAAGGACGGTATCAAACAAAATTTCCTTACAGCAACTTCTAAATCAGAGACTAACTGACAAGGTGCAAGTGGAAAGTAGAACATTTGCATTACATATTAACATTTCCTCCCCATATTATTATACAGATCCGAGTGCTGGAACATAAGAAAAGTGGACAGACACAAGATACCAACGGCAGAGATGAGTCGGTTGAGAGGAATACTAGGGACTATCCAGGAGGCAATGAATCAAGAATGATACAATAAGAACATGGCTTGGACAAGAAAGAATGCTTATACAGAAGATCCAAGAAAGACTACAGTGATGGTTTGGGCACGTTTCAAGATTGGAAACGGCGAGAATACCTTTTGTGGCCCTGCACACAGAGGTAGAACAACAACTTGCATTTATATAGCGCCTTTAACATAGCAAAACGTCCCAAGGCGCTTAACAAGAGCGTCATCAATAAAAACATTTTTGCCAGAGAAGGCGATATCAGGACAGGTGACCAAAAGCTTGGTCTAAGAGGTAGGTTTCAATGAGCATCTTAAAGGAGAGAGAGGTAGCGAGGCAGAGAGGTTTAGGGAGGGAATTCCAAAACCTAGGGCCTAAGCAGCTGAAGGCACGGCCGCCAATGGTGGAACAATTAAAATCGGGGATGCACAAGAGGCCAGATTTGGAGGAGTGCAGAGATCTCAGAGGGTTGTAAGGCTGGAGGAGATTACAGAGATAGGGAGGGGGTGAGATCATGGAGGGATTTGAAGACAAGGATGAGAATTTTAAAATTGAGGTGTTGTCAGATCAGGAGCTAGCATAGGCCAGCACGAACAAGAAGCTGAGGAAGACCAAGGAAGAGCTGGATAGACAATGTCCAGAGTGAGTCGGCCCCAATGTCACTGCTGAGCTGACTGGACGGGGATTTAGTAGGACGGGCACTATAGAGAACATAGAGATGCACAGAGGTAGAGAGAGAATGAGAAAGAGAAGACATAAACAAGAGTGACAGAAAAGTAAGAATGAGAGAGAATAAAACAAAGTGAAACAAGTTAGGTGGTCCTCACTTACAACTTTCTTACAATGTTTGGTTTCAGTTTTTCTTTTATGTATTCCTTTCTATTCTATCACTTTCTTAATATATTTTTTTTAAAGCTGGGGTTAGAGAAGGGATGTGAGCGGGGGCGGGGGACAAAGGGGGCAGGAAATACGGCACCGAGTCCTCTGCTTTAATGTTAATCAAACAGCGACAGAGAACAGAATTACTCCTGGTCTTAAAAAAAGGATCGTTAAAAAAATTAAAGGCTTTCATGAATGGTTAGCTCTTCCACGTGGGTTAGCTGAAGGACCTGCTACAATACAGGCTCCATTATTCCATTGACGAAAGGTCATCGACCTGAAACGTTAACTCTGTTTCTCTCTCCACAGATGTTGCCTGACCTGCTGAGTGTTTCCAAAAATTTTCTGATTTTATTCCATGATTTCACTCCCCTTCTGCTCCCCCGTCTGATCCTCACCGCTCTCCTTACTTGAGAGGCTGGGAGTTTCAATCTTGCGGGCTCTTCCGTGCTCCGCTCTTCGATTCGTCCAATAAGAGGCCGACGCACCTCGTCACGGGGAGCAGAGATCAGTTCCCAACTACAAAATAAACGGTAGAATATTCTGGAACGGCACAGCAGGTCCGTTAGCGTCTGAAGAGAGCAGAAAGAAAGAACTAGAATCAAGTACTTTTTGAAGTGTGGTCGCTGTTGCAATGCAGGGAAAACGCGGCAGCCAATTTGCGCACAGCAAGATCCCACAAACAGCTAATGAGCTGATAACCTGTTTTTAGTGATGTTGATTGAGGGACAAATTTAAGGCCAGGACACCAATCATAACTCCCCTGCTCTTCTTCGTATTAGTGCCGTGGGATCTTTTACGTTCACCTGAGAGAGCAGACGGGGCCTCGGAATAGGGCAACATTTCTGGTGTAGCCCCCCTACCACCAGAACTGTTAACTTGTCTCTGCTCTTTTCAGATGTAGACGGACCTTTGCTGGTTATTTCCAGAACGTTCTGTTTTTAATCCAGATTCACAGGTTTTTTTTTATCATTAGTCTGTCTACTGTCTGAAACCTACTCTAATTCCCCTTCATTTTTGATTTGTTTTTTCGTGTACCATCAAAGCAGCAGCTACTTGTCAGTGAAGTAGATGTAAATTCATGAGCGGCGGGGTGTGCTCGGAAAACCTGAAGATGCAGACATATAAAAAATACACTGGATTGTCAAGGCTCTTTACACGACTTCACCGATACAAAGATTACATTTTTCTGACAGTTCTCATGCTGTGGCTAATCAAGCTAGTGAAAAGCTAATTTGTTTCAGAGGTTAACTCGCCCATATGTCTAATACTCACAGAGCCAGCCAGCTAATACAGTACTGCACTGCCAAAGTCATTGTAGAATTTTTCACCCAATAATTCCTGCAATTGTAACCACATGGAATTTATTTTCTAGAGATCATATTCCACTCAACATTGAAGATAGCTGTCCGGGTAATTGAGGCCTTTATGAGATCCCGTTATTGAGAAGACACACACACACGCACACACGCTCGCACTCACTCTCACACGCTCGCACATTGCCCGCTCTTACACACACTCGCACTCTCACACAGTATTCCGTGGACAACTGTCTGTGTAGGAACATAGGAAGACGAGTAGACCATTCAGCCCCTCGAGCCTGTTCCGCTGATGGCTGGTCTGCACCTCAACTCCACTTACTCAACTTTGTTCCATATCCCTTGATGCCCTTACCTTGGTGTAGATATCTAAAATATGGCTCTTCATGAAAGGTGCACAGGGACACCATTAGGCCCCGTCGTGCCATCTCCCCCACTGGATCTGCCTACTCTAATCCTACTCTTCGCCGCCCTTTCCCTGTAACCGTAAACATTTTTCTCCTTAAGTGTTTATCTAATTCTTCCTTAAATCTTGTGATTAAATTGTCTTCAATAGACACGTAGAATCAGACAGCACAGAAGGCCCATCATATCCATGCTGCCTCTCTGAAAGAGCTATCCATTTAGTCTCAATCTCCTGCCCTTTTCCCGTAACCTTTTAACTTTTTCTTCTTAAAAGCTTTTATAGATTTTGCTTCCAGCAGTTTCTGGTAGATCGTTGCACGTTCCGACAACCCTCTCTGTGTAAAAAAAAAATTTCCCCGTACCTTTTTGTATTCACTCTCGGGAGGTGGGTGTCACTGGCAGGGTCGGCATTTAATTCCCATCCCTAGTTGCCCCGAGAAG
This sequence comes from Squalus acanthias, assembly GCA_030390025.1. Lineage (NCBI taxonomy): Eukaryota > Metazoa > Chordata > Chondrichthyes > Squaliformes > Squalidae > Squalus > Squalus acanthias. The sequence goes on from CM059448.1 coordinate 5,782,370, forward strand.
ATGGAGACACCTTGAGGCTAGACCGGGTAAGGACAGCAGGCTACCTTCCCTAAAGGACATTTGTGAACTAGTTGGGTTTTTATGATAATCCAACAGCTCTATGGCCACTTTTACTGATACCAGTTTTTTATTTCCAGATTTAAAAACAAACTGAATTCAAATTCTCAAATTGCCGTGGTGGGATTTGAACTCACGTTCTCTGGATACTAGTCCAGTTACATAACCGCTACACTGCCGTACCACTCCCTTCAGTCCTTTGCTGCTGCTCTTAAGTTTACACAATCCATATTCTAATAATGTTTTTAAATGAAAAAATTCCTTCTACCTCCCCCTTTTGTGCTTGTAGTAATTATAGATTCTTACAGCACAGGAGGAGGTCATTTGGTCCGTCGTGTCTATGCTGGCTCTTGGATGGAGGTATCCAATTAGGCCCACTCAATGTTCCCCCTAATTTTTTATGGGGTCATGCGCAAAATCTCCGATTTGAAAAGCCGGTCCCGGGCTGCGCGGCACCTCCAGACAGCTGTGCGGCTTAGCAGGAATGTTGGCCCCACTCCCCACTCTTTCCCCATTGCCCTGCCAAATTTTAACTTTTCAATTCTCTTTTGAAAGTCACTATTGAGTCTGCTTCCACTGCCCTTTCAGATCACAACAACGCACTGTGTAGAAGAAATTGTTCTCATCTCCTCTCTGGTTAATATGTCCTGAGTCTATGGACCATTGTTACTGATTCAACAACCAGTTCACTATCCTCCTTCACAAACATCGATTAGATTCCCACCTTAACCCGTTCTTCTCCGGTGACTACAGTCTTGAGTTTTTTTGGAAGTGCATTCAGTCCAGAAGGCACAATTGAAGAATTAATTTATTGGGCACCACGTTCTCCTTTTTTGTCTGTTACTCTACTACAGTCCGATAATTAATTTGCGATCGATCTGTTCATGCCCTTCCAATTTCCCCAAATCACCAGCAGCCCAACTTGAGACTGGTGAAACAGCTAATGACGCCAGTCGAATTTTAGCAGCCGTGGACATGATATCATGATTTCCAGCGACCAAGTTCAGCATCCTACAGCTGAAGCTACTGCTTCCTCAAGCAATGAATCTAATCTCACCTCACAGGTCATCGCCTGCACAACATTCCTCTTCTCAGAGAGCAGCACAGGGGCAGTCTGGCAGCTCCATCACTGCCTGATTCAGTTTCAGCGTCCACTAACAAGAGGCACCGCTTTAGACTGACAGGCTAGTCAGCACCACATTCAGCGTGGAGAGGAAACTCTCTCAAGGAACAGGACCCGTTCACTGCTGTTGTCTGTACAAGGTTAAATAGTGTAGCATTTTATTTATTCATTCACGGGATGTGGGCGTCGCTGGCAAGGCCGGCATTTATTGCCCATCCTCCTAGTTGCCCTTGAGAAGGTGGTGGTGAGCCGTCTTCTTGAACCGCTGCAGTCCGTGTGGTGAAGGTGCTCCCACGGTGCTGTTAGGGTGGGAGTTCCAGGATTTTGACCCAGCAACGATGAAGGAACGGCCGATATATTTCCAAGTCAGGATGGTGTGTGGCTTGGAGGTGATGGTGTTCCCATGCGCCTGCTGCCCTTGTCCTTCTAGGTGGTAGAGTTCATGGGTTTGGGAGGTGCTGCCGAAGAAGCCTTGGCGAGTTGCTGCAGTGCATTTTGTAGATGGTACACACTGCAGCCACGGTGCGTCGGTTGTGGGCTTGCCTACCGATTTTTTGGGTGGGGTGGGGGGGGAGTGGAAGGGGGAAGAATGAGTAAATGGTGGGCCAAAGGATGGCAGCATCTCTTCCGGGGTTGGTTGAGGGACCTCGCCCTGCAAAGCCAGATCCAGCAAGAATGAGATGACTCCCATCTGGACCTGCAGCTTAGCACGTCTGAGCTCTCGCCAAAATGTTATCCGGCCAATCGCAATATTGGAGTTACTTTTCAATACGAGGGGGAGAAAGGAGCCTCTAGTTTTCTACACATCAACAACTTGCATTTATATAGCGCCTTTAACATAGTAAAACATCCCAAGGCTCTTCACAGGAGCGTGATCAGACACAATCTGACACCGAGCCACGTAAGGAGATATTAGGATAGGTGACCAAAAGCTTGATCAAAGAGGTTATTTTAAGGAGCGTCATAAAGGAGGAGAGAGAGGTGGAGGGGTTTAGGGAGGGGATTCCATAGCTTAGAGCCTAGATGGCTGAAGGCACGGCCGCCAATTGTGCAGCGATGGAAACTGGGAATGCACAAGAGGCCAGAATTGCAGGAACACAGAAATCTTGGAGAGTTGTAGGGCTGGAGGAAGTTACAGCGATAGGGAGGGGCAAGGCCATGGAGGGATTTGAACACATGGATGAGTATTTTAAATGCGAGGCGTTGTTGGACTGGGAACCAATGTAGGTCAGCAAGCACAGGGGTGATGGGTGAACGGAACTTTGCACGAGTTAGGATACAGGCAACGGGGTTTGGGTGAGCCGCCCAGGAGAGCATTGGAATAGTCAAGTCTGGTGGCAACAAAAGCATGGATGAGGGTTTCAGTAGCAGATGGGCTGAGGCAGGGCCAGAGATGGGCTATATTACGGAGGTGGAAATAGGTGGTCTTGGTGATGGAGAGGATACAGGGATTCACTAGCCTTCTTTCTTTACTCCTAGTGACTGCTAGCCCCATTAGAGACAGAGAAAGTGATGACTTATTCAACGTAATATTACAGGATGAGCAAAACTGCACGTTTTTTCCAGTCACTTGTATAATTTCTATCGGCCCCGGGTTGAGGGAGCGTGGGCTGAAACCCTGCACCATACACATTCCACTCCGACACCACCCTACTCCTCAACTCTGCCGTGTGCCAGAGCAAGTGAGTGCAGGTCCGTCACTGGCCCAAACCATATCCGATCCAGTTCCACCAGGGAAAGGCTGCACGCTTGTGTGACATGTGTTCCGTTTAATTTGCTAAATAAATTATTAAATGGGCTTGGAGGCAAAACTCTGTAAATTGGCTGTTTCAGTCTAGGTGATTGAATTCTTGACCAAATCGAACATTTCCTGGGAAAAAACGTATCGCACTTACTGACATCCCGAGGCATTTCTGTGCAGCACACTACTCCCCATTGGGATATCAATTGGAACCAAGACAGCAGTGTGCCTACTGGGAATTGAAGAGCCTGCATATATATATATAAATATATAGCACCTTTTTCACTGGATGCCCCAAAGCCATTTTTTGAAGTGCAGTAATGTAGGCACAGACAGCAGTCAAATAGCGCACAAGCAAGGTCCCACAGACAGCAATGAGATAAATGAACAGAGCATCTGCTTTTGGTGACATTAGTTGAGGGATAAATATTGGCCAGAACACCAGGAGAACTCTTCTTCGAAATAGTGCCATGGGATCTTCTACGTCCATTTGAGCAACCAGACAGGGCCTCACCTGAAAGATGTCACCTCTGGCAAGGCAGCACTCCCTCAGTGGTGCCTTCAAGTGTCACCCTAGATTATGCGCTCAAGTCCCTGGAGTGGGGGCTTGAACCCATGACCTTCTGACTCAGGGGCGAGAGCATTTATGTCTGGGCCTTTTATTGATGGACCAATAAGAGTGACACTGAGTTGCCTCAAGGTCACCAAACAAGAACCATCACAACAAGTTACCCCTTTTAGGACACCACTAATATAGGAAAGAAACATATAGAATTACACAGAATTTACAGCACAGAAATAGGCCATTCGGCCCAACTGGTCATTCTCCACACAAGTCTCCTTCTCCCTACTTCATCTAACCCTATCTGCATATCCTTCTATTCCTTTCTCCCTCGTGAATGGATCTAGCTTCCCCTTAAAGGCATCAATCTATTCGTCTCAACTACTCCCTGTGGTAGTGAGTTCCACATTCTCACCACTCTCTGGGTAAAGAAGTTTTTCCCGAATTCCCTATTGGATTTATTGGTGACTATCTTATACTTATGGCCCCTAGGTTTGGACTCCCCCACAAGTGGAAACATCTTGTCCCAACATGCTTCACAGAAGCCTTCTGGGGAATGGATACTGAACCATGAAGGAGCGATTAGGAAGGATCACCAAAAGATTGGCTGAAGAGATGGGTTTTAATGAGGTTTCTAAAGGAAGAGAGACGTAGAGAGGGAGGAGCTGTACGAGTGAGAAACCTACTGTTGGGAGGTCTGGTACTATCAACTAAAAGAAGCTAAAATAAGCAACAAAAGTCCTAACTAAATCATAATGTTGTTATCAGTGTCTATAAGACACTCTATACCCTGCGGTGCTCATTTATGTCTGGGACAATACTCCCTATTGGGACAAGAATTGGAACCGTGCATCTAGAAGGAAGGTATACAGACCGAGACAGCTGTGGCCATAATGCACCATGAGGTCAGCTCCAAGGGCCCTGGCTGTGAAATCATCCACACAGCATGCTCCATATGTGACATCGCCCATTATCAGTGTGTCAGCTCCCGTGAACCTGGAAAACAAGCCCAAGTTATAGATGATGTTCACACTTCTCCGAACATCCACAAAAAGTTTCAACAATACATACTGAAAGGAACCGCCTAAATCTCAGATATCACACTATCAACAAGAACCAGTGCTGCGCAAGATAACCTATTCTTATATACATATATATATGGCTTTATTGGCTTTTATTGCTAGGGAGATAGATTATAAAAACAGGGAGGTATTGCTGCAGTTATATAAGGTATTGGTGAGACCGCACCTGGAATACTGCATACAGTTTTGGTGTCCATACTTAAGAAAAGACATACTTGCTCTCGAGGCAGTACAAAGAAGGTTCACTCGGTTAATCCGGGGATGAGGGGGTGGACATATGAGGAGAGGTTGAGTAGATTGGGACTCTACTCATTGGAGTTCAGAAGAATGAGAGGCGATCTTATTGAAACATATAAGATTGTGAAGGGGCTTGATCGGGTGGATGCGGTAAGGATGTTCCCAAGGATGGGTGAAACTAGAACTAGGGGCATAATCTTAGAATAAGGGGCTGCTCTTTCAAAACTGAGATGAGGAGAAACTTCTTCACTCAGAGGGTAGTAGGTCTGTGGAATTTGCTGCCCCAGGAAGCTGTGGAAGCTACTTCATTAAATAAATTTAAAACAGAAATAGACAGTTTCCTAGAAGTAAAGGGAATTAGGGGTTATGGGGAGCGGGCAGGAAATTGGACATGAGGCTGAGTTCGGATCGGTCGAGGCCCTGTGGGTGGCGGAGCGGGCCCAGGGGCTGAGTGGCCGGGTCCTGCTCCTACTTCTTGTGTTCTTTAGATTTGAGGTTAGGATCAGATCAGCCATGATCTTATTGAATGGCGGAGCAGGCTCGAAGGGCCGATTGGCCTACTCCTGCTCCTATTTCTTATGTTCTTATGTTCTTATATATATGTTGGATTAGGATTGGGTTTAATCTCATTTGATTAAAGTTTTTTTAAATTTTTACTTGTAGATTTGTACTGTAGCTAGAAATAATGAATTGGATAAAGTCGTTCATTCCCAGGATGCTTTAGAATTTAATGTGTCTGGGAACAATTTAGCTGACTGTGCTGTTTAGCGTCTGCTGAGGTGCAGGACGTGGGTTGCAGGATGTGTGATTCGTGCCTGTTGACTACTTTTTGTGGCCACACTGTGAAACGAGATAGCCAAGACAGTCTTGAGATAGGAAGGGGGACAATAGGCCAGGATGGTAAACAAGTTGGCATCTGGTGTTTTGCAGGAAGTATCTCATTTCTGAGAGTCTTGTTCACAATAACACTTGTCATGCCATAATGAATCAGCAAGGACAGTGTGCGTGACTAGAGTCCTATAAAGAGCTTGAGCTTTCCTTAACAATTTGTAGAGTGTGTCAGGATTGAAAAGATCGACAAAGGTTATGTCTCTTCCCAGGGGAAAAACGGGGTAATATCGTTTATTTCTCTGTATGTCTACTGTTTAGCGACATTGCGTCCGTCAAAGACTTGGTCAAACACAATAAACTGATTACACTGCAACCATATTTGGATTGTCAGATTCATATTTTCTTACAGCTGCACCTTCAACTTACAGAAGCATATCATGGAGCTTCAGGGGAGGGACAGGACATCGAGCAAGGGGTTAGGAACATAGGAACAGGAGGAGGCCATTCAGCCCCTCGAGCTGGTTCCACCATTCAATTACATCAGGCAGATCTGTACATCAACCCCATTTTCCCACCTTTGATCCATATCCCTTGGTACCCTTACCTAACAAATATCTATCGACCTCATTCTTGAGAATTTTAATTGAACCCCCAGCATCCACAAGCTTTTTGGGGGGGAGAATTTTCCAGATTTCGACTACCCTTTGTGTAAAGAAGTGCTTCCTGACATCACCCCTGAACGGCCTGGCTCCAATTTTAAGATTAGAGGAGATAAGCAAGGCTTGGCTCAAAGAGATTGGCATCGAAGAACCTTTTGAAGGTGGGGATGGAGGTAGTGAGGTGGAGGGGATTCGGGAGAGAATTCCAAAGTACAGGGGAGTGATGACTGTAGGCTCAGATGTCAATGGTGCAGGAGTAGGGTGGAGGGAGGGGTACACAGTGCACCAGAGCCAGGAGAGTGCAGGGTGCAACCTGGGGGCGTAGGGTTGAGGAAGACTGCAAATGTAGGAGCAGGAAGGGGGGGAAATACACTCCACCAGACTCTTAAGAACATAGGAATAGGAGTAGGCCATTCAGCCCCTTGAGCCTGTTTCGCCATTCAGTGAGATCAGGGCTGATCTGTATCTTAACTCCAGCCACCCGCCTTGGCTCCATATCCCCTAGTACCCTTGGCTAGCAAAAATCCATCAATCTCAGATTTAAAATTATTAATTGACCCCCAGCATCTACTGCTTTTTGTGGGAGAGAGTTCCACACTTCTACCACCCTTTGTGTGAAGAAATGTTTCCTAACTTCTCTCCTGAATGGTTTGGCTCTAATTTTACAGTTGCGTCCCCTTGTCGTAGACTCCCCCACCAGCGGAATAAGTTTATCTCTATCCACCTTATCAATTCCTTTCAAAATCCTAAAAACCTCAATCAAACCTTCTATATTCCAGGGAGAGTGCAGGGTGCAACCTAGGGGTGTAGGGTGGGGGAAGACTGCAGACACAGGAGTAGCGAGGCCATGTGGGGATTTGTATACAAGGACGAGAATTTTGACGGCAATGGGGATTGGGCGAGGGAGGTGCAGCGGAGGTCAGCAAAGAGATGGGATGTATTATGGGATAGGCTATGGGTTGGATGCGTTGGGGAAATAATGAGCACTCGAGAGCGATTTACAGGCTGGAACCGAATCGAAGGGATCACGTGACATTTATGACTCCCAGGACTCAACTTCAGCCTCAAAGTCACAACCTGCCAACTCCCTCCCCTCCTTTCCGGAACATTCTGACTGAAGCTGGGAGGCAGATCCACGGTTGCTGGAAACTCGCGATAACCTCCCCCCGCGAGGCTATTCTTTACATTCGAACCTCGATAGTCAACGATAGAGACCCCCCTCAACCCCAGAGGGTCCGCAAGGGGACCCTAGTGTGACAGTGCCAATCGCTCGTTCATGACACTAAGAGGAGAGAGGCAGCAAGGCAGGGTCACCCTGAACCGCTTCACATTCTTATTAGAATAAAGGGAGAGAAAAAAAAAGTGTCTATATTTACACAGTTTGGAGGATACGATCTTTATTATGCTAATAAGGTCACACCAAATATGCTGAGTGTGATTTACATATGGAAATCGGGCTAATTAACAGCTGGACTTTGCCCTTAATGCAAATTAAAAAATAGTTAGACCTGTCTTTCTGAAACTTGCATTGATTCCCTACGTTTTTAAAAGGGAAATTTGCTGAGGGACGTTCGTGCCAGGGAAAGGAGCATGTCCTATACCGTGGGCATCCCCGCTCAGCATTGAGCATGGTCAAGTTTGTGTACGGCAGCCCAATGCAGAGTGAAACTACCTCGGCACCTCCTCTTCAACGTGCCTCAGTCACAACCTCAGAGGAGCGTCCCCTACTGACAATGTGCCAATTTTCCACTGAGAGGGGAGAATGGGCTAGGTTCAAACTTAGGCCCCCGTGGGGTGAGGGGTGAAGCCTGCTAAAGGCCTACTTTTTTTTTTTACCATGTTTTCGGTGTTCCCCGCACCCCTCTCCACCCACTTAAAGTCTTTACTTCCTGCTCATCGCCTGCCTCTCCCCTCTGACTACTTCCAAAACTGAGGTGAATTTAGAAAAACATTCTGGACAAAAAAATCAGATGTTGCCTCAGATCTGGGATTTTAAAATTCTCATCCTTGTTTTCAAACCCCTCCATGGCCTCGCCCCTCCCTATCTCTGTAATCTCCTCCAGCCCTACAGCCCTCCGGAATCTCTGCGCTCCTTCAATTCTGGCCTCTTGAGCATCCCTGATTTTAATCGCTCCACCATTGGCGGCCGTGCCTTCAGCTGCCAAGGCCCTAAGCTCTGGAATTCCCTTCCTAAACCTCTCCGTCTCTCTGTCTCTCTACCTCTCTTTCCTCCTTTAAGACGCTCCTTAAAACCTACCTCTTTGACCAAGCTTTTAGTCATCTGCCCTAATATCTCATGTGGCTCGATGCCAGATTTTGTCCGATAACTCTCCTGTGAAGCACCTTGGGACCAACATTCCCTCTAAGCTGCGTGACCACACAGCTGTCTCTCGTTCCCACGCTTTTCCAATGTCCTAGAATCCCCAACCAACGTTTCTCTCTATCTACCCTATCTGTTCCCCTTAATATCTTGAAAACTTCGATCAGATCACCCCTTAACCTTCTAAATTCGAGGGAATACAATCCTAATTCGTGTAATCTCTCCTCGTAACTTAATCCTTGCAGTCCAGGTATCATTCCCTCCAAGGCCAATATATCCTTCCTAAGGTGTGGTGCCCAGAACTGCTCCCAGTGCTCCAGGTGTGGTCTAACCAGGGTTTTGAACAGCTGCAGCATAACTCCTACCCCCTTGTATTCTAGTCCTCTAGATATAAAGGCCAGCATCCCATTAGCCTTTTTGATTATTTTCTGTACCTGAGACATTTTGCTACGTTAAAAGCACTGTATAAATGCAAGTTGTTGTTGTGGCTTTCAGTGCTGGTCATGCCCCAAACCAGCAACTCAAAGGCCTCCAGCCCCATAGCCCATACTTTTGTTAAGTAAGGGTATTAAGGGTTACAGAACCAAGGCGGGTAGATGGGGTTAAGATACAGATCAGCCATGATCTCACTGAAAGGCGGAACTGGCTCGAGGGGCTGAATGGCCTCCTCCTGTTCCTGTGAGTCGTGGGACCCGTACGGTAGATTGAAACGGTGCAATAGCAGCTTTCTGCCGCTGGAGCGGTTGCGCTCCCGAATCCTAGCTCACTGTGGGCCCCTAGTGGCAGCCACTCAACACTGCAGCATGAGGCAAAAGCTCACAACTGGAAGACTTTCACACATTGGGAGTCTTTGCCCATCACACCGAGTCCATGCTGGGACACTTTGGTACATCTAGTGTGCACGCAAATCTGGGATGGCCGTCAGGCCCTAGATCCTGCATTTCAACATAATTTTATCATGTTTAATTGAGCAGCAGTCTCGTTCATCCCGGCTAAGCACTGATTACTGAGCCCTGTCACAATTCCTAAAACAAACTAGTTTGACCTTGAGTGCAATGTATTTACCAAAATTCTGCGTTTTCCCAGCTAAATATGCACAGTGCAAACAAGAGTGTGTTTGTCAGGTTATGTTCCAGGCATGTGCCTGGAATGGCAGCTAGACTGCAATTATCCAACCGCCTGAAGGGGCTTTCCACTCCATTAATGCCGAAGTGAAGCAGGCATACTAAATGCTAACATTTCTGTTTCACAAGTGCCTCAAAGCAATGCAAGATTGGAAGAGAAAAGCACCGACAGGACCAGAGAGACAGAGACAGAGATATAGGCAGGGAGACAGAAGGGGAGACAATGAGAAAGAAAGACAGAGCGAGGAGAGAGACAGAGAGAAAGAGAGACAATGAGACAGAAAGAGTCACAGGGAGAAAGAGAAGGGGAGACGGAAAGAGAGATAGAGGAAAGAGAAACAGCAACTCAGAGAGATAGACAAAGAGAGAAACAGAGAGGAGAGAGGAACAGAATGAGATAAAGACAGAGAAAGTGTGAGAGAGAAAGGAGACAGACAGAGACAGAGAGGGATGGCGAAAGTGAGGGGGGAAATGAGATAAAGACAGAAAAAAAGATAGGGAGAGAGAGACGGAGAGGGAAGAGAGATATGGGCTGAGAAAGGCGAGAGGGGTTAGGGAGAAAGAGAAAGAGAGGAGGGAGGGGAGAGAGGAAGAGAGGAGAGAGGAGAGAGAGGAAGAGAGGAGGGAGGGGAGAGAGGAAGAGAGGAGGGAAGGGAGAGAGGAAGAGAGGGAGAAGGGAAGGGGAAGAGAGAGAGAAAGGGGCAGAGAGAGATATAGGGACAAACAAATACAGAAAAAGAGAGAGATAAATACAAAAAAAGAGCTACAGAAAGAGAATAGGGGGAAAACAGACAGATCTACAGAGCGAGACAGATCTACAGAGCGAGACAGAAAGAAGGAAAGAAAAGGAAAGAAAGGAGGAAAGAATAGAAGGAAAGAATAAGAGAGACAGCAAAAGATAAGAGAAACACAAGCAGAAAGAGACAGCGGCTGATAGACAAAGGAAGATGAACAGAATCGCAAAAACAGACACTGAGACTTTGGGAAGCAACATCCTACAGCAAGCGAGGGAAGGATTGAGTAAAGAGTGAAGCCTCTAAACAGCACCCCTCTCCCCCATTCAATGTTACTGTGACAGTGAAAGAAGTTAATTATAGATTGTGGTGAGTAGCCTGCTGAGAGCAGGTCATAATACTTGTTGACGGTTCTTGACTCTTGTTAATAAAGGAGTGTGGCTACACATTGATAATGAGAGTGCTGAAGAATTCCAGGAATCCTACTCAAAGAGGTTTTAATTTGATTCACCTACAGGTACAAAAAGCCGGGTTCCGCAGTCACCTGAGGCGCTTCGCCTTCTCTTGTGAACAGTTATCACAGTTCAGCATCACATTAGGGCAGCCAAAAGGAAAGATTACCACAATCTACTGTCTGCAGCGTAATCGCAGGGGCTGTCTGTGCAATAAGTGCAGTGTTGTCACTGGGGGGACTCAAAGTACCTGTATTCACGTGATTTAGGAAGAGTCACAATTAAATCAATACATTCCTGGTATGATGCTCCTGATTTATCCCCTCAAACTGCTACCATCACCATTCCCATGACCTGTGCCCACCTGTACTTCACCCTAGCATTCCACGGCTCAAAATACTCTCAAATTAAAAAATAATAAAACAGTAAATGTTGGGAATCTAAAAGAGAAACAGAAAATGTTGGAAACACACAGCAGGTCAGTCAGCGTCGACAGAGCGCGTCAACAGAGAGCGTCGACAGAGAGAGTTGAGTCAACTGTCAGTCAACCTCCTTCCTTCCTTCCGACGAAGGGTTTCGACCTGAAACGTTAACTCTGTTTCTCTCTCCACGGATGTTGCCTGGCCTGCTGAGTTTTTCCAGCGTTTTCTGTTGTTATTTCTCCTTCCTTCTATGATTTGCAACGATACACTTTGTGTAAACACGAGACACTTGATGGCGGAGTGTACGGTATATACGTGACTCCAGTCCGACACCAACATGGTTTATTCTTAAATAACAACAGAAAGCGCTGGAAAAACTCAGCAGGCCAGGCAACATCCGTGGAGAGAGAAACACGGATGTTGCCTGGCCTGCTGAGTTTTTCCAGCGCTTTCTGTTGTTATTTCAGTTCTCCAGCATCCGCAGTATTTTGCTATGGTTTATTCTTAACTGCCCTCTGAAGTGGCCGAGCAAGCCACTCAGTTGCATCAAGAAGGTGGCCCACCACCACCGTCTCCGCTGGGCAGTAATTCCGGTCTCGTGAGCGACGCCCATATCCTGAGAATGAATAAAACTAACATCTAAGAGAGGCCCAAACCCATTGCATGGGAGGTAGCTGAGGCCTTGATTTTTAATTCTGCATTCAGCACCACCACTGGTTTACCCAAAGCCTCCCTCACTCCCTCCCAACGAACATTTTCCAGCAACTCAGTCTCTATCAGTCAGATCGCCATCATGTATAAATTCTGCTATAATCTGTGTGATCTGAAACTATTTAAAATTCACACCGTGTATTACTGAACAACAAAATCACAGTGATTTTAATCATCTTAGTTGGACTGAACCAAGATACATAAACACAGGAAGGGTGAGATTTAAAAAAAAATCTACATATTGAAAATCAGTCAATGACAGAGACAGTGACACACACAAATAGCCAGAGAGACACACACACACACACACAGACACACAGAGGCAGACACACAGACACACAGAGGCGGACAGACACACACACTCAGAGACACACACACACACACACACACACACACACAGAGGCAGACAGACACACACACTCAGAGACACACACACACACACACACACAGACACAGAGGCAGTCAGACACACACACTCAGAGACACACACACACACACACACACACACACACACAGAGGCAGTCAGACACACACACTCAGAGACACACACACACAGACACACAGAGGCAGTCAGACACACACACTCAGAGAGACACACACACACACACAGAGAGGCAGTCAGACACACAGACACGCACACTCACAGACACACACACAGCCACGCATCCGCACACGCGCGCGCACACAGACACACAGAGGCAGACAAACACACACACTCACAGAGACACACACACACACACAGAAGCAGCTAGACACACACACACACACACACACAGACATACGGGAACAGAAACACACTGACATACATAGAGATGGAGACAGACACAGAAAGGCATGTACATAGATGTCAAGACACATACACTTGCAGAAACAGACAGGCACACACACACACATGTAGGGACAGAGACACAGACTCTGGATTATTCTGCTCCTCTGGTTGCTGGGCGCAGGCATATTATACTGGAAGAATCTCGGGGGTTCAGCCTGCGACTTACACAGATGCAAAGTAATCAACACTGGTTTATCCCTTGCTGAATGTTTGTGCTGGTTTGCAAGAATCTCCTCACAGCGCCGTCAAACTCTGCACCAGTTTGCTAGCTGCCAGTGGCAGCGGGGGTCAGCTAGGGCTGTGTGAACACAGAACATTGCAGCTGAAGCTCGGGCTGGGCTATGAAGGAGGCAGGGTACATGGTGCAAGGACAGAACGCCCCAAGGTGTCACCACCAAATGTAGCCAGCCGCCGGTGGCCAATTTGTTCTGGCTGCGGAAGGGCCGGAGCTCCCCAATCAGCGAATCAGGCTGGCAATGCGGATATTATGTCGGTGGGGAGGGGAAGATCGGCACACAGACACTTGAGGGTCAACTTTAACTTGGAGGGGGGTGATGGGGGGATGTGCCAAAGCGGGCGGCGATCCATCTACCCGCCCTGAGTGACATTTTACCTCTCGGGCCTCATTTGAATCCCCCGAAACTGGCTCCCGCCTCAAGCTGCCGGGAATAACGTCAGCACCAGCGGGAAAGAGCAAAAAGTCACAGAGGGCCATGTCGCCTGCCGTGGACGCTCGGAAACACTCCTCAGCAAGGTAAATAAAGAGGGAACATTGGGACAGAAGAAGGCCATTCAGCCCCTCGAGCCTGTTCCTGAGGAGAGCAGGTGATGGTGAGGTACACCTGAGGAGAGCAGGTGACGGTGAGGTACACCTGAGGAGAGCAGGTGATGGTGAGGTACACCTGAGGAGAGCAGGTGATGGTGAGGTACACCTGAGGAGAGCAGGTGACGGTGAGGTACACCTGAGGAGAGCAGGTGATGGTGAGGTACACCTGAGGAGAGCAGGTGATGGTGAGGTACACCTGAGGAGAGCAGGTGATGGTGAGGTACACCTGAGGAGAGCAGGTGATGGTGAGGTACACCTGAGGAGAGCAGGTGATGGTGAGGTAGACCTGAGGAGAGCAGGTGATGGTGAGGTACACCTGAGGAGAGCAGGTGATGGTGAGGTACACCTGAGGAGAGCAGGTGACGGTGAGGTACACCTGAGGAGAGCAGGTGACGGTGAGGTACACCTGAGGAGAGCAGGTGATGGTGAGGTACACCTGAGGAACATACGAACTAGGAGCAGGAGTAGGCCACTCAGCCCCTCGAGCCTGCTCCGTCATTCAATAAGATCATGGCTGATCCGATTACTCCACATTCCCGCCTACCCCCGATAACCTTTCACCCCCTTGCTTATCAAGAATCTACCTACCTCTGCCTTAAAAATATTCAAAGACTCTGCTTCCACCGCCCTCTGAGGAAGAGAGTTCCAAAGATTCACGACCCTCAGAGACAAAAATTCTCCTCATCTCTGTCTTAAATGGGCGACCCCTTATTTTTAAACAGTGACCCCTAGTTCTAGATTCTCCCGCAAGAGGAAACATCCTCTCCACATCCACCCTGTCCAGACCCCTCAGGATCTTATATGTTTCAATCAAGTCACCTCTTATTCTTCTAAACTCCAGCGGATACAAGCCAAGCCTGTCCAACCTTTCCTCATAAGACAACCCGCCCATTCCAGGTATTAGTCTAGTAAACCTTCTCTGAACTGCTTTCAACGCATTTACATCCTTCCTTAAATAAGGAGACCAATACTGTACACAGTACTCCAGATGTGGTCTCACCAATGCCCTGCATAACTGAAGCATAACCTCCCTACTTTTGTATTTAATTCCCCTCGCAATAAACGATAACGTTCTATTAGCTTTCCTAATTACTTGCTGTACCTGTGTACTAACCTTTTGCGATTCATGCACTAGGACACCCAGATCCCTCTGCATCTCAGAGCTCTGCAATCTCTCACCATTTAGATAATATGCTTCTTTTTTATTCTTCCTGCCAAAATGGACAATTTCACATTTTCCCACATTATACTCCATTTGCCAGATCTTTGCCCACTCACTTAACCTATCTATATCCCTTTGTAGCCTCCTTATGTCCTCTTCACGATTTACTTTCCTACCTATCTTTGTGTCATCAGCAAATTTAGCAACCATACCTTCGGTCTCTTCATCCAAGTCATTTATATAAATTGTAAAAAGTTGAGGCCCCAGCACTGATCCCTGTGGCACACCACTCATTACATCTTGCCAACCAGAAAATGACCCCATTTATGCCTACTCTCTGTTTCCTGTTAGCTAGCCAATCTTCTATCCATGCCAATATGTTACCCCCTACACCATGAGCTTTTATTTTCCGCAATAACCTTTGATGTGGCACCTTATCAAATGTCTTCTGGAAATCTAAGTACAGTACATCCACCGGTTCCCCTTTATCCACAGCACATGTTACTTCCTCAAAGAACTCTAATAAATTGGTTAAACATGATTTCCCTTTCACAAAACCATGTTGACTCTGCCTGATTACCTTGAACTTTTCTAAGTGCCCTGCTATAACGTCTTTAATAATAGCTTCTAACATCTTCCCTATGACAGATGTTAAGCTAACTGGCCTGTAGTTTCCTCCTTTCTGTCTCCCTCCCTTTTTGAATAAAGGAGTTACATTCGCTATTTTCTAATCTAATGGAACCTTCCTCGAATCTAGGGAATTTTGGAAAATTAAAACCAACGCATCAACTATCTCACTAGCCACTTCTTTTAAGACCCTAGGATGAAGTCCGTCAGGACCCGGGGACTTGTCAGCCCGCAGCTCCAACAATTTGCTCAGTACCACTTCCCTGGTGATTGTAATTTTCTTGAGTTCCTCCCTCCCTTCCATTTCCTGATTTACAGCTATTTCTGGGATGTTACTTGTATCTCTATAGTGAAGACCGATGCAAAATACCTGTTCAATTCAACTGCCATCTCCTTATTTTCCATTATTAATTCCCCAGACTCACTTTCTATAGGACCAATGCTCACTTTGTTAACTCTTTTCTTTTTAAAATTTCTATAGAAACTCTTACTATCTGTTTTTATATTTCTAGCTAGCTTTCTCTCGTACTCTAATTTTTCTCTCTGTATTAATCTTTTAGTCATTCTTTGCTGTTTTTTATATTCTGTCCAATCTTCTGACCTGCCACCCATCTTTGCGCAATTATATGCTTTTTCTTTAAGTTTGATACTATCTTTAACTTTTTTAGTTAGCCACGGATGGTGGGTCCTCCCCTTGGAATTTTTCTTTCTCGTTGGTATGTATATATTCTGTGTATTTTGAAATATCCCCTTACATGTCTGCCACTGCAGGAGAGCAGGTGACGGTGAGGTAGACCTGAGGAGAGCAGGTGACGGTGAGGTAGACCTGAGGAGAGCAGGTGATGGTGAGGTACACCTGAGGAGAGCAGGTGACAGTGAGGTACACCTGAGGACAGCAGGTGACGGTGAGGTAGACCTGAGGAGAGCAGGTGACGGTGAGGTACACCTGAGGACAGCAGGTGACGGTGAGGTAGACCTGAGGACAGCAGGTGACGGTGAGGTAGACCTGAGGAGAGCAGGTGACGGTGAGGTACACCTGCGGAGAGCAGGTGACGGTGAGGTAGACCTGAGGAGAGCACAGGTGACGGTGAGGTACACCTGAGGAGAGCAGGTGATGGTGAGGTAGACCGGAGGAGAGCACAGGTGATGGTGAGGTAGACCTGAGGAGAGCACAGGTGATGGTGAGGTACACCTGAGGACAGCAGGTGACGGTGAGGTAGACCTGAGGAGAGCAGGTGACGGTGAGGTACACCTGAGGACAGCAGGTGACGGTGAGGTAGACCTGAGGACAGCAGGTGACGGTGAGGTAGACCTGAGGACAGCAGGTGATGGTGAGGTAGACCTGAGGAGAGCAGGTGACGGTGAGGTACACCTGCGGAGAGCAGGTGACGGTGAGGTAGACCTGAGGAGAGCACAGGTGACGGTGAGGTAGACCTGAGGAGAGCAGGTGACGGTGAGGTACACCTGAGGAGAGCACAGGTGACGGTGAGGTACACCTGAGGAGAGCAGGTGATGGTGAGGTAGACCTGAGGAGAGCACAGGTGACGGTGAGGTACACCTGAGGAGAGCACAGGTGATGGTGAGGTAGACCTGAGGAGAGCACAGGTGATGGTGAGGTAGACCTGAGGAGAGCACAGGTGATGGTGAGGTAGACCTGAGGAGAGCACAGGTGACGGTGAGGTAGACCTGAGGAGAGCAGGTGACGGTGAGGTAGACCTGAGGAGAGCACAGGTGACGGTGAGGTACACCTGAGGAGAGCAGGTGATGGTGAGGTACACCTGAGAGCAGGTGACGGTGAGGTAGACCTGAGGAGAGCACAGGTGATGGTGAGGTACACCTGAGGAGAGCACAGGTGACGGTGAGGTAGACCTGAGGAGAGCAGGTGACGGTGAGGTAGACCTGAGGAGAGCACAGGTGATGGTGAGGTACACCTGAGGAGAGCACAGGTGACGGTGAGGTAGACCTGAGGAGAGCAGGTGACGGTGAGGTAGACCTGAGGAGAGCACAGGTGACGGTGAGGTAGACCTGAGGAGAGCAGGTGACGGTGAGGTACACCTGAGAGCAGGTGACGGTGAGGTACACCTGAGGAGAGCAGGTGACGGTGAGGTAGACCTGAGGAGAGCACAGGTGATGGAGACGTACACCTGAGTAGAGCAGGTGATGGTGAGGTAGACCTGAGTAGAGCAGGTGATGGAGACGTACACCTGAGGACAGCAGGTGATGGTGAGGTAGACCTGAGGAGAGCAGGTGACGGTGAGGTACACCCGAGTTCACATTTCCCAAGAATATAAGAAATTATAAATTCCATAACACATCAAATCCGCGTCATAAACATGTTGCAGAAATAGAGCAGGAATTAAAACTTCAGCTTTACCAGTGCCCCCCGGACAGAAAAAGCTTCCTCTCCCGTCTCATCTATCAGCCTGATCATCGTTACATAGACATTCTGCCGTAATCGGGAGTGATCTGGAACTGTTTAAAATTCACACCGTGTTTTACAAACTAACATCACAGCCATCTTAATCCTTTGAGGGTTTTTACTGGATATTTGGAAACCCAAATAAAAATTAAGTAAATAGGAGTGTGTTAGAATCGGTAATCCTTGATTGACAAAACATTTCTAATAACAGACAGAAACCTTCGCAGACAGGATGGACACAACAAGCGGTTACAGTTTACAGGGTTTTTTATGCAGTGGATAAAGCAACTTGTAGTTGCTGGAATCGCACTAATCGGATTTAATCGTATGTAATACTAGGATTGAAAGACAATTATTGCACCAGATGCTATTTGGTATTATAGAGGAAGCATAACAAGGTCTAAAAGCTAAAAATAACTAACCAGACTCCCAAACTCCGCACTCCCCCGCCCCCTTCTAAAAACGTATAATGATAATCCCCGCTCTCAGTTATTCCCCACAGCGCTGATTGTGTCTTTGATTTTAATCGGACTGACCCTGACTTCAAACAGATGCAAGTTGTTGTGATCTGGAATGCACTGCCTGAACGGGCGGTGGAAGCAGATTCTATTGTAACTTTCAAAAGGCAATTGGATAGATTCTTGACGTGGAAAAATTTGCAGGGCGATGGGGAGCAGGACTAATCGGATAGCTCTTTTGAAGAGCCGGCACATGCACGATGGGCCGAATGGGATCCTTCTGTGCTGTGTCATTCTATGATTCTATGCTTGCTATCCAGGGAAAGCACTTGTGAAGCAAACTGGGTCCTGGGATTTTTTTTTTTAAAGCGCTCGTCAATTGAACTTCATGGCAGCACTGCTGGCGGAGAATGTCCTATCATTCTGGGGCTCTTTTCTCTAGAAAAGAGAAAGGCTGAGAGGTGACCTGATAGAGGCCTCCGGAATTACGATGGGCTTCTCTACCTCTCTCTTCCTTTAGAAACCTCATTAAAACCCATCTCTTCAGTCAATCTTTTGGTGATCCTTCCTAATCTCTCCTTCCTGGTTCAGTATTCATTCCCCAGATGGCGTCTGTGAAGCATGTTGGGACAAGATGTTTCCACTTGTGGGGGGGGGGGGTCCAAAACAAGGGGCCGTAAATATAAGATAGTCACTAATAAGTCCGATAAATAATTCAGGAGAAACTTCTTTACCCAGAGGGTGGTTAGAATATGGCACTCACTACCACATGGAGTGGTCGAGGTGGACAGCACAGATGCATTTAATGAAAAGCTAGCTAGCACATGAGGGAGAAAGGAATAGACAGTCATGCTGATGGGGTGAGATGAAGTAGGGTGGGAGGAGGCTCGTGTGGAGCAGAAACACCGATATGGACCAGTTGGGCCGAATGGCCTGTTTCTGTGCTGTGAATTCTATGTAAGTGCTGGGGAATGGAACACTTCACACTTCAGGCACCCGGAGTCAGCACAACGCAAAGCATCAGGAGGTCTCATGGGTTAAATACCACTCCAGTGTGACATCCCGCTGAAACTCCCTGTCTGGGACTGACACGCAAAGGATAGGTAAGGTACCCACAGGGCAGGCTGCTGGTCAGCACCCATCGATCTGGACTCGCGCACGGGAGGGGGGGAGGGAGAGGATAGAAAATTGGGAGAGAGAAAAAAAAATTGAAAGATTAAAATGGATGGGAGAAGGGGCAACAGAGTTGTCAGATCATGAATAGTCTTTAAGCAAAAGGTTCCTGCGCAGTTTTGAATGTCTTGTTGTGCACTGACAATAGTAACTTTCAAAAGGGAATTGGATATGTACTTGAAAAAAAGACATTTGTAGGGTTATGGGGAAAGGTGGTGGGGGGGGGGGGGGGGCGGGGAGAAGAGAGTGGGACTAATTGGATAGTGTTTTCAAAGAGCCGGCACAGAAGGGCCGAATGGCCTCATTCTGACTATGATTGTATGAAAACATTTGACTAAATGAAGAGTCTTTTTCATACCTAATTCAGAGAGAGAAAGAGAGTGAGCGAGAGAATGAGAGAGGGGGAGATCAATCGCATGATTGTGTGTGAGAGTGAGTGTGGGATTGAGAACGTGTGTTGAGAGAAAGTGTGAGAGAGTACAGCATGTGAAAATGAGAGCGCGAGAAGGGAGGGAGCTTGAGTGTGCGCGCGAGTGAGGGAGAGGAAAAACGTGAGTGACAGAGTATGCAAGTGTGAGAGAGAGAGAGAGAAAAATAGGGAGATCAATCGCGTGATTGTATGAGAGAGTGAGTGTGTGACTGAGAAGAGAATACGTGAGAGTAGAACCTTTGAGAGAAAGAGAGCGTGAGAGAGGGGAGGGAGTGTGAGTGTGCACCAGAAAGTGAGAGAGAGGAAAGAAAGTGAGTGACAGCGAGTGTGAGCGAGTAAAAGACAACGTGCAAAAGCGTGAAAAAATGAGAGAGACCTTACAAAAAAGTAAGTGTATATAATCTGCATCCTTATAGAACTCTATTCAAAGTGTCTCTGTCTTTTACCCTTGCAATGGATCTTATTTTGTGTGCAGCTTAAGTTAACCTTTCAACACACGGCTGAAGCTAGAAATGGTTTTATCGCCTCAATCCCGCTGCCAATGACAGCAAGTCGACAAGATTTATTACTGAGGCAACAAAGGCAGAACGCCTTCTGAACTCTCTCTGATAAAACTGCCTCGTCTCCCTGGCTGCGATTTAGGATCCCTGGACAAGTGGACAGATTCACGGAGGGTTTGGGTGGGCTGTCCGATTTCAAAGAGGGGAGCCGAGCGTGGGATCACAAGGAAGCAATTTGTCAAGATGGGTAAGAGTCTGATAAAGATCAATAAAGGTCAGCACGTACAGGAGATATTCAGCAGGTGTGCAGTGACAGTTTTTTCTGGGATAAAGACTATTATTTTCAGCTTCCCCCCCCCCACCCCCCTCAGGTTAATCTCAGGGAGAATTAAGCCGTCTGATTAATCAGTAAGTAAACGACATCAGCCGTGGCTCAGTGGGTAGCGCTCTCGCCTCTGAGTCAGAAGGCCGTGGGTTCAAGTCCCACTCCAGCGACTTGAGCACAAAATCTAGGCTGACACTCCAGTGCAGTACTGAGGGAGTGCTGCACTGTCGGAGGTGACGTCTTTCGGATGAGACGTTACACCAGGCCCCGTCTGCTCCCTCAGGTGGATGTCAAAGATCCCACGGCAGTATTCAAAGAACAGCAGGGGAGTTCTACCCGGTGTCCTGGGGCCAACATTTATCCCTCAACCAACACCTAAAAACAGATTATCTGGTCATTATCTCAGCACTGTTCATGGGACCTTGCTGTGCGCAAATTGTCGTTCCCTTTGATGTGTTCCCATGTCACTTGTCACCACATGGTTTTTGCCCTTGGCTCGCACTGTGGGTGTCTATCAACACCGAGCTGAGAATGATGGTCTGGTTGGGCCAGTGCAGCACCACGTATGTACATGCCGGGTAGACAGAGAGAGAGAGGGAGGGAGGCGAGTTAACAGGAGGGGACATAAGAACAGAAGAATTAGGAGCAGGAGTCGGCCATACGGCCCCTCGAGCCTGCTCCGCCATTCAATAAGATCATGGCTGATCGTCAACCTCAACGCCACTTTCCTGCCCTATCCCCATATCCCTTGATTCCTCTAGAGTCCTAATGCCTTCAGAAGACGAGGGAGATCGGGGGATAGAAAAATTGCCACAAGAAAAAAAAATCAAGAGGGGGTTCAGTGGCCAGAACACTGGGCCAAAAATTCGGCCCTTGCCGGGTGAGTACGCACTGTGGACTCACCCGTAAGGCGTCCTGAAGTGCCGGTTTCCTGCATGCACTGCGCATGCGCATGAAACCGGAACTTCCGGTCTGGTGAAGGGGGCAGTTCAGAGGTGAACCGCGTGCGCGGTAGAGGCTGCGCGCACGCAGCAAACTTAGGGTTTTTTTCAGGTTTCTCCGGCAGGGTAAGTATTGAAGAACCTGCGCTTTTAAAAAGGAGGCGCAAGACCCGTTTTCAACAAGCTAAGTGGTTAATTAATTATAATTTAAAAAAATTTCAACAGGTTTATCTTTTTTAGATACTTTAAAGAAAGGTAAGTTTATTTTTAGCACTGTTAAAAAGTATTTTAATTTTATCAAAAATTTAAATTTTTGTTTAAAGTAGTTAATTTATTTAACTTATAGTTATTTTAAAAATGTGATGGTTTTAAAAAAATTTATTTTAAGTTTAGCTGTTCTTTTGGGGCCGATTTCAATTCATAGATTTGACAGGTCTTCCTGTCAAATCTATGAATGAAAGATGGTCTGCTGCCATTGGCTCTCCATGGCCCACGTGATCCCAGGGGACGCATCGCACTAACTGCGCCCCTGGGACACGCAAGCACTGCGCGCCAGCACTTGGAGCAGGCCCAGGAGCTGAAGTTCCCGAAGGCCCAGAGGTCAACGGCAGGCGCGGTAGGTAAGTGCGCGCGGGATCCTTACCCCCGCGGCAAGCCGGAGAGGCGAATTTCAGGGCCACTGTGTTTTCACCTGTGAAATGCAATAGAGTGTTTTACTGAAAACTGTCATCTGTTTTACTGGGTTATAAATAGAGGGCTCTGGGCTTTTCAGTTTTGTAAAATTCGAAGTCAGTGTTTATGTTGAAGGCACCATAAATTACACAAAACCCTAAAGGAACACTAGCAGGACAAGTTGTCCACAAAACCACTGGCCTCATTTTTTTTTTAAATCCACCCTCCTAACCGGGCCCCCACTCTTCCCCCTGCACGAACACACCAGCAAACGCCCGATCAAGAGGTACATGGTGCTCAGCTGTGGCTCAGTGGGCAGCATTCTCGCCTCTGAGTCAGAAGGTTGTGGGTTCGAGTCCCACTCCAGAGACTGGAGCACGTAACCCAGGTTGACACACCCAGTGCAGTACTGAGGGAGTGCTGCACTGTCGGAGGTGCCGTCTTTCGGATGAGACGTTAAACCGAGGCCCCGTCTGCCCTCTCAGGTGGATGTAAAAGATCCCACAGCCACAATTCAAAGAAGAGCAGGGGAATTCTCCCCGGTGTCCTGGCCATTGGTGACCCTAGTCTACCAAGTTCGCTTGCTGTCAAGAAGTTTTTGATTTCCCCCAGAATATCCGGCTAAAGTACTTGAGGCTGATCAAGGGCCCAGAGATTTAATTTGAGATGCCCAGCTTTCCACAACAACTGATGACTTGCAATTACTGCACTCTTCGCATTCTGAAGCAAAAGTAATAGAGGGACGAGATTTACGGACATGGCAGAGTACTGCAATAAAAAAACACCCAAAGCAAGTGTTTTGCCACTGAAATGAAACGGCGCAGATTAACTCTCTGGAGTATTGAATGTCTTTTAAAATTGGCACATTTTCTAGCTGTAATCCTGAAACTACCAGGGTCATTTCTTAAAATGTGCAGCCACCACAAGTCACAATTCCTGACCAGTGCTATTATTTTTTCCATTCTCGGGATGTGGGCATCACTGGCAAGGCCAGCATTTATTGCCCATCCCTAATTGCCCTGAGAAGGTGGTGGTGAGCTGCCTTCTTACAGCTCAGTAGCTTGCTAGACCACTTCAGAGGGCAGTTAAGAATCAACCACGTTGGTGTGGGACTAGAGTCACATATAGGCCTGACCGGGTAAGGACGGCAGGTTTCCTTTACGACAATCCTGGCTTGGTGGACACTTTTACTGATTCCAGCTTTTTATTTCCAGATTTTTATTAAACTGAATTGAAATTCTCATACTGCCATGGTTGGATTTGAACTCACATTCTCTGGATCACTGGTTCAATAATATAACCACTACACCACCGTACGCCCTTCCTCAATGGCATTAGTAATGTCGGCTGTGAAATCCTAGGACCACAGGAACAGGAGGAGGCCATTCAGCCCCTCGAGCCTGTTCCGCCATTCAATTAGATCATGGCTGATCTGTACCTCAACTCCATCTACCCGCCTTGGTTCCGTAATACTTAATACCCTTATCTAGCAAAAACCTATCGATCTCAGTTTTGACAATTTCAATTGACCCCCAGCCTCAACAGCTTTTTGGGGGGGGAAGGGAGTTCCAGATTTCCACGACCCTTTGTGTGAAGAAGTGCTTCCTGCTCCAGTATGATTGCTGTTGATTTTGTCACTCACTCAGGGCGTGAGCCGAAACGGAATTACTTCACAGTTTGCTGTCGAATGAGTCACAAAGCCAATGGCTCTCATTTCGTGAAGCAGTTGACGTGTGGCATCTCTTCACGGAATGTTTGCTCAGCGAAGAAGCAACTGGAAGGAAATGTGAAGCCGTACATAGGAGGAGTAAGAGGCCATACGGCCCCTCGAGCCTGCGCCACCATTCAATAAGATCATGGCCCATCTTCGACCTCAACTCCCACCTTCCCGCCCGATCCCCATATCCTTTGATTCCCCATGAGTCCAAATATTTATCGATCTCCGCCTTGAATATACTCAACGACTGAGCATCCACAGCCCACTGGGGGTAGAGAATTCCAAAGATTCACAACCCTTTGAGTGAAGAAATTTCTCCTCATCTCAGTCCTAAATGGCCGACCCCTTATCCTGAGACTATGACCCCTAGTTCTAGACTCTCAAGCCAGGAAAAACAGCCTCTCAGCATCTACCCTGTCAAGCTCTAAGAATTTTATAAGTTTCACTGAGACCAGACGTGACCAGACAGACGGTGAAGACGAACGCGGTCTATTCTCTACCGCAATTTCTATGTGGGAATATGGCTCCTGCTGTGGAATATTCAATGCAAATAGGGTAAGACTATGGTTTTAATCCCCACTCCAGGACTTGAGCTCATAACCTAAGTTGGCACTCTCAGTGTAGTGCAGAACCGAGGGATTGCTGCCTTGTCAGAGATGCCATCTTTCGGATGAGATGTTCAGCTTCTCAGGTGGATGTAAAAGATCCCATGGCACTATTTGAAGAGCAGGGCTTTCTCCTGGTATATATTCGTCCCTCAATCAACACCTCCAAAAATAGATTAACTGATCATGTATCTCAATGCTGTTTGTGGAACTTTGCTGTGCACAAACTGGCTTCCGCGTCTGCAACAGAACAACAATGACTACACTTCAAAAGTAAGTAATTGGTTGCCAACCACTTTTGGACATTCTAAGGCACTAGCGCAGTGCTGAAGCAGACAGCACTACACAAACATTAACACAGCACTGGAACCGATAGCACCAGTGCAGTAATGGAGCAGGTGGCACCGGTACAATATGAAAACATCTTAATAAGAAGCTGGATGCTGCTTTGGTCGACAGTACACTTGAAACAGTACGCTTGATATTCTGATAAAAGATGAGGTCAAATGGGCTGATGGGTTTTCTTCATCCAGACCATCTTATGATCGTTTCTGGCGGAAGAACATCAGCACTGGCTGGAATTATGACACTACACTTTGGTAACCTTGGCCTCCCAGGGTCAAAGGCCAATGTTGAAAGGCCGTGCTCCCAAATGAAAATCTTTACCGGTCAGAAAGAGACAGCAAGGAATCGCTGGAACTACGCAGCATGATTTATTACAAGTACAATTTGTGAACAACCTCTAAGTGAGATGTAGACAGCTAGACTCCTTGGGCCATTTTAGTAATAAAATCAGTTCATTTATCCGATGTCGGAGGGAAACCTTTTCAAACTTAAGTTTGATTTTTTTGTTTTTTTAAATTGAACTGAACTGAAACTAAAAAGAAAGACTTGGATTTCTATAGCGCCTTTCACGAGCGCAGGATGTCCCCAAAGCGCGCTTTACAGCCAATGAAGTACTTTTGAAGTGTAGTCACTGTTGTAATGTCGGAAACACGGCAGCCAATTTGCGCACAGCAAGCTCCCACAAACAGCAATGTGATAATGACCAGATAATCAGTTTTAGTGATGTTGGTTGATGGATAAATATTGGAGAACTCCCCTGCTCATCTTCGAAATAGTGGCCGTGGGATCTTTTACGTCCACCTTAGAGAGCAGACTCTGTTTAACATCTCATCCAAAAACAAACACAGGAAACTAGGAATCCTCTAAATACATCTACATATAGATATATATCTGTCACAGTTCAAAACCCCGATACACAGTCTCGTGCTTATTTCTGGGTCACACTTGGAAAAGTATTTGAAATGTACGGAGAAACTCTCCAGCACACAAAGTATTGGAGCTACAGTATCTGCAGTCTCTTAATCGACCTGTTTAAAGACTCACCCAGTGGCGACTTAACACAAATCAGGTTTTGGAGCCTTAAAATCACACACACTGGCACTTAATCAGAAGAATGTATTGCATTTCACATGCTGTACTGCTCCTGTTCATATAAAACATCCCCTGACTTAGAATGATACAGCACAGAAGGAGGCCATTCAGCTCATCGTGCCTGTGTCGACTCTTTGAAAGAGCTATCCAATTAGTCCCACTCCCCCCTGCCCGTTCCCCATAGTCCTGCAAAAAAATTTCCCTTCAAGTATTTATCCAATTCCCTTTTGAAAGTTCCTATTGAATCTGCTTCCTCCACCCTTTCAGGCAGTGCATTCCGGACCATAACTCGCTGTGTAAAAAGAATTCTTCTCATCTTCCCTCTGGTTCTTTTGCCAATTACCTTAAATCTGTGTCCTCTGGTTACTGACCCTCCTGCCAGTGGAAACAGTTTCTCCTTATCTATTCTTATCAAAACCCCTCATAATTTTGAAAGCCTCATCTCCCCTGAACCTTCTCTGCTCTGAGGAGAACAATTCCAGCTTCTTCAGTCTCTCCCCATAACTGAAGTCCCTCATCCCTGGTACCATTCTGGGAAATTTCCTCTGCACCCGCTGGAAGGCCTCAACCTCCTTCCTCCAACTCAGTGAGCAATGCCACAGGAGATCGGCTTATATATAAGGAATAATATGTTCACAACAACACTGATGTCAAGTTTCATTTGACAGGTTAGCGGTGAAGAAATCGTTACACGGTGCACTCACCAGGTTGATGTAGCGTACTGTAGGCAATGGGGGAAATTGCAATTAAACTGAGATGGTTCTTGAGCAACATTCTTAATTCATTACCTCCCAAGTACTCCCTCTGCCAGTGACAGAGCTGTAGCTGACAGTATTACACCCTGGTGTTTACACAGCTCAGAATGCTCCCTCCAGACACAAGCCAATTTTGGAAAGACAAAGTCTATAAATTTTACTGCTGGTTATTTTTCACAGTTCTAAGTGGACATAGTATGAAAATTTTATACTTCCAGAATTTGCGCTTTGTTGAAATCCCAGTGACAACACTGAGCTCTAATTAAAGCGGTAATTAAAGAAACTTCCTCGTTTCACACAGTGATGGGGAGCTGCACTCCCGAGCCCTGGCAAGTTCTAAGCAGAGATGAAAGGAAGCCACTTTTGGAAGTGCACTGTTCAGGCACAGAGGACGCACGCGCCACAGCATTCAAGGCAAGGAGGGAATCTAACTCACGGCAGCGGGGGAGGTTTGGGATCAGCAGCGACGGAACACAGGGACCGGCAGCGAGTCTGATCCGTAGCCAGCAGGGAACGAGCTTCAAACCGGGAAGCAAAGCATCAAAGTGTTTTAGAGTTTCATAGAGCTCGGCTCTCATTACAGCAACAGCTGGAAGCTCTCCTGGTATCTCCCAGCTTCCCAAGGCATTGTTGAAAGCTCTTCAACTGATAACATTTCTGACTGATGGATAGAAGTAACCCTAGCGTGCACTGAATTTCAGTGGCAGTTTGCAGTCAACACAGATGTTTTACTGTCCAATCCCACCAAAAAAAAATCTCTGGGCATTTCCAGCATGGAATTAAGCAATAAAAGGCTTGCAGAGTCCAATAAACCCTGTCCACGTTGACCTCAGATGTCAATCTGTAATAGGTAGTCAGGTTCCCAGGTTGCTGTCAGTATTGTGTGCGTGCCAGCTTGGTTCAGTTGGCCCCACTCTTGCCTCTGAGTTAGATGGTTGTAGGTTCAAGCCCCACTCAAGGACTTCAAA
This sequence comes from Squalus acanthias, assembly GCA_030390025.1. Classification (NCBI taxonomy): domain Eukaryota; kingdom Metazoa; phylum Chordata; class Chondrichthyes; order Squaliformes; family Squalidae; genus Squalus; species Squalus acanthias. The sequence continues at coordinate 5,810,269 of CM059448.1, forward strand.
ACAGGCCGACAATCCCAGTGCTGTACTGAGCGAGTGCAGCATTGTCAGAGGCTCCGTCTTTCAGATGAGACGTTAAACTGAGGTACTCTCTATCTGTTCGAAGAGTTGTCCTGGTCCAACATTCCTCTCTCAACCAACTCCACCAAAAATAGATTAATGGGTCATTCATTCATTGGTCCACTGCCGACACCCCCTACCTCACCCCCAGTGAACCCCCTCATCCATCTCTCCAAATCCCAACCTAGAACTCTGCCTCCCATATCCTGTCCCGCTCAGCCAGTGATTCCATTCCTCGCTGACCTACTCTGGCTCCTCAACTCCCAGAACGTAGAATTTAAAATCCTCATCTTCATATTCAAATCCCTCCATGGTTTCGCCCCAATAGGAAAACCTCCTCCAGCCTTATGCCCTTCAGTCCTCCAATTCTGGCCTCCTGTGAACACCCAGCTATCTTCCCCCCACCATTAGGGGAAGAGCCTCCTTAGCCCTAATCTCTGAAACTTCCTCTCTAAATTCTCCCGTCTCTCTACTTTTAAAAGTCTTCTCAAGTCCACCCCTCCCAATCTCCTCCATCAGGGATCAGAATTCATTCTTGATCCATACATTTTTTTTTCCCTCTGTGAAAGATATTTTTCTACATTAACGATATTATATAAATGCAAACTATTGCTGTTGTCAATGTTCTGGGGTCCCCAGGAGTGTATCAATGTTTTCAGGGGGTCCCCAGAGGTGTGTTAATATTTGCAAGGGCCCCAAACATAAACATTTGAAAGCCACTGCACTAGCACTATGGGATGAAGATCAGCGTGTGGCAATCATTCAAGGAAGATGGGTACAGGAAATAAAAACACACACACACACACACTCACTGAAATACACACACACACTCACACACATCAACATATACAATTGTAGAAATGATTAAACAAAGTATTTTTATTTTCCTCTTGAAGTCCTCCACTGGTCACGGGGGGGCAGGAAACACTTTAGCTTAGCCGAAGCTCAAATCTCAAGAACATAAGCCCACCAGCACTTCCCAAATTACAAGACCAGCTGTCTTTCCACAGCAAAAGATCAGTCGAACAGCGAGAGATATCAGGCCCTGGTCTCCCTCACATGTCACCATAGGCCACACAACTCTTCTAACAATCTGACAAGGATGGCGAGGAGGGGTTGTTGTGGGGGGGGCGGGGGGGGGGGGGGTGGTGGCAGTAACTCCCTGCTTACCCAACAGGGGACAGAATCACGCCAGTGCAACACTGCTCGGGTCAGCTTTCTCCAGCCCACATGACTGCACTAAGCTGCGGTCCGTACACGTGCCAGCTGGTGACGCCGGCAATCTCTCGCTCTTCTTGTTGTTTAAGGCAGAGCAGCTTATTAAGGATCACAACTGCATTTTCACGATCTTCCAGGATATTTATCACTAAGACTGCAGGAGTCCGGGAGGGAGGTGCAAGCTAACCATCAACGAATGACTGTCTCCGCTCTTTCATCATTAGGCATTCCCTGCACACCATGACCTAAATCAGTCTGATGTTTCTTTTTTAAAAATGGAACACATCTATTTTTAAATTCAGGCTCCTGTAGCAGCTTCCGAGCAGCAATGACCATTCTCTCTCATCTGTAACAGTACCGCTCGCAGACAGACAGACAGAACTTGCATTTATGCAGCACCTTTCACCACCTCAGGACGTCCCAATGCGCTGTGCAGCCAAAGAAGTACTTGCTGAAGTGTAGTCATCGTTGTAATGTAGGTAACACAGCAGCCAATTTGCGCACAGCAAGCTTCCACAAACAGCAATGTGATAAAAGACCAGATCATCTGTTTTTCGTGATGTTGGTTGAGGGATAAACGTTGGCCAGGACACGGAGGGGGGGGGGGGGTAGAATTCCTCTGCTCTTCTTCGAAAATAGTGGCACGGAATGTTTTATACCCAACTGAGTAGGCAGATAGTTTAATGTCTCATCCGAAAGACGGCTCACCATCAGGATAAGTGCTGACAGTGAGCTTCTCGAACCTAAAAGCTGGGCCTATATCACCTGCCGGCATTTGGAGCCTCAGTTATCCTAAACTGACATTTCTGGCGACTAAGCATTTGGGAGCTAGTAAAGAACTAGGATAAAGAGATCAATAAGGGCTCAACTGAGTGAGATGATTTACAGCTCCTATCAGCCATGGCTCAGTGGGCAGCACTCTCTCCTCTGAGTCAGAAGGTCATAGGTTCAAGTCCCACTCCAGGGACTTGAGCACAAAATCCAGGCCGACACTCCCAGTGCAGCACTGAGGGAGTTCTGCACTGTTGGAGGTGCCGCCTTTCAGACGAGACATTAAACCGAGGCCCCGTCTGCCCTCTGAGATGGACGTGAAAGATCCCATGGTACTATTTGAAGAAGTGGTCATGATGCGGAGATGCCGGTGTTGGACTGGGGTGGACAAAAATGAGAAGTCGCACAACACCAGGTTATAGTCCAACAGTTTTATTTGAAATCACAAGCTTTCGGAGCTTTCGGAGCTCCTTCGTCAGTGTCCTGGGCCAACATTGATCCCTCAACCAACATCACTAAAACAGATTATCTGGTGATTATCACATTGTTGTTTGTAGGAGATTAGCTGCCGCGTTTCCTATATTACAAGTGACTACACTTCAAAAGTAGCTGTAAAGCGCTTTGGGACGTCCTGAGGTCATGAAAGGCGCTATAGAAATGCAAGATATTTCTTTTCTCCTCGGCATGCCAACCCTCAACCAATCAGTAAGGTGGACTTGGGGCAACAAGGGAAACAGAAGGAGGGTCTGGGCCTACCCTGGCCTTTCACTCTGCACCCCCGAGAGTTGAGTCAGCCCCACAGCTGTCCATCTCTTTGCCAAAGCCCTCACGCAAGGGCCTAGCTAAAGTAACTGGTGATGAGTAAGCTTGGTAGGTGGCACTGGACGTGGAAGGCCAGTAGACGAAGGCGGTCGCCATGTCGCAAGCTGCCCTATGCAGATCCTTCTACCAGGCTCAAGTCCTGGAACACATTATCGGACGGCCAGCTATGTCATTACAAGCTCAGATATCCAGTGCTCAATGCAATTCTCCATTGGGTGGCAGAGGCCTGCAACCATTGCTGAAACTGCACAACTGAAGCCTTCTGTATTTACTGTAAAATGGGATATGTCCAGTATGGTGAGCTGTGCTGCTTTGCGAGGAGCTCCTGGTTTCTGCTATCTGCCCAGCGACTAGTTGGAAAGCCAGACTTTCCAACTAATGACCAATTAGTGATCCTCGTCTTGATGAGCTGTCTGGTTTGGGACCCAGCAGCCTTTGAATTCTGCCAACAAAGTTATGGATTCTCTATAGGACAAGAGATCTTTCATTTTTGCAGTTTCCCATCAGAGTGCCAGCTTTCAGACTAAAATGTTATCTCCAATGCCAATCAAGCACATTGGGTTGCAAGGAGGAGGAGGGGGGGGAGGAGAAGGTGTAGAGGAGGAGGAGAAGGTGTAGAGGAGGAGGAGGAGGTGTAGAGGAGGAGGAGGGGTACAGGAGGGGAGGGAGGACAGGGAGGACGAGGGGTAGGAGGAGGGGTAGGGGGAGGAGGAGGGGTAGGGGGAGGAGGAGGGGTAGGGGAGGAGGAGGGGGAGGGGAGGAGGAGGGGGAGGGGAGGAGGAGGGGTAGGGGAGGAGGAGGGGTAGGGGAGGAGGAGGAGGAGGGGGAGGAGGAGGGGGAGGGGGAGGAGGAGGGGGAGGGGGAGGAGGAGGGGTAGGGGGAGGAGGAGGAGGGGGAGGGGAGGGGAGGAGGAGGGGGAGGGGAGGAGGAGGAGGAGGGGTAGGAGGAGGGGTAGGGGGAGGAGGAGGGGGAGGGGGAGGAGGAGGGGTAGGGGGAGGAGGAGGGGGGGGGGAGGAGGAGGGGGGGGAGGAGGAGGAGGAGGGGTAGGAGGAGGGGTAGGGGAGGAGGAGGGGGAGGGGAGGAGGAGGAGGAGGGGTAGGAGGAGGGGTAGGGGTAGGAGGAGGGGTAGGGGGAGGAGGAGGGGGAGGGGAGGAGGAGGGGGAGGGGAGGAGGAGGAGGAGGAGGAGGGGAGGAGGAGGGGTAGGGGGAGGAGGAGGGGTAGGGGGAGGAGGAGGGGTAGGGGGGGAGGAGGGGGAGGGGAGGAGGAGGGGGAGGGGAGGAGGAGGGGTACAGGAGGGGAGGGAGGACAGGGAGGACGAGGGGTAGGGAGAGGAGGAGGGTAGGGAGAGGAGGAGGGTAGGGGAGGAGGAGGGGTAGGAGGAGGGGTAGGAGGAGGGGTAGGGGGAGGAGGAGGGGTAGGGGGAGGAGGAGGGGTAGGGGGAGGAGGAGGGGGAGGGGAGGAGGAGGGGTACAGGAGGGGAGGGAGGACAGGGAGGAGGAGGGGTACAGGAGGGGAGGGAGGACAGGGAGGAGGAGGGGTACAGGGGAGGGAGGACAGGGAGGAGGAGGGGTAGGGAGAGGAGGAGGGGTAGGGGGAGGAGGAGGGGGAGGGGAGGAGGAGGGGGAGGGGAGGAGGAGGGGTAGGGGAGGAGGAGGGGTACGGGAGGGGAGGGAGGACAGGGAGGACGAGGGGTAGGGAGAGGAGGAGGGTAGGGGGAGGAGGAGGGGTAGGAGGAGGGGTAGGAGGAGGGGTAGGGGGAGGAGGAGGGGTAGGGGGAGGAGGAGGGGGAGGGGAGGAGGAGGGGTACAGGAGGGGAGGGAGGACAGGGAGGAGGAGGGGTACAGGAGGGGAGGGAGGACAGGGAGGAGGAGGGGTAGGGGGAGGAGGAGGGGTGGGGGAGGAGGAGGGGTGGGGGAGGAGGAGGGGTGGGGAGGAGGAGGGGTAGGGGGAGGAGGAGGGGTAGGGGGAGGAGATGGGGTAGGGGGAGGAGGAGGGGAGGGGAGGGGAGGGGAGGGGAGGGGAGGGGAGGGGTGGGGAGGGGGAGGGGTAGGGGGAGGGGTGGGGAGGGGGAGGGGAGGGGAAGGGGAGGGGGAGGGCAGGAGGAGGGGTAGGGGAGGAGATGGGGTAGGGGGAGGAGGGGGAGGGGGAGGGGGAGGAGGGGGAGGGGGAGAGGGAGGAGGGGGAGGGGGAGAGGGAGGAGGGGAGCAGGAGGGGTGGGGGAGGAGGAGCGGTAGGGGAGGAGGAGGGGTAGGGTGGGGGAGGGGTAGGGGGAGGGAGGGTAGGGGGAGGGGAGGGGAGGAGGAGGGGTAGGGGGAGGGGAGGAGGAGGGGTAGGGGAGGAGGAGGGGGAGAGGGAGGAGGAGGGGGAGAGGGAGGAGGAGGGGGAGGGGAGGAGGAGGGGTAGAGTGAGGAGGAGGGGTAGGGGGAGGAGGAGGGGGAGGGGAGGAGGAGGGGTAGGGGGAGGAGGAGGGGGAGGGGAGGAGGAGGGGTAGAGTGAGGAGGAGGGGGAGGGGAGGAGGAGGGGGAGGGGAGGAGGAGGGGGAGGGGAGGAGGAGGGGTAGGGGGAGGAGTAGGGGTAGGGGGAGGAGGAGGGGTAGGGGGAGGAGAGGGTAGTGGGGTGGGAGGACAGGATGGGGAGGCAGGGAGGAGGAGTAGGGTGGGGGTGAGGAGGGGGAGGACAGAAAGGAGGAGGGGGGAGGACGGAGAGGAGGACGGAGAGGAGGAGGGGGGAGGACGGAGAGGATGAGGGGGGAGGACGGAGAGGCGGAGGGGAGTAGGAGGATGGGGGAGACGCAGAAGGAGCGGGATGAGGTCCCCAGATCTGGTCCGGAATGAGAATTAAGAACCTCATGTCGCGGCGTTCCAATAGTGACCAGGAGTGCAAAACAAAAGAGAAACTCACCCCCATCGAGACGAGCTTTAGGAGCTCGGGCCTTCAGGGACCGGTTCATGCCATTTTCTGAGCTGGGGATGGGGGAAGGGTGCTGGTCTGGTGCTCCTCGAGTTCGGCTAAACTCCTCACCAAGGACAGCAGTCTGGGCGAGCGAGTGCCACATTTGGAGGTCGGGCATGTTTCAAATTCCATGCTAGGGAGGCGATGTCCCTTTCTATCCTGAATTTCTATTCCAACGCTCTCCTGGTCAGCCTCCCACCTTGCATCCTCCGTAAACTTGAGCTCATCCAAAACTCTGCTGCCCGTATCCTAACTCGCACCAAGTCCCGTTCACCCATCACCCCTATGCTCGGTAACTGTGCCCTAAGCGCCAGAATTCCCTCCGTAAACCTCTCCGCCACTCTACCTCGCTCCTCCTTTAAGACGCTCCTATAATATACCTCTTTGACCAAGCTTTTAGTCAATATCTCCATATGTAGCTCGGTGTCAATTCTTGTCCGATTAAGCTCTTGTGAAGCGCTTTGGGAGGTTTTACTATGTTAAAGGCGCTATATAAATGCAATTTGTTGTTGTTGTAATGCACATAGATTTCAGATTACCAGAGCACAACAAGGGAATGGATGCCCCACCATCCCCGCCAGTGCAGGTTACAAGAAGGCAACATGAAGGATGGACTCCAGGGATTTGCACATCGTCTATTCTGAAGGAGGGGGGAAAAAAATTGCAAGTGCAGCTACTTCAGCGAGTAGCTGCATTTTAGGTTGAGACGTTAAACCGAGGCCCCGTCTGCCCTCTCAGGTGGATGTAAAAGATCCCACGCCCACTATTTCGAAGAAGAGCAGGGGGAGTTCTCCCCGGAGTCTTGGCCCAATATTTATCCCTCAAGCAACATCACTAAAAAAACAGATTATCTAGTCATTTATCACATTGCTGTTTGTGAGATCTTGCTGTGCGCAAATTAGCTGCCGCATTTACTACATTACAACAGTGACAACACTTCAAAAGTACGTCATTGCCTGTAAAGCGCTTCGAGACGTTGCTGGAGTAATGCAAGTCTTTCTTTTTCCTTTAATCGATGATATAAATGGGGACTTATTGTGTATTTGTTGAACTCGGAATAATTACACGGGCTGGAATTTAATCCATGCCAGTTTCAGTAACAATGCTTCTCTGCTGCACTAAGTCAGACAGAAAAAGGAAAAAAAAGACAAGCTCTAGCTTTTGGGAGCTGAAATCGAGTGGATTTTGTGTCGTTCCATCAGGCTCATTACAGGGCGAGTGTCGATGGGGACTCAGTTCCAGGGAGCTGGGCGCTCAGCTCACACCTGCTGTCAGTGTAAAGTAGGTCAACAGGCAAGGGTACAAGACCGACTTCACCGAGTCTGCGTTTGCACATCTATCTTCAAATCAGCCACCGATGGCTGCGGTGGAATCAATTCAGTGATTGATTGAAAGCAGCGAGTGGTGGTGAACATTAGTTTCTCAGCCAGTCCCCTTCATCTGCACACATCGGGGCTGGGTGCTGGATTGTTAGTTCGTGAAATTGACAGTAAACTGGATGAGGTTTGACCAAATCAAATCCCGTCGCTTCACCTTATTGGGAAGATGTGAACGAGGGGGATGGTTCATCAACTGCTTTCACACACGTCAGGTTCAGCCTGGGTAGAGCTGTGCTTCGAAGGTGCTCGGAATCACAATCTTTACTTAAAGCAGCGATGTACCTTGTTTAAAGCAAACAGACCCCCTGGCCTGCAAATACAACCTCCCAATACGTGGAGCGACTAGAGAAGCCGGAGCTGTTCTCCTTAGAGTAGAGAAGGTTAAGTCGAGATTTAATAGAGGTGTTCAAAATCATGAAGGATAGAGTAAATAAAGAGAGCTACATAAATGCAAGTTGATGTTTTTGTTGTTGAAATAGTGCCATGGCAACTTTTACATCCACCTGAGAGAGCAGACAGGGCCTCGGATTAACGTCTCATCCAAAAGACGGCACCTCCGACAGTGCGGCACTGGAGTGTCAGCCTAAACTTTGTGCTCAGGTCTCTGGAGTGGGACTTGAACCCACAACCTTCTGACCCAGAGGCGAGAGTGCTGCCCACTGAGCCACGGCTGAGACTGAAGAACTTGACAGAAACAGGTTTATGCCTCTCTACGATATTACAGCAAGATTTCCAGGTTTAAATTGTTTACTGTTCACTCAGAAAAGTGCAGTCTGTGCACGTGAGGTAAACAAAAGAAAACAAATTCTGTATGGCTCAACTTTAAGGAAAAATGATCAAATCCTCTCCCCAAAACTTTTAGAAACCAGATATAAAAAAAATCCATAGGGGCAAAAAGAGATGACATTCCAGGTTATTGAGAAATAAATCATCAAATTCATATCGTCTTCAGACAGTGAAAAGTGACCTAATGCACAGGTAACTCGATAGGCTTTGAAACCAATCCTTCAATGCTCCACTAAATGTCACTCAAATGTCTCTATGTTTTAACCGCTGCTTGGACAAGGCAAAGATGATTCCACCTGGGTCTGGCTGGCCGTCCTCAGAGGACTGATGACTCTACCTGGGTCTGGCTGGTCCTCCTCAGGACTGATGACTCTACCTGGGTCTGGCTGGCTGTCCTCAGAGGACTGATGACTCTACCTGGGTCTGGCTGTCCTCAGAGGACTGATGACTCTACCTGGGTCTGGCTGGCTGTCCTCAGAGGACTGCTGACTCTACCTGGGTCTGGCTGGCCATCCTCAGAGGACTGATGACTCTACCTGGGTCTGGCTGGCCATCCTCAGAGGACTGCTGACTCTACCTGGGTCTGGCTGGCCATCCTCAGAGGACTGATGACTCTACCTGGGTCTGGCTGGCCGTCCTCCTCAGGACTGATGACTCTACCTGGGTCTGGCTGGTCCTCCTCAGAGCAGGGATGATTTGATATCAGAAAACTCCAAAGACTTCATGGTGATCTTGGTATGTTAGATTTGCTTCTGCGTGATACTAATGTGTGTTGAGGGGCTGGACATCTGGGTCGGAACGAAGACAAACGGATCATGTAATTGCTCTCGACTGAGAAGCAATAACTCTGTCTGAAGCTCAATGATCAGGCTTCTCTTTACGGCACCAATTCCTCACTGGGGTGTGGCTCCCACACACACACCAAACCCGGCCCAGTACATCGTCCAAGTGCCCATTCTCCATGCATGAACCTAGATGGTGGCGTGTTGTGGGCTATTTCATCATGGGGTGCACCACTGCTCAGCCCCATCTTTTCCTGAATTGTTGTCCTCACATGCACACATTGAGTGAGGATAGAAAACATAGAAAAATAGGAGCAGGAGTAGGTCATTCGGCTGACCCTCTATCTCAATACCATGTTCCCGCTCTCTCCCCATACGCCTTGATGCCTTTTGTGTCTAGAAATCTATCTATCTCCTTCTTAAATATATTCAGTGACTTGGCCTCCACAGCCTTCTGTGGTAGAGAATTCCACAGGTTCACCACCCTCTGAGTGAAGAAATTTCTCCTCATCTCAGTCCTAAATGTCCTACCCCATATCCTGAGACTGTGACCCCTCGTTCTAGACCCCCCAGCCAGGGGAAACATCCTCCCTGCATCCAGTCTGTCTAGCCCTGTCAGAATTTTATATGATCAGGAGCAGGAAAACTGCCCGATTGTCTCGCCCCACCTCCCCCCATCCAAGCATAGGGGGCACGGATTCTAACTGCAAGAACCAGAGGACATAGATTTAAAATCATTGGCAAAAGATCTAGAGGGGAGATGAGGAAAAGAATTTTCACTCAGAGAGTTGTGGGGATCGGGAACGTTCGACCTGAAAAGGTGATGGAAGCTGATTCCATCAATAATTTTAAAAGGGAGTTGGACGGGTACTCGAGGATGAGGAACTGACAGGGTTACGGACAAAAAGCGGAGATGTGGGACTAAACATGACTGCTCTTTCAAAGAGCCAGCACAGGCACGACTGACCGAATGGCTCCTTCTGTGCTGAAAGTTTCTATGATTCTATGAAAAGCTACCCTTGGCTAAGATCAGCGAATTAGTTAACTTACCACAGAATAAAGTAGCCAAGATGGGCCGGGGTGGAGGAGACCTTTTTTGTGAAGATTTTTAGACGGAGGGGTGAGAATCATCCCCTCCCTCACCCCTCTGAGCAAATATCGATCAGGAGGACCGTGTCAGACACTCACAGCACACCATGGAAACCACTCCATGGATCAACTAACTCTCAGCACTGGCCAAGACCAAAACCCAGGACTTTCCTGTCCTGTACGGCTCAGTACCACACTAAACCTGATGAGCAGAGAAACATATAAAGAAGAAAGACTTGCATTTTCTATAGCGCTTTTCACGATCTCAGGACAGCCCAAAGCACTTTACAGCCAATGAAGTACTTTTTTTGAAGTGTAGTCACTGTTGTAATGTAGGAAACGGAGCAGCCATTTTGCACACAGCAAGATCCCACGCACAGCAATGTGATAATGACCGCCTGAGAGGGCAGACAAGGCCTCGGCTTAACGTCTCCTCCGAAAGATGGCACCTCCAACAGTGCAATTTTTGTGCTCAAGTCTCTGGAGTGGGACTTGAACCCACAACCTTCTGGCTCAGAGGCGAGAGTGCTACCCACTGAGCCACGGCTAACACAGCTCTCTGATCCAGGTACCACTAGCGAAATAGGGATTTGTTTTTGTTTTTTCAATTTACAAAGACACAATGAGGAAGAAAGAAAGCAACCCACCCATGCCAGTAACAGACTCGTGTTGTTGAGCAATGATAGCAGACAATCACAAGTCGCTAAGCAAGCATCTATGTGGGTTAATCCTGTTTTTTTTTAATGCATTTAGAATTTATGCAAATTCTCCAACTCTCCTCTCTCAAACTAAACTGCAGCCAAAACCCAGGAGACAGGAGAAATTTATATTAAATGAATTGAGCATCAGGGCAATAGCAGCTGACAGCAGTCAGACTGGGAGTGAGCGCAACTGTATCAGCAGAGTCACTACCCGACCACAACAGCTATTCCTCATCCGACTGATAATTAGCCGCAATTTAATGGCCGTTTACGAACTGCTGCCTCTCACCTCAGAGAGCGGCACTCTCCCGTCTCTCCGTTGCCAAATTACAAAATTGAGCAAATTGCGCGCGTACTTAAATCGGTTTCAAAAACAAAATACTAAGTGCACCATGTACTTCAACACCGTCTAATTGAAAGCCAAGCCAGGTCTGATTAAATTCAAGAGGACTCTTTAGGGAGATGTTGGTTCCGTGCCAAATCAAAAAAAAACGATAAAAAGTGCACAGGGTTGATGCCCGGAGTGGAGGCACTCGTGGCCAAGCTAAGCCCTAAAAGCCCCAGCCTTCTCCAAGATTTAGTCAATGAAGAAAGGGGTTGAGAAAGAGGCTTGAATTTTAATAGTGCCAAATCTCTTCTCTCAGAAATGCATCAAAACGTCGTGTATACAATTAGGAACATAGGAACAGGAGGAGGCCATTCAGCCCCTCGAGCCTGTTCCACCTTTCAAGTAGCTCATGGCTGATCCTGTATCTTAACTCCATCCACCTGCCGTGGTTCCATAACCATTAATGCCTAACAAAAAACGAACAATCTCAGTTTTGAAATTTTCAATTGACCCCCCAGGCTTCAACAGCTTTTGAGGGGTGAGAGTGTTCCGGATCTCCACTACCTTTTGTGTGAAAAAGTGCTTCCTGACATCAACCCCTGAACGGCCTGGCTCTAATTTCAAGGTCATGCCCCCTTGTTCTGGACTCCCCCCACCAGAGGAAATAGTTTCTCTCTATCTACCCTATCAAATCCTTTAATCATCTTAAACACCTCAATTAGATCACCCCTTAATCTTCTAAACTCAAGGGAATACAAGCCTAGTCTATGCAACCTGTCCGTAATTTAACCTTTTTAGCTACACTGAAGCGCAGTAGGCAAATGCAGCAGCACAGCAACAACAATAACTTGCATTTATATAGCGCCTTTAACATAGTAAAATGTCCCAAGGTGTTCAAAGGACAAAATCAAACAAAATTTTACACCAAGCCACACAAGGAGATATTAGGACAGATGACCGAAAGCTTGGTCTAAGAGGTAGGTTTTAAGGAGCGCCCTAAAGGAGGAGAGAGAGAGAGGTAGCGAGGCGGAGAGGCTTAGGGAGGGAATTCCAGAGCTTAGGGCCTAGGCAGCTGTCGGCACGGCCACCAATGGTGGAGCGATTAAAATTGGAGATGCGCGAGGCGCCAGAATTGGAGGAGCGCAGAGATCTCGGAGGGTTTTAGGGCTGGAGGAGATTACAGACATTGGGAGGGGCTTGGCCATGGAGGGAGTTGAAAGCAAGATTCCCCAAACAGTAATGGCCAGTTAATGTGTTTTGTTTTGTGCCATGCTGGCTGCAAGAAAATGTTTGCTCCGGACACCAAAGGACCTTCTTCTTCTTCTCTGAATGGTGCCATCTACCATTAACAGGTAGAACACCAAAGCTTCAGCTCAACATCTCTGACAACAAAGCACTCCCCCTCAGTGCTCATGAATCAGCCTACACTGTGGGCTCAAGTCCCAGAGTGGGGCTTGAACCCACACCCTTCTAAACACAGAGGCAAGAGTGCTACCAATTGAGCCAAACTGACATCGGTTAATTTATTTGCTCAGTTGTACAGAGTTTCGAGTCAGTTGGCACCACAGGCTCTTAAATCATGAGTCACTACGTGTTGTCAATTGGATTTCAGTAAAGTTGGGCGTGTGGGATTTATACTTTTGTCCACTTGAATTATGAAAAACACCCAGTGGAATATTCGGTATAGATTACAGCCTTACACAATCACAGAGGGCTTTCTGAGCTGTGTAACACTCGGCTAAAGTACAGGTGGTTACAGGTGAATCACAAGGCTAGTGGCGGTGGGAGCGATTTGAGGTGATCAAGAACATGACTCAAGTGTTTGGTTGAGTCTGATTTTTTCCTATAGCATTTGAGTGCCAATAGACTAAATAAGCTCAGTGATGTGCTGCTGTGTAGCTGTCAATTCAGCAGGGTAAGGACTAAAGGGTACTAAGGGTTACGGGACCAAGGGGGGTAGATAGAGTTAAGATACAGATCAGCCATGATGTGACTGAATGGTGGAACAGGCTCGAGGGGCTGAATGGCCTCCTCCTGTTCCTATGTCAAGCACTAACATGGAGTTCCTGTTCACTGAGAGGGGTAAGGACTGAAGTGTTAACTATACAAAGCTTCTGTTGATTTAAGAGATTAAAGGTGAGCACTTTCTAAGACATACGATGAACAAGATCTTAGTGACATCCCTAATGGTAACATCCTCTGGATGCATGAAGCACTCTCGTGGGACAGCAACAATACTCCAGGCACTTGATCTTTTATGTGAAGTTCCCAGCGACGCACAGCAGGATGCAAAAGGCCATCTAAAAACATCTCTTCCCTTCCCCCCCAGGCAGAATAAAACGTGTACAAAAGCAAAATACTGCGGATGCTGGAAATCTGAAATAAATACAGAAAATGCTGGAAATACTCAGCAGGTCAGGCAGCATCTGTGGAGAGAGAAACAGAGTTAACGTTTCAGGTCGACGACCCTTCGTCAGAACTGGAAAAAGCTGGAGATGGAACAGGTTTTTAAGCAAGTGTAGGGGCAGGGAAAGGGGGGAGGAGAGGAAAGAACAAAAGGGAAGGTCTGTGATAGGATGGAAGACAGGAGAGATTAAGAGACATTAAGAGATGGTGCAAGGCAAAAGGAAATGGTAATGGGACAAGTTAAGAAACAAAAGATGGCTCGAGATGAAGTGTAAATGGCAGAATGAAAGACAGCTGCCATGTGGGAGAGAGAGGAAAAAAAAATGGAAAAAAAAGAATAGGGGCAGAGGTTATGGACTGAAATTGTTGAACTCGATGTTGAGTCCAGAAGGCTGTAAAGTGCCTAATCGAAAGATTGAGGTGCTGTTCATCGAGCTTACGCTGAGCTTCATTGGAACAGTGTAAGAGGCTGAGGACGGTGAGGTCTGAGTGGGAGTGGAGCGGAGAATTAAAGTGACAGGCGACCGGAAGTTCGGGGTCACCCTTACGGACTGAACGGAGGTGTTCCGCAAAGCGGTCACTCAATCTGCGTTTGGTCTCCCCAATGTAGAGGAGGCCGCATCGTGAGCAGCGAATACAGTATACTAAATTGCAAGAAGTACAAGTAAATCGCTGTTTCACCTGGAAGGAGTGTTTGGGGCCCTGGACAGTGGGAAGGGTGGAGGTAAAAGGGCATGAGTTGCCTCTCCTGCGCTTGCATGGGAAGGTGCCGGGCGAAGGGGAAGGGGTGCTGGGGGTGATAGAGGAGAATAAAACGTGTATTTAACACTTGTTACTCAGCGAAGCAGAGCGGTGGGCTCCCTTGGTGCCCGAATCTCCCAAGAAACTGAAGAGCAGCCCAGCTGGAGAAACAGCAGTATAGAGTAGATCCCAAGTGAAGAGTCAGATAGCACTGAGGATCTGAAATCTCCGGGCCCCCACCTGCTACTAATGTTGTTGTCTGGTGTTGCCCAGCCAGTGCTGTTTGTTTCGGAGCCCAATCCTGTACAACTGCGATGCCAATCGTGACAGTGTCTGGCAGGAGGGCAGCACGCACCGACTAAGGGGCTGAACGTTTAATTGTGGGGCCGCCTAAAGACTGTAGCCGAGATGCACATCTATGCCACGTTACGTCATCACCCTGCAGCAATCTGTTGTATTGTTCCTTAAAAGTCAAGCCCAAAGCTCATTGAATTATATGTCATTTCTGGTTGGGGTTAGGAGTATCACACAAGTAATGCCACAGCCAGTTCACTAAAAATGTGTGGGTATTTCGCAGAGAAAGCCTACAGAACCATACTGGCCGCTATTATTTGAAGTATGGAGCGCGGAGTGTACAAAATTCACTCTCTCCCCAACCCTCAAAAAAAATTTGCTGGCAAGTTTAAACTGTTGTGCAGTATTGAGACAAAAAAAACAACACTGCTTTAAAACTCTCCATCATTTTGACTTAGAAAGAAAGACTTGTATTTCTATAGCGCCTTTCACCAACTCAAAACGCTCCAAAGCACTTTAGTCAATGAAGTATTTTTTGAAGTGCAATCACTGTTGTGATGTGGGAAACGCGGCAGCCAATTCGCGCACAGCAAGCTCCCACAAACAGCAATGTGATAGTGACCAGATCATCTGTTTTAGTGAAGTTGATTGAGGGTTAAATGTTGTCCAGGACACCGGGGAGAACTCCCCTGCTCTTCTTCGAAATAGTGCCATGGGATCTTTTACATCCACCTGAGAGAGCAGACGGGGTCTCGGTTTAACGTCTCATCCGAAAGACGGCACCTCCAACAGTGCAGCACTCCCTCAGCACTGCACTGGAGTGTCAGCCTAGATTTTTGCGCTCAGGTCTCTGGAGTGGGACTTGAAACCACAACCTTCTGGCTCAGAGGCGAGTGTGCTGCCCACTGAGCCACAGCTGGCACTCGGATAGCAGGGCAATGGGATTGGTTCTGGATTGCTCTAGCAAAAGAGCCGGCATGGAAAAACATGCCAAATGGCCTCCTTCAAAAGACAGCACCTCCAACAGTGTAGCGCTCCCTCAGCACTGCACTGGAGAGTCAGCCTAGATTTTTGTGCTCAAGTCTCTGGAGTGGGACTTGAACCCACGGCCTTCTGACTCAGAGGCGAGAGTGCTGCCCACTGAGCCACTGGCTGACACGTAACAAAACAGAGATTCATTCTCTTTGACTCTCGGTCTACTGCACTCTTATTCTTATGATTCCAAAATGCATTTATTGGGATGCACTGCATGAAGGAGAAGCAACTTCCCCCCCACCCCGCCTCCTCCCAACCCTCCCCTCGCCAGTAAAAGGAAAAATAAATGCATTTGTATACAAGATGTGACTGGAATATTTTACACCAAGTCACAGGGCACAAGCTGCCTACAACCAGGGGATCGCGTGGAAGGAAAGATGCGGAAAGCACATTTAGCTCCGGCTCATCGATATGGAATGCTGTCACCTGAAGAGTACAGACAGACAGGGAATGTACTTCGGGTAGGAAGACATGTTTAGCAGAGGACAACTCAGTCACACAGCATGTGCACTAGGAAGTAGCAGTAGCAGAGCTTACTAAACATCTTAGTACCAATAGGTTATAGAGAAGAATAAAAATCACACTCCATCTTTAATGTTATGCAGTGCACTTCTTGTGTGATACCAGGGATGGGAAACTGTAGTTATCACGACAGGCTCAGAAACAGAGCGTTTCCCAATGGAGTGGAGAAGGCGAAGAGGAGATTTAATAGAAGTCTTTAAAATGACAAAGGGTTTCGATAGGGTGAACGGAGAAAGACTACTTTCCCTGGTTGGGGAGTTGGTGACGAGGAGCCCTCAACATAAAATTGTCACGGAGAGAAACGAGAGCGGTTAGGAGAACTTTCTTTATGCAGGGAGTTGCAGGAGCTTGGAATGATTTGGCACAGGGCGTGGTTAATGCAAAGACCATTGCATCTTTTATGGGGAAGATTGGATAAATATTTGAAGCAGTGGATGATACAAGGCTATAAAAAAGACATGCATTTATATCGCACCTTTCACGTCCTCAGGATGTCCCACAGCGCTTTACAGCCAATGAAGTACTTTTTGATGTGTAGTCACTGTCGTAATGTAGAAAATGCAGCAGCCAATTTGTGCACAGCAAGCTCCCACAAACAACAATCTGATAATAACCAGATAATCTGTTTTAGTGATGTAGATTGAGGGATAAATATTGGACACAAAATCGGGGATAACTCCCCTGCTCTTCTTCGGAATAGTGCCATGGGATCTTTTACATCCCCGAGAGAGCAGACAGGGCTTCGGTTTAATCTCATACGAAAGACAGCACCTCCGACAGTGCAGCACTCCCTCAGTACTGCAGTACAGTCAGCCTATATTTTGGTGTTCAAGTCTCTGGAGTAGGACTTGAACCACAACCTTCTGACTCAGGCGAGAGTGCTACCCACTGAGCCACAGGTAACACTCAGACAGCAGGGCAATGGGATTAGTTCAAGATTGCTCTAGCAAAAGAGCTGGCATGGAAAATGGGCCAAATGGCCTCCTTCTGTGCTGTTAGCTTCTAATTTCATCTCCCTTCAAGTGGCTACACCAACCCCAGTTGCAGACCTTTACCCACCAGTGCTTCACCCTAACGTTATACAGTTCGAAACACGCTCTACAGGCACAGCCCAGGTTTGGATGGGCAAAGTTAATAACTGCGCTGCTTCTCCACCGTTCAGGATGGTGGAGTGTGAAAATATCACACTTCATAGAAACCCTACTTGCAACAGAGAAGCGTGTCCTCGCTCAGAGCTGCCCAGACAGAGGAAGGGTATGTTCTTTGTCTGAATAGAGAATGAGCTGGCCTAGGCTGCTATCGTCAGCCTGCTGTAAGGTGCTATTAGCAAGAGGCCTGGGAGTAAGCTGCCTGCTGGCCTGCCCTCTGCCACAAAGCTGGGCTACTGGGGAGGGAGTGGGAAACATGCAGGAAGAAGAACAGAGATGGGTGCAAGTAGATGAGATGAAAAACATACTGAAGCAAAACCTGGTCTAGTCGTAGAATCATAGAATCATACAGCACAGGAGGCCGCCATTCGGCCCACTGATAGATGTTTGTTAGGCGCGGGTATTAACGGATATGGGACCAAGGCGGGTTAATACAGTTAAGATACAGATCAGCCATGATCTAACTGAATGGCGGAAAAGGCTCGAGGGGCTGAATGGCCTCCTCCTAGTCCTGTGTTCCATTGTGCCTGTGCCGGCTCTTTGAAAGAGCTTTCCAATTAGTGCCACTCTGTCCCCATAGCCCTGAAAGTGTTTTCTTTGTCAAGTATTTATCCAATTCCCTTTTGAAAGTTGCTATTGAATCTGCTTCCATCTCCCTTTCAGGCAGCACATTAGAGATATCAACAACTCGCTGCGGAAAAAGAAATTCTCCTCATCTCCCCCCTAACAAGATTATCTGTGAAACCACTAACGTACACCCTGCATACTTACTTCTGCAAGGGATTCAGTGGAGAAGACTGCAGTAAAAGGCTTGTGTCCACTTGTCTGTTGCTGCAGTACCTGCGCTTACACAGACAGCAATCTATAAATACTCATTTTTCTTCTCCAGTGTTGCTTTGGAAAGTAAGAAGCAGCCAATACTCCATATGGTGCATCTTAACAGAATAAAGAGCACAGTGACAGTGCACTTCATTCCTGGTACCGCCAGCCTGGACTCAGTACATCTACATTAAAGGTCGTCAATTTAAATTAGTTTCTCTGACATCTCCCCACAACTTCACTCTCTGAGCTCATCTTGTCCATGTCTCACAACAAAAACTTGCATTTATATAGCGCCTTTAACATAGTAAAACGTCCCAAGGCGCTTCACAGGAGCGATTATCAAACAAAATTTGGCACCGAGCCACATAAGGAGATATTAGGGCAGATGACCAAAAGCTTGGACAAAGAGGTAGGTTTTAAGGAGTATCTTAAAGGAGGAGAGAGAGGTAGAGAGGCAGAGAGGTTTGGGGAGGAATTCCAGAGCTTAGGGTCTGGGCAGCTGAAGGCACGACCGCCAATGGTGGAGCGATGGAAATCAAGGATGCGCAAAAGACCAGAATTGGATGAACACTGTGATCTCGGAGGGTTGTGGGGCTGGAGGAGGTTACAGGGAGAGGGAGGGGTGAGGCCATGCAGGGATTTGAAAACAAGGATAAGAATTTTAAAATCCCAGACCTGCAGCAACAAGAGGATGCACAAGAGACCCACAGACCCACCTTTGGCTGCCTTGACTCCATTCCCACTAAACCGCTGACCACCCACCTTCCATTCCTTGCCCCATGCTAACTGACATTGTAAACGGCTCCTCTCCATTTCAGAACTACCATCACACTCTTCCTTTAAAAAAAAATCCTTGACCCCTTTGTCCTTGAACATGTTGTCGCCTTTCGTTCCCACCTTTCCCACAACTCCACATTTAAATTTCTCCAATCAGGTTTCCGCCCCTGCCACAGCACTGAAACAGCCCTAAACAAAGTCATAAGTAACATCCTCCCTGCAGCCTTTGAAACCTCCAATTTAAAATTCTCATCCCCGGATTTAAATCTCTTCATATCCTGTCACTGTAACCTCCTCCAGACCGACAACTCCCACCCCCCACCTCTCATTTATCTCATTGCTGTCAGTGGGAGCTTGCTGTGCACAAATTGGCTGCCACGTTTCCCTACATTAAAAGAGTGACTACGCTTCAAAAGTAATTAATTGGCTGTGAAGGACTTTGGGACGTCCTGTGGTTGTGAAAGGCGCTATATAAATGCAAGTTCTTTCTTTCTTAGGTCATCAGGGAGGACCTGAGAAACAATTTAAGAACTCGAGATTTCTGCTGAGGAAAAGTACAACAGAAATACTCTTTTCCCAGGATCTACAAAAATATCTTCTAAACTGCATGAATATTAACGATATTTGAGGTGATAAATTATTCATGCCCTGAAACTCATAATTTAGAAAACAGTTTCTAGATTAAAATTCCAAAACTCACTCTATTCATTATTCTTCCGAGTTTGGCAGATATTATTTAAGAATTGCATTTCTAAATAAAGTGTGGCAGGGAGGTTAGCTGTGATCCTCTCCTGTGAATGCTGCCACTTCATTAGGCAGCGGGTCATTCTACTGTGTGCTGTAATTTGGGAAATGTTCACAATCACTGGCCAAGCATTCCGGAGCTGCAGCCAAGAATAGGGGGAGGAAAAGATTCACCCATTCCCACGGCAAACACTTAAGGCTTAGGAATGCCAAAAATAAAATCTAGCAATGCCTCAAATTAAAGGGAGAAGTTAAGGGTAGGGGCGGTGGGAAGGAGGGGAAAGGGAGGGGGAGGACTAAGGTTATCTCTCCTCATCCTCTCTGCAAGCCTTTGAAACCTCCAATTTAAAATTCTCATCCCCGTGTTTAAATCCCTTCATGACCTCGTCCCTCCTAGTGTCAGCTGTGGCTCGGTTGGTAGCTCTCGCTGTGAGTCAGAAGGTTGTGGGTTCAAGTCCCACTCCAGAGACTTGAGCACAAAAATCTAGGCTGACACTCCAGGGCAGTGCTGCTCTGTCGGAGGTGCCGGCTTTCGGATGAGGCGTTAAACCGAGGCCCCGTCTGTCCTCTCAGGTGGACGTAAAAGATCCCATGGCACTATTTCGAAGAAGATATTTATCCCTCAATCAACATCACTAAAACAGATGATCTGGTCATTATCACACTGCTGTTTGTGGGAGCTTGCTGTGCACAAATTGGCTGCCGCGTTTCCTACATTACAACAGTGACTACACTTCAAAAGTATTTCATTGATTGTAAAGCGCTTTGAGACATCCGGTGGTTGTGAAAGGCGCTATATAAATGCAAGTCTTTCTTTCTGTCTCCCTGTCTCTCTATAACCTCCTCCAGACAACACCTGGCTGGCTTCGAACCTTGCATCCTCCTCCAGATTGCCCTATAGTTTCCAGGAATTTAAGATTAATCTCCAGGACACTGCTGCGAGTAAAAATCCAGGACAAAAATCAGAGGGTGCATGAAAAAAATGATTTTAAAAAATGATCTTTGGACACTTTTGTTTACTAGTTCTAAAAATATCAAACATGGGGAAAAAGGGCTGTTTGACTGATGGTCAAGAATCATCCAATGAAGAGTTGACTCGCTTTCCAATCGGTGAGGGAAGGCGGAGCACCGTGAGGATGGCCGTGTCGGGCGACCAATGGCGGGAGTGTGGGGGCGGGGCAGTTGGAGGCAGGTGGTCATGTGGCATCATCTCCAGGAATATTGGCAACCCTAGAGTGGAGATGGGATGAGGGTGGGGTAGGTGAAAGTGGAAGATGGCGAGGAGATGAGAGAAGGGAAGGAAAAGGAGAGATGAGACCAAAAAAAAAATTCTTCCCTGAGCAATCAAATAAAAAAAAAGATGGCAGTGGAGCTTTCAGAGAAAACTCTCAATTGTGCTCCACATGCTACCTAGTGTTCAAACTATGTAATTGCAGCATGACGTGTTTATATAGGCTCTCCTAGTTGGCCTCCCACCTTGCACCCTCATAAAATTGAGCTCATCCAAAACTCTGCTGCCTGTGGCCTAACTCGCACCAAGTCCCGTTCACCCATCGCCCCTGTGCTCGCTGGCCTACATTGGCTCCCGATGCAGCAACGTCTCTATTTTAAAATACTCATCCTTGTTTTCAAATTCCTCTATGGCCTCGCCCCTCCCCTCCCCATCTCTAACCTCCTCCAGCCCTACAAGCCTCCAAGATCTCTGCGCTCCACCGGGATCTCTGCGCTCCTCCAATTCTGGCCTCTTGAGCCGCCCTGATTTTAACCGTCCCACCATTGTTGGCCGTGCCTTCAGCTGCCTAGGTCCTAAGCTCTGGAATTCCCTTCCTAAACCTCGCTACCTCTCTCTTCTGCTATAAGACGCAAACTTAAAACCTATCTTTTTGACCAAGCTTTTGGTCATCTGTCCTAATATCTCATGTGGCTTGGTGTCAAATTTTGTTCGATAACGTTCCTGTGAAGCGCCTTGGGACGTTTTACTACATTAAAGACGCTGTATAAATGCATGTTGTTGTTGTTGTATGCCATTATAAATGTGGTCATGATGCGGAAATGCCGGTGTTGGACTGGGGTGGACAAAATTGAGAGGTCGCAGAACACCAGGTTATAGTCCAACAGTTTTATTTGAAATCACAAGCTTTCGGAGCTATCGATCGCCCCTTCCTCAGGTGAAGTGAAGAAATACAGACTCGACAAAGCATATATAGATAGAGAACAATGCATGTGTACCTTACAATTGCAGACAACTAAATTAAATCATCCTGACTATCTGCCGAGGTGTGATAAAGTTAATCAGGTCAGCCAGGAAGGTACCACATCAAAGACATAGCAAGATACAACTGAGACAATGAGGTGGAGTCGCAGGGGGTCTAACGTGTCAAAAGCTGCCGTCTGTATGTAAAACGATAAGCTGTAAAATTTTTACTTTTTTACTGGGAAAATTTTTACTTTTTTACTGGGAATCACATCTGTGAACAAGCCAACGACGACTCGAGTCCGGATCATGTCATGTACCGTGACATAAACATAAATCGGCGAGACCAGGCAGACACTGAGACAACGTATGAACGAGCACCGCGCAACAATCACCAGGCAGGATTGTTACCTCCCAGTCGGGGAACACTTCAGCAGTCAAGGACATTCAGCCTCGGATCTGCGGGTAAGCGTTCTCCAAGGCAACCTTAGGAACACACGACAGCGCAAAATCATCGAGCAGAAACTGATAGCCAAGTTCCGCACTCATGAAGACGGTCTCAACCGGGATCTTGGGTTTATGTCACGATACATGAAGTGATCTGGACTCGAGTCGTCGTTGGCTTGTTCACAGATGTGATTCCCAGTAAAAAAGTAAAAATTTTACAGCTTATCGTTTTACATACAGACGGCAGCTTTTGACACGTTAGACCCCCTGCGACTCCACCTCATTGTCTCAGTTGTATCTTGCTATGTCTTTGATGTGGTACCTTCCTGGCTGACCTGATTAACTTTATCACACCTCGGCAGATAGTCAGGATGATTTAATTTAGTTGTCTGCAATTGTAAGGTACACATGCATTGTTCTCTATCTATATATGCTTTGTCGAGTCTGTATTTCTTCACTTCACCTGAGGAAGGGGCGATCGATAGCTCCGAAAGCTTGTGATTTCAAATAAAACTGTTGGACTATAACCTGGTGTTGTGCGACCTCTCAATTATAAATGTGCACATGGGAAATGATGTGACACAAAATTGTGACAAACTCATGGCAGCAGGAAGTCAAATGGCAGGGAGGAAGTGCCGCAGACGTAAGATTTTTAATTCACATGCAGAAATGAAATGGAGATATGGCACAGGATACTGGGCCTCGTCCACAACCCACCACCTGATGAGGTCCTGATCTCAGTCCTGCGCCCTGGGGAGATGCTGAACAGTGGCCAGCCACTTCCTTACAGGAGAGATATGACTACTGGGCCTCTCACGCATGCATTAATGGCTGATTACACAGGCCCAGGAGCAAGCTGCCTCTTGGGGCAGGATACCCAGAGAATTTAACAGAGAAAATAATCGCCCCTTATAGAAACAAGGCACGTTATCACACTGGAAATGTGTCACGGCTAACTGCTAAAAATAGAAACCAGGTGAAACCATCTCACAACTCCCCTCAGAAGAAAAAAATCTTGTTTTTCCAAATCCTGGCAACAAAGAGAATTTTCAGAGCTATTTTTAAGCCGTTGAAAACTGCAAATTAATTTTTTCCCCCTCTAACACTGAGAGATTGCATGTGTTGTTTATTCCCCTTCCTCCTCTTGTTCTCTCTCCTCTCCCCCAAGGCCTGAGTAGATGGGAGAGATAGAGAGAGAGAGACTGCCAACAACACACAGCAGAGAAGCTGAATTATTTTTTGTTTTTTCAACCGTAGAAAAATGACACTTTCAGATCCACTTCCCCCCACCGCCGCCCCCACGGGACACGTGAAGTATTCAAACACTTCACAGGCCCCCAAATGAAACACGCTCGAATGCCACTAACTCATATGGCTCTCATGTACAGCATGTTGCCTTCAGCTACAAGATCCACAGCACACAAAAATACAAACATAACACAATGCACACTGTCTAGAGTCACGGAGGGAATGAACTAAAAAGGCTGGGTTTGGAAGAAAGAGTAGAAACTGGTCGAATTTATAATCAGGATTGGTGAGCATTTTCCCCTTGCAGAATCAAGTCTCCCCCTCCCCTTCTCACCTGTTTGATCCCTTCTGGTACTCTTTTGCTAATGGATGATGGTTTGTGCTAATCCATACACGTAAAGAAAGACTTGCATTTATATAGTGCCTTTCACAACCTCAGGACGTCCCTAAGCGCTTTACAGCCAATGAAGTACTTTTGAAGTGTAGTCACTGTTGTAATGTAGGAAACGCGGCAGCTAATTTGTGCACAGCAAGCTCCCACAAACAGCAATGTGGTAATGACCAGATATTCTGTTTGGTTGAGGAATAAGTATTGGCCAGGACACCGGGGAGAACGCCCCTCTGCTCATCTTCAAAATAATGCCATGGGATTTTGTACGTCCACACAAAAGGGCAGACGGGGCCTCGGTTCAACATCTCCTCCGAAAGACGTATTACAGCCATAGACGTTTATAGCACAGAAGGAGGCCATTTGGCTCCTTGTACCTGTTCCGACTCTTTTCTGGAGCTAAAACTGATCCCACTTCCCCACTCTCCTGCCGTGGCTCAGTATAATCTTCTGCTTTGAATATTCATCCGATTTTGCCATAAAAGATGCAATGGTCTCCGGCTCAACTACTCCTTGTGGCGAGGCATTCCTAGCTCCAACAACCCTCCGTAGAAAGGAATGTCTCCTCGCTCTGAGTGACAATTTTAAATTAATAACGACCAACCGGGGGAAATGGTCTTCATCTATTCACCTCGTCAAAACCCTTCAGAATTTTAAAAACCTCTATTAAATCTCCTCGTAGGCTTCTCCACAAATCACTCTAGTCGTTACTCGGTTGTTACAGGAGGATACATTGGTGCACTGCTTGTGCACATGTTCGGACAACTGGCCGATTAAGGGGTCAGAATATCCCCCTTCCAACAGGCAGATGAACTTCACCCAGCGCCATAGATATTGCCTCCTCTGAGTTAAACATTGCCACTGCAACAGAAGCAGGACTGCCTCCCACCCACCCACCCCAGGTTTCCCCAGCAATGATCTCCCAACGTCTCAAAAGGCGACTCGTGGTTGTGGTGTTGTGAAGGAATAAGCCATATTCAGAAAAATACACCATTCTATGAAAGAATTCTAGCCTTATTAAAACATGACAAACTAGGTCTGGAAATCTAGAAGCCTGGCTATGAAAAGCTGTATTGTTAACAGCATTCAGGCTATTGGGATAAGATAAGTTATTGACACTGAATCAATAACCTTATTGAAACAGGAGGTTGGAAGCTCCTGAAGTCTGAAGCTTTGGAAAGAACACAATGGTACACCCTGTTAAGGTGTCCTAAATTACACTTCGGAAAGAAACACAGAAAATTAAGAAACATATGCCTTCGTAAAAATGACATAAAATGAAACACAGAAGACACGATTCTGTGTTGCAACCAGCTGAGGTAACTAAGAATTGCATAGATCACCCTGGTTGAGGTGTTTTAATTTACACGTCGTAAAAAGACACAAACAGAAGACCTTGGTAAGAATGACATCAAATAGATGCACTTGCTGTTACACTGTTTTTTATGATAAGCTTCGAACACCTAAAGGAGAGACACGAGTCTGCATTGCTACCAGCTGAACTGACTGTAAGAATAGCAGGGGTCAGCAGAAAAATGACTAGAGATAATTAACTTACATCAGCGGAAAACTTCAAAGGACATACCACTGAAAAAGGATATAAATATTGAACTTTCAAATGGGATGATAGATTCGCTGTAAAGGGGCAAAGCGATTCTCAGCTTCAGAGGCAAGCTCTGTAAGTCTACAACTCTTTGTACCTCGGGGATCAAGGTATTGTACTGTATTTGATTTTGCTGGATATCCTGGGATAAGACTAAGAACTGTAAAAATGTAACGAAATTAAGATTTGAGAATAAGGATCTCTGATAATAAGAATTGTAAGCTTTCTCTTTTTGGAATTGTTAATGTTGCGATTGAAACACCTACTATAATTACATGTCGGTTCTTTAATAAATCTATATATTTTTAGAATTATCTCACATAATACTTCTGTATCAAACTCGCGAACTCAATCTCTGTACGCTCTTTGTTGAGGAGTTGCAGAATTCTGGGGGAGTTATCCAGACCCTCATAATATCCGGAACGTTACAGTCTAGCTAAACTTATTAAAAGTGCTATCTGGAGGACGGTAACATCTTCAGGTTGTACCTTTCCTTTAGGGAGAGATAGTCTGGATCTTTAGACCCAATTAAGCGTCTTTAGGATTCGGCTACCTCAAACTTTAGTTGAAAGTGAACGTCTGGGGAATACGCCTGCTCCGGGGTAGCCCTAAAGGGGCTAGGACTAGTAATTATCCCTTCAGTGTCAATTCACGACACTGGAGGCTCAACCCTTCTCCTTTAAACTAGCAGGGTAGATAAAGGGGAACCAGTGGATGTAGTATATTTGGATTTCCAAAAGGCATTCGATAAGGTGCCACATAAAAGATTATTACACAAGATTAGGGCTCATGGGGTTGGGGGTAATATAGTAGCATGGATAGAGGATTGGTTAACGTACAGAAAACAGAAAGTAGGGATAAACGGATCTTTTTCAGGTTGGCAGGCTGTAACTAGTGGGGTGCCACAAGGATCAGTGTTGGGGCCACAGCTATTTACAATCTATATTAATGACCTAGATGAAGGGACCGAGTGTAATGTATCCAAGTTTGCTAATGATACAAAGCTAGGTGGGACAGTAAGCTGTGAGGAGAACACAAAGAGTCTTCGAAGGGATATAGATAGACTAAGTGAGTGGGCAGATGGAGTATAATGTAGGGAAATGTGAGGTTATTCACTTTTGTAGGAAGAATAGAAAAACAGAATATTTTTTAAATGGTGAGAAACTTTCAAATGTTGGTGTTCAGAGAGATTTGGGTGTCCTCGTGCAAGAAACACAGAAAGCTAGCATGCAGGTACAGCAAGCAATAAGGAAGGCAAATGGTATGTTGGCATTTATTGCAAGGGGGTTGGAGTATAAGAATAAGGAAGTCTTGCTACAATTGTACAGGGCCTTGGTGAGACCACACCTGGAGTACAGTGCACAGTTTTGATCTCCTTATCTAAGGAAGGATATACTTGCCTTGGAGGTGGTGCAACGAAGTTCCACTAGATTGATTACTGGGATGAGAGGGCTGTCCTATGATGAGAGATTGTGTAGAATGGGCCTATACTCTCTGGAGTTTAGAAGAATGAGAGGTGATCTCATTGAAACATGCAAGATTCTGAAGGGGATTGACAGCGGAGATGCTGAGAGGTTGTTTCCCCTGGCTGGAGTGTCTAGAACTAGGGGGCATAGTCTCAGGATAAGGGGTAGGCCATTTAAGACTGAGATGAGGAGGAATTTCTTTACTCAGAGGTTTGTGAATCTTTGGAGTTCTCTGCCCCAGAGGGCTGTGAATGCTGAGTCTTTGAGTATATTCAAGGCTGAGATAGATAGATTTTTTGACTCTAGGGGAATCAAGGGATATGGAGATCAGGCGGGAAAGTGGAGTTGAGGTCGATGATCAGCCATGATCTTATTGAATGGCGGAGCAGGCTCGAGGGGCCGTATGGCCTACTCCTGCTCTTACTTCTTATGTTCTTACATAAATGGGAGGACAGACTGTCCCGGATTGGGGAAGGAAGGAGGGAAGCTGGTTAAATAGAAAAATCATAAGCCAACGCACAGCGCCTCCAACAAACATACACGTGGACTGGGAAATAACCAGTGTGGCCATGTAATCATAGACTGTGCCAAGTAATAACAAGTTTAACATGAGCTTGGATGGCACCAGCCATGGCTCAGTGGGTGGCACGCTCACCCTCGGTGTCAGGAGGTCGTGGGCTCAAGTCCCACTCCAGAGACTTGAGCACAAAAATCTAGGCCGACGGTCCCAATGCAGTACCTCCAGTCAGAGGTCCTGTTTTTCGGATGAGACGTTAAACCGAGGCCCTGACTGCCCTCTCGGGTGGATGCAAAAGATCCCACGACACTATTTCAAAAAAGAGCATGGGAGTTCTCCCCGCTGTCCTGGGCCAATATTTATCCCTCAATTGACATCGCTAAAAAAATAATTGCTGTTTGTGGGAGCTTGCTGTGCACTAATTGGGTGCCACGTTTCCCTACATTACAACAGTGACTACACTTCAAAAGTACTTAATTGGCTGTAAAGCGCTTTGGGACGTCCCGAGGTGGTGAAAGGCACGGTATAAATGTGTCTTTCTTTTTTCTTTTGTTTTTTTTTGGTACGCGCACACATACACACGTGCATGCAAATGGCTCCGCTTATTTCTACAGTACCCTTTAGCAGGGTCGACCCCCACTGATCCACCCACCACATTGCCCAGCGGGGCAGAAGGGAGCTGCAATCAACAGCCGCACGGATTCCGTTTGATGTTTAAACCTTCCTCGTCTTGCTCTGCTTTGCAGGGGTCACTCTCCTTAATGAGATATAGTTTGAAGTGTAATCGGCTACTGAATTGCAGTATTTCCAATCAATATTATTAATGGGAATATAAACTCCTGATGCAAACAATTCCTGACAACATCAAGGAGCTTTTTTTTTTCTCTCACTTCGGTTGGAAAATCGAACTTTCTCTGAAGTTGTGTTGCATGCTCCCACTTCAGAGAGGGTGGCGCAGCGGTAGGGTTGCCAACCCTCCAGGATTGTCCTGGAGTCTCCAGGAATGAAACATTAATATCACGGGCACTGCTGCGAGCAACCCAGAAGAAATATCATTAAAAAAATTGGTGTTTATTTTTCATTTTCTTTGAATACTTTTGTTTATTACTTATAAAAAAAATCTTGGATCTATGGGGGGGCAGGGGAGGTCATGTGACGGAACCTCCAGGAATATGTCCAACCAGAGTTGGGAACCCTAAGTAGAGGGCAGGTTCCATCGGGCTGGGTCAGTTTGGGTCGCGACCCTGCAGGAACGTGCTGACTGCAGGTACCTCCACATTGGGAGGAAGACAGAATTGATTGTGGGGGGTGGGGGGGGGAGGAAATGACTTCCACACACCTTTTAAGACCGGGGAGGGATGAAGAGGGGGTGCAACAAAGGTTCGCTAGATTGACTCCTGGGTTCGAGAGGATTGTCCTATGAGGAGAGATTCAATAGAGGATTGTCCTATGAGGAAAGATTGAATAGAATTCTCTGGCATTTAGAAGAATGAGAGGTGATCTCATTGAAATGTATTACATTCTTAGAGCACTTGACAGGGTAGATGCCGAGAGGCTGTTTTCTCCTGGCTCGAGAGTCGAGAACTAGGGGTCATAGTCTCAGTATAAGGAGTCGGCCATTTAGGACTAAGATGAGGAGAAATTTCTTCACTTAGAGGCTTGTGAATATTTGGAATTCTCTACCCAGAGGGCTGTGGATGCTCAGTCATTGAGTATATTCAAGGCTGAGATCCATAGATTTTTGGACTATAAGGGAATCAAGGGATATGGGGATAGGGCAGGAAAATGGAGTTGAAGTCGAAGATCAGCCAGGACCGTATGGCCGACTCCTGCTCCTAATTCTTATGATATTCTGGGACGCAAATCACCAAAGCGGCCCTCTTGGTCACAGGTGATGCACTAGAGACCAGAAATGACAAAGTGGCTGAGATGGGGAGGGTGGAAATTCGTAAGTACAATCTATGGGGAGAAAAAAAAAGCTTTTATTTTTTTCTGATTGCTGAAGTGATACCCATAGAACTCTCAGGGGTACGATTTCACCTCCCAATCATCAGGATGTAAGAGAGCAAGCTTCATATTAGAGTGCTCTTTCTTCTTCTCACTGCCTATCCCGAGAGTGGTCACCATTGGATTTATGACAAGAGCTGAGCTTCCGACTCCCAGCAACCATGACAACTATAATCTTCTAATTCCCAGACCACTGAGGCTGTAACCAGTTCTCCAGGAAAAAAAAAACCTAAGCCTGCAACGCTGTCAGGCCTGTGGCTTTTATAGACTGTTTTAAAAGATGGCTAGAGGGTGTTAGAAATGTGGGTTACAGGGTTCACTGTTGGCAAGGATGGCCTGTTTATGCTGGGGGTTGGCACCCAACGAAGGACCCCAGACATCAATGCAATGAGAAAAAGGACCCTTTGTCTTCATCCCTGGCTCAGTGGGTAGCTCTCTCACCTCTGAGTCAGAAGGTCGTGGGTTCAAGTCCCGCTCCAGTGACTTGAGTGCATAATCTAGGCTGACACTCCCAGTGCAGTACTGATGGAGGTGCCGTCTTTCGGATGAGACGTTAAACTGAGGACCTTGTCTGCCCTCTCAGGTGGATGTAAAAGATCCCACAGCACTATTTTGAAGAAGAGCTGGGGAATTTTCCCCGGTGTCCTGGCCAATATTTATCCCTCAACCAACATCACTAAAACAGATTATCTGGTCATTATCTTATTACTGTTTGTGGGATCTTGCTGTGCACACACTGGCTGCTACGTTTCCCTACATTACAACAGCGCCTACACTTCAAAAGTACTTCATTGGCTGTGAAGCGCTTTGGGACGTCCTGAGGTCGTGAAAGGGTGCTATATAAATGCAACTTCTTTTTCACATAAGCCTTTCAAACTCAGGTCCCCAACGGAACTTAGAAGCTGGTCGCTGTACAACTAAACGCTCTCCAGAGTGGCATAGTGGTTAGCACTGGTGCCTCACAGCGCCAGGGACCCGGGTTCGAATCTGGCCTCGGGTGACTGTCTGTGTGGAGTTTGCACATTCTCCCCGTGTCTGCGTCGGTTTCCTCCGGGTGCTCCGGTTTCCTCCCACAGTCCAAAAATGTGCGGGTTAGGTTGATTTGGCTATGATAAATTGACCCTTAGTGTTAGGGGGGGATTAAATATGTGGGGTTACGGGGATAGGATGGGATATGTTAGGGGGAATTAAATACGTGGGGTTACGGGGATAGGGTGGGATAGGTGCAGGCTCGATGGGCCGAGAAGGCCTTTATCTGTACTGTGGGGATTCTGTGTGAGAACGAGAGCACCGTTTCACGTTGGTTGATCCACTCTTTGGAAAATCAAGGCGGGAGGAGGAGGTGGGGGGGGTTGGGGCCCTGAGAATGTGCTGGTATTAGCAGGGGATCCCCCCAGCCCTGCAAGCCATGGCCATAGGGCCAGTCTTGTCCAATACGTTAGCCACTAGCAACATGTGGCTAATTGGGACCCCGGATGCAGCTAATTGCATTTCTGGTTAGTAACTAAAAAAATTATTAATCAACACCGTCGTTAGTCTGTGATCTCAATACTCGTATTCCCACGGCGCCTGCGTAAGAACTTTAACCTTTTTGTGCGTTTGTTGGTAAAATGGTAAGACAAAAAGTGTGCGAGTATTTCCTTTGATCGTTGAATGCTATTATAAAATTCTCATCCTTGTGGTCAAATTCCTCCATGGCCTCGCCCTCCCTCCCTCCCTCCCTATCTCTGTAACCTCCTCCAGCACTACAACTTTCCGAGTTCTCTGCACTCCTACAATTCTGGCCTCTTGCACATCCCCGA
Organism: Squalus acanthias; assembly: GCA_030390025.1. Taxonomy (NCBI): domain Eukaryota; kingdom Metazoa; phylum Chordata; class Chondrichthyes; order Squaliformes; family Squalidae; genus Squalus; species Squalus acanthias. The sequence goes on from CM059448.1 coordinate 5,841,316, forward strand.
TTTCTCTACACCCCTCCATTGGCGGCCACGTCTTCAGCCGTCTCGGTCCAAAGCTCTGGAATTCTCTCCCTAAACCTCTCCGCCTCTTTCTCCTCCTTTAAGAAGCTCCTTAAAATCTATCTCTTAGACCAAGCTTTTGGTCATCTGTCCTAATATTTCCTCATGTGGCTCGGTGTCAAATTTTGAATGATAACGCTCCTGTAAAGCAACCGTGGGACGTTTTGTAATGTTAAAGGCACTATATAAATGCAAGTTATTATTGCTGGTTACTGAATGGTGGTAGATGTTAGTTAAGTTAATATACATGTGAAGTACATTCGTGTGTGTGTGTAGCGTTTTCTAAAATTAGTGCATATGGCTAAAATGGTGTTGCCGTAGCAACACCTGTGATTACTACTGGACAACACTGCCATAGGGGACAGCGAACAAAAATTAGATAGGTGGGTTCAGATGAGGGCAGCTTCGACCCATTCAATCACATCCCTCCAGAATACCAGCACCACCATCTTCTCGTTATATTATCAGCCAGCTGAACAAGCACAGGGTCTCGGTTCAACGTCGCACCTGAAAGACGGCACCTCCGACAGTGCAGCACCCACCTCAGCGCTGCAATGAAGTGTCAGGCTGGATTATGCGCGCAAGGCCTGAGGCAGGGCTTGAACCTACAACCTTCAGGCTTGGTAGCGAGAGTGCTACCAAGTGAGGCAGACTGGCACGCGATGCATGGAAGTAGAGTCTCTCAGTGTTGTGGTGACGCAGGTAATGATGTGAGGGATGCCTCTGTCCAGGGGATTTGAAGAACACAGCACGATCCCTCCTCTCGTCTCTCATGCTGGGATACAGTCTGAAAACAGCTCTCCTGAGTAACCTCAGCAAAATGGCTGTTCTTAGGATGATAGGAACAGGAGTAGGCCATTCAGCCCCTCGAGCCTGTTCCACCATTCAATGAGATCATGGCTGATCTGTGACCTAACTCCATATACCCGCCTTTGGCCCATATCCCTTAATACCTTTGGTTAACAAAAATCTATCAATCTCAGATTTAAAATGAACAATTGATGTAGCACCAACTGCCGTTTGCGGAAGAGAGTTTCAAACTTCTACCACCCTTTGTGTGTAGAAATGTTTGTTAACTTCACTCCTGAAAGGTCTGGCTCTAATTTTTAGACTATGCCCACTAGTCCTAGACTCTCCAACCAGCAGAAATAGTTTCTCTGCATCTACCCTATCCGTCCCCCTTAATATCTTAAAAACTTCGATCAAATCACCCCTTAACCTTCTAAATTCCAGGGAATACAACCCTATGTTGGCTCCGTGCATTCGCACTCCTGAATTCCACGTCCCTACATGTCTGCATCGGTGCGGTTTAGGACTCCGGCACCTGGCAGATGCGGGCTGCGGCTTCTGACGTCGCTCTTTCTTGCCAAGAAAAATGACTGCAGCTGTTGCGAGGCATTGTGGGGAGAGTAGGCAGTGGGGGCACTGGTGGGCAGATTCAGCAGCTAATCAGTCATTTAAATAAATGTTTAAACGATAAAGTAAAGAGAGCATTCCGGCAGAAAACATTAACATGCCACCGTTAACGCGCTCTACATGGGAAGCCTAGTTTGTCCTTGAAATCTCTGGCTTTTTACCTGGCTGTTTCTGTTTCCTGGGATCATTGGAGGGTGGGGGGGGGGAGAAACGATCATGAGAATTAAGCCTTCCCCACCCATTTTTTTAGTTACATTGGTTCCCTACCAATCCCCTCACCCCAATCATTGACTTCAAGACCCACATCCTCATTTACAAATCCCTCCAATAACTTCGTTCAAGACTTGAAGGGAAAAGATTTGCAGGACTATGGGGAAAGAGCGGAGGAGTGGGGATTAATTGGATAGCTCTACCAAAGAGCCAGCAAAGGCACAGTGGCCCGTCTGCCCTCTCAGGTGGGCATAAAAGATCCCATGGCATTATTTCAGAAAAGTGTATTGGAGTTCTGGCCAATATTTATCCCTCAACCAACATCACTAAAAACAGATTATCTGGTCATTATTTCACTGCTGTTTGTGGGAGCTTGCTGTGCACAAATTGGCGCGTTTCCTACATTACAACAGTGACTACACTTCAAAAAAAGTGCTTCATTGGCAATGAAGCGCTGTGGGGTGAACTAGATGGACCGTCATCTAGCAAGTCCTTCGGATTGCCTGAATCAGACTCTTTGCAGTGCTAATGCCCCCTCCCCCACCTTGAGTCTGACAGAAGCAGGCAGAGGCAGGAAGGGGTTAAACTATGAGCCTGACACTTGCAGAGAATCTTTCATCATGAGCAGCCAACCACAGGAGATCTTCAGTTACACAGAAGCCATCCCTGGACTAGCCTGGAGCGAGACCCAGCCTCTAACTGCAAAACATGACAGGAACATTAACTTTCAACAGGACGGCCTGTTGGACCCAAGGGCCTTATGGCCTGTTTCTGCGCTGTAAAATCCTGCATCATTCTCAGTATTATACACAGCTGATGAAGTTTACAGCTTTCACCTTAAGTCAAAAAAAAAATGCAGGGACGGACGGACGGAGCTGGAAAAGTCTCTTTAGCCATTCCATTAAACCATAGAATTCACAGCACAGGAGGCAGCAATTCGGTCCATCGTGTCTGTGCCGACCCTTTGATAGGGCAATCCAAAACTAATGCCACTGAACTGTTCTCTTCCCTTAGCCCTGTCTCATCATCTGATTCAACTATTTATCCACATTCACCTAAAAATGTCCAATACTCCTAAATATACAATGTACCCTTAATCATAAAATGACTCTATATATATATATATATATAAAATGAATTTATACCTATATACACACCTTTATGTTTAATAGTATCATAAAATATGTGTGTGAATTTACACCTATATCTATAATAGCTTTACTGAATACAAATCTATATTTGAGAACCTAATTCTTTTTATATATATATATATATAATGTAATGGTCTCTGCTTCAATTACTCCCTGTGGGTAATGCATTCCATGCTCTAACAACTCTGCATAAAGACATTTCTCCTAACCTCTCTTAATGACAATTTTAAATTGAAGACCCTAGTCACTGACTCCATTAGATGAAATAATCTTGCCGACCCTCCAAGCATACTAATCTTCCTACTGAAGCCCATCACTCCAGTACTCTAACTCATCCTTTGGAGCTCAATCCATGTAGTACGGAACTTTCTTTTAGGAGCCACTCCGCCAATACGGAAGTCTCCCTTGGGAGCCCACCCCTCTAGTACCATAGCTCTCCCATCTAAGCCAATCCCTCTCGAACCCAAACTCTTCCATCCAGTTGTATAATGAACACCCTTGAAGTCTGTGGCTTTACTCTCCTGCCTGGTAGATTATTCCAGTTATTTCTAAGTCTTTGAGTAAAATTCTTCCTCATACTGATTCTAAACTTACTTTTCAACAATATAAACGGATGTCCTCTGGGCCTGCTGCCTGGACTTAATCCAAAGTTAAATTCTGGGTTTAGTACATGATCCTCTCTCTAGACGAGAGCCTGAGCTTTTCTGATCCTTTCTCATCTTTGCTCATGGAACAAAATGTGGCAACAAAAAACAGGCCAAAGTTAGAGAGAGAAAGAGAAAGAAAAAGAGAGTAAAACAAAGTGAACAAGAGGGGAGCGTGTGAAAAGAGAGAGGGCAAAGCGAGAGCACAAAAAGAGCAAAAAGAGAGAAGAGAGGAAAAAGCAAGCAAACCAAAAAGATTTAAAGGGAAAAGGAACAAGAAAGAAAAAACAAAACCAGAAAGAGGGAGGGAGGCAGTAAAGTAGAAAAACCAAGACACAAAGGGGCAAGTAAGAGAAGAACTAAGAAAGAGAGAGCGAAAAGCAGCATTGGCAGAAAAACACGGGAAATAAAGACACACGAGGCATTTCCACGTTTAGTGCCCCCGTAGTTCAGATGACGGGACAGAGATGCTGCTTGCCAGCTCTTCCCATCAACACTGCTAAAATCAGTTTCCCTATCCCGATGGTGTGAGATTTCTGCACATTATCCTGATGGCAGAATCGCAGTCCAACGGAAATGTAAACACAGGGAGAGCTGGCGCTGTTCCGTGATCGGTGCAGTCCCGCGACTGGGATCTGTCCTGTGACCGAAACTGCAGAAGCCCCACGTGTTAAAAAACATCTACAAAGAAAGCGAGAACATGAACAAAACAGCGAGAGAGTAAGAGCGACAGAGAGAGATATAGAGAGACAGTGAGAGAGAGATATAGAGAGCCAGAGAGAGGGAGAGAGACAGACAGACAGCGAGAGAGGGACAGAGACAGAGAGAGACAGTGAGACAGAGAAAGAAAGAGACAGAGAGTGAGAAACAGACAGCGAGAGACAGAGAGACAATGAGAGAGACAGACAGTCAGACAGACAGAGAGATATAGAGAGACACACAGAGAGACAATGAGAGAGACAGACAGAGAGACATAGAGAGACATTAAGAGAGACAGACAGTGAGAAACAGACAGCGAGAGACAGAGACAGTGAGAGACAATGAGAGAGACAGAGCGAGAGACAGAGAGATACAGAGAGAGACACAGAAAGAGAGGGAGCGAGACAGACAGCAAGAGAGGGACAGAGACAGAGAGAGACAAAGAGAGAACGACAGAGAGACAGAGAGAGAGACAGAGAGAGAGAGAGACAGACACAGAGAGAGAGACACAGAGAGAGAGACACAGAGAGAGAGACACACAGAGAGAGAGACACAGAGAGAGAGGGAGACAAAGAATGAAAGGAAACCAAAGGAAGAAAATATTTTTTTTTGAAAAAACAAACTGAATTGAAGTGCGGAGCCCTCACTGTTTGTAACGAGACCTAATAAATCTTGGATTGAGATACAGGGAGCACAGAGAGCAGAAATGAAGCTCGTAGTGCCTGAAATGTTAACGGCAACAAGTAGATTGAATGCGTGTGGAGTGGTCTCCATGAAATACAGATGTGTTTCAAACGATCAACACCATTTTTCCCCATTTTAAACAATCCACTACCTGTGACATTAAAAAACAAACATATTTTAAACGGAGAAATAGATGTACAGGACTTCTTGTTTAAAGAAAAAATCAAAACCATTTTCCAAGGCCATCTCCCAGCCATTTAATCGACTTGTTACAACTGACATTTAGACACTACCCGCAGCAGCTGTGCCAACCTGCTTTAATAACATTTATTAATAAAGTCGGGGCCTCACTCTCGGCCCTTGTGAAACACAGATAAGTGAAAAAAACATTCAGAAGCATGAATAGCTGTAGGTACATATACAGCACAGAGGCACAAAAACAGGAGAACAGCACATGCGCACAGAGTACACAAAACAGTGCGTATGTGCACACAGTATACACAAACAGTACACACACAGTGCTCCCACTCCACAGTGCACACATCCCCCAAGGCAAGTGTGTGCGTACAAATTTAATGTTGGTCCAGAGCCAGATGTGGTCTCAGTCCGTGCTGTGGACACACCACCAACAGTGATTCGCTCCCTTCGGAAAAGAGCACTCCTCAGAGAGCTGTCTGAAACCAGGAGCCGATCAGGTGCTAGCTGGGTACGTGGGACACAGGGAGAGAAAGGAAAGGAACCCTGGCATCAACATTATACGGCACCATTCAGCACCGTGCGATAATCTCGCTATACGGCACCGTGCGATAATCTCGCTATACGGCACCGTGCGATAATCTCGCTATACGGCACCGTGCCATAATCTCGCTATATGGCACCGTGCGATAATCTCGCTATACGGCACCGTGCGATAATCTCGCTATACGGCACCGTGCCAAAATCTCGCTATACGGCACCGTGCCATAATCTCGCTATACGGCACCGTGCGATAATCTCGCTATACAGCACCGTGCGATAATCTCGCTTTTCAGCACTGTGCCGTAATCTCGCTATACGGCACCGTGCGATAATCTCGCTATACGGCACCGTGCGATAATCTCGCTATACGGCACCGTGCGATAATCTCGCTATACGGCACCGTGCAATAATCTCGCTATACGGCACCGTGCGATAATCTCGCTATACGGCACCGTGCCATAATCTCGCTTTTCAGCACTGTGCCGTAATCTCGCTATACGGCACCGTGCGATAATCTCGCTATACAGCACCGTGCGATAATCTCGCTATACGGCACCGTGCGATAATCTCGCTTTTCAGCACTGTGCCGTAATCTCGCTATACGGCACCGTGCAGTAATCTCGCTATACGGCACCGTGCTGTAATCTCGTTATACGGCACCGTGCGATAATCTCGTTATACGGCACCGTGCGATAATCTCGCTATACGGCACCGTGCTGTAATCTCGCTATACGGCACCGTGCTGTAATCTCGCTTTACGGCACCGTGCTGTAATCTCGCTATACGGCACCGTGCTGTAATCTCGCTATACGGCACCGTGCGATAATCTCGCTATACGGCACCGTGCGATAATCTCGCTATACGGCACCATGCGATAATCTCGCTTTACAAAACCGTGCGATAATCTCGCTATACGGCACCGTGCGATAATCTCGCTATACGGCACCGTGCGATAATCTCGCTTTTCAGCACGGTGCCGTAATCTCGCTATACGGCACCGTGCGATAATCTCGCTATACGGCACCGTGCGATAATCTCACTATACAGCACTGTGCTGTAATCTTGCTATACGGCACCGTGCGGTAATCTCGCTATACAGCACCATGCTGTAATCTCGCAATACAGCACCGTGCCATAATCTCGCTATACGGCACCGTGCGATAATCTCGCTATATGGCACCGTGCGATAATCTCGCTATACGGCACCGTGCAGTAATCTCGCTATACGGCACCGTGCGATAATCTCGCTATACGGCACCGTGCTGTAATCTCGCTATACGGCACCGTGCCATAATCTCGCTATACAGCACCGTGCTGTAATCTCGCTATACGGCACCGTGCCATAATCTCGCTATACAGCACCGTGCCATAATCTCGCTATACGGCACCGTGCAGTAATCTCGCTATACGGCACCGTGCTGTAATCTCGTTATACGGCACCGTGCGATAATCTCGTTATACGGCACCGTGCGATAATCTCGCTATACGGCACCGTGCTGTAATCTCGCTATACGGCACCGTGCTGTAATCTCGCTATACGGCACCGTGCGATAATCTCGCTTTACGGCACCGTGCTGTAATCTCGCTATACGGCACCGTGCTGTAATCTCGCTATACGGCACCGTGCGATAATCTCGCTATACGGCACCATGCGATAATCTCGCTTTACAAAACCGTGCGATAATCTCGCTATACGGCACCGTGCGATAATCTCGCTATACGGCACCGTGCGATAATCTCGCTTTTCAGCACGGTGCCGTAATCTCGCTATACGGCACCGTGCGATAATCACGCTATACGGCACCGTGCGATAATCTCACTATACAGCACTGTGCTGTAATCTTGCTATACGGCACCGTGCGGTAATCTCGCTATACAGCACCATGCTGTAATCTCGCAATACAGCACCGTGCCATAATCTCGCTATACGGCACCGTGCGATAATCTCGCTATACGGCACCGTGCGATAATCTCGCTATACGGCACCGTGCAGTAATCTCGCTATACGGCACCGTGCGATAATCTCGCTATACGGCACCGTGCTGTAATCTCGCTATACGGCACCGTGCCATAATCTCGCTATACAGCACCGTGCTGTAATCTCGCTATACGGCACCATGCCATAATCTCGCTATACAGCACCGTGCCATAATCTCGCTATACAGCACCGTGCGATAATCTCGCTATACGGCACAGTGCGATAATCTCGCTATACAGCACCGTGCGATAATCTCGTTATACGGCACCGTGCGATAATCTCGCTATACAGCACCGTGCCGTAATCTCGCTATACGGCACCGTGCGATAATATCGCTATACAGCACCGTGCCGTAATCTCGCTATACGGCACCGTGCGATAATCTCGCTATACGGCACCGCGCTGTAATCTCGCTATACGGCACCGTGCGATAATCTCACTATACGGCACCGTGCCGTAATCTCGCTATAGGACACCGTGTCATAATCTCGCTATACGGCACCGTGTCATAATCTCGCTATACAGCACCGTGCCATAATCTTGCTATAGGACACCATGTCATAATCTCGCTATACGGCACCGTGCGATAACCTCGCTATACGGCACCGTGCGATAATCTCACTATACGGCACCGTGCGATAATCTCGCTATACGGCACCGTGCCATAATCTTGCTATACGGCACCGTGCCATAATCTCGCTATACGGCACCGTGCCATAATCTCGCTATACAGCACCGTGCCATAATCTCGCTATACGGCACCGTGCAGTAATCTCGCTATACGGCACCGTGCTGTAATCTCGTTATACGGCACCGTGCGATAATCTCGTTATACGGCACCGTGCGATAATCTCGCTATACGGCACCGTGCTGTAATCTCGCTATACGGCACCGTGCTGTAATCTCGCTATACGGCACCGTGCGATAATCTCGCTTTACGGCACCGTGCTGTAATCTCGCTATACGGCACCGTGCTGTAATCTCGCTATACGGCACCGTGCGATAATCTCGCTATACGGCACCATGCGATAATCTCGCTTTACAAAACCGTGCGATAATCTCGCTATACGGCACCGTGCGATAATCTCGCTATACGGCACCGTGCGATAATCTCGCTTTTCAGCACGGTGCCGTAATCTCGCTATACGGCACCGTGCGATAATCACGCTATACGGCACCGTGCGATAATCTCACTATACAGCACTGTGCTGTAATCTTGCTATACGGCACCGTGCGGTAATCTCGCTATACAGCACCATGCTGTAATCTCGCAATACAGCACCGTGCCATAATCTCGCTATACGGCACCGTGCGATAATCTCGCTATACGGCACCGTGCGATAATCTCGCTATACGGCACCGTGCAGTAATCTCGCTATACGGCACCGTGCGATAATCTCGCTATACGGCACCGTGCTGTAATCTCGCTATACGGCACCGTGCCATAATCTCGCTATACAGCACCGTGCTGTAATCTCGCTATACGGCACCATGCCATAATCTCGCTATACAGCACCGTGCCATAATCTCGCTATACAGCACCGTGCGATAATCTCGCTATACGGCACAGTGCGATAATCTCGCTATACAGCACCGTGCGATAATCTCGTTATACGGCACCGTGCGATAATCTCGCTATACAGCACCGTGCCGTAATCTCGCTATACGGCACCGTGCGATAATATCGCTATACAGCACCGTGCCGTAATCTCGCTATACGGCACCGTGCGATAATCTCGCTATACGGCACCGCGCTGTAATCTCGCTATACGGCACCGTGCGATAATCTCACTATACGGCACCGTGCCGTAATCTCGCTATAGGACACCGTGTCATAATCTCGCTATACGGCACCGTGTCATAATCTCGCTATACAGCACCGTGCCATAATCTTGCTATAGGACACCATGTCATAATCTCGCTATACGGCACCGTGCGATAACCTCGCTATACGGCACCGTGCGATAATCTCACTATACGGCACCGTGCGATAATCTCGCTATACGGCACCGTGCCATAATCTTGCTATACGGCACCGTGCCATAATCTCGCTATACGGCACCGTGCCATAATCTCACTATACGGCACCGTGCCATAATCTCGCTATACGGCACCGTGCGATAATCTCACTATACGGCACCGTGCGATAATATCGCTATACAGCACCGTGCTGTAATCTCGCTATACGGCACCGTGCCATAATCTCGCTATACAGCACCGTGCGATAATCTCGCTATACGGCACCGTGCGATAATCTCGCTATACAGCACCGTGCGATAATCTCGTTATACGGCACCGTGCGATAATCTCGCTATACGGCACTGTGCTGTAATCTCGCTATACGGCACCGTGCGGTAATCTAGCTATACAGCACCGTGCCATAATCTCGCTATAGGACACCATGTCATAATCTCGCTATACGGCACCGTGCGATAACCTCGCTATACGGCACCGTGCCATAATCTCACTATATGGCACCGTGCCATAATCTCGCTATACGGCACCGTGCCATAATCTCGCTATACGGCACCGTGCGGTAATCTCGCTATACGGTACAGTGCCATAATCTCGCTATACGGCACCGTGCGATAATCTCGCTATACGGCACCGTGCGATAATCTCGCTATACGGCACCGTGCGATAATCTCTCTATACGGCACCGTGCGATAATCTCGCTGTACAGCACCGTGCGATAATCTCGCTATACGGCACCGTGCGATAATCTCGCTATACGGCACCGTGCGATAATCTCGCTTTTCAGCACCGTGCCGTAATCTCGCTATATGGCACCGTGCGATAATCTCGCTATACGGCACCGTGCGATAATCTCGCTATACAGCACCGTGCCATAATCTCGCTATACGGCACCGTGCCATAATCTCGCTATACGGCACCGTGCGATAATCTCACTATACGGCACCGTGCGATAATATCGCTATACAGCACCGTGCTGTAATCTCGCTATACGGCACCGTGCCATAATCTCGCTATACAGCACCGTGCGATAATCTCGCTATACGGCACCGTGCGATAATCTCGCTATACAGCACCGTGCGATAATCTCGTTATACGGCACCGTGCGATAATCTCGCTATACGGCACTGTGCTGTAATCTCGCTATACGGCACCGTGCGGTAATCTTGCTATACAGCACCGTGCCATAATCTCGCTATAGGACACCATGTCATAATCTCGCTATACGGCACCGTGCGATAACCTCGCTATACGGCACCGTGCCATAATCTCACTATATGGCACCGTGCCATAATCTCGCTATACGGCACCGTGCCATAATCTCGCTATACGGCACCGTGCGGTAATCTCGCTATACGGTACCGTGCCATAATCTCGCTATACGGCACCGTGCGATAATCTCGCTATACGGCACCGTGCGATAATCTCGCTATACGGCACCGTGCGATAATCTCTCTATACGGCACCGTGCGATAATCTCGCTGTACAGCACCGTGCGATAATCTCGCTATACGGCACCGTGCGATAATCTCGCTATACGGCACCGTGCGATAATCTCGCTTTTCAGCACCGTGCCGTAATCTCGCTATATGGCACCGTGCGATAATCTCACTATACGGCACCGTGCGATAATCTCGCTATACAGCACCGTGCCATAATCTCGCTATACGGCACCGTGCCATAATCTCGCTATACAGCACCGTGCTGTAATCTCGCAATACAGCACCGTGCCATAATCTCGCTATACGGCACCGTGCGATAATCTCGTTATACAGCACCGTGCTGTAATCTCGCAATACAGCACCGTGCCATAATCTCGCTATACGGCACCGTGCGATAATCTCGCTATACAGCACCGTGCTGTAATCTCGCAATACAGCACCGTGCCATAATCTCGCTATACGGCACCGTGCGATAATCTCGCTATACGGCACCGTGCGATAATCTCGCTACACGGCACCGTGCGATAATCTCGCTACACGGCACCGTGCTGTAATCTCGCTATACGGCACCGTGCGGTAATCTCGCTATACGGCACCGTGCGATAATCTCGCTATACGGCACCGTGCGATAATCTCACTATACGGCACCGTGTCATAATCTCGCTATACGGCACCGTGCCGTAATCTCGCTATAGGACACCGTGTCATAATCACGCTATACGGCACCGTGCCATAATCTCGCTATACGGCACCGCGCCATAATCTCGCTATACGGCACCATGCCATAATCTCGCTATACGGCTCCGTGCGGTAATCTCGCTATACGGCACCGTGCCATAATCTCGCTATACGGCACCGTGCCATAATCTCGTTATACGGCACCGTGCCATAATCTCGCTATACGGCACTGTGCTGTAATCTCGCTATACGGCACTGTGCCGTAATCTCGCTGTACAGCACCGTGCCATAATCTCGCTATAGGACACCATGTCATAATATCGCTATACGGCACCGTGCGATAACCTCGCTATACGGCACCGTGCGATAATCTCACTATACGGCACCGTGCCATAATCTCGTTATACGGCACCGTGCCATAATCTCGCTATACGGCACCGTGCGATAACCTCGCTATACGGCACCGTGCGATAATCTCACTATACGGCACCGTGCCATAATCTCGCTATACAGCACCGTGCCATAATCTCGCTATACGGCACCGTGCGGTAATCTCGCTATACGGCACCGTGCCATAATCTCGCTATACGGCACTGTGCTGTAATCTCGCTATACGGCACCGTGCTGTAATCTCGCTATACGGCACTGTGGCATAATCTTGCTATATGGCACCGTGCTGTAATCTCGCTATACAGCACCGTTCAATAATCTCGCTATACGGCACCGTGCCATAATTTCGCTATATCGCACCGTGCCATAATCTCGCTATATGGCACCGTGCCGTAATCTCGCTATATGGCACCGTGCCATAATCTCGCTATATGGCACCGTGCCGTAATCTCGCTATACGGCACCGTGCTGTAATCTCGCTATACGGCACCGTGCTGTAATCTCGCTATACAGCACCGTGCTGTAATCTCGCTATACGGCACCGTGCCGTAATCTCGCTATACGGCACCGCGCCGTAATCTCGCTATACAGCACTGTGCTGTAACCTCACACTATACAATGCGCACAAACGTGCGTACACACAGTGCTCCCACTGGGGGAAGATGGGGGTTGGGGGGAAAGAAGATGGGGGAGGAGGTTAAGAAGATAGGGGAGGGGTGTGAAGTGGGGGGGGGGGGGCGGAGGGAAGAGCTAAAACGGAAAGCCGGGCCTACACGTAGTGGGAATGCAGTGCATCCTGTATTGTACTCAACACCCCATTCACGTATAATGTGAATTGTATATTTCTTCAATCCTTTTCTGACATGTCATTCTGCGCCTGAATGAAGTACCTGCTGCGGCACATCCACCTGTCAGTTTATATAAATAATTGGTAACATAACACGGAGCTACTGAAGGTTTTCTTTGGGTTCCTCGGCCCGTTATTTATCTAAACTGACAGGATCACCCAGTAAGTAACTTTGTTGCATCAAGCAGCAGTATATAGCGCAGTTTTAATAAGCGCTCGGCGTGATTGTTTGCCGAGATGAAAGGGGGGAAAGAGGCAGAGAGGCAATGCTCGAGTATTTTACTGCAAGTCTTGTGTTTCTGCTGAGCTGAAAGAGCCGGGGTAAGCACTTAGTAAAAGATTTATTTCCAAATGGCAGTTCTCGAAGGCTTCACGAGCGTGATGGGGGGGTCCGGTCCAGGTCAGCCATTTCCCTGTCACGCCAATTCCCGGACTCCAGCAGGAAGACCTGGCCGCTCAGACGCTCTCACACCCGCTCTCCCGGGAACGGAAGGGAGAAGTGGTTGGGTTAGTCGTCCGTTCTAAAATACGCCTGGGTCAGGGTGCTCTGCCTACCCTGTCGTTGTCGGTGAATGGTGAGTGTGAGTGTGAGTGTGAGTGTGAGTGTGAGTGTGAGTGTGAGTGTGAGTGAGTGTGAGTGTGAGTGTGGTGGTGTGTGATGTGTAGGGTGTGTGTTGTGTAGGGTGTGTGTGTCAGTGTGTGTGTGTGGGGTGTATGTGTCAGTGTGTGTGTGTGGGGTGTATGTTGTGTAGGGTGTGTGTGTCAGTGTGTGTGTGTGGGGTGTATGTTGTGTAGGGTGTGTGTGTCAGTGTGTGGTGGTGGTGTGTGTTGTGTAGGGTGTGTGTGTGTGTCAATATGTGTGGGGGGAGGGGGTGTGTGTATGTATCCACACTGCTGGCAAATCAAGGCCCCCCCCCCACACCCCATCATTGCTCCAGTCTGGGAAATGCACCAGCCAGTGTGGAACAGAGCCACATAGAACAGGAAGGAACCAGGTTCAATCTCCCTTCTGGGCTGGGCTGGCGGTGGTGTTTGTCTTAGGGCCCTTGGGCTGGGGGGGGGCAAGAAAGAAAACTCAGCCAGGGCCCCCCATATGACTGATTCCTGATGGAAAGAGCAGGATGTGTGTACAGACGCGTGTGTGCGTGCACGCAAGCGTGAATGTAAATATGTGTGTGTACCTCGCTCTCCTCCTTAAAACCTACCTCTTCGACCAAGCTTTTGGTCATCTGTCCTAATGTCTCCTTATGTAGCTCGGTGTCAAATTTTGTCTGAAAATGGTCCTGTGAAGCGCCTTGGGATGTTTTACACGTTAAAGGCGCTATATAAATGCAAGTTGTGTGTGAGCAAGCACGCAAATGAATGTTAGGGAAGAACAGGATTGAGCTTATTCAAGATGTTCTCTTCCAACCCCCACCCCCAGAAGAAATAACCACGAAAAAATGGTCACGATGGCATGCCAGTGACGACAGGTCAGATAGATAAATCCACCACGAGGTTTTTTTTATTAAGACTCATCGCTGCCTCAACCGATTCAAGCGACCACTCTCCTTCTTCCACCCCTGATCAGAGACACATGGCGCAGACAACCACTTGTACCCCCTTAACAGACAAGGCTGCCGGCCCCTCTCCCCACTTTCAAGGATCCCTCTTTCTGCACTTTGTTGTTCTGCTCCATCTCCTCGGCAGTGCAATCAGGACAGTAAGAGTGAGCAATTTTCACATCCGAAGCATGCCTCTCCCCCCCCCCCCACCCCACTTGTGCTTTAAAGCAGATGCTTTGTAGAGAGTTAAAAGCTGTAATTTAATCTCGTGCTCACAGGCCACTTGAGCTGCACTCTGCTGATTTTGGACGTCACCTGAACCCCTCTATTGAATTACAGCCTTAAAACCCCCTCCACTGTATCCAGTAATTCGAGATTTATTAATTGGCCAGAGCCTCAGAGGTCCACACAAAGTGAATTCATAATAAGACAGCGAGCAGCAAAACAAGGCGAGAAAGTTTATGACATAATAAGTGGCGGAGATGGGAAGAGAGAACGAGTCTAAGATAGAGATACATACACACATAGAGAGAGAGAGAGGGAGGAACAGAGAGAGCAACAGAGGCAAAGAGGGAACGAGAGATAGACACACACAGAGACATGCACACAGAGAGATAGAGGGACAGACCAAGATAGAGAGATATAGAGAGAGAGAGAAAACGAGACCAAGAAATAGACAGAGACATACAGAGACAGATAGAAACATAGAGAGAGAAAGAGACATATACATAGAGACACACATAGAAAGAGTGATACACATACACAGGCAAAGAGAGAATCAAGTCAAAGAGACAAACAAATACACAGAAACAGTCAGAGACAGCGAGAGAAACAGGCAGAGAAAGAGTCAGAGAGACTTATACATACACAGCAAGAAACGGTCAGTCAGAGAGTAACAGTTAGGGAAGTGTACACATACACAGAGCGAAACAGAGAGAAATGTACAGATACACCAGGAGAAACAAGAGATAACAGGAGAGAGAAAGAGGAAAATAGAGAAGGAACAGAGAGAATCAGAGAGAGAAACAGTCAGGGAGGAAAACAGAGAGAAGGAAATAGAGAGAGGTAAACATTCTTCTCCCTAGACCAGGAGTCTCATTACCAAAATGGTATTCACCACACACCATTCCATCACCAAAACACCAGACCCGAGGTCAAACACTCGTCTTTAGCAGGCTGCCCGGAAGTGCACAAGAGTGGGCCCAAGAGTGAATATCTTTCTTGCCCTGTCAACCAGAGCCTGATCTCCCTTTAACACTTCCCCCTGCCCAGACTGGCCGAGATAAGGAACTATGTGAGAAATTGCAGACACGATAGCACATCGTGACACTATTTATTATTCAAAATGATCCCATCATCTTCATGAGCACCGTGGCTCAGTGGGTAGCACTCTCACCTCTGAGTCAGAAGGTCGTGGGTTCAAGTCCCTCTCCAGAGACTTGGGCTCGTAATCTAGGCTGACACTCCCAGTACAGTACTGAGAGAGTCGGATTGCCGTCTTTCGGATGAGACGTTAAACCGAAGCCTCGTCTGCCCTCTCAGATGGACGTACAAGATGCCCTGGCACTATTTAGAAGTTGAGCAGGGGGAGTTCTCCCTGGTGACCTGGCCAATATTTATCCCTAAACCAACATATCTAAATAAAAACAGATTGTCTGGTCATTATCTCATTGCTGTTTGTGGGAGCTTGCTGTGAACAAATTGGCTGTGGGTTTCCTACATTACAACAGTGACTACACTTCAAAAGTACTTCATTGGCTGTAAACTGCTTTGGGATATCTTGAGGTCGTGAAAGGCGCTATAGAAATGCAAGTTCTTTCTTCCTTTCCCACTGAGCCATCAAACCTTTTCCAACCCAGAGCGAACATGTCCACTGAGTTGTGTGTCCTGGCTGGCCTCCCACATTCCACCCTACGTAAACTTGAGGTCATCCAAAACTCGGCTGTCCGTGACCTAACTCACACCAAGTCCCGTTCGCCCATCACCCCTGTGCTCGCTGACCTCCATTGGCTCCCGGTTAAGCAGCGCCTCGATTTCAAAATTCTCATCCTTGTTTTCAAATCCCTCCATGGCCTCGCCCCTTCCTATCTCTGTAATCTCCTTCAGCCCCACAACCCCCCCGAGATACCTGCGCTCCTCAAATTCTGCCCTCTTGAGCATCCCTGATTATAATCGCTCAACCATTGGTGGCCGTGCCTTCTGTTGCCTGGGCCCTAAGCTCTGGAACTCCCTCCCTAAACCTCTCCGCCTCTCTTTCCTCCTTTAAGACACTCCTTAAAACCTACCTCTTTGACCAAGCTTTCGGTCATCTGCCCTAATTTCTTATGTGTCAAATTTTTGTCTGATAATACTCCTGTGAAGCGTCTTAGGACGTTTTACTACGTTAAAGGTGCTACATAAATACAAGTTGTTGTTGTTTTGCCATCAGCATCGCAAGACGACAGGGAGTTCCATTGTAAAGTATACGAGGTCTTCTCACATGGCAGGAAGTGAAAGGTGTAATGAAAAAGAAACAATCGCATTTACCGAGGCTATAAGACACTTGTAGATACAGTAACAAAGATCAGTTGTTTGCCAAGGAGTCTAGAATATCACACTCAGGGGCATCAAATGATTGCATAAACAGTCTTTAAACCCTGAGTTTGTTACAGTTTAGAACGCACTTCCAACATTGTTTATAACAGGCTGCTCTGATGCTCCATAACATAATGACATTCCATTTCCCATGCCAGCTGTACCTATGGTCCCTCTGACTGTGATAGCCAATTCAGTGTCAATTAGTGCCGAGTTATAGGCAATTTTGAGCTGTGTACTCGCACCCATTAGGACTTGAAAGAGTTCAGGTTGCCTCAGTCCATGTAGGAGTCTTGCAGCTGCCAGGGAGAGAAGGTTTGCATCCTTTCAGTGTTGGCTGAATTCAAATTCTAGCCCACAGGTAAAAATAATAGTATTTTAAGCAATGTTCCTTTTAAGCTGTGCGGCCGGGCCACCAGCTCACCGGCTTTTAAATGGAAATTTGCATGGGCCACACAGACCATTAAAGGGGACGCGCACCCGAAAAAAATTAAAGAACATTGATTTAAAGTAACCGTGCCACTGGACAGAACCCGGTGTCCACCCGCAAAGCGCCCAATGCCTAGTTAACGTTCATCCAGACAGCACCCAGTGTCCACCACCTACTGTCCATCCAGACAGCACCCAGTGTCCACGACCTACTGTCCATCCAGACAGCACCGTGTCCACCACCTACTGTCTATTCAGACAGCACCCAGTGTCCACCTCCTAGTGTCCATCCGGACAGCACCCAGTGTCCACCTCCTAGTGTCCACCCGGACAGCACCCAGTGTCCATCCGGACAGCATCCAGTATCCACCCAGATGCAGCAGTTCAAGTTGGGTTAATTAGCTCATTTTTAAAACAAAAAGAAGCTGGCTGAATATCTGATTTGGAATGGTGTTTCAGGTTAACGATCGGCTCCTGTGCGGTCAAGGAATATTCTATGCTGCAGAGCGCAGGATGCAAGGTCAGTTGGGTATTCTGGAGCTCTGCGAGGTGTATTGTTGGGGAGAGCAGTGACAGAACTGTTCCTCAGGAGCTGGGTTCGGGAGAGCACAAATTGGAGCAGACTGGAACTGATCGATGGATGGAAGGGATCAATAGCCCTTAATCAATGCTTTTGTATGTTAATTAGAGGCTGGTTACCGAGCCTCATGAGTAATAGGGGCCTTGTAGGATTAGGAGCCAATATGATTAACTCATCTCCAATATCAGGTTTGCCTTGGGTGATACAAGATGATCAATGATCCCACTGAACGCCATGTGACTGGCCTACTGTATAGCAACCTACTTTTCAAAACAAAGTCAACTGTAATTCAGCTCCTTGCAAAAAGCTAGCCAGTTCTCAGCACAAAGGGATACACGTCCCTCTGTTTAATTCTGCACAAATTAAAGGGACTACGGCTTTTGATACTTCAGTTAGACAACCTCACAGTGGATCGCCAATAAGAACTGCACCTGCTAAACAATTTCCAATAGAAAATACCCTAATGAATTCTGCCTGAGAAAATGGTCCCATTACATGGACCTTGTGAGGAACATAGGAACAGGATTATGCCATTCAGCCCCTCGAACCTGTTCCGCCATTCAGTGAGATCAGGGCTGATCTGTATCTTAACTCCATCCACCCGCTTTGGCTCCATGCCCCTTAATACCCATGGCTAGCAAAAATCCATCAATCTCAGATTTAAAATTATTAATTGAGCCCCAGCATCTACTGCTTTTTATGGGAGAGAGTCCCGCACTTTTACCACCCTTTGCGTGAAGAAGTGTTTCCTAACTGAATGGCCTGACTCTGATTTTAAGGTTATGTCCCCTTGTCCTGGACTGCCCCACCAGTGGAAGTAAGTTTCTCTCTATCTACCCTATCAATTCCCTTCAAAATGCTAAAAACCTCAATCAAATCACCCCTTAACCTTCTATATTCCAGGGAATACAAGCCTAGTTTATGTAATGTCATTATAATCTAACCCTTGGAGCCCTGTATCTTATAAATTGAAGTATCGCACAGTACGTAGCGGTATTGCAGTGTTGTGGTTATGGTACCTGACTAGCAGGGTCCATGAGTTCAACTCCCACAAGGGCAAGTTGTGAAACTGGTCATCCATCAGCTGGTACCAGAGAGAGGGGAAAACAATGACCATGAAAGCGGCTGGTTCCCTAATGTCCTTCAGGGAAAGGAACCTGCCACTCCTACCCTGTGCGGCCAATTTGTGGCTCCGGCTCCATGCTATGTGTTTGACCCTTAACGCTCTCTGAAGTGGGTACGGTAGCATAGTGGTCATGTTACTGGACTAGTAATCCAGAGGCCTGGAATAATGATCCGGAGATGTGAATTCAAATCCCACCATGGCAGCTGGGGAATTTAAATTCAATTAATTAAACAAATAATGAAATGCACTGCCTGAAAGGGTGGTGGAGGCAGACTCAATCGTGGCTTTCAAAAGGGAATTGGATAAGTACCTGAGGGGAAAAATTTACAGGGCTACGGGGAAAGGGCGGGGGGAGTGGGACTAGCTGAAGTGCTCTTGCAGAGAGCCGGCGCGGGCTCGATGGGCCGAATGGCCTCCTTCTGTGCTGTAACATGATTCTATGGTGACCATGTCGTAAAAACCCATCTGGTTCACTAATGTCCTTTAGGGAAGGAAATCTGCTGTCCTTATCTGGTCTGGCCTATATGTGACTCCAGACCCACAGCAATGTGGGTGACTCTTAACTGCCCCTCTGAAATGACCGAGTAAGACACTCAGTTGTATCAAACTGCAATGAAAAACATTACTGCAGTGGTTCACCACCACCGTCTCAAGGGCACTTAGGGATGGGCAATAAATACTGGCCTTGCCAGCAACACCCACATCCCATGAACGAATAAAAAAAGAAGTGAGGTAGCAAGCCATTCATTTTGTAACAATAATCACTACCACCATCTGGGAGCATCGTCACCACAAGGACTGAAGCCCTGCAGTGGTTCAAGAATGCAACGCTCTCAGAGCACGAGGGATGGGCAGTAAATGCGGCCTTGCCAGCGCCCCTCACAACACTAGAACAAACTAGGGGAAGGATATTCTGCAACACGTATTATAAACAGAGGATACATGTTGAAGCGATTAATGCCCGTGCTATTCCACAGGTGAGACTGACCACAATTGGTAACAATTTGCCTCAGAGCTGCATGTTGAGTGAGAGTGGGAGCCCGTCTGAGAGTGGGGGCCCGTCTGACCAGTCAATCAGTGTGTTGACATGTCTGTGGCCAAATTCTCCTGTCCCTATTTCATAGCATCATACAGCACAGAAGGAGGCCATTCAGCCCATCGTGCCTGTGCCGGCTCTTTGAAAGAGCTGTCCAGTTAGTCCCACTCCCCTGCTCATTC
Source organism: Squalus acanthias (assembly GCA_030390025.1). Lineage (NCBI taxonomy): Eukaryota > Metazoa > Chordata > Chondrichthyes > Squaliformes > Squalidae > Squalus > Squalus acanthias. The sequence goes on from CM059448.1 coordinate 5,861,695, forward strand.
CCCATAGCCCTGTAAATGTTTCCTTTTCACTGAAGGTGTTCTACATAGAATTACATTACATAGTGTTATCCTATTTAATGTGCTAACTCCTCCGTTTAAAATAGTGGACGCAGGGATTTCATATGTACTCATAAATGTATTTATTGCCAATAATTGTTCAGTGTGTGTTCAGCCTATAGGTGTCAACATCGAGTGCCCTCAGGTCAGATACCACAAGCTGCCTCATCCCCAACCTCAGCAAGGCGCCCCCTACTGCACCGGTGTGGCATTTCTGACGGCCATATCGACTCCCAGTAGAAATTGAGTCAAGACATCCCCACAAGACTCACTCGAGTCAGACAATTGAAGTTTTTGCGATTTGTAACGGTTTGCATTGTTTTTTTCATTTTGGGATAAAATTCAGGATTTTTCCTTTTGTATCCATAAATCTAGGATATTAAAACGCCAGAGTGATAAACAGGTTTTACTGGATATTTCTTTAATTGCGAACTGGGAAAGAGAGTAAGAACATCAACACAGCACAGAGAGGTCAGGAAGGAAAAGAATTATAAAACGGGGTGGGGTGGGGTGGGGGGGGTGGGGGTGGGGGTGGGGGTCGGGGGATAGACTCAACTTACAACACAAAAGAAAGAAAGTAAAGAAAGACTTGCATTTCTCTAGCGCCTTTCACGACCACCGGACATCCCAAAGCGCTTTACAGCCAATGAAGTACTTTTTGAAGTGTAGTCACAGTTGTAATGTAGGAAACGCGGCAGCCAATTTGCGCACAGCAAGCTCCCACAAACAGCAATGTGATAATGACCAGATAATCTATTTGTTATGTTGCTTGAGGGATAAATATTGGCCCAGGACACCGGGGAGAACTCCACTGCTCTTCTTCGAAATAGTGACGTGGGATCTTTTACGTCCACCTGAGAGCAGACGGAGCCTCATCTCATCCAAAACACGGCGCCTCCGACAGTGCAGCACTCTCTCAGTACAGCACTGGAGGACAGTGAAAGTGCCCGAAAAGCTCACCTGGTATATCAGTAACTTTTGCCGTTTCCAACCTCCTTCCTAATTAAACCTGTAGTTATTACAGGCCAGCTCTGGGATTAGACGCTGGGGTGGGGGGGGAGGGGGGGGGGAAGGATTTTACATTTCAAAAGCAAATATCGACAGCTGCTGGGAAGAATGCCATTACTGAAAAAGTCTACTTGTTCTTAAACCTTTTTTAATTTGAATTGAATTAGAAATAAGAGTTTCAGGGAGTAATGAGTGCTGAGTAAATGCCACGGAACAATTCAAATTTAATTCAGACCTTAACTGCTCCACTACATGGCGGCTTTGTCATAAAGAAAGAAAAGATTTGCATTTATATAGCGCCTTCCTTGACCTCAAGATGTCCTAAAGCATTTTACAGCCCAGTAAAAGTACTTTGAAATGTAGTCACGGTTATAATGTAGGAAACTCGGTAGCTAATGTGCACACAGCAAGCTCCCACAAATAGCAATGTGATAATGACCAGACAATCTGCTTTAGTGATGCTAGTTCAGGGATAAACATTGGCCGGACTTGTCACCTTTCTTGAAGATGGTCACGATTACGGCGTCTCTGAGATCCCCTGGCATGCTCTCCTCCTTCCAAATAAGAGAAATGAGTTCATGTATTCGCGCCAATAGTGCTTCTCCGCCATGCTTTAGCGCCTCGGCCTTGTTGTTCTTCAGTTGTCGGATGGCCTTTTCAACCTCATGCCAGGCTGGGGTTGTGCTGAGGTGGTGGCGGGTAGCATGCTGCGGGATGTAGTTGAGGACACTCGTGTCGAAGACAGAGTCTTGGTTAAGGAGATCTTCGAAGTGCTCCTTCCAGCGGGCACTGACTGCCTCTCTGTCCTTGATGAGTACCTCTCCGTTCTTGGCCCGCAGTGGGGTAGGACCTTGGGTGCTTGGGCCGTAGGTGGTCTTGACTGCGCTAAAGAATCCACGCACGTCATGGATGTCGGCTAGCTGCTGGATCTCCTGTGCTTTCTCCACCCACCATCTGTTCTTTAGGTCGCGAGTTTTTTGTTGGACCTCGGCCTTCAGGCGTCTGTAGAGCTGCTTTCTTGTTTTCGAGTTGTGTTGCTGTTTCCAGATCAGGAATGCCTTGCGCTTGCGGCTTATTAGCTCCTGGATCTCCTGGTCGTTCTCATCAAACCAGTCTTGGTGTTTCCTGGTAGTGTGACCGAGTGTACGGACCAGGGTCAAGCAAGGCTGTGTCATTGCACCAACGCTCTTCTCGATCTTCCTTGCTGCAATGCTCCATCTCACCCTCAGTAAGCTCCCCGCTGGAGTGGAGCTAATCTACAGAACAAACGGGAAACTGTTCAACCTCCGTCGCCTCCAGTCCAGATCCAAGGTCGTCTCATCCTCTGTCATCGAATTACAGTATGCAGACGACGCTTGCGTCTGCACACACTCGGAGGTCGAACTCCAAACCTTTGTCAACACCTTCACCGAAGCGTACAAGAGCACGGGTCTTACACTAAACATCTGTAAGACAAAGGTCCTCTATCAACCTGCCCCCGCCACACAGTACTGACCCCCGATTATCAAAATCCACGACGAGGCCTTGGACAACGTGGACCACTTTCCATACCTTGGGAGCCTACTGTCAACAAGGGCAGACGTCGATGACAAAGTCCAACACCGCCTTCAGTGTGCCAGTGCAGCCTTCGGTCGCCTGAGGAAGAGTGTTTGAAGACCAGGATCTCAAACCCGGCACCAAGCTCATGGTCTACAGAGCAGCAGTGATTCCCGCCCTCCTGTATGCCTCAGAGACATGGACCATGTACAGCAGGCACCTCAAAGCACTGGCGAGGTACCACCAACGCTGCCTCCACAGGATCCTGCAAATCCATTGGCAGGATAGGCGCACCAACGTCAGTGTTCTCGCTCAGGCCAACATCCCCAGCATCGAAGCTTTGACCACGCTCGATCAGCTCCGATGGACGGGCCACATCGTCCGCATGCCCGATACAAGACTCCCAAAACAAGCGCTCTACTCGGAGCTCCGACACGGCAGGAGAGCCCCAGGTGGGCAGAGGAAACGCTTCAAGGACACCCTCAAAGCATCCTTGAAAAAGTGCAACATCCCCTCCGACACCTGGGAATCCCTGGCCCAAGACTGCTCAAAGTGGAGGAGAAGCATCCAGGAAGGTGCCAAACACCTCGAGTCTCTTCGCTGGGAGCAAGCGGAAGCCAAGCGCAAACAACGGAAGGAGCGCACGTCAACCCAAGCACCCCACCCACCCGCCCCTTCAACCACCGTCTGCCCCACCTGTGACAGAGACTGTAGGTCCCGCATTGGACTCATCAGTCACCTGAGAACTCATTTTTAGTGTGGACGCAAGTCATCCTCGGCTCCAAGGGACTGCCTAAGAGAGGAACATTGGCCAGGACATGCAGCCCAACGACCTCCGAACTACTTTTTCTGCAAGGTCACTCACTCCAGTGTTGCAGGAAGGAGCGCTTCTTTAATGCATCCACAGGACAATTGGGTTATAAAGGACTTAAGATATGAAGAACAAGTTCTTCACTTACAAAGCCAAAATCATTTGGATTAATGTCCCAGGCAGAGACAAATACACTAGAAGCATTCAAAATATAGTTGGTGCTAGGCTGGGAGAGCTAGGGTTCAAGAGGTATGGGCTTTAATGGGAGAGTTAGGGTACTAGAGGGATGGGCTTTGATGGGAGAGTTAGAATATTTGAGGGATGGGTTTTGACGATAGAGTTAGGGTTCTAGAGGGATGGGCTTTGATGGACAAGTTAGAGTTTGAGAGAGATGGGCTTCAATGGGAGAGTGAGGGTGATAGATGGATGAGTTTTGATGGGACAGTTAGGGTGATGGATGGGTTTTGATGGGACAGTTAGGGTGATGGATGGGTTTTGATGGGACAGTTAGGCTTTAATGGGAGAATTAGAGTACTAGAGGGACAATGTGTCGAATGACCTTTTCTTGTTCTTGACTTTTTTTTCCAAATTATATAGTTTGTTTAAACAGCTGTCAGCATCAGGGGAACTGGTGTGAGGAGCTACTGAGATGGAGAGGAAGCCACAAACACATCACTGAAACAACACTCCAACTGACCCATCTCTGGGTGAGTGGCTTTAACTCCACTGACATTAATTACTTCCCATCAAGCTCAACAAATCCAGCTGCTGCAATCAACACCTACGTAAAACACAAATTTATATTTTGGAAAAAAGCAACAAAACAAAACCCACTGTTAGAGCGCAGGATAATTCTCTGGGTTTAAAGATAAAAGGAAAGACGTTGACTGTAAGAAATTGCGGTTGAGGGAGCGCTCACAGCCTATCCCAGATCATCCATCCTGAAAAATGATTTACAGCCCCACCCTCCCCCACACAGCATTCAAATATCTCAAATGATTCCAGGTTTTTTTCCTCCAATATCCTATCTCCAAGTCCGTGCCAGGTGTTGACAAGAATTTCCTAGCATTAGTCCTGAATTTTCCCTTCACCAATCAGTGGCCCCTTCTTCTACCTTGAGGTAAAAAGAAATAAAGGACTTGCATTTCTATAGCGCCTTGCACAACCTCAGGACATCCCAAAGCGCTTTGCAGACAATGAAGTCGTTTTTGAAGTGCAATTACTGCTGTAATGTAGGGAAATGCAGCAGCCAATTTGCGCATAGCAAGATCCCACAAACAGCAATGAGATAAATGACCAGTCTTGGTCTGTTTTAGTGATGTTGGTTGAGCGATGAATATTGGCCAGGGCACCGGGGGAGAACTCCCCAGCTCTTTTTCGAAATAGTGCCGCGGGATCTTTTATGTTTGCTGAGGGGGCAGACGGGGTCTATACGTTCACCTGAGAGGGAAGACAGGATCTACGGTTTAACGCCTCATCCGAAAGACGGCGCCTCCAACAGTGCAGCACTCCCGCGCACTGGGAGTGTCAGCCTAGAATTTTGGCTGGAGTGGGACTTGAACCCACGACCTTTCTGAGAGGCAAGAATGCTATCACTGAGCCACGCATGACACTTACCTTTTCTAGCACTACGTGCTATCTTATATGAGGTCCCTTCAGTCACCTCCTTGCGAGGATGAAGAGGTCAAGCCTTACCCCATAACTCCGTCCTCTCTGACACTGATGGAGAGACTTGCTCTATAAGTACAGATCGTACCTGCTAAGTGCTTTTGCTTCCCCCAGGACAATATCTCTCATTATTTATTACTCTGGATCTCATCTCTTGTGTATAATTATCCAGGTAATTTCCCATCATTGTCCAATATTGCTGCTCACAACCTGCATCCTTGCACAGCAACTTAAATCTAGTAATTGCTCACTGACAGTACTAATTCGTGTGAAAATTGCACTCCTAAGCTCTGCATCAACATTGAACAATTATATACTCTAAATATATTACACAGCCATTTCCAAATAACACACCTAACTTGGCCTTCTACTGCGGGCAAAAATGCCACCTGCTGCCCACTCCCAACTTACTCAGTGGGTAGTGTCCAAAGGCCTCGATTCTTGCCGATGCTACAGTCCCACATGTGTCAGCTGCCCTCCTGCATCTCAGACGAGTGGCCACATGTGCAAGACTAGGCAGAAAGTGTCAGCAGAGTACTCAACCGTCGGGGCGGGATTGACGATGACCACATCCGATGCCCACACACACGTGGAACGGAACCACAACTTGGGCAGCAATCAGGTGCAGAAAACATGGCTGATCTCTTCGCTCTCCAAGCCCAAGGGCACGGAGAACAATTGTAATGTCCCTCCCGCTGGCACAGCCAAGACCACAAACCGTAGCTGGAGCCCGAGACTTGTTTGTGTGGCTCAGTACCACTGTGACAGTGCATTCATTCCCTGAGTCTTAATTGCTACCGATTATAAAATAAAATGTAGGAGCTCCATTTGGACCCAAACACCATGCAAGAAAGAGTGAACTTGCATTTATATAGCATTTCACGACCTCAACGCTTTACAGCCAATGAAGTACTTTTTGAAGTGTAGTCACTGTTGTAATGTAGGAAACGCGGCAGCCAGTTTTCGCACAGCAAGCTCCCACAAACAGCAGTGTGATAATGACCAGATAAATGGTTTTTGTGATGTTGTTGGTTGAGGGATAAATATTGTCCAGGAACGGAGACATCAGGAAACACTGCCCAGAGTCACTACACACAAATCATATTGCCTAGTTACAGAGGCACTGGTGCATGGCAACTGATCTATTGCCTTGGTTGAGGGATGAGTGAGGGGGTTCAGGGGAAGAGACAAGTGAGGTACGCTGACAAAAAAATCAGAGAATTAAAAAAAAATTTTATAGAAAGATTATAATTAAAGCTGAAGTGAAATCTGGGCCCAAGATTCCAGCCTCAGCGTGCTATAGAGTCTCGAGAGGGCTGATGGTACTAAATCTGTAGCCAGTGCTGCGCGGAGTATTTAGACGGGCTCCCCAATTAGGAGTGTGCTGTTCAGAATCGACGCACCGCACGCTCACCCCCAGCAGCTGCGCAGTGCCATACACCACACACAACAAAACGAGAGAGAAAAAACCCAAAGATTACATAGAATGTACAGCACAGAAACAGGCCATTCGGCCCAACTGGTCCATGCCGGTGTTTATGTTCAACACGAGCCTCCTCCCACCATACGTCATGTAAACCCAGCAACATATCCTTCTATTCCTTTCTCCCTCATGTGTTTATCTAGCTTCCCCTTAAATGCATCGATGCTATTCACTTCAACTACTCCCTGTGGTAGCGAGTTCCACATTCTCACCACTCTCTGGGTAAAGAAGTTTCTCCTGAATTCCTTATTGGATTTATTCATGACTATCTTATATTTATGACGCCTAATTTCGGTCTCCCCTGCACCCCTACCAAATGGAAACATGTTTCAACAAGAAAGCCCTGGAAGTGAATTCTGACGCAATTCTTTAAGAAGATGATACGATTGTCAGAGCTGGGCAGAATCCCACGACCTCTTTCCTGTTTTGGGCCATTAGCCTAAATCCGACATCTGTTTCTATGGAATCTTACTCTTTTATCTTGTTCTAACCGCAGAAAGATTGGAGTCGCTACCTTGGGGAGAGTGGAGAACAGAGAAGAAGCCTGCAACTTTCAGTCAGGCAATCATTTATTTATGAATATATTTATTCCGGATTCATTTGTTTTAAAAGAGGCATTAGTCAATCGGGCTGTGTGCCTTAAAATTATTTCTCGCCAGGTCCATCCAGGGTGTTAGTTGCAACGATCCATGGCGACAATTCCAATGCTGGCAAGCAGGGCGTCACTTCCCAAACCGTGCAGTGCAGATGATAGGCCCAGGACACAGACATATATACATCTGATATGTGCCACAGTGTAAAACTAAGCAATGGCAGCGGGTCCCACAAACAGCAAATGAGCTGATCAGTTAATCTGCTTTGGGAAATGTTGTTGTGGGAGAGTTCTCTATTCCTCCTTGAATAGTGCCATGGGATCTTTTACACAAACACACACACACACACACACACACACACACACTAGCGTGCACACGTTTCTTTTCCCTGTACGGCAAGTAAATCTTTGCATGGCCTGTGCCTAGTTCTTTAACGTGATGAGTATTTCAGTGAAATCCCCCAGCCATTTCCCAGCAAAAGACACATTTGTTGAAACAAGACCAGGTACTGCTAACCGGTGCCCTAGATTTCTGGCGTTTTCAATGCTTGGCTCACGTGACTTTCTATCTCTTTCCACAGTTATTCAGCAGCAGCTTTTTCTTCTCCTCTCTTCCCCTCCCTTCCCGAAAGTATTCCCTCAATGGGATGCATTTCCACGGGCACCAGGCACCCTCTGCGGCTCCACCAAGACTCCGATATTCACGCGAGACCCCGGACGTGGAAGACATCAAGGCCGAGCCCGTTATCCACGCACACCAGCACCTGCAGCAGTGGCCAGGGCCGGGATAGCCCTCTCTAACCAAAGGGCACTGCGGCCAATCGAGGTTGTCCTATGAGGAGAGATTGAGTAGAATGGGCCTTTATTCTCTGGCGTTTAGAAGAATGAGAGGTGATCTCATTGAAACGTACAAAATTCTTAGAGGACTTGACAGGGTAGATGCATGGAGAGTCTAGAACTAGGGGTCACAGTCTCAGGATAAGGGGTCGGCCATTTAGGACTGAGATGAGGAGAAATTTCTTCACTCAGAGGGTTGTGAATCTTTGGAATTCTCTACCCCAGAGGGCTGTGGGGGCTCAGTCGTTGGGTATATTCAAGACCGAGATCGATAGATTTTTGGACTCTAGGGGAATCAAGGGATACGGGGATCGGGCGGGAAAGTGGAGTTGAGGTCGAAGATCAGCCATGATCTTATTGAATGGCGGAGCAGGCTCGAGGGGCCGTATGGCCGACTCCCCTTCCTAGTTCTTATGTTGTGTTAATTATAGCACCCCAACCCCTGCCGAGATCTGCCAACTCAGTGCAGACCAAGTTTTAAGAAAGAACTTGCATTTATATAGCACCTTTCACAATCTCAGGATGTCCCAAAGTACTTTACACCCAATGAAGTTCGTTTTGAAGGGTAGTCATTGTTGTAATGTAGGAAACGTGGCAGCCAATTTACGCACAGCAAGCTCCCACAAACAGCAATGTGCCGAGTGACCAGATAATATGTTATCTTAGTGATGTTGGTTGAGGGATAAATATTGACCAGAACACTGGGGAGAACTCCCCTGCTCTTCTTCAAAAGAGTGCCGATCTTTAACATCCACCTGAGAGGGCAGAAGGGGCCACGATTTAACGTCTCATCCAAAAGACGGCACCTCCGACAGTGAAGCGCTCCCTCGGTACTGCACTGGAGTGTCAGCCTAGATTTTGTACTCAGGTCTCTGGAGTGGGACTTGAACCCACAACCTTCTGACTCAGAGGAGAGAGTGCTACCCACTAAGCCATAGCTAACACTGCTAGTATTGAACCAACGACTATAGTAGCTTTTGAAAAGCATTCCAATACCCCCTCACTCCCTCCCCTCCCAAACCCCTTCAACCTCAAACTTCTAATGGAAATAATAGAAGGTGACTACAGTGCTTTTATTGTAATTCATTTTTCCAACACACCCTCAGGGCATGAACATCTCATCTTCAGTTTCATGCATATTATTGCAGGCCAATGGGCAGCACATAAACCATAGGAATTGCAAATCAAGAAATGGGCACAGCAAATGTCAAATTTTAAATAGTAAAAAGAAAGAAAGACTTGAATTTATATAGAGCTTTTCACGACCTCAGGATGTCTCAAAGCGCTTTACAGCCAATGAAGTACTTTTTTTTGAATGAAGTTACTGTTGCAACATAGGAAACACGGCAGCTAATTTGCGCACAGCAAGCTCCCACAAACAGCAATGTGATAATGACCAGATAATCTGGTGTTTTTTTTTTAAGTGATGTTGGTTGAGGGATAAATATTGGCCAGGACACCAGGGAGAGCCTAGAGCAGAGAAGGTTAAGAGGAGTGTTCAAAATTATGAAGGGTTTTGATAGAGTAGATAGGGAGAAACTGTTTCCACTGGCAGGAGGGTCGGTAACCAGAGGACACCGATTTAAAATAATTGGCGAAAAAGCCAGAGGGGAGATGAGGAGAAATGTTTTAACACAGCGAGTTGTTCTGATCAGGAATGCGCTGCCTGAAAGGGCGGATTCAATAGTAACTTACAAAAGGGAATTGAATAAATACTTGAAAAGGAAAAAATTGCAGGGCTGTGGGGAAAGAGCATAGGAAGTGGGACTAATTGGATAGCTCTTTCAGAAAGCCGGAACAAGCACAATGGGCCAAATGGCCTCCTGTGCTGCAAGATTCCATGAGCCTATATTCCCATCCCAGAGGCAGCCCACCTCCTTCATAGTACAAGCATGTCAACCGTCCAGCTAATAAACTAAAACAAATCGCTCTCTATTCAATAATTTCAGTGCTATTGATTGCGTGTTGGGATTGCAAAGCTCAGTCAAGTCACTGCTTCATATCTTTACAGAATCCGGCGCGCCGCTACAGCTGGGCAACCAACGTCAGTTTTATATTCGGCCTTTTAAAATTTCAATCGATAACGTTGATTGCTGCAAATATAAAGCAGGTAGCCCCACAGATTACGGTTAACTATTTAACAGCAGGGTTGCTTTAGGCATCTCAAATGAGGAACAAAACAATGGTTGGAGTAAAAATTATTCTATTTTTGACACGATACTCAAATTCAAGAAAGATTTGCATTTATGTAACACCTTCTCCTGTCTCTCCGCTGGGTCTCAAAGCACTTCACACATAATGGATTACTTTGAAGTGCAGTGACTGTTGTAAAGTAGGAGAACATGGCAGCCATACTGCACACGGCACTGCCAACTAACAATTCCTATGGTTTATGTGCTGCCCATTGGCCTGCAACAATATGCATGAAACTGAAGATGAGATGTTCGTGCCCTGAGGGTGTGTTGGTTGTGGGAAGAATGCTGGCCAGGACACCAGGTATCTCTTTAAAACCACAGCGTTAAATCGGCCATGGTGATCGGGAACATCCCCAGACCAGCAGAAGGAGGGAGAACAAAATCATACTGCACAGAAGGAGGCCATTCGGCCCATCGTGCCTGTGCCGGTCCTTTGAAAGAGCTCTCCAATTAGTCCCACTCTCCCTGCTCTTTCCCCATAGTCCCGCAAGGTTTTCCTCTTTAAATATATATATTAAAAAAACAGTAACCCGTAGCAATACTGGCAGTGCTTGGAAGGACATCTGTCCACCTTTCAGGCAGGAACTGTTTGCTGGGGGAATCTAAATAAAGAACGCAAAATGGAAACCCCATAATGGAATGAACCCATTGACACCACCCTCACGGTGCGTAACGGAACTATAACACAACAATTCCTGGGCTAGCCACAACACAATTCACAGAGCACACATAATGTAAAGAAAGATAGATCTTGCATTTATACAGCTCTTTTCACGATCTCAGGATGTCCCAAAGCACTTTACAAGCAATGAAGTACTTTTTGAAGTGGAGTCACTGTTGTAATGTAGGAAACACGGGAGTCAATTTGCGCACAGCAAGCTCCCACAAACAGCAATGCGATAATGACCAGATAATGTGTTTTAGTGATGCTGGTTGAGGGATAAATATTGGCCAGGATCCGTGGGATCTTTTATGCCCACCTGAGAGGGCAGACAGGGCCTCAACTTAATGTCTCATTCGAAAGACTGATAATATAATAAACCCAATGACGCCGCCCTCACTGGTAATGGAACTATAACATAACAATCCCTGGGCTAAGTACAATACAATTCACAGAGGACACGTTATGTAGTTGAAACATCGAGCACAAAAATTGGAGTGGAGATAATGGCGACTTCAGGAGCTATGCGTTTGCCCAAATAAACAGACTGTTTTTTGATGGGTGGGTGGGAATCCTTAACGCACCTCACAACCCCTGGTAAACCTGGGATGTTAAATTAGTGAGAAACTTTCAGTGTAGCACACGGCTAGTGTCAGATTTTTGTTTTGGCTGGTGAGGGGGGGGGGGCGGGGGGTAAAGAAAAATCAACCTCTTCTGATTTTTAACTAGTGATTTCTGTTCAAGAGCGTGCGAGAGGGGTCAGGGTGCAGGGTTGCCAACTCTGGTTGGGTGTATTCCTGGAGGTTTCATCACATGACCTCCCACCTCCAACTGCCCCGCCCCCACACTCCCACCATTGGTCCATCCTCCAGGCGCGCTGCCTTCCCATGACCAATTGGAAAGAGAACAGACTCTTTGTTAACCAATTGGATTAATCTTGACCTGTTACTGAAACAGCCTTTCTTCCCCTATTGCCCATATTTTTATTAGTAATAAATGAACGTGTTTGAAGAAACAAAAAACACAATTTGGTTTTATGGCTCGAGGATCTTTCTCCTGGGTGTTGTGCGCAGCAGTTGTCCTGGAGATTAATCTTCAATTCATGGAGACTCCAGGGCAATCCTGGAGGGTTAGTAACTCCATCAGGACCTGACTTGGCTGTGGTCCTCTCCACCACCCACCTCCCCCCACCCCGCCCGCGTCCCCCTCCTCCCTCCCACTTCCAATCCATCGTCAAATGGCCTGCTGACACTCACCATGCAGAATGGCATTTGGGTGAGGAACCGTTAGTCCAGCAGCAGCCACAGAGCCATAACCCAGCAAGAAGAAACAAAAAGACTTGCATTTCTATAGCGCCTTTCACGACCACCGGACATCCCAAAGCATTTTATAGCCAATGAAGTACTATTTGAAGTGGAGTCACTGTTGTAATGTCGGAAACGTGGCAGCCAATTTGCACACAGCAAGCTCCCACAAACAATGCGATAATGACCAGATAATCTGTTTTTAGTGATGGTGATTGAGGGATAAATATTGGCCCTAGGACACCAAGAATAACTCCCCTGCTCTTCTAAATAGTCACCCGACGAAGGAGTAGTAAGCTCCGAAAGCTTGTGATTTCAAATAAAACTGTTGGACTATAACCTGGTGTTGTGCGACCTCTCAATTTCTTCTAAATAGTGCCATGGGATCTTTTATGTCCAACTGAGAGTGTAGTTGAAGCCTCGATTTAACGTCTCATCTGAAAGACAGCACCTCAGACAGTGCAGCACTCCCTCAGTACTGCACTGGAGTGTCAGTCTAGATTTTTGTGCTCAAGTCTCTGGAGTGGGACTATGAACTCACAACCTTCTGACTCAGAGGCAAGAGTGCTACCCACTGAGCCACTGGCTGAACTCAAGATTCAGTGATTGCAGAAGAGGAGGAGACAGAATGAAGATGTCTGCAGTCTGAGGCTTTAAGTTCCTACTTTGTAAAAGTACAAATGTCCACATGTTCAACCGACGACTCCTCTAAACAGCACTAATGGTGATAACTGTATTAGACCAAATTAAGCACATTAATGTGGACAAGCTTTGTAAGCCACAGAGATCCCACTTTCAGACAGTGATGGTAACTTGAATTAATTAAAATTAAAACAACTCAGCCTTTAAATTGCCTGTTGCTTAGGAGAATAGGATGAGCATCTTGCTGGTTACCGTAATATGAAGAAATTAATTGTCAATTCATTACAGCTCTCATCTCATTTTATTCACTTGGTTTTTTAAATAAAATTAATTTCTGTTATATACCTCATGCACTAATGGAAATCTCAGCACGATGGCAGCTCCACTCCCCAAGAACTCTTACATTACACCAGCAGCTCTGGGGGCGATTTTGCCAGCCCTGGGGAGGCGGGTATGGAGGTGGGACTGCCGGGAAAATGGCAGAATTTGGGGGCGGGTGCCCAACCCGCCTCCATGCTATCTTCCTAGGAGGCAGGTAGCCGTCCCGCGCCGGGTCCCGTCTCCTTGGAGGCAGGAAGGGATTAAAGCCTATTAACTGCCTGTTAACAGGGTAGTTAACAGGCAGAAAATAGGATTATCCCCTTTTTGCCCTCACAAGTGTGGGCTTCCCGAAGGCTCCAAAACACGCCAGCTCATCGAGGCGAGTACTGGGACTGCGGGGGTCGGAGGGGTGTAAAAGTGTGGTGTGAAGGTACGTGATTGTTTGTAAGAGTGTAGAGGTGAGTATCCGAGGTAAGTGCAAAGTGTTAGTAAATGTTTACTTACTTTGTTTCTTCCTGCAGGCTTCAGTCAGTTTGTATGCGGAGAGTCTCAGACCTCCGTGTTGCAGATGAGAGATGGCCGTTGCATTCTCAGATGCAACAACCATCTCATTTCTGTAAAAGAAAGAAGGTTGATGAGGTCTTGAATGCAAGACCTCATCAAACTACAGAGAATGTCACTGTTTGACAGCTTCACAGATGAAACATCATACGTTGACGTTCTCTGCAATCGGCTTTCCCTTAATTGGCGGGCTTAACAAGCTCAATCAAGGGAAAATAGCGTGGGTTGACCAGAAGTTTTTGGAGGTGGGACTGAAACCCGACAAGTGGGAGTCCCGCCTCCAAAAGCTTCCCATTGGCAAAATCATTCTCTCTGTCTCCACCTACACTGAGGATGGGGGGGGGGGGGTAGAGAAAGATAAATTAGGGGAGGGAGAAAAATCAATAGGGAGAGGGAGAAAGATAAATGGGGGGAGAGAAAGATAAACGAGGAGAAAGGGGCATAGAAACATAGAAGATAGGAGCAGGAGTAGGCCATTCGGCCCCTCGAGCCTGCTCCGCCATTCAATGAGATCATGGCTGATCATCCAAATTCATATCCTGTCCCTGCTTTCTCCCCATATCCCTTGATCCCTTTAGCCTTAAGAAATATATCTAACTCCTTCTTGAATATATTTAATGAATTGGCCTCAACTGCCTTCTGTGGTAGAGAATTCCACAGGTTCACCACTCTCTGGGTGAAGAAATTCCTCCTCATCTCAGTCCTAAATGGCCTACCCCTTATCCTTAGACTGTGACCCTTGGTTCTGGACTCCCCCACCATCGGGAACATCTTTCTGCATCTAGTCTGTCTAGTCCTGTTAGAATTTTATAAGTTTCAATGAGATCCCCTTTCATTCTTCTAAACTCTAGCGAGCTTCTAAACTCTAGCGGGCAGAGAGAAAGAGAATGGCGGGAGAGAGACAAAGAAAAAGGCAAGAAAGGGAAAGATAAAGATGGGATATAGAAAAAGGAAGGAGGGAGAGAGAGAAAGGCAGGCGAGAAAGGGGGAGGGAAGAGATTAGCAACCTCAGAGGGTGAGAGTTCAAATCCCACCATGGTAAATTGTAAATCTGGTAATGTGTGAACGAGCACCAAAAAATAACCACAAAAGCTGCCATATTATTTTAAAAACCCAACGTTAACATTTTTACTAATGTAACATAACACAATTCAGATAATACAACTCATCGCCACGTAACAATACAAAATGAAGAATATACCAGGCTTCCCCACATCAATGGGTCATCTTACCTGACAAACAAGATGTTTGCTAACTGTTCCTCCAGCATATCTAACTTTTGAGGCCTGACTAAAGAGTTTCACAACTCTCTGTCTAAAAGCCAGACTGCCCTTTTCTGCCTCCCTGTTTCAAAAGCCTGTCCCAGCCTCTAACTTTTTATCTCTCTCCGTTCACAGAAAGACAGGAATCACAAGACTTTCCAACATAACGGGTGTGAAGTTTTTTTTTATTACCCAGAGAAGCTAAAGAATTGCTCGCTTATTTAATTTATGGAGAAAACTTATATTTGCCATATTAACCACCTCTCGCCTAGATCCCTTTTGCTTAAACTTATGAGAATACACATTCCTTTAAAATAAAAAACCGTGACATCAAAAGTGACTCCTATTTTCACATCCTTTCTTTGGCGAAATGGCCAAAATTTGACAGACAGCTACAGAGCAACACAGGTCAAAATCCTGGAACTCCCTCCCTAACAGCACTGTGGGAGTACCTTCACCACAGGCACTGCAGCAGTTCAAGAAGGCGGTTCACCACCACCTTCTCAAGGGCAATTAGGGATGGGCAATAAATGCTGGCTTGCCAGCGACGCCAGATCCCAGAAACGAATTTTTAAAAAAAATTAAAAATAGGTGCTGTGGGCGCAAGTGTCAGGCCAGTCCCACCAAGGGAAGCGCAACAGCAAGGGAAGAAACAGAGAAAATAATAAAAAAAAATTTTTAAATAGCAATTTGGGAACCTGAAGGTGGCTCTGAGGAACCTCGGCCCCAGTTGATTGTTCCTCTTACCCATTGGATTGATCAGTCCCAGTAAGATCTCTCCTCGTAGCAGCCAACAAAACACAGAGATGTCCATCCCATCATAAACAATGCTAGACACGCATCCCTTTCCATCACCGCCCCCCCTCACCCCATCCCAAGCCACCGCTTGGGATTCATTTCCTCATTAATCTCAATGACATCGTTTATGTAAACAATCTAGTGTGTGTGTGCGCTCGCTCAGAAAGCCTCCGGTGGGAACCATATCAATCTTCAGATTCCCCCTAGGGTAGGCACTGTAAAATCAACCACATTAATGTACGGAAAATATCGCAACCTCTGGTTTCTGTTGCACAAATGTTTTGGGGGGGGGGGGGGGGAAAGAAAAAAAAAGAGAAAGATGCTCTCAATAGACCATGAACTGATGATATATCCTGCACATCACATCACGCACAGAAAGAAATATATACAGGACATTAGATGCCTTTGGAGTGTAGTTTGCATTAACTTATGGGAGGAGGCATTTTATTTTTAAATTGAGAATACTGTGTGAAAAGTCAATGCTCAGAAGGCGAGACACCACCAAAGTTTTTTTTAATTCATTCTCAGGATGTGGGTATCGCTGGTAAGGCCAGCATTTATTTTCCATCCCTACTTGTCCAAGGTGGTGGCAGACCTTCTTCTTGAACCGCTGCAGTCCATGATGGTACCTCCGACAGTGCTGCACTGGGAACGTCTACCTGGATTGTGTGCTCAAGTCTCTGGAGTGGGACATGAACCCACAACCTTCTGACTCAAGAGGCGAGAGTGGTACCAACTGAGCCACGACTGACACCTAAACGAATTCATCCATTTGGAGTTTTCTGTCCATTCCTGTTCATCAGACATTCCAAAAAAGGACAAGTTTTGATCTTAGCTATGGGGAGTGTGGGGAGCAGTCAAGCAAAGAGCCGTCCGAAGTGACCATAATTGGGCATTAATTGACAAGAAAGTGGTCTACCCACTGATCGACGGCTGACACTGGGTAATGCTGCATAAGTACGGCAAATGCTTTCAACGAGCTGTAGAAGTCGGGGCAGGAATGCAGCTGAAAATGTAACAAACAGTGAAGTGTGCGATGCTCCCGGCCAGATTCCGAATGCTGTGCGTGCAGGGCAAAAGTTGCATAAATCATAAAGTCTGGTTACAGAAACATTTCAGCAACTGCACATGTGTAGCCGGGTGCCATTTTCACGTGTACATCCTTTAATAGGGGTTAACATGATTTCATCTGCGGCTATGCAAATTGAACGGAGGCAATTTTTGTTTTCTCAGTTCTCGCCGTCCTCCCCCATCCCCACCTACCCTTGTTAGTAATGCACACAAGTGCATCACACTGCATTCTGAAGAGATTAAAGGTGTTTTTTTTACAACTCCCAGTCGCTTCCCCTCCTGCTGAAGGAGAATATCCTCAGTCGCTGGCTTTCTCCCTTTTGATTTTTAAGTTCTGGGGGTGGGTGGGAGAAGAGGTGGGAGGGAGGGGGAGGAGTGGGGTGGAGAGGGGCAGTTATGCGGAGCTCCATTGTAGAATGCAAAACAACTCAGGCGCTGTACCTTTAGAAATTACTTGCATTTATATACCATCATAGGCATTTATATAGCATCTTATGCATCTATATAGCATCTTATGACGTGCTTGGGACGTCCCAAAGTGCTACAGAGACAACAATTTACTGGTGAAGTGTAATAACTGCTGTGCACAAAGTGGCAGCTAACTGGTGCACAGCAAGATCCCACAAACAGAAGGGAAGGGGAGGAGGAGGCCAGCAGCCCACTTTCACTTCACTAGAATAGAGTCCCAACAGCACAATCATAGACCCCCCCCAACGGTGGGTCAGCAATGCTGTCGGCCCCGAGCATGGGGGCATTTACACACTGGAGGTGGACCCCACCCCCACCCCCCACACACACATCCAACGCCCCGGCCACGCCCCCATCCCCCACCCGGGTGCATCATGTGATATAAAAGGATTCGATTTCAGGTTTCAACTTTTTGTTAACCTGCTTTACCTGCGATGGTCTCAGCAGCTACAGTACTTGAGGTGGGGAAGGGGAGGTGGGCAGAGACCGATAGAGAACTGGAGTTATCGTCTGCATAAAACATGTTTGAGGAACAGGACTTCTTCAGTGTAGAATCCGACCAAGACAACAAAAAGTTAATAGTCTTTCCCACCAGAGGAGGAAGGAGAGAATCTCTTTCCTGTGTCCCTCTATGCTGTACAATGCAGGTGACGGGCGGGAAGAGTGTTCAAAACTCCACTAACCTCCGACAGAACAAAGTTTCGATTTGGACGGGTTCCCCTCCTAAGTAGGGCTCTGTCCAAATTGCCTTCCCATATCAGTGGCTGTGCAGCCAACTTACCGAAAGGCTGCCTCAGCAGCTACAGTCCTCAGATATAGAGGGCCACCGATACCTACACAACGCAGCCTCCTTGATCGAGCAGGCCACTCAATAACTTGGCCAGCCAACACTTTGGCATCACCCCGAGCCAGTGCCATCTGGTGCTGACTGAACCATTGAGCCAATGCATATGTCACTTGCCCGGCTAATAAAAATAGATATCTGTATTTGTTTCATTAGTGAGACAATGTCAACAGTCTTTCGCAGCGAGAGTGTGTAATCACGACCGCACAGTGCCCGCACCAGCTGGCTGTTTGACACCGTGATTACTCGGTTATTTAATTTTCTGCTGATTAAAAAATTGTTTAGCCCTTCTAATCAACGACATGCAGAACAAACACGCACTTAAGCAGCAAGTGGCATGGCTGCAATTCAAGCGAGGGTTTCGGGACACCTCAGCTCGAGTGTGGGAAGTGTACGACTATCACGCCGACGCTGAGGAGGATTCGACCAACTCTTCACACCTCCTCTCCCGCTGACTTATACTGGGTACAGCTCCCTTGGCTCCACCTGCCCTCTGGCTCCCCTCACCCCTAAGTGCCCTCTCTTTGTGTGGGAGGGAAAGAAAGACTTGCATTTCTATAGCGCCTTTCATGGCCTCAGGATGTACCAAAGCACGTTACAATCAACGAGCGCTTTTTGAAATGCAGTCACTGTTGTAATGTTGGGAGTTTCCTTTGTTACCTCTAGACTTGACTATTCCAACGCACTCCTGGCTGGCCACCCACATTCCACCCTACGTAAACTTGAGGTCATCCAAAACTCGGCTGCCCGTGTCCTAACTCACACCAAGTCCCGTTCACCCATCACCCCTGTGTTCGCTGACCTACACTGGCCCCCGGTTAAGCAGCGCCTCGATTTCAAAATTCTCATCCTTGTTTTCAAATCCCTCCATGGCCTCGCCCCTCCCTATCTCTGTAATCTCCTTCAGCCCCACAACCCCCCCGAGATATCTGCGATCCTCTAAATCTGCCCTCTTGAGGATCCCTGATTATAATCGCTCAACCATTGGTGGCCGTGCCTTCTGTTGCCTAGGCCCGAAACTCTGGAATTCCCTGCCTAAACCTGTCCGCCTCGCTGCCTCTCTTTCCTCCTTTAAGATGCTCCTTAAAACCTACCTCTTTGACCAAGCTTTTGGTCACCTGCCCTAATTTATCCTTATGTGGATCGGTGTCCAATTTTTTGTCTTAAAATATTCCTCTGCAGCGCCTTGGGACGTTTTACTACGTTAAAGGCGCTATATAAATACAAGTTGTTGTTGTTTCGGTGTCAGCAGGGCATTTGGCTCCGGAGGGCATCACAGGACTGATCCTCCCCTCGCCCCTACATCAAAACCAACACTTCCCAAGCATGTGTCACTGAGCACTTTTTTTGTCAACTTACTAAAGTCACTTTCATGGATAGAGGAGACCGACATCAACATTTTTCAGTTGAGACAGAAGATCAGCCATGACCTTTTTGAAAGATGGAGCAGGCTCGAGGGGGCCGTATGGCCTACTGCGGCTCCTATATCTTATGTTCTTATCATGCCTCGCCCAAATGATCTTCCTCAAAATGGCTGCCTGGTCTTACGGCGCCACGCAATTGGCGGGAGGGCGGTTCCGAGAAACCGCCATTTTGATGCTGAAGATTAACGTGAGCTGTACAAACGGCAGTATCCATGGATACTGCTGCCTGGCACACACCAAGTCCCAAACAACAACATAGCAGCCGCCTCACTCCAAAAGTAATTCTGTCTGTGAAGTGCTTTGAGAAGTTTTTTTGATGTGCTAAGGTGCTATAGAAATACAAAAGTGTTTTTAATCACCAAAATAGAAAATGTAATCCAAGAGGGAGTCCTTGAGTATAGAAAATTGAGGGGGTGATCTGATCAAGGTGTTAAAAATCTCAAAAGGATTTGACAGGGTAGTTAGAGAGAAATTATTTCCTCTGATGGGGAAATCAAGAACGAGGGAACATAATGTTATAATTAGAGCCAGGCAATTTAGTAGGGAAATCAGAAAGCACTTTTTCACACAAAGGGTGCAGAAAATCTTTCTCCCAAAAGGCTGTGGATGTTGGGACAATTGGAGCTTTCAAGACTGAGATCAATAGATTTTTTGTCAGGTAAGGGTATCAAGGGATATGGAGCTAAGGCGGCTAAATGGGTTTGAGGTACAGATCAGCCATGATCTTATTGAATGGCTTGAAGGGCCAAATGGCCTACTCCTGCTCCTATTTCTTATGATGTGGAGATGCCGGTGTTGGACTGGGGTGGACAAATGTGAGAAGTCGCACAACACCAGGTTATAGTCCAACAGTTTTATTTGAAATAAACCTGTTGGACTATAACCTGGTGTTGTGCGACTTCTCACCTATTTCTTATGTTCTTATGTTCAGGACGTCCCAAAGCGCGTCACAGCCAATGAAGTACTTTTTGAAGTGTAGCCACTGTTGTAATGTAGGAAAGCACGGCAGCCAATTTGTGCACAGCAAGCTCCCACAAACAGCAACGTGATAATGACCAGGTAATCTGATTTTAGATTTTAGATAACCTGGCGATGTTAGTCGTGGGATAAGTATTGGCCAGGACACCGGGGACAACGCCACAGCTCTTCTTCAAAACAGTCCCGTGGGATCTTTTACACCCACCTGAGAGGGCAGACGGGACCACGGTTTAACGTCCCATCCGAAAGACTTATCAAGAGATCACAAGCAGAAGAGGGATTTCCCTACCAAAAGACTTATCGCAAGCAGAGAGATCTTCCTACCAACCGTAGCTTGCTTCCGCCCTACTGATATTTTGCAACAAATGTTCAGGCATGCTTGGTCCTGAAATGGAGAGGAGGTCTTCAAGCCACTTTCTCATTTGTACTCCAAAATAAACAAGTGCTAAACGTTTGCCGTGACTATTAGTATATATCATTTCTAATAAGCTACCACGGCCCTGCATCCCCGGTTTGGAGTGCACATCTCAGAGCTCTCTACTGCAACTCTCAAAGGATTAACTCTTTCACCAGCACAAGCCTATATTTAGCCTGGAAAAAAAGCCCTTGGACAGCATTAACCTACATTTCAGTTTGTGCCGCCGTTTATTTTCCCCCCTTTTAAGCTGGAGTTCCAAGCAATTATCAGCCGTGGAAAGCCACCAACCTGATGATTGGTGATAAGTCCATGATTGGGCAACAGGCGGAGCAATTGAAGAACATAAAGAGTGAAGCAAGAGGAGGCCGTTCAGCCCAATAAGCCCCCCAAACAGTCACACATTATGTACAATCAGGGAGTCTGCCCCATCCATTTCATCTCCTGAGGGAATGTTTTCTATAAATACTCAATGATCCCCAAAGGTAATAAAGTAAGACCCTTAAAAGAAACAACTTGCATTTATACAGCGCCTTTCATGACCTCAGGACATCCTAAAGTGCTTTACAGCCAATTAAGTACTTGTAGTCACTGTTCTAATGTAGGAAACGCGGCAGCCAATTTGCACACAGCAAGCTCCCACAAACAGCAATGAAATAAATCACCAGATAATCTGTTTTAGGTGTTGGTTGAAGGGTTGGCCAGGAGGAGAGCTCCCCAGGCTCTTCTTTGAATAGTACCATGAGATCGTTTACGACCACCTGAGAGGGTAGACGGAGCCTCGGTTTAACGTCTCTTTTGAAAGCCGGCACCTCCGACAGTATGGTGCTTCCTCAGTACTGGCACTGGGAGTGTCAGCTCAAGTCTGTGGAGTGGGACTTGAACCCACAACCGTCGGACTCGGACGAGAGTGCTGCCCACTGAGCCACGGCTGACCTAATCTCACGTTTGATCTTTGGATCATGAGTTGGCTGACTGCACTTCAAAAAAGTACTTCATTGGCTGTAAAGCGCTTTGGGACATCGCGAGGTTGTGAAGGGTGCTGTATAAAGGCAAGTTCTCTCTTTTTCTTTAATTCCCTGCTCAAACGCAGATGGCGCCCTCGGACTCGTGAGTTACGAGCCCGTCGTCGCTCGGTGGTATATGTTTCAGCCCCCTCGTGCGATGTCGCAGGCACACGCCAGCGCCTACCTACTGAATTAAATCACGTTGCGGTGGGCTCGCGATGCGGCTCGCAACTTGCGCTCTTAAACAGCAATGGAAATAGCAAGAGGGCCGCCCAGCAAAAGAGCTGGGAGCTGGTGGCTGACAGATGGATAGAAAGGGACCTTTTTAAAAGACTTTGCAACAGCAGAATACAAATGCAAGCCAGATTTGTAAATTGTTGGTGCTGAGCTGAATAAAACAAAGACCTACACAGGCAGATGATAATTAAATACGTCCCAAGGGGGAGAAGCTCTCCTGTATTGATATGAAATAACAAAATGAGATGCGCTGCATTATTTTAGCTTTATAATCAGGTGCTTTATAACCGAACACGAATCTGACAGCAGCACCAACGGGAATGCCTTTTATAATATTTCCGCCTTGAAGAAAATTAAAAGCAGCATCGCAAGTTAAAAATGAAACAATCTCCGCAGTGCCGCAGAGTGTTAAGTGTGCGTGCCACAGAATGACGAGCTGCAGGTACAATGTCATGATTCGATAAGCTGCGAGCTGTCAATCTCAGCCGCCGTGCCTGGGAAAGAAGGGGTTAAAGAGCAGAGACGCAGCACCGACTGATCAGGAAGGGAGAGGTGGTGGGGGAGGGGGTGGGAGATCCAATCAGACTCATTCTTCTGCACCTCCAACAGTGCTGCTATGAGCAACCCGTGGGTGCAGGAGTGTCGTGGTTAAGGGTGTCAGCCGTGGCTCAGTGGGTAGCACTCTCGCCCGAGTTAAAAGGTCGTGGGCTCACGTCCCACTCCAGCGACTTGAGGACAAAAATCTAGGCTGATGTTCTCAGTGCAGTACTGAGGGAGTGCTGCACTGTCGGAGGTGCCGTCTTTCGGATGAGACGTTAAACCGAGGGTCTGACTGCTTTCTCAGTTGGACGTAAAAGATCCCACAGCACAATTTGAAGACGAGCAGGGGTGTTCTCCTGGGACATCCTGAGGTCGTGAAAGGCGCGATATAAATGCAAGTTCTCTTTCTTTCTTTAAGGTCCTCAGTTGAAATCCCACCAAGGCAAGTCATGAAACTGAATTAAATAAATCGGGTATTTGTGGGAGAGCAACAGAAAGGTAACTGTGAAAGCTGCCAGATTGTCGTTAAAAACCCAACTGGTTCACTAATCTCCTTCAGGGCAGGGTCTGGCCTATACATGACTCTAGTCTGAAAACACAGCGTCAGTTTCTACATGTACGCTGACGACATCCAGCTCTACCTCACTACCACCTCTCTCAACCCCTCCACTGTCTCTAAATTGTCTGACTGCTTGTCCGACAGCCAGTACTGGATGAGCAGAAATTTCCTCCAACTTAATATTGGGAAGACCGACACCACTGTCTTCGGTCCCCGCCACAAACTCCGTTCTCTAGCCACCAACTCCATCCCCCTCCCTGACAACTATGAGGCTGAACCAGACTGTTCGCAACCTTGGTGTCATACTTGACCCCTAGATGAGCTTCCGACCACATATCCGCGCCATCACGAAGACCGCCTATTTCCACCTCTGTAACAGTGCCCGACTCTGCCCCACCTCAGCTCATCTGCTGCTGAAACCCTCATCCATGGCTTTGTTACCTCTAGACTTGACTATTCCAATGCATGCCTGTCCTGCCTCTCATCTTCCACCCTCCTTAAACTTAAGCTCATCCAAAACTCTGCTGCCCGTGCCTTAACTCGCACCAAGTCCCGTTCACTCATCCCCGCTGTGTTCGCTGACCTACATTGGCTCCCAGTTGAGCAATGCCTCGATTTTAAAATTCTCATCCTTGTTTTCAAATCCCTCCATGGCCTCACTGCTCCTCCTCCATCCCTACAACCCTCCGAGATATCTGCGCTCCTCCAATTCCGGCCTCTTGCGTATCCCCGATGTTAATCGCTCCACCATTGGTTGCCGTGCCTTCAACTGCCAAGGCCCTGAGCTCTGGAATTCCCGCCCTAAACCTCTCCGGCTCTCTACCTCTCTCTCCTCCTTTAAAACACTCCTAATATCCTGCCTCTTTGACCAAGCTTTTGGTTATCTGCCCTAATATCTCATGTGGCTTGATGTCAAATTTTGTCTGATAACGCTCCTGTGAAGTGCCTTGGGACGTTTTACTAGGTTAAAGGCGCTATATAAATGCAAATTATTGTTGATGTAGTCCACACTTGACTCTAACTGCCCTCTGAAGTGGCCAAGCTCACCAGTCAGTTGTACAAACAATCACTACTTGGGCAACAAGCGACAGGCAATAAATGTGGCCTTGCCAGACTCGCCCGCATCTCACAAACGAACAGAAACAGGAACATGTGGTAGCGAGGGGGGAAAGAGAAAACAAATAACAAAATATAAGAGAGCGAGAGCAGGACATTGGCACAATGCTGGGGCGTAGAGTGGCTGACCCCTAATACACTAAACTACAACTCATTCATCACAAAACAATTAATAAACCATTCAGCACCGCAGGCCGATTCACACCAGTGAACAAGTGGCAGCTGGTAAGAGGCCCATGGCTCTTCTAGTAAGGTTCATATGGCAGAGCATCAAGCTCTGGCTGTTTTGGGATACAAGTGCCTGAAGCCTTTTTTCTAATCACAACAACAACAACAAGACTCCCAGTAAAGAGGCATGGATGGCAAGACACCAAACCAACTAATAATTTTTTTGTGCAAAGCCAACGGCACCAACTGTCGCCTTTAGGTTGAGAAGCTAAATGCACCATAGCCGCCTTCTCATATTCTGTCCCAACAGCATACCGTTGCCCCCACCTCAGAATACCTTTAAAAACACTGGTTTGGCCTCAGCTGGAGTATTGTGGGCACAACACTTTAGGAAGGATGTCAAGGCCTTGGAGAGGGTACAGAAGAGATTTACTAGAATGGTTCCAGGGATGAGGGATTTCAGTTATGTGGAGAGACTGGAGAAGCTGGGGTTGTTCTCCTTACAGCAGAGAAGGTTAAAGGGAGATAGGATAGAGGTGTTCAAAATTATGAATAGTTTTGATAGAGTAAATAAGGAGAAACCGGTTACACTGGCAGGAGGGTCGGTAACCAGAGGTCAGATTCAAGGTGATTGGCAAAAGAGCCAGAGGCAACATGAGAAAACATTTATTTACACAGCGAGTTGTTGTGATCTGGAATGCGTGGGTGATAGGGCGGTGGAGGCAGATTCAATAGTAACTTTCAAAAAGGAACTGGATAAATACTTGAAAGGAAAAAAATTACAGAGCTATGGGGAAAGAGCAGGGGAGTGGGACTAATTGGAGAGCTCTACCAAAGAGCCGGCACAGGCACCATGGGCCAAATGGACTCCTTTTGTGCTGTATCATTCTATGATTTTACTCCCATCACACTACTGTGACATTTTTCATTTCCCACACCAGCTGCCTTTATAGCCATGGGAGGTCAGATTGTGCCGATGATGGACAGCTCTGTGCTGTTGGCCTGTGCCCACTGGCACTGCTGACCGCCCAAGCTCATGTCGCTTCGGACTTGGCAAAGAGAACGAAGACTTCCATCGCCCCAGTCCCATCTGGATTCATTCAAACTGTGTGCCATAGGTGAAAGGTCAGGGGACAAACCAATTGCACCAACTAGCTCCCAACACACACCAGTCTCTCTATGGTAAAAGAGACATGTCAAGTCAGAGTTGATTTGAAAATATCTTGGGCTGCACTCCCAAAAGGAGTTACTCCTTAAAGTATGTGACTCTATTGATGCCAATCTGACCTTTTACATCATTCCAGACAATTTGTTGTCAATATTTCAGAGTATCCATCTCCATTTAATAGAAGACCTGAACCTCAGTGCCACGTTTGTCCTTTTCTAAGATTGAGTCTGCTTGAAGGTCTCAGGCCCCTTGTGCAGAAACTAGTACAATTAGAATAGATAAAAGACCAGTTAAGTCAGATATAGAATCATATAGCACAGAATGAGGCCATTTGGCCCTCCGTGCCTGTGCCAGCAAGGTAGTGGTGAATAGCAAGAGTTTGCATTTATATTGTGCCTTATTAAGTCATCAAGACACCTCAAAGTGCTTCACAGCTGGTGAATTACTTTTTGAAGTGCAGTTATCATTTTGCAGACAATTTGCGCACAGCAAGGTCCCACAAACAGCAAATTGGGTGAATGACCAGTCAACAGTTTTCAGTGATATTGGATGGGGCGGGGTGGGGGGGGCAAATGTTGACCCGGACACCAGAACTCCTCTGCTCTTCTTCGAATTGCGCCATGGAAACCTTTTACATCCACCTTAACAGGTAGAAAGGGGCCTATTTTTTTGCAATGGATCATGTAAAACAACAGCACCTCTTACACGCAGTGCTGCACTGACGTGCCAACTTGGGAATATGTGCTCAAGTCCTGGAGTGGGGCTCGAGTTCAAAAAACCTTCTGCCCTCAGAAGCAAGAGTGATGTTAACCAAGCTAAGCTAACAGGTGGTAGATAGGACATTGAAGGGAAGTGTGGTAAAGAGCCACACAGTGTTAAGATTGCGGGGCGACGTAGAGAAGATGTTTCCATGTGCGGGCGAGACCAGAACTAGGAGCCATAATAGTTACTAATAAATCCAATAGGGAATTCAGGAGAAACCTCTTTATCCAGAGAGTGGTGAGAATGTGGAACTCGCTACCACAAGGATTAGTTGAGGCGAATAGCAGAGATGCATTCTAGTGGAAGCTAGATAAGCCCATGAGTGTGAAAGGAATAGAAGGATATCTTGATGGGGTTCGATGAAGAGGGGTAGGAGGAGGCTCGTGTGGAGCATAAACACCGGCTCAGACCTGTTGGGGGTGAATGGCCAGTTCCTGTGTAAAAAGAACATCTTTTTCTGCTATTTTTGTAGGATCTGCATCTGGATAGTTTGCTTTACTTCATGCTAATATTATGCCAGACTTTCCGCTGCTCATAAGCCTGTATGATTTGTATATATTAAGTGAATGTGAGTGCGCCTTGTTTTATGTTAGTTAGCTCAAAAATTGAAATTTGAAGAAAGAAAAAAATGTAATGCTCAGATCAGGAAGGATGAACGAAAGCACACCAGCTGATCCCTCAACATAAATTAATATATCCAAGCTCCAACGCATTTCAATCGGTCACTAGACTGCGCCTCCATCTAACTCCATCCACCCCCTACTTTCACCAAGATTGCTGCCTTCACTTTGCGCAAAAATAGACTTGCATTTATATAAAACACCTTTCACGACTTCAGGATGCCCCAAAGCCAATAAAGTACTTTTGAGGTGTAGTCACTGTTGTAATGTAGGAAAGCAAGGTCCCAGCAATGAGATAACGACCAGATAATCTGTTTTAGGGATGTTGGTTTTGAAGTGTAGTCACTGTTGTAATGTGGGAAACGCGGCAACCAATTTGCACACAGCAAGCTCCCACAAACAGCAATGTGATAATGACCAGATAATCTGTTATTGTTATGTTGATTGAGGGATAAATATTAGCCAAGACACCGGGGAGAACTCCCCTGCTCTTCTTCGAAATAGTGCCGTGGGATCTTTTATGTCCACCTGAGAGAGCAGAGGGGGCCTCGGTTTAATGTCTTCTCCAAAAGACGGCACCTCCGACAGTGCAGAACTCCCTCAGTACTGCACTGGGAGTGTTAGCCTAGATTTTTTTGCTTCTGTCCCTGGAGTGGGACTTGAACTGCTACCCACTGAGCCACAGCTGACACCTGGAATTAGAGGATGAACAGATACATGAACCCCCTTCCCCTCCTCCTCCCCCAGCGTAACCCTGCCCGCTTTCCCTGTATATTCTGTGTCTCGCACTCAAAATTTTTGCCAATTTCACGAGCAGCAATAGACTGAGCAAAATGACACGTGTAACACCCAACTCAGGCCCACAGCTGCTCCAGTTTGCATGGGATCAGAACTTAAGAAGGAGATGCCGATTAGGGGCCTGATCCTTAAATCATTAAGATTACATTTCTCTTTAAAACAAAAGGGAAAATCCACAGAAACAGAGACTATGATTATAATGGCAAAGAACCATTCCAGTTTTTGAAACTGTACTCTCCTTTTACACACTCTTATACTCAGTTATCCTAATTACAATTCCTTGCTATAATTTGACATCTCGTATTGACAGCAAAGCTTTCCCATGTTGTATAGAACCATGGTTAGACCACACTTGGGAGTACTTTGCACAGTTCTGGTCTCCATATTATAAAAAGGATATAGAGGCACTGGAAAAGGTGCAATTTTTTTTTACCAGAATGATACCAGAACTGAGAGGTTATAACTATCAGGAGAGATTGAACAGACTGGGACTCTCTTCTCTAGAAAAGAGGCTGAGGGGTGATCAGACAGAGGTTTTTAAGATTTTGAAAGGGTTTGATAGGGTAGACGTAGAGAAGATGTTTCCACTTGTGGGGGAGACCAAAATTAGGGGCCACAAATATAAGATAGTCACTAATAAATCCAATAGGGAATTCAGGAGAAACTTCTTTACCCAGAGAGTGATGAGAATATGAAACTTGCTACCACAGGGAGTGGTTGAGGCGAATAGCATAGATGCATTTAAGGGGAAGCTAGATAAGCATAAGGAGAAAGGAATAGAAGGATATGCTGATGGGATTAGACGAAGAGGGAGGAGGAGGCTCGTGTGGAGCATAAACGCCAGCAAGGACCAGTTGAGCAAAATGACCTGTTTCTGTGCTGTACATTCGATTGTAATGTCAAGTACAAGATCCGCTAACCCCCCCCCCCCCCACCACCCCACACAACAACCCCCACTTTCCACAAAAGAAAAATCGGAAAGCTGCGACAATCTATTTTTGTTCCAGCGAGCGGAAAATGAGAGCAATTTCTTTTCCAGGTGCCTGGTTCGGCTGTCGATAAAGTCAGAGACTACAGGTTGAGGAACAGAGGACCGCCTCATTGGCACGTCCACCGCACAGCTGCCGAAATCAGTCTCCGAGAGATCGAAACCTGAATCAGCTGGAAAGGGATCGTGCTTGAAAAACACAAACATTTCGTCAGCAAGCTCTTGTAGTCTGAGGATTGATAAATGATGAGCATAATTGTGGGGCGTGCAGCTTTAAATACGTGCCTGTGCTTTTCTGTTAACTATCAATCATTGCTCTTTTATCCGTATTTAATCTCACCGCAGGGTCCTCCTCTAAACCAGCCACTTAAGGATAAATTAGGTTAAATGTTTAGAGACTTTGGGAAACTCTTTGTCTTGGAATTGCTCCAGAGAAAGAAGGGAAAGGAAAAGAAAAGAAAAAAATAAAGAATGAAAGAAAGAACCAAAGGAAGGAAGAAAGGGAAGGAAGGAAGAACTTACATTCATATAGCGCCTTTCACAACCTCAGGACATCCCAAAGTGCTTCAGAGCCAGTGAAGTACCTTTGAAGTGTAGTCACTGTTGCAATGTCGGAAATGTGGCAGCCAATTTGCGCGCAGCAAGCTCCCACAAACAGCAATGTGATAATCACCAGATAAATTGTTTTTAATAATGTTGGTTCAGGGATAAATGTTGCCCCAGAACACGGAGGAGAACTGCCCTGCTCTTCTTCGGAATAGTGCCGCCTGAGAGGGCAGACGGGGCCTCAGTTTAACGTCTCAACCGAAAGACGGATAGGATATCATGGAGCGTGATAGGGTCACATACGTGTACAGCATGAAGTTAAGGAACGCTTTTAACTCTGTCCACTCGGTGAAAATCAGGCGGGCGGGCATCATTATCAGCAGAGGGACTCACCTCCACCGAAATCGCAGGCTGTGATTTTAATCTGCTCCTGAGCAGGAGAGGACACCCAGAGGGGTCCTTTTTTTAAAAAAATGTGCAGATTGGGATCCGATGATGTCATCAGGGCCCCGGCTGCTCTTTTAACTTTGGGCCCGAGCTGGGGAAGCGATTGTGACCTTCTTGCCTTGCCAACCGAGTGGGAAGAACAGTCTGGGCCAGAAAAGGCCCAAAAATGGTAAGTCTTTTTTTTTTAACTTTTCTTGTCGGGTCAGGAGGAGCAGGAGTGTACCTCCAGGCCCCAGAAGGAAAAGTCTGAGCCTCCCCCGTCCCAAGCTTTCCCCCACACCTGCCCCTTCCCCCCCTCTCCCCAACTCTACCATCACCCTACCCGAGTGCCAGGGACCGTTCCCTTGGTCCCGGCCAGCGGACAGCTTCTGCCATTCCGCTCCCGCCCTCCAGAGAGTTCCCACTTCCCAATCTCGTTGGTGTTGAGCAGCAAGCTGATCAGGAGTGTGGGGGAGGGGGCATGCAGGTAAGGCCTGGGAGGTAAAATTTCCCAGGATAGTTTACCACCCACTCAGCCCCTGTCCCTCCTGAGTTAAAATTGGGGCTATAGAGAACGGTAAGATAAAGTAAGATGAGCACAATCATGTACAATAAGGTTAAGAATAGATTGATAAATTGGATAGGTTGAGATAAGAAGGGTTAGATCGGGGACTCGAGCAAACTTTGAATTGCTGGTCTGATTTACTTACCAAAGTAATTTATATCCTTCATTTAATTAACAGCATTATCCCTTCGACATGAAAATTTTGGCTTGCTCTATTGTATAGATTCTTGTTCGTTTAGCACAGACATGCAAAGTGTTCCGGAATTACACTCCATGATATTTGGCACATCTGTTTTTCTTTTGTTAATTGTATATACGCATTAAACACTGTTAAACTTGACTGAGAATTTAACAGAGGTTAGAAATTGGGCAATTGTTTTTTTTTCAGAATCCAATGCTCACACTGTGCTTGAGTGACGTCCCAGGACAAACCCGTGCAGAATATCTGCGAGGAGAGAGCACCAACTGAATTTACCAAACAGAAACCAATCTTGGTTTGCCATTTATCTCACTCAATCTGAAGTCTCCTTACTAATTAAGTTTTTTTTAATAGAATAGTTTCTCTCTCAGCTATTTTACAGCAGATTCTGCACACAGACATTGTCCTCGACAACTTGCAAACTTTGTTTTTAAGTCAATAATCTGCCCTTTGTACAGGTGCATGACACAAGGGTTAATAACTGCACTACTTGCAGTAATTGGTTTGCTGAATTAAACGTATTCTCGAGTTATTCTGCTGCACTCGCTTTGGAATGTCCAATATTAAATTCAGATTACAATAAATATAAATTTACATTCAGACTGAGATATGAAATACTGAACATTCGAGGTGTTCCACAAAGCGGTCACCCAATCTGCATTTGGTCTCCCCAATGTAGAGGAGACCGCATCGTGAGTAGCGAATACAGTATACTAAATTGCAAGAAGTACAAGTAAATCACTGTTTCACCTGGAAGGGGTATTTGGGGCCCTGGACAGTGGGAAGGGAGGAGGTAAAAGGGCAGGTGTTGCATCTCATGCGCTTGCACGGGAAGGTGCCGTGGGGAGGGGAGGGGCTGTTGGGTGCGATTGAGGAGTGGACCAGGGTGTTGCGGAGGGAGCGGTCTGACAAAGGGTCACAGACCTGAAACGTTAACTCTGTTTCTCTCTCTACGGATGCTGCCTGGCCTGCTGAGTGTTTCCAGCATTTTCTGTTGTGATTTCAGATTTCCAGCATCCGCAGTATTTTGCTATTATATATTTATGGCTCTTAGTTTTGGTCTCTCCCACAAGCGGAAACATCTTATCCCAACGTGCTTCACAGAAGCCATATGGGGAACAGATACTGAACCAGGAAGGAGAGATTACAAAGGATTGGCTGAAGAAATGGGATTTAATGAGGTTTCTAAAGGAAGAGAGAGGGAGAGAGGGGGAACTGTACTAGTGAGAAACCGACTGTTGCGAGGTTCCAAAAAATATCCCTAGGAATACAACATGCTGCATGTGTTCCAGCTGGGATTTCACAACAACAACAGCAACAACTTTCATTTATATAGTGCCTTTAATGTAGCAAAACGTCCCAAGGCGCCTCACAAGAGCGTTGTCAATAAAAAATGTTGACACCGAGCCACAGAAGACAACATCAGGGCAGATGACCATAAGCTTGGTCAAAGAGGTAGGTTTTAAGGAGCGTCTTAAAGGAGAAGAGAGAGGTAGAGAGATTGAACAGTAGTCCAGTCCTTTTACTATCTGGAGGACATGCTGAATAGCTGTGCAAGTGGATTCTAGATTGGGAGCCCTGACTAGATCATCTAGATAGTGGTACAGATGGAGATGCTGCAGGCTGACTTTACCTTATACTGGCAACTGCCCTCTGGAGTTGAATCTGAGGAACTATCAATGGCACTCCTGGATTGCAACTTGGAAGTACGGATCTCTCAGGTCTATGGAAACTACTACGTGACTCATATACCCTACTGGAAACGGCCTGATAACTTGCATATGTATTCCCCCTTCCCCCAAAAGCCCTAAGCAACCTGCTTCTATCACTCCAAATTGCCACAACTGTGACTCACCCAAAGTGATGATAAATCTTGGGAAAATATTAGTCTGTAAGAGATTTTCAAGGGCTCTATTTTAAGATCAGGGTCTCTGGATCTGACACATCATACATTTGACCATCTCCCATATTAAAGGCTTCCATATATTTGGGTTGGTTCCCAGAAACCTTCTGCTGGGACCTCCTCCTGGTCTTTTATTCCACTTGGAAGTCCTCCTCCTCTGCAGTGGGAGCTGGACAGTGGAAGTCTCAACAGTGGCCACTATCTGGGGTGGCATGGGTGCCCTCCCACAGGGGAAGCATTCCACTGATGGATTCAGCCGGAGTGTGAAGAGATATGCCCAAAGAGATGATTTTGTCATGGGAGGTTTCGGTCCATTGGCTGGAGAAGATCAAAAATGGGAGACTAATGGGTCCAAATACTTATTGGACCAGGTCCTCACTTAACAAATCCAGTGGAAAGGGTGGTTAAATACAGGAGGGAGCCAGTGGAGAAGCCCACGCA
The DNA here is from genome assembly GCA_030390025.1 of Squalus acanthias. Taxonomy (NCBI): domain Eukaryota; kingdom Metazoa; phylum Chordata; class Chondrichthyes; order Squaliformes; family Squalidae; genus Squalus; species Squalus acanthias. The sequence continues at coordinate 5,894,674 of CM059448.1, forward strand.
CATTGTAATAGTGAGGTGAGAGAGGAATGACGTCTTCCCTCAATCCTATGACAGGAAAGAGTCTAGATTCCTGAAGATCCCAAGGGTATTTGGAGCCAAGGGGGACCATCATCTCAGTAGGGATTGGAAGATTGGGGGGTTGGGGGGAGGTATCATTCTCACGTGCTATGGGGAGTCTCCCTGGGTGCAAATACTTAAACATTCACCAGAGTTTACACCTAGTTGGAGCCAGATTGATACAGCTGGCATGTACCAGGCTCAGCACAATGATTCCACCTTTGTTTATTCTTGGTTACACAGGCCTTTGGTTCAGAGGGGATGTATATCCAGGGTAACAGACGGCTGAAAGTGACTTCCAATATAGCAGCTCAATACTGTGCGACAGCAAGGTTCAAATTTACATTGGATGCATACTCAAAAACTAATTGCCTCTAATTTGTTAATCTTACTCGCATAAGCAACATAATGGCTGGTATGGGAAAAGGAAAAAATGTCACACAATCAGGTAGTAGGGGGCACTCTTCTGAGGATGGGCTGTGGCGCATTGTTGGGGCAGCATTACTCTGCTTTACCTGACCTGGGAGTCCTCGAGACAGGTACTGGCTCCTTGAACAGAGCCGATATCCCACACCTTGCTAAATACAAAATTCGGCGAAGAAAAATACTTTAAAAACTTTTTCATTCCACATTTGTTTTTCCTCTTCTGGTGCAGTTTAACATTTTTTGTGCCATCCCATCACAGATTGTTCACATTGCATGAAGTTTAATTTAGTGTGAAATCACAGAACAGTTAGGACCTTGTCAAGATCTCAATAATACAACTCTCCTGACTGAACTGGCCCCCTGCGCGGTTCAAAGATGAGAACACGGTTTACCTTCAATTCATGTTGTATTTTTCTGGCTGTTCCCAGCCCACATGTGGTTGCTACAAATAGAGTTGAATTTGTGCTTTGTTTAAGGTTGCCAACCCTCCAGGATTGGCCTGGAGTCGCCAGGAATTGAAGATTAATCTCCAAGACACTGCTGCGAGCAATCCAGGAGAAAGGGCATTAAACATAATTGCGTGTTTTTTTTTCCATTTTCATCAAACACCTCTGTTTATTAGTTATAAAAATATTGGAGATGGGGAAAAGAGGCTGTTGGGCTGACAGTCAAGAATCATCCAGTTGGGGAATGAAGAGTCTTTACGCTTTCCAATTGGTGAGGAAAGGCAGTGCATCATGAGGATGGCCGTGTTGGGCGACCAATGGCGGGAGCGTGGGGGCGGGGCAGTTGGAGACAGGAGGTCATGTGACACCACCTCCAGGAATGCATCCAACCAGAATTGGCAACCCTAGCTTTGTTCCTTACACCCATCACACTAAAACAAACTGGAATTTACCAATTAATCCCACTCCCCTGCTTTTTTCTCATAGCTCTGTGAATTTTTTCCCTTCAAGTATTTATCCAATTCTCTTCTGAATGTTACTATTAAATCTGCTTCCACCGCCCTTTCAGGCAGCGCATTCCAGATGTATTCCTCATGTCGCCTCGGATTCTTTTGGTAATCACCTCTAACGAGAACAATCCCAGCTTCTTCAGTCTCTCCACATAACTGAAGTCCCTCGTCCCTGGTACCATTCTGGTAAATCTCCTCTGCACCCTCTCTGAGGCCTTGACATCCTTCCCAAAGTGCGGTGCCCAGAATTCAACACAATACTCCAGCTGAGGCCTAACCAGTGTTTTCTAAAGTTTTAGCTTGCAGATACATATTGTCTAGCTTCAAACTCGGGCAAGGTAGAGGAATGGCAAAGGATACTTGTGGGAACTGGACCTCTTCAGGAGAGGTCTGGGTCAACAGAGGGGAGAAAAATAAGCCAGGTCAGTACATCCTGACCAGACAGCTACACGAGAGATCAAGTCTCAAGTTGGAAAGGATAAGGAAAAACAAAAAAAAACAGGGGAGGGAGCTTGCTTCTGCACCTTCAGCTGAGTCACCAAGGCCAACGTCCACCTCTGAAGGCTGGACCTGGACCATCCCACCTACTTAGCAGCTGATTGGAGAGGCTCTCCCAACGACAACAGTGAGTAGCTGAACCATACAAGCCAAGAAGGTCCGATCCTCAGTCTATGTTGAGTTGGATGATAAACAGAGGGACGGTAGGAGGCTTCAGTGCCTCTTGGGTTGGGAGAGAAAGAAGGATTCCAATCCCATATTACTATCCAGCGTGTACGGGTGTCCAGTGAAGACAGGATAGGGCTCAGCCGTATAGTAGAATAGCTTGCTGACATTCATCGGCATAGCAACAGAATGAAGAAGGGGCACTTGGCTGAAGAACTGGAGGACAATTGCCAGACATAGCAGGGAGAAGCAGGAGGGAGAGAAAACGGCGGGGGGGGGGGGGGGCGCGGTGGTCAGGGATATAACATGGGGAGGTTGGAGGTGGGGTGAACGTAAGAGGTTTGGAGAAAAGCAAAACACGAGCACAGAGGAGCGAAGCTTCATCAACGAAAATCCACTCAAAGCCACAAGGGGACTAAATATTATAAACTCGGAGCGGATTAGATGGCCGACATACGCTTCGTTCCCCAGATGAAATAGGAAGATGCACTCACAACATTATTCAATTACCCGCTGAGCACAGAGAGAAAAAAAAACATGAATGCATCAAGGTAAACGTCACGCTCCAATCGGGAAATTATGCAGCAGCCCGTTGGTGCTCTGGGCTCCGACCAGCTCGGTGACTATCTGGAGCCAAACCTCCCACTGCGGTTCTCAAAGGGCAACGGCGATGCAAATTGGAAGAAGTTAGAGCAATATCAGAGTTCTTAGTAAGGTCACGCTTTGTCTGTCTTAATTGCTGTTTTGGAAAGGATGGAGAGCTGGGTAGTAGGCAGGGACTGCAAACTCACGAATGTTTGAGTAATTTACTTCCCATTTTGTGAAATTACTCATTAAAATTTGCATCCAGGGAATACTGGATTCTGAGTTTCGCTAATGAGCAAGGATATAAGGAACAGGGGCTGCATGAAATATGTATAAGTGCTGCTCTTAACCACTCTCTTTGGTGCACTGTGGGGATGGAGAGGCTGGCTGCAGCATCTATTCCAAGTTTCCCAGAGGAGGATTCCATGGGATGCTTCCTTCTCTTATACGTCTGCATGTCTGGGATTGGAAATATCTCGGAGACCGTGCGGGTCCAGTCTGCTCTTCATTAGGATGAAGGTTTCGGTTCGGCTCAGTGGGCGGCACACTCGCCTCTGAGTCAGAAGGTCGTGGGTTCAAGTCCCACTCCAGAGACTTGAGCACAAAATCCAGGTTGACTCCCTCAATGCAGTACTGAGGGAGTGCAGCACTGTTGGAGGTGTCGTCTTTCGGATGAGACGTTAAACCGAGGCCCCGTCTGCTCTCTCAGGTGGACGTAAAAGATCCCATGGCACAATTTCGAAGAACAGCAGGGGAGTTATCTCCAGTGTCCTGGCCAATATTTATCCCTCAATCAACATCACTAAAAAAAAAAGATTATCTGGTTATTATCACATTGCTGTTTGTGGGAGCTTGCTGTGCGCAAATTGGCTGCCGCGTTTCCTACATCACACTACACTTCAAAAGTACTTCATTGGCTGTGAAGCGCTTTGGGACGTCCTGAGGTTATGAAAGGCTCTATATAAATGCAAGTCTTTCTTCTTTCTTTCCTCTCTCTCCCCACCCCTCGATCTGTCTCTGCACTCCACCCCAACCCCACCCCCACCATCCTCCCAACAACAGTGGAGGCTTGGTCTCCACCGGGAATCTTGCTCACTTTGTCTGCTTTCCCAGTTAATCATTAAACAATGAGGGCCCTATATGCCGTACTTACACAACCTATTACAGCCTCACTACAACAGCACAGGAGACAGATAGAAATTAAATTTAACTGCACGGTGTTAAAAGGCACACATGCACCTAATCTAAATCAGCTTTCCCAGATGCCGGTGTCCTTCTTTTACATGGTGCGCTGTTTCCCTTTAGCTTTTCCTCAAGTCTTCTAACATTTTATTGTATGTACCTCAAAAATAAAGGAGCATGAAATGTGGAGCCAGTTAAATAAATACAGTACAACAATTGGTTAAATGTGTCGCCCAAACGTTTACTCAGCCCTTAATATCAATCAGATGCTTAAATTCTGGCAGCAGAAGTTTGGAAACTGGACAGAAAACAATAGCAATCTAAAAGCCCCGTTGATTCCCTATTCTTTGCACCCCCTCCCCTCCCCATAAAGCCCTAGAATCTCTCATACGACTGGACCCATTGCTCGGACAACAGTAATAGGGCTACGATCAAACTGGATTTCAGCCATGCCTGCCAACATGTTTCTGTTGCCCAATGAATTGTGGGGTCAACTGAGCAGCATAAATGCATCTTACCTCAGAGCAGACCGACGTACACACAAACACCCTCCCCCCCCCGCCCCCACAACCCACCCCACACGCATTTTCAACGGGACAACTGATATAAGCCACCCAAGTGACCCGATCGCCAAACTAAAACTGTTTGTAGACATTTTTTCCCCCAATTTAAATCAACTATGCAAACCTCACCCAACATACTAAGACATCTTTAATGGGAGGATAGAAATACAGGCCCCAACTTGTGGAATTTTCCACCCTGCTGTGGTTGGATTTCCGCGTTACAAATCATTAGAAAAACTTGCATTTATATAGCGCCTTTCACGACCTTGGGTGTCCCGAAGCGCTTTAGAGCCAATGAAGTACTTTTTTGAGGTGTAGTCACTGTTGTAATGTAGGAAGAATGCATTTATAGAAACATAGGAACAGGAGTAGGCCAGTTAGCCTCTCGAGCCTGTTCCGCCATTCAGTGAGATCATGGCTGATCTGTGACCTAACTCCATATACCCGCCTTTAGCCCATATCCCTTAATACCTTTGTTAACAAAAATCTATCAATCTCAGGTTTAAAATTAACAATTGATCCAGCATCAATTGCCGTTTGCGGAAGAGAGTTCCAAACTTCTACCACCCTTTGTATGTAGAAGTGTTTCTTAATTTCACTCCTGAAAGGTCTGGCTCTAATTTTTAGACTCTGCCCCCTAGTCCTAGACTCCCCAACCAGTGGAAATAGTTTCTCTCCATCTACCCTACCAGTTCCCCTTAATATCTCGAAAACTTCAATTTGATTTGAATTGAAATGTCCTTATTCATGACTACAAGACAATAACTCCAACGATTTCAGTGCATATTTACCTCCCCTGCCTCACCTCCAACCCACTCCACCCACCCCCTCCCCTCCCCATTAAATCCATGTTAAGTGAGCTTCTCCACGCTGGGAGGGGGTACTCAGCATCTCCTGCTCTGTCCAGGGGGACCAGCCCGTGGATTACATCAGTGCAGCTCCCTGATCAACCTGGGAGGCAGAGCGAAAAGGGCACTTTGACCAACACTTGCACAACTGCAAAATGGAAGGCTAGACTATACAACAACAACAACTTGTATTTATATAGCGCCTTTAACCTAGTAAAACGTTCCAAAGCGCTTCACAGGAGCGTTATCAAACAAAATTTGACACATAGAATCATACAGAAGGAGGCCATTCGGCCCGTCGAGCCTGTGCCAGCTCTCTGCAAGAGCACTTCAGCTAGTCCCACTCCCCCGCCCTTTCCACGTACCGAGCCACATAAGGAGATATTAGGACAGGTGACCAAAAACTTGGTCGAAGAGGTAGGTTTTGAGGAGTGTCTTAAAGGAGGAGAGAGAGGTGGAGAGGCGGAGCGGTTTAGGGAGGGAATTTCAGAGCACAGGGCCGAGACAGCTGAAGGCACGGCCGCCAACGGTGGAGCGATTAAAATACAGGAGAGAAATGAGCTGTTCCCGTCTGAGAGGCTTCACTGGTGGCAACCGTAGGCCAAAGTTGGATAAGAGATGCTGGCCGTAACAAAAATACTAGTCAAGATTAGAAATGGAACTCAGCTCGTCCGTTTGGAAATTCAGCAGTCTGAGATTGTACTTACAAATAGATCAAAAATTATCACTGTTTTTACAGATTTAATAGGAAATCTCACCATCAGTAACATTCGTAAAAAAAAAATATAGATCCTGGACAGCTGCCGGTGATTTACAAGGTAATAATCCAGTTGAGAATATCGAACTGTTAGGAGTTTGAGTAGATTACATTCAGCATTTGAAGCTCGAGATGAAATGACTGTTTGTTTGTTTGGCGCTGAAGTGTCTACCAGACACAGGCCAGTGTCTTAACTGCAGATTATTCAGGAACTTTATCCTAGGGCTAATCAAATTAAACAAGGCCAAAGCAATAATTAGGTATGTGAGGGCTAGGTAAGGAAGGTATGAATGGAAATTTGTCATGTTCTTCTATGCACCATTGCGTCTTTGAAATGACTTGACTGACAGGTCTCTATGTTCTTTATCTAATCCTTCTCTTTAACTCAACCTTGATGGTACCCTGCACTCAGAACCTTGGCCCTTTATCTAGGCTTCTCAAAAAAAAATTGTGACTGACTGTGCCATTCTGCAGTAAGAAAGACGAATTTGCATTTATATAGCGCCTTTAACGATCTCAGGACATCCCACAGCACTTTGCAACCAATGAAGTGCCTTTTGTAGTGTAGTCACTGCTGTAACATAGGGAAATGTGGCAGCCAATTTGTGCACAGCAAGCTCCCGCAAACAGTAATGAGATAAATGACCAGATAATCTGTTTTAATTATGTTGGTTGATGGATAAATGTTGGCCAGGACACCAGGAGATCTCTCCCCTGCTCTTTTTCGAATAGTGCCGTGGGATCTTTTACATTCACTCGAGAGGGTTAATGTCTCATCGGAAAGACGGCATCTCTGACAGTGCGGCACTCCCTCAGTACTGCACCGAAGTGTCAGCCTAGATTATGTGCTCAAGTCTCTGGAGTGGAGCTTGAACCCATGACCTTTTGAGTCAGAGTGCTATCATTATGACAAAGGTGACAACAAACCAGCAATTTTACTCTCCATTTCCAACAAGCCAAATACAAGCAGAATAACTCACAAAGCAAGAAAAGCCTAGAGGCATTGACTGTGATTCCTATTCTTGATCAGAGATTAATCCTGGAGGCACCGAGTATAGTTGCTACACTCCATCCCAGGGACCATGTGCTGGAGGCACTGGCTGGGGTTTGGACTCTGGGGAGCATGTCTTGTAGGTGGAGCTGCGGTTTCTAAGATTACTATTACATGACCGTACATCCTAACATTCGGATTTGTTATTCTCTTTTCGTCAAAAGTCATCAATTTCCAGTTGAAACCCTTTCTAGGAATGGGTTCATCCTGTTAATACTCTCCGAAAAACATCAATGGACAATTAATAATTCAGTTCCAGCTAGCAAAAAATCATTAAAGGCTTCAAATTGTGAATCAACTCCACTTTAGTGTAACCACGTGTTGAGGTACACTGAGCACCGACACCTTTGCTCTGTCTTATCTGCCACTCTCTTTTGCTCGTTTAAAATAAGCTGATGCCTGTTTTTTTGGGCAGGGTTGTGGGAGCATTGCATGTCATCAATGAGTTGGCCGAGGTTGGAGATAGCCTCTGGCGGTACAATCAGAGTGAGATGGAAACATTTCTCGGACTTTTATTAGTGACAGACTCCCTCTTTTTGCAGTCGCTGCTGGTGTGGGTGAGTGACAGAAATTTGAATAATTGATCAATTTGCGCCCGCGGTGACGGGAAATGTGGAAATGTGCGAGTTGGTCACTTAGATCCTATTTCACTGACGGCTGCACATACCATCGCAGTTAACAAAAACAAACCCTGTAAGTTATTATTTGGGTCCTGATTTATTGGCTGGGCAGCTGAGAATGCACATACAGAAAATGTAATTGGAACATTTGAAGTGGCATTTAAAGACAATACGTTGGTAATATGGCTTTGCTGACGGCCAGTTGGAGGATACACCGTTTTATCATCAAGGTACGACAGGAACATGAAATAAATGCGACATCACAGGAAGTTCGTGCTAAACTCAAGACATTTTATATGTAAAATTGCTAATTTTGACAAATGTTCCTCCCAGCACCACAGACTGTTCCTAACTGCGAGGACAGCCTGACAATCTAACACCACTCTGCCTCCAACTTTGCTTTCCTCCTTGCACAGCAGCTCCCAGCCGTTGGCTCTCTATGTCTCCACACCTGGGAGTATGGCCAAGACTGAACCCTGGTCAAATGGAGAATCGTGCAGGAAGCGGTGACTCTGGACCAATGATATCCAAAGCTCTCCGTCCCCTGGGGCGTTTCCTCGTGTCATGTCTGGGTCTGTTGTAGATTAACTGATAAAGAGATCGATCGCTATGGTTAGGCAACAACCCCACTACGGTTGTATCGCGCGAACACCAGGATGGTAGAAGGCAACTAGATGGGCCTTGGGTCTTTTTTCATCTAGCAGTTCCTAAGTTCCTTGGGATGCCACAAGGACTTTGGTGAAGTAGAACGGTGGCTGCAGAAACTTTTCATACTCTGTCCACCTAAACAGGAAACAATCCTGAACCAAGGTACAATTATAGACTGATAGAAAGAGAAATGTGAGCGCTAGGGTGAAGTACTGGTGGATGAGGTTTGTCACTGGGGGTGGTAACAGTGGGAATACTCTGAAGGGGTGAATGAGCAGCCAACGGAGAAGGAATCTTACAGAGCTATATAAAGAGGATAAAAAAAGATACATCCTGAACACAACTTCAAACTAAACTGTTAACAATAGGGCAAAAGGTCACAGCTAAAAAAAAAGCAGAAGGCAAATTTAGGATTGATGTTTGGAAGTTCTTTTTAACACAAAAAATGATCGATGTGTGGAATGGACTTCCAGATAAGAAAGTGGAAGAAAAACACTAGAATCATTTAACAGTTAGATGTTGTGACCAGAGGACTACTTCTGGATGGAGGAGCTAAGAGAAATAGGCTAGATATTAGGTGGTTCTTCCTATCCCAGTAAGTAGTGAGCCTCTGGAATACACTGCTGGCTGGTGAGGTTGGTGCTGACTCTCTGTATGTCTTCAACAGGGAGCTGTGATGGTCGAGCCATCGCGGTGTGGACAGGCTTGATGGACAAGCTGGACTTTCCCTGCCAGTCATTTTCATATGTTCGTATGAATTGAATGGCCTTCCTCATCTGTGATATCTGAGACGGCAACTCCGACAGTGCAGCGGAAGACTGCCCCTCCGACAGTGCAGCGCTCCCTCAGTACTGCTCCTCCGACAGTGCAGCGCTCCCTCAGTACTGCCCCTCCGACAGTGCAGCGCTCCCTCAGTACTGCCCCTCCGACAGTGCAGCGCTCCCTCAGTACTGCCCCTCCGACAGTGCAGCGCTCCGTCAGTACTGCCCCTCCGACAGTGCAGCGCTCCCTCAGTACTGCTCCTCCAATAGTGCAGCGCTCCCTCAGTACTGCCCCTCCGACAGTGCAGCGCTCCCACAGTACTGCCCCTCCGACAGTGCAGCGCTCCCTCAGTACTGCTCCTCCAATAGTGCAGCGCTCCCTCAGTACTGCCCCTCCGACAGTGCAGCGCTCCCTCAGTACTGCTCCTCCAATAGTGCAGCACTCCCTCAGTAACGCCCCTCCAACAGTGCAGCGCTCCCTCAGTACTGCCCCTCCGACAGTGCAGCGCTCCCTCAGTGCTGCCTCTCCGACAGTGCAGCGCTCCCTCAGTGCTGCACCTCCGACAGTGCAGCACTCCCTCAGTACTGCCGTCCGACAGTGCAACATTCCCTCAGTACTGCCCCTCCGACAGTGCAGCGCTCCCTCAGTACTGCACCTCCGACAGTGCAACATTCCCTCAGTACTGCCCCCTCGACAGTGCAGCACTCCCTCAGTACTGCCGTCCGACAGTGCAGCGCGCCCTCACAGTGCAGCGCTCCCTCAGTACTGCCCCTCCGACAGTGCAGCGCTCCCTCAGTACTGCCCCTCCGACAGTGCAACATTCTCTCAGTACTGCCCCCTCTGACAGTGCAGCACTCCCTCAGTACTGCCGTCCGACAGTGCAACATTCCCTCAGTACTGCCCCCTCTGACAGTGCAGCGCTCCCTCAGTACTGCCGTCCGACAGTGCAGCGCTCCCTCAGTACTGCCGTCCGACAGTGCAGCGCTCCCTCAGTACTGCCGTCCGACAGTGCAGCGCTTCCTCAGTACTGCCGTCCGACAGTGCAGCGCTCCCTCAGTACTGCCCCTCCGACAGTGCAGCGCTCCCTCAGTACTGCCCCTCCGACAGTGCAGCGCTTCCTCAGTACTGCCCCTCCGACAGTGCAGCGCTCCCTCAGTACTGCCCCTCCAACAGTGCAGCGCTCCCTCAGTACTGCACCTCCGACAGTGCAACATTCCCTCAGTACTGCCCCCTCTGACAGTGCAGCACTCCCTCAGTACTGCCGTCCGACAGTGCAGCGCGCCCTCACAGTGCAGCGCTCCCTCAGTACTGCCCCTCCGACAGTGCAGCGCTCCCTCAGTACTGCCCCTCCGACAGTGCAACGTTCCCTCAGTACTGCCCCCTCTGACAGTGCAGCACTCCCTCAGTACTGCCGTCCGACAGTGCAACATTCCCTCAGTACTGCCCCCTCTGACAGTGCAGCGCTCCCTCAGTACTGCCGTCCGACAGTGCAGCGCTCCCTCAGTACTGCCCCTCCGACAGTGCAGCGCTCCCTCAGTACTGCCGTCCGACAGTGCAGTGCTCCTTCAGTACTGCCCCTCCGACAGTGCAGCGCTTCCTCAGTACTGCCCCTCCGACAGTGCGGCGCTCCCTCAGTACTGCCCCTCCGACAGTGCAGCACTCCCTCAGTACTGCCCCTCCGACAGTGCAGCGCTTCCTCAGTACTGCCCCTCCGACAGTGCAACATTCCCTCAGTACTGCCCCTCCAACAGTGCAGCGCTCCCTCAGTACTGCACCTCCGACAGTGCAACATTCCCTCAGTACTGCCCCCTCTGACAGTGCAGCACTCCCTCAGTACTGCCGTCCGACAGTGCAGCGCTCCCTCAGTGCTGCACCTCTGACAGTGCAGCACTCCCACAGTACTGCCGTCCGACAGTGCAGCGCTCCCTTAGTACTGCATCGGAGTGTCAGCCTGGATTACGTGCTCAAATCTCTGGAGTGGGACTTGAACCTACAACCTTCTGACTCGGAGGTGAGAGCGCTACTCACTTAGCCACAGCTGACAACGAACCATCAATTTTACTCTACTTTTCCAACTAGCCAAAAGAAAGCAGAAAAACTAAAAAAAAAGCAGGATTATTTTTGATGCTTTCACGTAGCTGAATATTATTCAATTGTCGATTGATTCTGGTGTAACAACCCAATTTACAAAGTAGTGGATTGCTGCCAGTCCAACAAGCCAGTGACATTTATTTCCTATTCTACTCCAGTACTAAGGTTCCTGTTAACCTTTTGCTCTCAACAGGCGCTTGACATCAAACAGAATTTCTGCATCACTAAAACTGACCAGAAGTCTATTTGTTCTTTAAATGCCATCTCTCGCTCACTTTACCCCTTTCTATATTTTACCGATAGTTCTATGGGCAGAGCCCTCGGAAAAATCTCTCTCGTTCCTCCCGAGTTCCAAATACCTCGTCCTACACCGACTTCCTCCTCCCTCCCTGGAAGATGTCAGCCGTGGCTCAGTGGGTAGCACTCTTGCCACTGAGTCAGAAGGTTGTGGGTTGAAGTCCCACTCCAGAGACTTGAGCACAAAATCTAGGCTGACACTCCCAGTGCAGTGCTGAGGGAGTGCGGCACTGTTTGGAGGTGTCGTCTTTCACATGAGACGTTAAACCGAGGCCCCGTCTGCTCTCTCAGGTGGACGTAAAAGATCCCACGGCACTATTTCAAAGAAGAGCTGGGGAGTTCTCCCCGCTGTCCTGGGGCAATATTGATCCATCAATCAACGTAACAAAAACAGATTATCTGGTCATTATGACATTACTGTTTGTGGGAGCTTGCTGTCAGCAAATTGGCTGCTGCGTTTCCTACATTACAACAGTGACCACACTTCAAAAGTACTTAATTGGCTGTAAAGCGCTTTGGGACGTCCTGAGGTTGTGAAAGGCGCTGTATAAATGCAAGTATTTCTTTTTGCATCATATATCAGTATTGAAATCATCGCATCATCTCCTACAACTCATTCTTTCCCCAGAGCCTCAAAACTGTGCAGCTCCTGACCTCCCTCAGTCTTCCTTCCTTCCCACAATCATCAAGGCTTTTAAACTGTCAGCTCGTCACCACCACTTCCTGATTTACCTCATCCTTTTCACTCGTTTTAACCCTGATAGTGCCTTGCACCGAGCCTTCCATCTAGGTTTCTCAAATGGGAAATAATGAGGCGGGGTTATGTGCGTGTGCCGATCTCCAGAAATTTTAGTACAAGAGCAGATGCTGGAAATGCACGATTTCAGAACTGATGAAAGGTCATCAACCTGAAACGTTAACTTTGTTTCTCTCTCCAACAGATGCTGCCTGACCCGCTGTTTTTATTTCAGATTTACTCCATCTGCAGTATTTTGCTTTTGTGAGGGAATAGAAGGATATGTTGATAGGGTGAGATGAAGTAGGGTGGGAGGAGGCTCGTGTGGACCAGCTGGGCGGAGTGGCCTGTTTCTGTGCTGTAAATTCCGTGTAATTCTATGTAACACGTTATCTCTTGGCCAGAAATTATACAGGTAACCAGATTAATCTAACGATACACAATGGGTAAAAGGGTGTTCTCTCTCTCTCCTCCTTTAAGTCGTTCCTTGAAACCTACCTCTTCGACCAAGCTTTTGGCCACCTGTCCTAATATCTTCTTATGTGGCTCGGTGTCAAATTTTTGTCTGACTACGCTCCTGTGAAGCGCCTTGGGACGTTTTACTACGTTAAAGGCGCTATATAAATGTAAGTTGCTGTTGTTGACAGCCCGTGCATCACGTGGTCCTCGTACTAGAGCTGTACACAACATCTGAATGAAATTTGTGCATGAGATGCGCTTCAGGGAAGAAAATTCAGGTCCCAATAACGGGGCGCGGTTCTTTTTTGAGGCAGAAAATCCACGGGACCTTGCTGAACAAATTGAAATGCTGCAGTACCCGCCGTCTGACGCTAGAGGGAGATCTGCTGACAATCCTCACTCGTGCGCTGGTCCCAAGCTTCACAAGGCACCAGAGGTGCAAAATTACATTTTGGTGGGTTTGCTATTCTACAGGAGTGTTGCAGTGCCATTAGTACATTTGCATTCTGCTCTGCACAGTGTCCTCCAGCAACAACACAAAAAAAAAATCACTTATTTAAAACTACTCCAAGAACTAAATTTGCAAAATAATAACAGTAATAACCTTGTGCCATTTAAACAGACAACCACAGCATAATCTGATAAAAACATAAGGTTAGAATTCATAGTCATTTCTATATAATTAAAGTTAATTATAGATTACTAAGTGTTGACTCAGACACCTGCCCATCTCTTCCAGCAGTGTAGACATCCTCAGCAAACTTCAGTTGATTAGGAGCGATTGAAGGGTCATTAGATCCAAATCGTGACAGAGACTGAGTATAGGGACTGGCAAATAAAAGAAACTGAGAGCAGCACCAGAGCCACTAAAATGGCATCACATTAAGGGCAAGCGTACTAGCCACGAATGGAACCGGAGACCTCCTGACCTACACTGGCTGATAAGGCCTCGATTTTAAAATTCTCATCCTCGTTATCAAATCCCTCCACGGCCAAGCCCCTCCCCATCTCTGTAACCTCCTCCAGCCCCACAACTCTCTGAGATCTCTGCGCTCCTCCAATTCTGGCCTCTTACGCATCCCCGATTTTCAGCGCCCCTCCATTGGCGGCCGTGCCTTCAGCTGCCTGGGCCCCAAGCTCTGGAATTCCCTCCCTAAACCTCTCCTCCTTTAAGACGCTCCTTAAAACCTACCACTTTGACCAAGCTTTTGGTCACTTGTCCTTATGTGGCTTGGTGTCAAATTTTGTTTGATAATGCCCCCGAGTAGATTGGGCCTATACTTTCTGGAGTTTAGAAGAATGAGAGGTGATCTCATTGAAACATATAAGATTCTGAGGGGGATTGACAGGGTAGATGCTGAGAGGTTGTTTCCCCTCGCTTGAGTGTCTAGAACTAGGGGGCACAGTCTCAGGATAAGGGGTCGGCCATTTAAGACCAAGGTGAGGAGGAATTTCTTCACTCAGAGGGTTGTGAATCTTTGGAATTCTCTACCCCAGAGGGCTGTGGATGCTCAGTCGTTGAGTATATTCAAGGCTGAGATAGACAGAATTTTGGATTCGAAAGGAATCAAGGGATCAAGCGGGAAAGTGGAGTTGAGGTCGAAGATCAGCCATGATCGTATCGAATGGCGGAGCAGGCTCAAAGGGCTGTATGGTCTACTCCTGCTCCTAGTTCTTATGTGAGGAGTGAGCCTTTGGCGCAGTGGTAGCATTCCCGCCTCTAGGCCAGCAGGTGCAGGGTTCGAACCTCACTCCAGAGAGTCCCGGCTTCGAATTCTGGGTTGACATCCAGCGAGATACCCGCATCTGGTGGGTGTGGGTGGCCCCCATCCACCTCCCCCCCCATCGAATGGGTTGTGGCGCCCATAAAACCCTCCCACCGTATAGGACTAACCACCTTACCGGCTGGTATAAAGATGGTTACGACCATGGAAGGAGCGTTAATGTCGCGGCCTGACAGATTGTTAATCAGCCTGTGAATTCTTCCACTACTTCACACTGTTCCCCAAGAAAACAGCGAGAAGATACGAAAATGACGATTATGTTCTTGTGTGAAGTGCCTTGGACGTTTTACTACGTGAAAAGGCGTTATATAAATGCAAGTTGTTGTTGTTATGGACAATATCTTTACTCACTTCCTGCGGCTAAGGAGTTTAATAGCCTACCTAATTCCCGCTCTCTACCAATGCAATTCTGAGCTACTTGGAGATGGAATTTTACACCCTAGGAACAGACCGTTTGGCCCATCAAGCCTGTGCCAGTGTTCTTCTTTCACATGAGTCGCCTACTCTAATCCTATGTCCGTGCCTCCGCCCCATACCAGATCAGCCATGATCTCATTGAATGGCGGAGCAGGCTCGAGGGGCCGATTGGTCTACTCCTGCTCCTATTTCTTATGTTCTTATGTTACCCTCCGGTAACAGAGTCCCAGAGTTGAGCCCCTGGTAACTCTCTGCTTTTCTTTCCTCTTCCTCCCAGCGGTGGCGTTGCTGCAATCTGCAACCTGGGGGCACCGAGAGCGCGGATCTGCATCGCCCACCTCCGCAGCACAACAACTCACTGGGCCACCCTGCTACCACTCATTCTCGTGACACCACGGCTTCCAGAAACAGCCACCCTCTACACCGAGAACAAGGGCAGGCATATCCAATACGCCCCAACAATGATGTGCTTTACCAAAGAGGCCACTGAAGCGGAGAAGATATCATTTAAAAGGGGAATTGGAAAAGTATTTGAAAAGGAAGAATACAAAAGAAAAGAAAGACTTGCATTTATATAGTGCCTTTCACGACCTCAGGACGTCATGAAGTGCTTTACAGCTAATGAAGTACTTTTGAAGTGTAGTCACTGTTGTAATGTAGGAAAAAGGTTAACGCCAGGAATGTGTACACCTTGCAGGATTATGAAGTTAAGGCTGTTGAGCAGGAGAAAGACCTCGGGTGTCATGGTAAATGAATCTGGAAAAATAGATTTTTGGGCACTAAGGGAATCAATGGATATGGGGATAGGGCGGGAAAGTGGAGTTGAGGTAGGACTTCAGCCATGATCTTATTGAATGGCGGAGCAGGCTCGAAGGGCCGCATGGCCTACTCCTGCTCCTATTTCTTATGTTCTTAATAATGGTTCACAACCTGTGCTGCAATGTAAGGCTTTGCAAAAGCAAATAGAGTGCTAGAATGTATTTCCAGAACAATCAAATACAAAACAAAAACTACTGTACTGTCCTTGTACAAGACCATGGTTAGGCCTCATCTAGAATATTATGTTACAATTTTGGCCCCCTAGCCTGATATTATTTAAAGGCCCTTAGTTACCACAATGGGTTTAGAGTGCTGGGGCTTTTTACTCTAGAAACATGTTGGAAAGTTGAGTGTTAATAAACAAACTGAACTATAGTAACCATAACTGGGCGATGGACCAGCAGATTGTCTATGAAACACATGGAGAAATGAAACATGGAACATGAACAAAGGGTTCTGTTCCACTCCAGATGTCTGCACATTAACTGGAATGCAAGGGTGTGCTGGCTAGAACAGATATCGCTCATGAGTGATTAATGTAGAACATTAATGTCGGCCACCAACTCGTGGGAAGGAGACAGAGGAGTAAATTTGCTGGCAAATTACAGAAAGATGCAAGAACTACAGAGTAATGTTAATGTGGGGGCTTCAATTATCCTAATATAGACTGGGATAGTAACAGTGTAAAGGGCAAAGAGGGGGAGGAATTCCTGAAGTGTGTAGAAGAGAACTTTCTTGATCAGTGTTTTTTCAACCCAACGAGGAAGGAAGCAGTGCTGGATCTAGTTCTGGGAAATGAAGTGGGGCAAGTGGAACATGTTTCAGTGGGAGAGCATTTGTGGAACAGCGATCATAATATCACTGGGTTTAGAATAGTTATGGAAAAGAACAAGGGACAATCAAGCATAAAAATACTTAACTGGAGGAGGCTAACTTCAGTGAGTTGAAAAGGGATCTGGCCCAGGTGGATTAGAATCGAAAATTGGTCGGCAAAACAAGAATTGAACAATGGAAGGCCTTCAAAGAGGAGATGGTTCGGGTGCAGAATGGACACATTCCCACAAGGGGGAAAGGAAGGGCATCCAAAGCTAGAGTTCCCTGGATGACTAAAGATGTTAAAATGAGACAGAAAAAGGAGGACTAAGACATATGTAAGGTTCATCATACAGTAGAGGACCAGGCTGAATATAGGAAGTAGAGGAGAGCTAAGAAAGGGAATAAGAGGGGCAAAGACAGAATATGAGAATAGATTAGCGGCTAATATAAAAGGGAACCCAAAAGTCTTTTACAAACACATAAATAGTAAACAGGTAGTCAAAGGAAGGGTTGATTAGGGACCAAAAAGGAGATATTTGCGTGGAGGCAGAGAGCATAGCTGAGGTACTAAATGAGTACTTTGCATCTGTCTTCACTAGAGAAGATGCTGCTGCCAATGTAGCAGTAAAAGAGGAGGCAGTAGCGATATTGGATAGGGTTAAAATAGTTAAACAGGAGGTACTTAAAAGGTTGGCAGTCCTCAAAGAAGAAAAGGATTAGATTTGATCCATATGGGTTAGATAGATTAGGGAGGACCGGGGGAGTGTGTGGGGTGGAGGGGGTGCGGCGGGAAAAGAACGTGAATATAAGTTACGTAAACCGAAAACTGGGTTCGGTGTCAGGAGGTATTTCATTTCGCAGAGAGTCGTCAATCAATGCAACAAGTTACTGGCTCGTGCAGTCAGTTCAGTGTTTAAAAAGAAGCTGGATGACTTCCTGAATGTGGCCAACATCACTGCTTATAGAGGGTACAGAGTAAATTTACTAGAATGGTACCAGGGATTAGGGACTTGAGTTACATGGAAAGACTAGAGAAGCTGAGGATGTTCTCCTTAGAGCAGAGAAGATCAAGGGGTGATTTAGTAGAGGCGTTCAAAATCATGAAGGGTTTTGATAGAGTAAATAAGGAGAAATTGTTTCCGCTGGCAGCGGGGGGGGGGGATCGGTAACCAGAGGACACAGCTTTAAGGTGATTGGCAAAAGAACCAGAGGGAAGATGTGGAGAAATTTTTTTATGCAGCGAGTTACAATCTGGCATGCGCTGCCTGAAAGGGCGGTGGAAGCAGATTCAATAATAACTTTCAAAAGGGAATTGGATAAATACTTGAAGGTGAGAAAATTGCAGGGCTGTGAGGAAAGGGCAGGGGGAGTGGAATTGATTGGATAGCTCTTTCAAAGATCTGGTACAGGCACGAAGGGCAGAATGGCCTCCTTCTGTGCTGTAAGATTCTATGATGCTACGGTATTTGGGGTACTGGGGGATGTGTCTCCTGCAACTTGTTTGATCACCTTCGGGTGTAGAAGAGTTTTTTTCCCCCTAAATTCGCCCAACGTTTTCTTCTCTCTTTTTCTTGTCTCTCCCAGGACTGATTGGTGAGGGGGGGATATCGAGGATGGGGGTCACTGTGTGTACATTCCACCATGATGGGCTTGATGGACCAGCTGGTCTTTTACCATCCTCCGTGTTTGAACATGAAGTTGAGCTCATCCAAAACCCTGCTGCCTGTGTCCTAACCAAAACCAAGTCCCGTTCACCCATCACCCCTGTGCTCACTGACCTACATTGGCTCCCAGTCCAGCAACGCATCAATTTTAAAATTCTCATCCTTGTTTTCAAATCCCTGTGTGGCCTCCTCGCCCCCTCCCTCCTCCAGCCCTACAACCCTCCGAGATCTTTGTGCTCTTCCAATTCTGGCCTCTTGCGCATCCCCGATTTCCATCGCTCCACCATTGGCAGCCGTGCCTTCAGCTGCCTGGGATCCTAAGCTCCAGAATTCCCTCCTTAAATCTCTCTACTTCTCCTCTGTTAAGACGTTCCTTAAAACCTATTTCTTTGACCAAGCATTTGGTCATCTGTCCTAATATCTCCTCCTTATGTGGCTTGGTGTCAACTTTTGTCTGGTCACGCTCCTGTGAAGCGCCTTGGGACGTTTTTAATATGTTAAAGGCGCTATATAAATGCAAGTTGCAGTTGTTGTTTGTAGGAGCTAGCAGAGGGGCCATGGGCAAACTGTGTGCTGCAATTTCTATGAATCTATGAGCTTCCCGTTCCTATGACAACTGCCACATCTACTGGATTAATTCCTCTCTAATATGTGCATTAGTAAAGAACAAAATAAAGGTGCAGTTTCAGTGTTTTATACATCAAAGAGTTTTGAAGTGGAGGTTTTCAGGACCCTGTAGAAGCCAATACACATGGTGAGTTTCATCTCCATGGGATTCTCAATTCATACCACAGACTAATATTAAGTTTTTCTGATACATGTACCCCACTGGTTGCAATCAACTTCTTCAGAGGAGATTCACTAATAATGAAAAACAAAACAATTTCAGAAAAAGTATTTCTCGCTGATAAAATTTAATTTTCTTCTGCTATTTCAAGAAGCTTGCTTTGAAGATGCATTTGGTGTCTGTTAGTGCATTCAGCATCACTGAATAGATTTGCCCTCCCTTCAAAATGGTTGATTTTTATCGAACTCTGCGGTTTGTTTGTTCCCATTTTCGAGCTGCTAATTGATGTTTTTTTTTCCCTCTTCCAATGTCAATAAGGAAATTGAAGAAAATGTCAGGTGTGAGGCGGCAGGGGAATTAAGAAGAGAGACTCTCTCTCTCGATGGAATACAGAGTACGCAAAGCAGTTGCACGCTCGTGGAGTGTTGCACACTCGCGCTCTGTTCTCTTTGGAGCTGAACCTTCAGAACTCACATCAGAAATAGGAGCAGGAGTAGGCCATACAGCCCCTCAATAAGATCATGGCTGATCTTCGATCTCAACTCCACTTTTCCGCCCGATCCCCACATCCCTTGATTCCCTTAACTCAACACTCGATAGAACATCTTGGTTCAGTGGGCAGCACTCTCGCTTCAAAAAGCATCAGAAGATTGTGGTTCCAAGCTCCGCCACAGACTACAGCACATCATTTGGGCTGAGGCTTCAGGGCAGCAGTGGGGCAGGACTACATTTTGGTGATAGGGTGAGATGAAGAGGGGTGGGAGGAGGCTCGTGTGGAGCACAAACACCGGCATGAACCCACTAGGCCAAATGGTCTGTTCCTGTGCTGTACATTCTCTGTAATTTGATGTAAATCAAGCCCCTCCCGACACTTCCCCACCCACGTGTGGTAGATGTAAATGATCCCATGGCTTTATTTGAAGAGCAAGGTGTTTTCCTGGTAGGCTGACCAACATACCTCCCTCAACCAACACCAGTAAGAACAGATCAACTAATCATTCATTCATTTACTGTTTGTGGGACCTTGCTGTGCGCACATTTGCCCACAAGACCACACCTCCAAAGTAATTCATCAGCTGTAAAATGCTTCAGGACTTCCTGAGGACATGATAAAAGTGTTATATAAATATATGTTCTTGGTTTCTTAAGCAAAGTGGGGGGGGAGACTTGTCTTCTAGTTTTAGGGGTTCTGAAGGCTACTCAATTGCAGCGAGTTTACAATTCGCCTAGCCGTCACTAGATCAATATCACCTTCCAGAAGATGGAAGAAACGTGCACAAGACACATTTGAGATCACAGTATCCAGTACACGACGGGGGGGAGGGGGGGTCTTATTATTACGGCCCCCCAGGTCACACTATGGTATGTCCAAACATTAGGCAGTAAAGGCGAAGTCCTGATCGTAGGGAATCCGAGGTCCACTCGCCAGAGTGTGTGGTGACACCGAAACCGAATAAATATTTAGTGCCGACCCCGAATTTGTAGCAGGAGGGTTTGCGGAATATAGTGAAAGGGGGAGCTAGATGGGATGGATATGTCACAAAAGGGATAGAATTCTTGTTGTTGTTCTCATCCTTGTTTTCAAATCCCTCCATGGCCTCGCCCCTCCCTATCTCTGTAAGCTCCTCCAGCCCTACAACCCTCTCCTCCAATTCTGACCTCTTGCGCATCCTCAACTTCCTTCGCCCCACCACTGGCGGCCATGCCTTCATCTGCCTAGGCCCTAAGCTCTGGAATTCCCTTCCTAAACCTCTCCGCCTCTATCTTTCTCTCTCCTCCTTTAAGATGTTCCTTAAAACCTACCTCTTTGACCAAGCTTTTGGTCACCTGTCCCAAAGTCTCCTTATGTGGTTCGGTGTCAAATTTTGTCTGATAACGCACCTGTGAAGTGCCCTGGGACATTTTAATACGTTAAAGGCGCTGTATAAATGCAAGTAGTTGTTGTTGTCTAAGGGCCTTTATAGAATCATAGAACAGTACAGCACAGAAGGAAGCCATGTGGCCCATCTAGTCTGTGCCGGCTCTTTCGAAGAGGAATTCAGTTAGTCCCACTCCCCCGCTCTTTCCCCATATCCCTGCAATTTTTTTCTCCTTCAAGTATTTATCCAATTCCCTTTTGAAGGCGACTATTGAATCTGTATCCACCACCCTATCAGGCAGTGCATTCCAAATCCTAACCACTCGTTGCGTAAAAAAGTTTTTCCTCATGTCGCCTCTGGTTCTTTTGCCAATCACCTTAAATCTGTGCCCTCTGGTTATCAACCCTTCAGCCATTGGAAACAGTTTCTCTTTATTTACTCTGTCTAAACCCTTCATGATTTTAAACACCTCTATCAAATCTCTTAGTCTTCTCTGCTCTAAGGAGAACAACTTGTTGCAAAAATTCTGATGACTCTTTGATTAGCTTTCCATGTTCCCCACACAGTGTTGCGGCAGAGGACCTACAATCCCCCATCGCTGCAGAGCGTGGCTCCAACGTACTGGCACAACACTGGCTTCCTACCCCAAACCAATATCCCTTCATTCCTTGCTGAATCAGGAATCGATCCCAGCACCTGCTGAATCCTTTTCCCATATACACGTTGCCCCATTATCTACAAGCATGGGGGTCAGATTCGATATGTATATCCGTCAGACATCAAATCGTGGATAAGCCAATTTTGCTCCCATTAAATTAGCAAAATCAAAACTGCTATGTTCAGTTCTCACCAGAGACTCCACACACCCTCAGCTGATTCCACCCCCCTCCCAATTCCCTGCTTGCCCAGTCAAGCTGAACCCCAATTCAGGATGACATTTCAACGCAGGAACAAGGAAGGGTGGCATTACCAGAGATGTTGTCCTTCAGGTAAGACGTTAAACAGAGGCACTGTCTGCCTGCTCAGGTGGATGTTAAAGATCGCATAGGACTATTTTAAAGGGAGTGCTCCAGGTGGTCAATATTCCTTTCACTCAACAATTCATATCGTGTGTGGGAATTTTCTGTGCATGCAAATTGATGTTTGCCCGTATAACATATTCCTAGATAAACACATGAGGGAGAAAGGTATAGAAGGATATGTTGATGGGGTTAAATGAAGAGGGGTGGTAGTGGGCTCGTGTGGAGCATAAACACCAGCATGGACCTGTTGGGCCAAATGGCCTGTTTCTGTGCTGGAAACACTTTGTAATAGCGATGGCACTTCAAAGTAAACGTGAAGCGCTTTTCGTGACGTTTCCGACACTCTACTTCCGACTTTTCCTCGCTGCTCACGTGATGAGCACCTGCTCTGTCCCTGGTGCATACACAATAACCGTGGGGCTGGGATCGGGATCTTGTGTGGGGGTGAGGGCCGGGGGGGGGGGGGGGGAGCGAAACCACAGCCTAACTACAGTCAAAGCTCAACATAATGTTTTATTTTAATACATACGAAAAGTAAATTAACACAGGGTGGTTAAATGATAGCTACACTTTAGTGACCCTATGTTCTGAGAGTCTGAGAGTCTGCCAAAGAAGCCAAGGTGCCTTCCTCCTCCAAAAAGGCAAACACTGAAGTTATTTTCTCTGTTCGGGAGACTATAATGAAATAGCCTCGGTCTGAGCACAGATCGTTCGCTTCTGGTTAAAAAAAAATGTACCGTGACTGCCTTATTTCTGCTGATGTCCTGCTTTTCGGGATTTTATGCTTGTATTACACTTCCCTGGGAGTGAATGAAAGCAAATTTAGTTACTGCCAAAAAGACGGCTGCTTAGAATTAATGTGAACAGAGAAGAGCAGCTCGACAGCACAGACCTCGAGCACTGGCCTGCAGGCATTCGATTCTCCGTGCTTTGATTTCATTTGCACGTATTTTGTTAAAGAAGCCATTTCATTAAAATAAAACCTTCAAACCCCTCGCAATCCTCCCCTTGCAAAGGTCACTCTCTCACCGTCCTTCTAGCTAGGATCTATGCTAAATCTTTATACATCACTGGTTCGGCCCCAGCTGGAGTATTGCGTCCAATTCTGGACACCACACTGTAGGAAGGACATCAAGGCCTTGGAGAGGGTGCAGAGGAGGTTTACTGGAATCGCACCAGGGATGAGGGACTTCAGTTATATGGAGAGACTAGAGAAGCTGGAATAGTTCTCCTTAGAACAGAGAAGGTTAAGGGGAGATTTAATAGAGGTGTTCAAAATTATATGGGGTATTAATAGAGTAAATAAGAAACGGTTTCCACTGACGGGTGGGTCGGTAACCAGAGGACACAAATTTAAAATCATTGGCAAAAAAGCCAGGGAGGAGAGGAGGAGAATTTGTTTTTAACTCAGCGAGTTGTTGTGATCTCGAATACATTGCCTGAAAGGGCAGTGGAAGCAGATTCAATAGTAACTTTCAAAAGGGAACTGGATATATACTTGAGAAGGAAAAATGTGCAGGGCAATGGGGAAAGAGCAGGGAAGTGGGACTAATTGGATAGCTCTTTCACAGAGCCGGCACAGGCACAATGGGCTGAACGGTCTCCACCTGTGCTGTGTGATTCCACTCTATGAAGGTGAAACGATCCGAGATGCAGATTTCTTTGTGCCTCTTGAGATGTGCGTTTCTTTCAGACACAGCGGACAGCAATCTTAGGGGGGCGGGCGAGAGAGAAACTCAAGGTCTTTGTTCTACTCTATCCGCCCCCACAACGGTGCAGTTGCCAAATGCAATGGCCCAAGGTAGTATTGAACCATACAGACCATGAAGGATCCAGAGTTCACCCGCACTCTGCATTAAGTTAGATATTCTCCAGTGGGGGCCATCCTTCATCTAGGTGGTAGGGAGGGAAGGAGGGAGGGGGGGCGGAGGGAAAGAAGGGTTCCTGCTCCTGGTCACGATCCAGATGAAGTGTGCACAGATGAGCAGAAATTTCCTCCAATTAAATATTGGGTAGACCGAAGCAATTGTCTTCGGTCCCCGCCACTAACTCAGTTCCCTAGCCACCGACTCTATTATCCTCCCTGGCCACTGCCACGGCATCCTATTTGACCCTAAGCTGAGCGTCCAACCCCATAACCTCTCCATCACCAAGGCCACCTACTTCCACCTCTGTAACATCGCCTCACCCCTCCCCATCGCTAACCTCCTCCAGCCCTACAACCATCCAAGATCTCTGCGCTTCTCCAATTCGAGCCTCCCTGATTTCCATCGCCCCACCATTGGCAGCTGTGCCTTCAGCTGCCTAGGCCCTAAGCTCTGGAATTCCCTCCCTAAACCGCTCCGCCTCTCTACCTCTCTCTCCTCCTTTAAGATGCTCCTTAAAACCTACCTCTTTGACCCAGCTTTTGGTCACCTGTCCTAAAATCTCTAAGTGGCTCGGTGTCAATTTTTGTCCGATTACGCTCCTGTGAAGCACCTTGGGACGTTTTACTAAATTAATGGAGCTGTATAAATGCAAATTGCTGTTGCTGCAAAAGTGTCTTCAATGCAGGTGTGCGTGCGGAGGCAGAAGAGGTAGGTGGGTGTCAACAAATATCAACCGCAAACTCGATATATATTTGACAGAAAGAGAGCTCGAGGGGAGGAAGGAATGTGAGAGATAGAACAGTGCAGTATTCTTCAAATATAGGGGGTAATGGTCTCTTCCCATCCCAGGGCTAGTACTGTTGGGAGTAATTTGAGATGAATAGCGCTGTACAACAACCACATTAAACTGCATTGGTTCAAATGCAATCTTACTCTGTGTGTTGGTTCCAATATGGCAAAATTAGCCCAGTGACCACAATGAGTCTGTACAGGATTTGACTGGAACAAGAAAGGTGATAGATTTATTTTTCCCCTCTCCCTCGGTGAGGTTAAGAGGGCAGCTCACTGTGACGTGCCACTAGCTAGTTCGAGGATTAACAATTAACTGTCATCAGTGGGAGGAAGGTTTGAGTGACTGGCAGCCCTGGCACTCGAACAATCAGGCCATCTGGTTGGGAGGCGGACCCCTTACTGTCTTGTACTCCAGGGCCAGCAGAACATTGTCACCGCAGAGGTGAGGGAACAGAAAACCCGATGCTTCTCTCAGAAACTAGGAGGAACAGTCAGCCGTCAGACAGTTAACAATGACGTACCCCGGCTGAAAGCATGCCAGGTGATGATAACACTGGTAGAATGTTTCTGCTATAATTAGGGAGCAGCTGTTCCTTGGTACTTGCACCAGATCCATGTGCAAGAACTCATCATAAATAACAAAACACTCCTGCCCGGCTTCTTTTCTCCGCTACCAACCATCTCCTTAAACTCCGCTCCCCTGCCCCCTCACCTCCAATAGCAAACACAAGGAGCTCATGGACTTCTCTGTCGCTGATTACAGACCATCCATTCAGCTGCCTCTGTTGCTTTCCTTGTCCATCAAGCCCAATCTCCCTCCAGGCTCCCAACACCCAGGACCTGAACCCACATCTTTCTCTAGTTTCTCTCCTGTCTCCCAAGCCCATCCTGTCCATGAGACCCACCTCATGTTCCATCACCCCCATTCCCACTTATCTGCTGCCTAACCAGCTTCCCTTCCTGGCTCCCATGCTACCTCACATTGTAAATGGATCCCCCTCCTCAAAACCATCCCTTTCAAAACCATCATCATAGCCCACTCCTCAAAAAAAACTCATCTTTGACCCCTTTGTCGATGCAAACTACTGCCCCATCTCCAACCTCCCTTTCCTCTCCAAAGTCCTTGAACATGTTGTCCCCACCCAAGTCCGTGCCTATCTTACCTGCAACACCATGTTTGAATCGCTCCAATTAGTGCTTCATCCCTGCCACAGCACCAAAATGGCTGTAACTAAAGTCACAAATGACATCCTTTGTCACGGTGACCGTGGTAGACTATCCTTCCTTATCCTGTTCGATCTCTCCACAGCCTTTAACATAGTCGAGCACACCATCTTCACAAACGCCTTTCCCTCCATTGTCCAGCTCAGTGGAGATGGGGGGGGGGGGGACGACTCCAGAGGTAACAGAGTATGGGCGGGAAGAGAAGCCATTGCTGGAGAAGCTGAGGCTATTATTCGATAGATAAGAGTGGAACCAAGTGAGGGCAGTCCCACTGAGTTGGACAATTCAGTGCTGTAGTTTGCAGGGACAGTGTGGGTGCACGGTGCTTGTTTTTTTGAGGGGGAGGGTGATGACAGGGGTACAGTTCTCTCAGTATTCTTTGTGGGCTTGACAAAGGGAAACCTAAGGGAGGAGGCACCGTTGTGTGGTTCAAATTTAATTCTACAGCCCGTAGTAACACTCAGCATTGGCACGTAACTGAAGATTAACTTCTCTTCCCACCAATTTCTCAATGGCTCCAACTTAGGTTCCCAGGAGCCGAACCCATCAAGAACTCAAAACCAAACACAGATTCGGTTTCAATCCATATGAATGTTACCAAATTGAACTCTCAACATTTAAAGACAGACTTCCATTACATTGCGCCTTACCGCATCTCAAAATGTCCCAGAAAGTTTTAGTTACTTTTAAAGTGACTGCTGTTACGTAGGCAAACGCACAAATCCACAAACGGCAATCAGATGAATGGCTTAGACAATCTGCCTTTTGGTGACGTTGGTTGAGGGAGAAGTGTTGGCCTGGACACTAGCAGAACTCCGTTCTTCTACGAATTGTGCCGAGGGATCTTTAATGTCCACCTGAACCAATGGAACAGGCAGATGGGCAATGTTTCAGCTAAAAGACAGCACCCTCAGATAATTAAAAAGAATTTACAGCACAGAAACAGGCCACAAATATAAAAGCAACATACTGCGGATGCTGGAAATCTGAAATAAAAACAGAAAATGCTGGAAATACTCAGGTCAGGCAGCATCTGTGGAGAGAGAAACAGAGTTAACGTTTCAGGTCGATGACCCTTCGTCAGAACTGGAAAAAGTTGGAGATGGAACAGGTTGTTAAGCAAGTGTAGGAGCAGGAAGAGGGGGGAGGGGAGGAAAGAACAAAAGGGAAGGTCTGTCTTAGGATGGAAGGCAGGAGAGATTAAGAGACAAAAGGGATGATGGTGCAAGGCAAAAGGAGATGGTAATGGGACAAGTTAAGAAACAAAAGATGACTCTAGATGAAGTGTAAATGGCAATGGCCATTTGGCCCAACGGGTCTGTGCTGGTGTTTATAATCCACACGAGCCTCCTCCCACCCTTACTTCATCTACCCCTTTTCTGCATATCCTTCTATTCCTTTCTCCCTCATGTACTTGTTTAGCTTTCCCCTTAAAGCCATCTATGCTATCCGCCTCAATTCTGAGTAGTGCACTGAAGTGTCAGCCTAGGTTATGTGCCGTGGCTTGAACCC
Organism: Squalus acanthias; assembly: GCA_030390025.1. Classification (NCBI taxonomy): domain Eukaryota; kingdom Metazoa; phylum Chordata; class Chondrichthyes; order Squaliformes; family Squalidae; genus Squalus; species Squalus acanthias. Next base: position 5,921,938 of record CM059448.1, read on the forward strand.
GCGGCCTTCTGCCGAGTTGGCACTTAACACCCACTCCCAAAATTCTAATCTTACAAAATATGGGATTTGTACATTCGATATGAAAGGTTACCTGTTTGGAATTCAGGAGCATTGACTGCTTAACCCATCTCACAGAGTGCTGTCAGATCTACTACTTAATATGGGCTTCACGCTGCACTTGGGAGAGAATCAGAAGTTGCTGAAGCCTGCAGCGACTGAGGCACAGCAATATGTAAACTGGAAACAAGCGATTCCCAGCGTACCTACTAGACGGGGGCCGAATCGGAAATTCTTCCTTCAACTCAGAGGGAGGCGGAGCGACGTCAATTACCTGGAAAACGACAGCCTTTGCACGTCGGAAGAGCAGTGTGAAGTAGAGAGGTGTTTCAGCACTTGGAAGGTTAACGACATTCATGAGGACTAACTCAAATGTCAAGCTTACCGGATGCGGCGGCAATTGGGAAATGCTACAGCGGGGTGCACAGGGTTAATCGCATTCAGTCATCAAACTGACAAATACCAAACTTGTCACACTTGCTTGTTTCACAAGTCAGCTTTATTCATCAATTCAGCTGTAAGGATGCACTTAATTATCACTGGTTAACCAAGGATGCTAACATATCAAAGTTTTGTTTTTTTGGGGGCATGTGGGAGGATAAGAACTCCCTCCCTCCTTCCCCAAGTTGTTTTCTCCTCCTTGTCTCTCAATTGGCTCTCCTCCATTTTCATCCCTGGCCATAAAGAGCCGGCACAGGCACAAAGGGCTGAATGGCCTTGTTCTGTGCTGTAAGATTCTATCTGAGGCCTCTACCAATGTCGCGGGATTGAAAGTTTTGCATTTTATATAGTGCCTTTCATGACCTCAAGATGTGCCAAGGCGCTTTACAGCCAATGCAGTACCTTCCGAAGTGCAGTCACCGCTGTAATGTAGAAAACGCGGCAGCAAAATCTTGCACACAGCAAGATCCCACATACAGCAATGGGCTAATGATCAGATAATCTATTTTTTTTAAGTGATGTTGGTTGAGGGATAAATGTTGGCCAAGACACCGGGGAGAACTCCCCTGCTCTTCTTCGCAATAGCGCCACGCGACCTTTTACGTCCACCCAAGAGGGCAGACGGCTTTCAGAAAGTGTGGGAGGCCACCCCTGGATGACTCTCTCCTTCTATGGTGGCTCCCGGCCTCTGCTGGCTGCTTCACTACAGCACTGAGAATGATAACAGTGAAGTGCTTGGGCACGAAGCCACATCCTACCCACTCTGTGGCACAGCACACAAGAGGCTTCCAACACGCAGCCTACACATCAAAGCTGCTTACATGGAGACCTTGCTCCCTTCCCATCCTCACATCTCAATAGGTAAATGCACTGCTCAGCGTGGTACTGAGCCACACAGATCAGGAAGATCCCAAGTTCGATTCTTAGCCAATCTGCAGTCTGGGTGATGGTGAGAGGGCTACAATTGTCAGCTTGGCTCAGTGGAGAGCATTCTCATCTCTGAGTCAGAAGACTGTGGGTTCACATTCCGCTCCAGGATTTGAATACAGAATCTAGGCTGACGCTCCCAGCGCAGTACTGAGGGAATGTTGCACCGTCTTTCAAATGAGACGTTAAACCGAGGCCTCGTCTGCTCTCTCAGGGGGATGTAAAAGATCCCATGGCACTATTTCGAAGAAGAACAGGAGAGTTCTCCCCGGTGTTCGGGCCAATATTTATCCTTCAACCAACTTCACAAAAACAGATTATCCGGTCATTATCACATTGCTGTTTGTGGGAGCTTGCTGTGCGCAAATTGGCTGCTGCATTTGCTACATTCCAACAGTGAGCACACTTCAAAAAGCGCTTCATTGCCTGTAAATCGCTTTGCGATGTCCTGAGGTCGTGAAAAGCACTGGAGAAATGCAAATTCTTTCTTTTTTGTGTAAGAGCTTGCATTTATTGAGCCCTTGGGACTTCTCAAGTGCTTTACAAACACTGGATTACTTTTTGTTTGAAGTGGAGCCACTGCTATTTTGAGGGAAAAGATGGAAGCCAATTTATAGACAGCAAGATCCCACAAAGGGTCAATGATATGAATAGCCAGTTAACTTGCTTTTGGTGACGTTGGTTGAGGGATGAATGTTGGCCAGCACACGACAACCTACAACCTCTGACTCTGGTACTCTAACTTGTTAGCCCGTGCAGCTTCAATACAATCTGAAGAGTTGAACATTGGTGAGCTTGAAAGATTGACCAGGCAGGATGAAAGCATCCTTACCTCGCACAGTCTGACTGCAGCAAGCACACTGGAAATCAGAGCAACGCGTACAGGTGTTTTAGGCCACAACTGTGGGATGCTGCTCCTTGAACTCCTTAGGCTTTGCCGTCCTTTTAAAGAGCATTCAGGCAGGACCAAACCCTTTGACTCTTTGTGGGATCTTGTTGTGCGCAACTTGGCTTCCATCTTTTCCCACAAAATAACAGTGACTCCACTTCAAACAAAAAGTAATCCACTGTTTTATCATACTCATGCATTCCAGCAAAATTAGCCCCGAATTTTAAGTTCCACCATGCCACAGAACAGGAAAGCAAACTCTGGTTGCCTGTCGGCTGCACAAGTGCTGTTGTCTCCCACGGTTAAGAACATAAGAATTAGGAGCAGGAGTCGGCCATACGGCCCCTCGAGCCTGCTCCGCCATTCAATAAGATCATGGCTGATCTTCGGTCTCAACTCCACTTTCCTGCCCGATCCCCATATCCCTTGATTCCCCTAGAGTCCAAAAATCTATCTATCTCAGCCTTAAGTATTTCCCAAGTTGCTGACTTACAAACCCCAGCACCTGACATCAGCACACCATCGACAGAGACATGGTGGAAGGTCAGCATTCGCATCACAACCGCTGATGGTGCACACCGTGGGGAAGAAAGAAGAAGGAGTATGATCCCTCCAGAAAGAAATAGTAAGGAACACACTGCACAGCATCCACAGAACCTGGCTCTGTCACATGCCCATCGACAAAACAGAGCCTTTCACAACCTCGGGATGTCTCAAGGTGCTTTACAGCCAATGATTACTTTTGAAGCGCAGTCATTGTTACAATGTAGGAAACGCGGCTGCCAATTTGCGCACAGCATGGTCCCACAAACAGCAATGTGAGATAATGAACGGATCGACTGTTTTTAACAAGGTCCCAGCTATGCTGTTCCTTAGAGCTATCACTATTCTGTCCAAGATGCCTCAACTTTACTGGTACCTGATTTGGGGGATTTGCCCTGGGTTACAACAAGACAGTTTGAACTTGGACATTTTTAAAGCAGATACCGAATATGTCCACTGGTGCCTCGTAATGTGGAGGCATTATTTTTCTTTTTGTTTTGACGGTTTTCGATGAAATTTCCCCAGCAGCAAAGCAATTATCAGAACTCAAATAGCAGCCTCACTCTCTGTCCTTGAGTCTGGACTCGGTAAAAAATGGCACCCCTAATTGGTACGACTTCCTGTGCACATTACTGAGAGTGACATTCACAGGGAGAGCGCACATTCAACGTTCTACTCACTCGTGCGCTCAAGTGTCTGACAACTAATTGCATTCAGTTCATCAATAACCTCAACAAAAAAAAATGTTAAGCTGTCAAACTGAACAGGCAGGTGTAAAACCGATCCTTCAGTAATTAAGGGTTAACAGCATGCTGTCAAAACACTGAGGAATGGTAGCTACGCCTTCCAACATCTCCGAGACCTGGCTCCAGGAGCACTGCTGTTGGGGTTGGTGGACCAAAACGGTAAGAAACTACGTGGATCGGGTGGGTGGCTGTGATTCGGGGAAGGAGGGTGACGGCAAAAGAGGGAAGCAAGAGAATAAAAATGCCAAAACTACGGATGCTGGGAATCTGAAATAAAAACAGAAAATGCTGGAAATACTCAGCAGGTCAGGCAGCATCTGTGGAGGGAGAAACAAAGTTAATGTTTCAGGTCGATCACCCTTCATCAGAACTGGGAGAAGTTAAGAGAATTTACAGTTTATAAGAAGCTAGGAAAAGCCATGGGGTTGGGGGGGCGGGAGGGAGGAAAGAACAAAGGGGAAGGTCTCTGACAGGGAGGAGGGAAGGAGTAATTCAATGACTAAGTGCTGACAACAAGTTCTGATGAGGTGTCATCGACCTGAAACGTTAACTCTGTTTCTCTCCACAGATGCTGCCTGACCTGCTGAGTGTTTCCAGCATTTTCTGTTTTTATTATAACAACAGACTAAGATGGGAGCAGCTAGTCAGACTACATCTACATCAACAGGTGTCGAGAAAAACAAAATTAAACATTCAAGAGTCAAGAACTTCAAAGACCAGATGGCAGGATCCGATTAGTTGAGAGTACAGAGGTGGCAGCACAATGACGATGCATTTGGGACTAGGTGTACAGAATTTCTCACGGGCATTCCCAGTGAAAATCCCACGATTTTTTTTATTCTCTCAAAATTTAAATAAGGTCCTTCACCTTTCGGTCGAACTCCCCACCATGCCCCACACATGTAGCACCAGGAAGAACCGCTGATTCGAAGCTCAGTGACTCTCTCTCCTACCATTTTACATCAACAACAACAACTTGTATTTATATAGCGCCTTTAACGTAATAAAATGTCCCAAGGCGCTTCACAGAAGCGTTATCAAACAAAATTTGACACCGAGCCACATAAGGAAATATTAGGACAGGTGACCAAATGCTTGGTCAAAGAGGTAGGTTTTAAGGAGCGTCTTAAAGGAGGAGAGAGATGGGGAGAGGTTTAGGGAAGGAATTCCGGAGCTTGGGGCCCAGGCAGTTGAAGGCACGGCCTCCAATGGTGGGGTGAAGGAAATCGTGGAAGCGCAAGAGGCCAGAATTGGAGGAGCGCAGAGATCTCGGAGGATTGTAGGGCTGAAGGAGGTTACAGAGATAGGAAAGAGCGAGGCCATGGAGGGATTTGAACATGAGGATGAGAATTTTTAAATTCAGGCATTGCCGGACCAGGAAGCAATGTAGGTCAGCGAGCACATCAGGGTGATGGGTGAACGGGACTTGGTGCGAGTTAGGACACAGGCAGCAGAGTTTTGGATCCCAGGTCTACTGATTATCAAATTTTAATTATAAATGACACAGTAAACTCAACCGCCCACATCTTTGGCAATTATACAAAAACAAGTAGCATGTTTGTAGTGAGGCAGGTTTCACACTATTTGAAAATTCAGCAGCTGCCACAGGGGATCTGGGGAACACACTTTCAAAAACTTAAGATTTAAGTTCAGCCAAGACCAATCTGTCTGCAGGCTGCAAGGGTCCGACACACAATGCTCTTGGGCTGTCTCAATTCACTCACTGCTGGGCACGGGCCACAGCACCCAACAACCCTGAATTGCCGAATAATCGCATTCAAAGAGGCCCCAGGACGGCTGGCGTGGGAAAAATAGTTACACTGGTGTAGGAGGGGCTACTCTCCTAATATTCGGGTTGCCTCAACCTTAATCCCTACCCCACCCCCCCCCCCTCCTTTGAAGTGAGCCCTAGCCACCTTAAATGATCCCAGCCCCCTCACGAAACATCCCTAACCCTAATGTATAGAACTGTATAACTACATATACATCACATATTCCTGCAAGTGTTTTGAATCCTGGTTTTAGCATGAACCATGTCCTGAGAAAGATTGTAAACTTGTATTTAAAAAATGCCTGTCCGAATTAATTTCACAAAGGACCCTTACAAGCTAGCAGCCACAGAGGACTTTTATGATTGTGGGCTGGATTTGAGCCCAAGTCTTAAACTCTCCACCACCAAGTCCCTCTAGGGCTTATAGTGAGGGCTGGTTATAATGATGCCACTATTCCTGGCTAGAATGGAGATGATTGAGTAATTCCCTCATCAGTGCACACAGTGCAGCTCATTGGCTAACACAGTGATGTCAATAGACATGCTTGGTCATGCCATTGGGAGGGGAGAAGAGGTGGTGGACTGTGGCTGATTGTCCATGATGACCACCACCGGTGCCCCTCCGTAACCAGCCTCTGCGGGGTGGGGGGACGGTTCGGGTGCATGAGAGTGGTCCAGAACTTTAACCTTACAGGTCTCCCTTTCTACCAGTGGAGAAATCGCCAGGTCTCCATTCAGCCTCTCTCAGGGAATCCTAGAAGCGACATAGAATCATTGAATGATACAACACGGAAGGAGGTCATTTGGCCTATCGTGCTTGTGCCAGCTCTTTGAAAGAACTATCCAATTAATCCTACTCCCCTGCTCTTTCCCGATAGCCCTGCCAATATTTTCCCTTCAAGTATTCGTCCAATTCCCTTTTCAAAGTTACTATTGAATCTGCTTCCACCATCCTTTCAGGCACTGCGTTCCAGATCACAACAACTCGCTGCGTAAAATAACATTTCCTCAAGTTTCCATTCAGCCTCTCTCACGGAATCAATTGGGGGGGGCGATGTATACCCACACAGGTATGCCTTGTTACAGATCTTGCCTTCGATATCTTCATGGGTTCAGAGGAGACGGTCACTCCCCTAAGCGGATCCAGAGGCAGACTCACAAGGCCCGATACTACTTATACAAGAGTGTAACCCAGGGGATGTAACAAGGCATCCCCCCTCCATCCGACATACAAACTGGACACATTGTGCCTTTCACATATGCACTCGCGCACAATTCTTTGATCTTTTCAAACGTGGAATGCACAAACACTTGGCAAAACGAGGCCAGATACGAATCATTAAGCTGCTTTATTTCACACGCAGCGAGTGAACGTACACAGCATACGCTAGGATGGGGTTCATTTAATTCAATCAACTTGTCTGCAAGTAATACAAAATAATGAACATGCTACGCTTCCTCAGATGAGTAGCTTGTCTTACTTGATTTAAACAAAATAACTCCTAACTACACTCCTGCATGTTAAACGTCTGATCCTAGCCAAAGCTTTGCCATACAGCTTTCTGCTTGAAGATCTGACTGACTACCTGTGTCTCTGTAGTTTTTTTTTTAAATCTCCGTGTTCGCAGCCAGAAGAAAAGGCATGTCAGACACCGGAACGTTAGGAACAAGAGAAGGCCATTGAGTCCCTCGAGCCTGTTCCGCCATTCAATCAGATCATGGCCGATCTGCACCTAAATCCCATTTACCCGCCTATGCTCCACATCCCTTGACACCCTTACCTAACAAAAATCAATCGATCTCAGTCTTGAACATTTCAATAGACCCCCAGCGTCCACAGCCTTTTTGGGGGAGAGTTTTCCACATTTCCACTACCATTTGTGTGAAAAAGTTCTTCCTGATTTAGCTCCTAAATAGCCGAGCTCTCATTTTAAGATTGTGCCCCTTGCTCTGGATTTCCCCACCGGAGAAATAGCTTCTCTTTATCTGCCCTACCAAATACTTTGATCATTTTAAACACCTTGACTAGATCACCCTTCAACCTTCTAAACTCAAGGGAAAACAAGCCAGGTTTATGCAACCTGTCTCCATAATTTAACCCCTTTTAAGCCCCGTCATAATCCTGGTGAATCGGCGCTGTACCAGATATATCTTCCAGCTTTCAAAATAAATAAATTGCATTCCCTTCCCTTCAGCTCACCTGCTCTTCTTGGCCCTTACATTTCTGTTGGTATCAGAGCATCAATTAACAACACTGCATGTGCCCTGTTGTGTGAGGCTCTGCCGGAGGCTGACTACACATTGGCTACTGAGGCAACATCAGGCTGGAGGGGGTCGCCGGGTTGCCTGTATCGCTCCAAATAATCAATATTCTGCTGCTAGGGGCATTCTTGCCATGCCGAGATCACAGCTGCAAGCTAAATTATTCCACGGGGGGGGGGTTGTTTGTCTTAGTAAGCAGTATGATTGATAATGAACGGGGCGCTCGGAAAAAGGCGTGAGGAAAGGAGAACGGCACAGACATGTAGCAGTTTTCAGACCTTTGTTTCCAAGAGGAATTATAGAGCAATACTGCACAGAAGGAGGCCATTCGGCCTGCTGTGCCTGTGTCGGCTCTTTGAAAGAGCAATCCAATTAGTCGCACTCCCCTTGCCCTTTCCCCATAGCCCGGCAAATTCGCCCCCTTCAAGTGTTTATTTAATTCCCTTTTGAAAGTTGAGAAGTCGCACAACACCAGGTTATAGTCCAACAGTTTTATTTGAAATCACGAGCTTTCGGAGCGCTGCTCCTTCGTCAGGTAAAGTGAAGGTTGTAATTGAATCTGCTTCCACCGCCCTTTCAGACAGTGCATTCCCGATCACAACAACTCGATGAGGGAAAAAAAAATCTCCCCGTCTCGCCTCTGATTCTTTTGCCAATTATCTTACTGGTTAGCGACCCTTCTGCCACTGGAAACAGTTCCTCCTTAATTTGCTCCCATCAAAACCCTTCATGATTTTGAACACCGCTATCAAATCCCCCCTTAAACTTAACAGCCGCAGCTTCTCTAGTCTCTCCATGCAACTGAAGTCCCTCATCCCTGGTACCATTCTAGTAAATCTCCTCTACACCCTCTCTAAGGAATGGGCAATCAAGAGACTTCAACCGCATGGTGCTACTTTTTCAAGGAAAAAGTATCAGCATTGATGGACACTGCACCGTGAAATTGCTTTTAATTGCGTTCTTTCTGTGGAGATGCTTCTTGCCTCGGTTTAAAGGTCATCACGGTGGCTGCATCCGGTTTTCTATCCATCCCTTACAATGATGGCAAGAGGGTCGGGCTAGAAAAATTCATTGTGCAGGCAGCCAGTGCTTCGTCGTGCAACAGGATTCAAAGTCAGATGCCTGCACAGCGAGCTCCCCAAGGGCAGACCATCATTAGCGATGGCACTGTGACAAACATGGACTATTCTCGCCCGTAGTTTATGTGTTTTCTTTCCGTACTACATTCCATGGCTTAAAAATAGGTTCTTTTAAGACGGAGGGCACATTCAAAATGGCTTCTCATCCTTTGGCTTTGCGTGCAGTGTGTAAGGGGAGCGCCAGTCAAGTCAATACAGCTGATTACTGATAGACACCTGGAAAAACAGTAACCAAGCACACCAATGTGCTAGTAATAAATAACATGGATCACCAGGCTATTAATCAATGACATAATCGAATCAGGATAGACATGTGACACAACAACTTGCATTTATATAGCACCTTTAACGGAGTAAAACGTCCCAAAGCAAAACTTGACACCGAGCCACATAAAGAGATATTAGGGCAGATGAGGTAGGCTTTAAGGAGCGTCTTAAAGGAGGAGAGAGAAGCAGAGAGGTTTAGGGAGGGAATTCCAGAGCTTAGGGCCCAGGCAGCTGAAGGCCCGGCCGCCAACGGTGGAGTGCTAAAAATCGGGGGTGCGCAAGAGGCCAGAACTGGAGGAGCGCAGAGATCGCGGAAGGTTGTAGGGCTGGAGGAGGCTACAGAGATAGGGAGCGGGCGAGGCCGTGAGGGATTTGAAAACAAGGACGAGAATTTTAAAATCGAGGCTTTCCCAGACCGGGAGCCAATGTAGGTCAGGAAGCATGTCTGTGTGTATGTCTACTGTCGAGTAAGTTTCCTCAGTCTCATACACTGACTTCGCAAAGCCAACACTGTACTTCAAATGTAAGAATCGGACGCGTCTGATGTACTGTTTAGTTATGGTTTTCACTGAGTCACAACAAACACAGAAGCAAATGTGCTGCTTCATGGGTGGGAGCACCTATGTAAGGACTGGGTGGCTACTCCACTTCCGAGAAGCATTTGCCCATCATTTTGAGAAAGATCTGCGAAGAAAGCCAAAGGAACTCGAGTAACATTTTTTTTCCTGTTCAACCCTTTCATTGAGAGGTCGCACAACACCAGGTTATAGTCCAACAGTTTTATTTGAAATCACAAGCTTTCGGAGCTATCGATTGCCCCTTCCTCAGGTGAAGTAAATAGATACAGAATCGCCAAAGCATATATAGATAGAGAACAAAGCATGTGTACCTTACAATTGCAGACCACTAAATTAAATCATCCTGACTATCTGCCAAGGCGTGATAAAGTTAATCAGGTCAGCCAGGAAGGTACCACATCAAAGACATAGCAAGATACAACTGAGACAATGAGGTGTAGTCGCAGGGGTTCTAACGTGTCAAAAGCTGCCGTCTGTATGTAAAACGAAAAGCTTTAAAATTTTTACTTTTTTACTGGGAAAATTTTTACTTTTTTACTGGGAATCACATCTGTGAACAAGCCAACGACGACTCGAGTCCGGATCACGTCATGTATCGTGACATAAACCCAAGATCCCGGTTGAGACCGTCTTCATGAGTGCGGAACTTGGCTATCAGTTTCTGCTCGATGATTTTGCGTTGTCGTGTTTTTCTAAGGTTGCCTTGGAGAACGCTTACCCGCAGATCCGAGGCTGAATGTCCTTGACTGCTGAAGTGTTCCCCGACTGGGAGGTAACAATCCTGCCTGGCGATTGTTGCGCGGTGCTCGTTCATACGTTGTCTCAGTGTCTGCATGGTCTCGCCGATGTACCATGCCGCGGTGCATTCTTTCCTGCAACGTATGAGGTAGACAACGTTGGCCGAGTCACATGAGTATGTACCATGTACCTGGTAGTTAGTGTCCTCACGTGTGATGGTGGTATCTGTGTTGATGATCTGGCATGTCTTGCAGAGTTTGCCGTGGCAGGGTTGTGTGGTGTCGTGGTCGCTGTTATCCTGAAAGCTGGGTAATTTGCTGCGAACGATGGTACTTCTGAGGTTAGGCGACTGTTTGAAGGCAAGTAGTGGAGGCGTGGGGATGGCCTTAGCGAGGTGTTTGTCATCATCGATGACATGTTGAAGGCTGCGAAGAACATGGCGTAGTTTCTCCGCTCCGGGGAAGTACTGGACGACGTAGGGTACCCTGTTGGTTGTGTCCCGTGTTTGCCTTCTGAGGAGGTCTATGCGATTTTTCGCTGTGGCCCGTCGGAACTGTCGATCGATGAGTCGAGCGTCATATCCCGTTCTTACGAGGACTCGAGTCGTCGTTGGCTTGTTCACAGATGTGATTCCCAGTAAAAAAGTAAAAATTTTAAAGCTTTTCGTTTTACATACAGACGGCAGCTTTTGACACGTTAGAACCCCTGCGACTACACCTCATTGTCTCAGTTGTATCTTGCTATGTCTTTGATGTGGTACCTTCCTGGCTGACCTGATTAACTTTATCACACCTCGGCAGATAGTCAGGATGATTTAATTTAGTGGTCTGCAATTGTAAGGTACACATGCTTTGTTCTCTATCTATATATGCTTTGGCGATTCTGTATCTATTTACTTCACCTGAGGAAGGGGCAATCGATAGCTCCGAAAGCTTGTGATTTCAAATAAAACTGTTGGACTATAACCTGGTGTTGTGCGACCTCTCAATTTTGTCCACCCCAGTCCAACACCGGCATCTCCGCATCACAACCCTTTCATGACTGTGTTATTTGGACTAACTTCAACAACTCTCTGTTACTGCTTGCTTCTGTAAGAGGCCATCTGTGAATAAACTTGTTTGTGACAATCTGTTACAAAACTTTTTTTTTAAATTAATTCTTGGGATGTGGGCGTCTTTGGCAATGCCGGCATTTAATGCCCATCCCTAGCTGCCCTCGAGATGGTGATGGTGGGCCTTCTTGAATCGCTGCAGTCTGTGTGGTGAAGGTGCTCCCGCAGTGCTGTTGGGGAGGGAGTCCCAGGATTTTGACCCAGCAACAATGAAGGAACGGCCGATATATGTCCAAGTCAGGATGGTATGCGACTTGGAGGTGGTGGTGTTCCCATGCGCCTGCTGTCCTTGTCCTTCTAGGTGGTAGAGGTTGTGGGTTTAGAGGGTGCTAACGAAGAAGCCTTGGCGAGTTGCTGCAGTGCATCTTGCAGTGTCTAGTCTAGTGTGATTGATATTAGTTGTCTTCCGAAGTGAGTGGGTATGTGGTGGAAATTATACCTGTGAATCCAAGAGACAATAAACAGGTCTATTGTACTCCTCGGGCACACCGTCCTAGATTACTCTGGTTTTGCTTCAGTTCACAGCAGGCATGGCTTGCCTGTGGGAGCTGGCTCCTACATCCGGCATTAAGTAAAATGTATCTGGAGAAGCCTGAATCATAAAAGGTGCCAAGCAGAAAGCAAAGGAGGGCGAAGAGCTCAGAACAAATCACCCTTCGCTTTGCCCTCCACCTAGCAGCAGCTAGGGAGTCAGGTGGAACATAGGACCAGGAGTAGGCCATTCAGCCCCTCGAGCCTGTTCCACCACCGGCAGAAGCAGGACAACTTGTGTGGTGCAGAAAGCGAAAGGTTGGGGGTAAAGGAGGAAAGAATAGTTTCCATATTCTACTCCTCCAATATCGGCAATGTGGCATTAGTAAAACGTTACGAGGGCAGGTGTGAAAGAGATTGAAAGGTACATGAACGGTACAGAGCTGGGATGATGAAAGTACTCTACAGAACCCTGGTGACCTATGGAATATAACTGGCCAGGGTTTGATATAAAGGCTGACATGTTTCACTGATACCCTGCAGTTTTCAATCAAATCTTTTGGAGGCAGGGGGTCAGGGAGAAATTTTTGCAGCATTATCATTTTGTGATTTGGTAATTTGTAGTAATCGCCTCCCTCGGGAACTGAACTAAATTGCGGAATTCATCAGCGTACGGTACACAGGAAGAGGAAAAAAAGCAGCCACTGCTGGAAGTGCAAAAATACACACGGAAGATTCTGGAAATGCGCAGAAGGTCCGTCAACAACAACAAAAAAGTTGTTTTTAAAGTACAAACCCTTCAATGACCACTCCTCTCAGATGCTGACTGACCTTCTATGCACTTCCAGCACTTTCTGTTTCATTACAGCGTAAATTGCACACAAGATCATTGGGAGGATTGAGCGCCAGTGGACAAGTGACCTTTCTCCATTCCATACTTATCAATTCCCCCATTGACAGGGTTATCAGTCCTGATAACACTTCAAGGTTGGTAGTTCTGCTTATGAAGGGAATGTCTGGGCCCCACGCGGGCACATCCTCAGTGGCTGGAGAACAATAAACCAAAAACAGTCATCAATAACGTTCTTCCAAGCGACAGCAGTTGCCGAACCATCGGTTACACATGAGTTTTCTGCGGAATATGTCCAGCAATTCAGATAAAGTGGCTGCGAGCGTTGGGCTCCTGTATCCACTGCTCTGCAGTAATGGGTAACATTTTTGTTTTAATCCAACGAGAGCTGGACTCTTGATACGTAGGTTGGGGATTTGAAGTTGAACATGTGTAAAAAAAAAAGTCAAAAGCAAAGTTTTGCCGCTTGCTGCTCCTCGGCAGCAAGTTTCCAATCTCAGTTGTACTGTTGAAGAAGATAAGTTATGATGGGGAGGGAAGTCAGAAAAATAGAAGAATCATGACAGGTCACCCCTCCCACCAGCTGGCTTAAGTGCAGGTGTAGTAGAGGCCTAAAAGTAGCCCAAAAACTCAGCAAAGGAACGGCGCAAAACCATTTTTTAAATTCATTCGTGGGAGGTGGGCGTCGCTGGCAAAGCCGGCATTTATTGCCCTCGAGAAGGTGGTGGTGAGCCGCCTTCTTGAATCGCTGCAGTCCGTGTGGTGAAGGTACTCCCACAGTGCTGTTAGGTAGGGAGTTCCAGGATTTTGACCCAACGACAATGAAGGAACGGCCGATATACTTCCAAGTTGGGATAGTGTGTAACTTGGAGGGGAACTTGAAGGTGATGGTGTTCCCATGCGCCTGCTGCCCTTGCCCTTCTAGGTGGTAGCGGTCACGGGTTATGGAGGTGCTGTTGAAGCACCTGAAGAGTGGGGAGAAAATATATTTATACTGAATGTTACGTGTTGTGAAAATCTGTCTCTTCCGCTTCGTGGAAAAAGAATTACTTTCCACTTTGGGTGGCTCAGTGGGCAGCACTCTCGCCTCTGAGTCAAAAGGTTGTGGGTTCAAGTCCCACTCCAGAGACTTGAGCACAAAAATCTAGGCTGACACTCCCAGTGCAGTGCTGAGGGGTGCTGTCGGAGGTGCCGTCTTTCGGATGAGACGTTAAACCGAGGCCCCGTCTGCCCTCTCAGGTGGACGCAAAAGATCCCACGGCACTATTTGGAAGAAGAGCAGGGGAGTTCTCCCCGGTGTCCTGGACAATATTTATCCCTCAATCAACATCACTAAAAACAGATTATCTGGCCATTATCACATTGCTGTTTGTGGGAGCTTGCTGTGCACAAATTGGCTGCCGCGTTTCCTGCATTACAACAGTGACTACACTTCAAAAGTACTTCATTGGCTGTAAAGCGCTTTGGGACGTCCGGTGGTCGTGATTGCAAGTCTTTCTTTTTTTCTTTATAAGTCAACCTGCTAGTAATAAGTAATAGGCCTGCAGCAGGTAGGTTGTCCACCTTTTGGTTAACAAGAGTGTATATTGTTGAGGGGGTGGGGGGGGAGAAGACAGCCTCTGGAAAAACTAGACTTATTTTTCTTCACCATTACACAGATACTAGTGATGGGTGTCTGGCGCTTTAATTATTGAGGTGGGGGGGGGGGGGGCGGGGAGACAGATAATCCATCTTACATAAATTCTAGCAGTGAGAAATGTAGATGAGAAGGAAAAAAATTGCAGGGCTATGGGGAAAGAGCGGGGGGGGGCACGGAGAGTGGGACTAATTCGACTGCTCTTTCAAAGAGTAGGCACAGGCACGATGGGCCAAATGGCCTCCTTCTGTGCTGTATCATCTTATGATGATTCTAATGCTCGTCTTACTCATATGAGTGGCTTTACCATCCTGACTTCATTGGTAACATCTGCTGACATGCTGCAATTTCCCTGGTTAACATGGGGAAGTGAGACTTCACCTGCACGTGTGAACGAGTGATTGTGATTTAATTGGCACATGAGAGAGAGAGGAGAGGAGAAGGGGGAACTGATTATTTCGACAGTATCTCCATATGGAGTGGGAGTGTGCTATATCTAGTCAAAGTAACACTGAAGGGGTGCGTTCACACATTTCTCACCACTTTCCTTTTTGTGGGGAGGAGGGAGGAGGGAGAGGAAGGGAGAAAGATTATCCAGCGTGGCAGTCATTTAATCATATTATGTCCCCTTGTCTCCTGTAAATTACTGTGAATACTTTTTTAATGCATCTTTATTGCTCTGGTGAAAGTGTACAGCGCTCGCTAATTTAGGCCACTTTGGTTGCCATGGCATCATTTTCTGCTAATTATCATCAGTTAAATGATGTAATCGCAGGTTCTCAGTTGCTGTGTGAAGTCCCCTGCTCCCACCAATTACATCAGTTTCACTATTTAAATAACAATGATGTCATGGACACACGGTATCGCATCGTAGCACTGATTAGCCAGAAGCCCTTGCAGCCGTGGCAATAGGACAAGGGAGCACAGGTTCAAAGTTCAGGACTGATCTCAAGAAGCTCTCGACACAAAAAGAGTAATCAATGAACTTTGGGTAGGATAGTGCAGGCAAAACCTATGGAATTATTTAGGAAAAGGCTGGAGGGGGAAGGGGTCTGGATGGATAAGCCAGGATAGGCTGAACAGCCTGTGGCAAAAAATGTAGAATATTTAAATCAATTTTTAATCTTGGTAGCATTTCCTTTCATTCATGCACAATATATACGGCGTTTAAATAGCAACTGCGTTCAAAATTATGACCCGAGACTAACTTGATACAACAACTTGCATTTACATAGCGCCTGTAACGTAGTGAAAACGTCCCAAGGTGCTTCACGGGGGCGTTATCAGACAAAATTTGACACCGAGTCACATAGAGAGATATTTGGACAGGTGCTTGGTCACAGCAGTAGGTTTTAAGAAGCGACTTAAAGGAGAGAGAGAGACGGACATCGTGAAGGTTGTCTCTGAGGGTAGAGGCCGGAGGAAGGAAATCAAGCCACATTCAAACAGCCACACACTGTGATTTGCTCAGTTAATGTGTATGACTGGCGGTTACTTCTGAATTTAGCTGGCAGTTATTCAAATTCATGACGGTTGGGGTAAACATTTATGATCGTAGACACATCAAATCATTTCAGTCGTTTGGAATGTTTGGAACGGTCAAGGACATAGGTCAGGCCAGCTAGGTCCCGCAGTTAGAAGGCAAAACAAGATTATGTATATAAACAACAACAGCGTCCCAAGGCGTTTCACAGGAGCGTTATCAAACAAGATTTGACACAAAGCCACATAAGGAGATATTAGGGCAGGTGACCAAATGCTTGGTCAAAGAGGTAAGTTTTAAGGAGCGTCTTAAAAGGAGGAGAGAGGCGGAGAGGCTTAGGGAAGAGCTTCGGGCCTCGGCAGCTGAAGGCACGGCCGCCAACGGTGGAGCAACTAAAATCGGGGATGCCTAAGACGACCAGATTTGGAGGCTTGTAGGGCTGGAGGAGGTTACAGAGGGACGAGGCCATGGCCATATAAAGGTCAATTGTCAAGTAATAATTTAAGAGTAGAGATTATGAATATTTATTACTTTCTTTTTAAGCAGTGACTTGATCCATATGTGAAACATACGTCATTACGTTGCATATTTACAAACTAAAATAAACTAAAAGAAAGCAGAAGGCAAACAAATCGAATCGCTCAAAATATTTTTTGACGTCCTTTCAGCTGCCATCCTGGGTTCTCCGCTAAGCTGGGGCTTACGATTGGAAATAAGGTTTGCAACATAATAAAGACATGAAAAATTAAAACTTTTCCAAGAAATTCTGCGCCAAAACACTGCTCCAATTTTTATGATTGGAAAAACGCATGGCCATTCAGTTTGTGCCAGGACTTGCTCCTTGTGAGGTATGCAATACATCTACTGTAAATACAAATGCTCGATATCACTTATTTATTCACCTGTTCATCTATTGTTCAATACATTTTACATTAATATCGGAAACTAGGTCAACTGTGATGTTCTGGCACCTTTCAGAGATGTGAGAACTATCCTGTGGAGGCACAGGATACATGCAATGACCAAATAAAACTTTAAAGCAAGGTTTTCTGTTTGTTATCCTGGACACACCACCAAATCACAGCAAGACAGCAGGAGCTGGTGGCAATGCTCTCGAGAGGCTGCAATGAGCTAAGAACCCACCAATGAGAGTAAGCTAAAACACGGAAGCCAAAATATCTAAAATTAGTTAGAAAGGACCCAAAATAATAACATAGGCTTCCTTATCCATACCTACCCTGTGATCCCAGGCTAAATAAGTGTTCTGACCAGAGGAATAAGTAACAAAGAAATTCAAAGCATTTGTATCAGAAAGAATGATTTTGCCACTGGGTGCTTTAGGTCACCTTTAAAGGAGCACTGTAACTATCCCTCCCCACAACACCCCCTCCCAGTTTCCATTCGAAGAGCAGGCAGTAAACGGCACACCGTTTTCGATATGGTGACTTTATCGATAAGTGGCACATGCATCATTACATTGCACATTTACAAACTGAAAACAAAAGCGAGAAGGCAAACAAATCAAATTGCTCGAAATATTTTTTTTTTAAAATCCTTTTCAGCTGCCATGCTGAGTTCTCCCCTAAGCCGAGAGCTTGCTATTGGATATAAGGTTTGCAACATAATAAAGACGTGAGAAATTAAAACATTTACAAGAAAATCTGTGCCTGAAACCGCTCGCACTTTTATGATTGATAGCAAGGGTGGCCATTCACGGTGTGTGCCAGGACTTGCTGTTTGTGAGTCCCACCACTTCCTTTACGCCTTTGTCAGCCTCACTGTCTCCTACACTCTTCCATATTGATGAAAAATTACTACAGATGAAAACCTCCAGGAAATCCATTATTAGAAGCATTCGGTCATTCAATTTATCATTTTTTAATCAAAAACAAGGTACGGCATGAACACTAACTTTATCTGAGATAACTTTGAGGGCTAGAAATTGATTATAGTCCAGGAATCTTTGGAAAAGTTTGAGAATAACTCGGGCGGTAGATAGAGCTTTAAACTAAATAGTGGGGGGGAGGGTTCAGGTGAAGGGGAATTTAGAAAGTCAAAGAGAAAGGAGAAGGCAATAGTGCAGGGTTGCGATAGGGGTAATGATAACCAGAGTGTGACAGGAGGAGACAGAGCATACGAACATAAGTGTGCACCAGCAAATAGTTTCAGAGTAGGTAAAAATGGTATAAAGAAAAAATTAAAAGCTCTTTATCTGAATGCACGCAGCATTCGTAACAAGATAGATGAGTTGACGGCACAAATAGAAATAAATGGGTATGCTCTGATAGCCATTACGGAGACGTGGTTGCAAGGTGACCAAGGCTGGGAACTGAATATTCGGGGTATTTGACATTTCGGAAGGATAGGCAGAAAGGAAAAGGAGGTGGGGTAGTTCTATTAATAAAGGATGAGATCAGTGCAGTGGTGAGAAATGATATTGGCTCAGAAGATCAAGATGTAGAATCAGTTTGGGTGGAGATAAGAAATAGTAAGGGAAATAAGTCACTGGTGGGAGTAGTCTATAGGCCCCCTAACAGTAGCTACATTGTAGGACAGAGTATAAATCAAGAAATAATAGGGGCTTGTAAGAAATGTACTGCAATAATCATGGGCGATTTTAATCTTCATATAGATTGGACAAATCAAATTGGCAAGGGTAGCCTTGAGGACGAGTTCGTAGAATGTATTCGGGATGATTTCTTTGAACAATACGTTGTGGAACCAACCAGGGAGAAGGCTATTTTAGATCTGGTAATGTGTAATGAGACAGGATTAATTAATGATCTCATAGTAAAGGATCCTCTAGGGAAGAGTGATCATAGCATGATAGAATTTGAAATTCTGTTTGAGGGTGAGAAACTTGGGTCTGAAACTAGTGTCCAAAACTTAAATAAAGGCAATTACAAAGGTAAGACGACAGAGTTGACTAAAGTAGACTGGGAAAATAGATTAAAGGGGAAGACGGTAGATAAGCAGTGGCAGACATTTAAGGAGATATTTCATAACTCTCAGCAAAGGTTTATTCCAGTGAGAAAGAAAGACCCTACGAGAAGGATGAACCACCCGTGGCTAACTAAGGAAGTTAAAGATGGTATCAAATTGAAAGAAAAGGCATACAATGTTGTGAAGATCAGTGGTAGGCCAGAGGATTGGGAAATTTTTAGAAACCAGCAAAGGATGACTAAAAAAATAAAGAGGGAGAAGATAGATTATGAAAGTAAACTAGCATAAAATATAAAAACAGACAGTAAGAGCTTCTACAGGTTTATAAAAGGGAAGAGAGTAGCTAAAGTAAACGTTGGTTCCTTAGAGGATGGGACTGGTGTGAGGCTGGAGGTCTCCAGCGTAGATCCTGGCGGACGAGGTGGCATGTCAGTACAGCCCTCATTAATGTTGCCAAGTGTAGCAGTTTGAATCTTTGAACAATAAATGTAGCTACTTTGCACTTGCCTGAAGACTGCTGATAAAAAAGCTTGAAATTACTCTATACAAACTCATCCACTGGGTGAAACTGACAAGAAACCACTGAAACTAACCTGCCCTGACAGCTGCGAGTGATTAATGCTGATGCCTTTAAATAGCGTCGCTGGAGCCGGCTTCCTGCAGCTGTGCGCCTGCTCTCCCTGTCACTGTCTGGTCGAGGCGCAAAAGTAAGTGGCGACAATGAATTTTCCAGATCGGGCGCCCAGTCAGCGTTGCACGTTCACTGACGTCACGTTGAAGTCCCTGGCGGTACCTCGTACCGGCGGCACAACCGGGGGGGGGGGGGGTGTGTGTGCTGGATTTGCCATGTGGCGGTGGAGTCGCCTCGCCCCGGCACTACTGCATCAGCGCCCTGTTACCGCCCTCTGCAGGCGCTAACGGGAGGCGTTAACCTACCGAATTTTTCCCCCTGAAAGTAGAAACGGTGTATACAATACGCTGACTGATCCGCCACAAATATAGTGGCAAGTAAAATAAGAGAGACGGAAAGAGATGCAGCTGAGAAGAAAACAGGCAAGTGGGGAAGAAGCAGGCTCTTTATCTTTTGTAATGTATATATCTCAAATGATTGCAGCAGCTGCTATTCTTTTTGAATTCTCATAGAATGATACAGCACAGAAGGCAGCCATTCGGACCATTGTGCCTGTGCCGGACACAAATTCAACCTCGTTTCATAGACACAGTGGCAAATTCTGAAAGGAGGACTGTACTATTATTCAAGTTGGGTGGGAGGTTCTGAATAAAAGGCCTGATATATGGAATATTTTGGTAATACTAAGTACTACTGCTGAGATTTTTTATTAAAAGGAAAATGCAAATTAGATTAATCTTAACTTTAATTTATTTATTGGCAACCTACACCACACGTTCATCTAAAATTTCATATTTATAAAACGGTAAAGTCACACCCAAGCAGATAGGAAACAGATAAAGAATACCAATTAGAAGCAGGCAAATTGGATACAGAAACTACTTTTTAAAAAAGTATGGAAACAATTAACAATGAGCAACCAGCAAAACATCAGTAAAGAAAATAGATAGGTGACCAATGTATACATATTCTGTCACCTGCTTTCTTCCCTAAGCTGAGGAATTATTGCTGGAAATAAGGTTTCTAACTTAATAATAAAGACACAAATTGCAACATTTACAAGAGGATTAAATTTAAAATGGCTCCCCCGGAAAGTCTGCGTATGAACACTGGACTAACACGGTGGCTTAGTGGTTAGCACTGGTGCCTCACAGCGCCAGGGACCCGGGTTCGAATCTGACCTCGGGTGACTGTCTGTGTGGAGTTTGCACATTCTCCCCGTGTCTGCGTGGGTTTCCTCCGGGTGCTCCGGTTTCCTCCCACAGTCCAAAAATGTGCGGGTTAGGTTGATTTGGCTATGATAAATTGACCCTTAGTGTTAGGGGGGGATTAAATATGTGGGGTTATGGGGATAGGATGGGATATGTTAAGGGGAATTAAATACGTGGGGTTACGGGGGTAGGGTGGGATATGTGTACTGTGGGGATTAAAGCAGGGACAGGGTATTGGATTTGGATGATCAGCCATGATCGTATTGAATGGTGGAGCAGGCTCGACGGGCCGAATGGCCTACTCCTGCTCCTAGATTCTATGTTTCTATGGACTGGGGTTAGCTGTGGCGCTCCACACTTCTATTTATACAGCGCCTTAAACGTAGTAAAACGTCCCAAGGCGCTTCACAGGAGCGTTACCAAACAAAATTTGACACCAAGCCACATAAGGAGATATTAGGGCAGCTTACCAAAAGCTTGGTAAAAGAGGTAGGTTTTAAGGAGCGTCTTAAAGGAGGGGAGAGAGGCGGAGAAGTTTAGGGAGAGAATTCCAGAGCTTAGGGCCTGGGCAGCTGAAGGCACGGCTGCCAACGGCGGAGCGATGAACATCGGGGATGTGCAAGAGGACAGAATTGGAGGAGTGCAGAGATCTCAGAGGCTTGGAGGAGGATACAGAAATTGGGAGGGACAAGGACATGGACCACAGTCAACTAGGATTGTCACTTTCCCAAGCAAATCAAGGAGGTTTGTTCTGCCCTTTCTAAAGCAATGTTGATGACTGTTTGCTAGATGCTTTCAAAGACACCATGACCCCCAAGTAGTTTGCTCCCATACCCCCAGGCACTTCATTCGTGAGGTCTTGGTTTTATACTCTAGAGAACCCCTAATTGCCTCAATCACCAGACAAGGTCCCGCCCCCAGAGGGACTCAACCACACAGGAAATAAACTGGTATCTTGACAAATCTATAATAATGGCTTATCCGTCAGTGTAAACGTCATTGTGCATCAATGGCACAAAGCTCTAAGACAGTCACTGCCAGCAGTGACAGATACTAATGGCGTGAAAACAGACTCCAAACTTGAATTATAGGGGAAAAAAATGCAGCTAACCCTGGAGGGATTTCAAGCCAATAATCTAATCTCAGAGCGCGAAGGCTGTTGTAAACCACTCGAGCTTCACTTGCGCAGTTTAGAATGTCATCTGGACCCTCTCGACAATGTGTGCGTTAACTCCCTGTAATTCACTGAAGATTGAATTCCAGCAATCTTGTAGCGATTACATCACAAATTGAATCCTTCAGTCATCGCACATCAATTGAATGCAATGCCCTGTCGACACACTCAACACCCGCCGGCTGAGAGTTGGGGAGGTGAAATTGCCTTTCAGCCAGCACTCGGTAGCAAGAAGCCAGGCTTAATTGTTATAAATGACACTGGTGTGGATATATATCTATTCTATATAAAAAAATAATGGGCGGGCGAGAAAGATCACAATGAAAATAATCTCATCTGAGTGTTCACAGGACAATAAACCGCTTGAGCTTCCCTTTCAGTCTAGACAGGAGAAGGATTACTGGGCAAAGCACTTGACTTTCAGTAAGTTCTGCTAAGAGAAGTGGGGGAGTTTTATTGCTATCGCCATGGCAACAGCGTATCCTGGTTTCCTGCCATTATGCCCCTGGGGGAGGAGCTGTGAGCACAACTTGTGAACAAAAGCAAGGAAATGAATGGATTTTTTTCTTTTTCAAACCAGTTCAGATTTAATGCCCAACCCCTGGTAATCACTTAACCACTCGGATTTAATTTATCTCCTCTTCTTTTAGAAACCTAGATGGTTGTCCTGTGCTATAAAGCCATGGCCTTGTCAGCTAGGGTTCCAATTTAACAAAGCAGAAAGGTTTTGGACAAAGGCAAGAGAGAGAGACACGGGACAGAAGATGGAATGAGTTGGATTTGATGCTGTAAGAACCTGTCTCAAGGTGAAGCAGAGTGTTCCAGCAGACTGGAGATACTCAATGTCTCCTCAAAAGCAGACAGGAGAAGGGATGACTCTCTTTGAACAGAAAGATTGAGTAGAATGGGCCGATATTTTCTGCAGTTTAGAAGAATGAGAGGTGATCTCATTGAAAAGTAAATTTGTTTTAAGGGCTTGACAGGGTAGAGAGGCTGAGACAACAACCGAAAATGCTGGAAACACTCAGCAGGTCAGGCAGCATCATGGAGAGAGAAACAGAGTTAATGCTTCAGGTCGATGACCCTTCGTCAGAACTGGAAAAAGTTGGAGAAGTAACAGATTTTTAAGCAAGCCTGGGGCAGGGAAAGGGAGGAGGGGAGGAAAGAACAAAGGGAAGGTCTGTGATAGGATGGAAGGCAGGAGAGATTAAAAGACAAAAGGGATGATGGTGCAAGGCAAAGGAGATGGTAATGGGACAAGTTAAGAAACAAAAGACAAAAGATGACTCTAGATGAGGTGCAAATGGCAATGGCAGAATCATCAACAGCTACCATGTGAGAGAAGAAAGAAAACATAGGGGCCAAGGTTATAGTCTGAAATTGTTGAACTCGATGTTGAGTCCAGAAGGCTGCAAAGTGCCTGATCAACAGATGAGGTGCTGTTTCTGTGGTTGTTTCAGATTTCCAGCATCTGCAGTATTTTGCTGTTGTAGAGAGGCTGAGAAGCTGTTTACTGCTGGCTGGAGAGTCTAGAACTAGGGGTCACAGTCTCAGGATAAGGGGTTGGCCATTTAGGACTGAGATGAGGAGAAATTTCTTCACTCAGAGGGTTGTGAATCTTTGGAATTCTCTACGGCAGAGTTCAGTATATTCAAGACTGAGATTGATAGAGGGAATCAAGAAATATGGCGATAGGGCAGGAAAGTGGAGTTGAGATAGAAGATCAGCCATGAACTTAATGAATGGCGGAACAGGCTCGAGGGGCCGTATGGCCTAATCCTGCTCCTATTTTTTAATGTTATGTCCTTATGAAAGTGCAGGAGATTGTGGAAGATAGAGTCTTCAAGGAGCAACCTGGCATTATAACTGCCCCCATATCTGCTCCAGCTCAGCCTGAATTCAGCTGGGCAAGACCACGGGCAACTAACGTTGGAAATCCACTCAACAAAAGCTTCAGAGATAATTATTCAGCTTTAAGCCAGAGAGTTGAGCACACAAATCCAGGCCGAACATCCCAGTGCAGGATTGAGGGAGTGCTGCACCTTCGGAGGTGGTATCTTTCGGATGAGATATTAAACCGAGGCCCCATCTGCCCTCTCAGGTGGATGTAAAAGATCCCACAGCAGTATTTCGAAGAAGAGCAGGGGAGTTCTCCCCGGTGTCCTGGCCAATATTTATCCCTCAACCAACATGACTCAAACAGATTATCTGGTCATTATCACACTGCTGTTTGTGGGAGCTTGCTGTGTGCTAATTGGCTGCCACGTTTCAACAGTGACTGCACTTCAGAAATACTTCATTGGCTGCAGAGCGCTTTGGGACATCCTGAGGGCGTGAAAGATGCTATATAAATGCAAATCTTTCTTTCTTTAACACATCAGTACTTCACAGTTTAGCTGCGCTTCAGTGTTTAGAAATTCCTGGATATCGCAATGCAAAAACAAAGCACAAGATAGTTATTCTGCCACCTGAGAAGAGTACATATTAAGCTATGGACACAATAAAGCAACAGGTGAAAGGTTAAAGAATTCAGAAATAAGGGCGTTCCCCTGGAAAAAGGAAGAGGTGCTTTTTTTTAAAATTTCTTCCCCCCCGCCACCCCCCCCCCCCCACTAGTCATCGGGTTCCTTTTTCAAGGCAGAAATGCAAAGTCTGCCCACACCAGAGACGTTTCCATGGCTACTGTCATTGCCTCTCGGCAAGTACCCAGCAGGGGCCACAATTTCAGTGGAGCAAGATGCAGATCAGCATTTCCTCCATGCCATCAGTTAGGAATATCTGCCTTTCAACATGGACGCTCCACTAAGCAGCCAAGCTAAGAAGTGACAAAACCTACTGCTACTTGATGATGGAAACCAACTCTCCCACTCAAACATCGACACACCCTGATTGGAACTCAACCAGTCACATTTCCTGGGCCATTCATCTGGACTACAGATAGATACACTTTACAGGAATGATTACAGGGTTAGTGGCGAGCTACAATCGCAAGGCTATTTATGCATTATGGTCATTAAATGAACACTCCATGACGAGGTCCGAAAACAGTCTCGTCCTTGAGCACTCACCTGAACAGCATCCAATTAAAAATACATTGCAAGCAGCTCCTCTCCTGGTCGACTGCCCTCTCTGAAACAGGGGCCAAATCTCCACAGCGTTTTCAACAACAAGGAAAGCAATAACCAACAGGGGTCCTTGGCACTTAAAAGCCCAGCAACAGAATGCCCTGACTCGGTACCTGGATTTTGCAATTAGGTTCTTCAAATATTACTGTGCAATGGCATTAGCACGCTCTCGTGAAATCCCTCTGTCTGCTATTTTAATCAAAGGCATTAACCAGTTTATTTTAAACAAGTTAAAATAACGGACATACGAACGCTTTGAGTTTTTGAATGCTATTAATTGAAGAACCTGGTTTCCGACCACTGATCTCACTTGCCAAAATGGCGGAAACGTGGTAAGTCTTCACTTATTTTTTTCCACAAATAGAGGGATTTTTATTTAAATTTAAAAACGCACACATTTTTAAAAAAAATGAAACTTATGAAGATCATAGAATCATAGGATTGTACAGCGCAGGAGGCCATTCGGCCCATCGAGTCTGTGCCGGCTCTTTTCGAAGAGCAATCCAGTCAGTCCCACTCCCCCCCACTCTTTCCCCATATCGCTGCAATTCTTTCTCCTTCAAGTACTTATCCAATTTGTGTTTGAAGGCTACTGTTGAATCTGTATCGCCCACCCTATCAGGCAGCGCATTCCAAATCCTAAGCACTCTGATGTCAGGAAACAACAACAACAAAAATCACATGCTGGCACCAGGTTTCCATTCTCGTGTTCCACAGTTACACCTGCACCAATTATGTACCTTCAACAATACGCACTGCCTCTCAGAGATATGTCCCAACAGGGTACAATGCCTAAAAGGTTCTCACGATGAGGATCATCCTTGTAAAGCAACAAAGTCTGTTTCTGCTATATTTCTAATTAACAGCTGTGTATAAGAATATTGCGCTAATTATGGCTCCTGCACCGATTTACCTTCAGGTCCTGGGGGAGTCGGTAAATTAGTGGATGCATCTTGTTTGTTGCTACTTTTGGTCTTCTCTTTACAGCAAACTGTTTGTGCGTGTGCCTCGCTTCCACCGCCGTGAGGGACGGGAGTGCGTGTTCGAGGCTGGGGGTCTGCTGAACATTTCAAAACTGAGATTGATAAGGTTTCTGTTCGGAAAGGGTATTGAGGGTTTTACAGAACCCAAGGTGGGTGGATGGAGTTACGGTACAGATCAGTCACGATCTAACCAAATGGCGGAGCAGGCTCGAGGGGCCGAATGGCCGACTCCTGTCCCTACGTGCCACCTTTAGCCTCGGAGACAGTGCGGAGAAGGGGCCACGAGATCAACCGCTAGTGCAAGAGAATCGAGTTATGAGGTACGGCTAGATTAAACTCGGGCCCTTCTGCCTTGAAAGGCAGCAAAGGAGGGGGAACCTACAGAGGCATTTAAGACAGTGGAAAAAGTTAACGCTGTCCACTATTTTAAGTTAAAGGATGATGACCGAACGAGGAGGCAAACTGGTAAAAGGCAAGCACTGGACTGATGCCTTCTTCACGCACAGAGCGATTTGAACTTAAGAACATAAGAAATAGGAGCAGGAGTAGGCCATACGGCCCATCGAGCCTGCTCTGCCATTCAATAAAATCATGGCTGATCTTTTACCTCAACTCCACTTTCCCGCCCTATCCACATATCCCTTGATTCCCTTAGTGTCCAAAAATCTATCGATCTCCGTCTTGAACATACTCAAAGATGAAGCATCCAGAGCCCTCTGGGGTAATGAATGCCAAAGATTCACAACCCTCTGAGTGAAGACATTTCTCCTCATTTCAGTCTGAAATGGCTGACCCCTATCCTGAGACTATGATCCCTGGTTCTAGACTCTTCAGCCAGGGGAAACAACCTCTCAGCATCTACCCTGTCAAGCCCTCTAAGAATTTTATGTGTTTCAATGAGATCCGCTCTCATTCTTCTAAACTCCAGAGAGTATAGGCCCATTCTACTCAATCTCTCATCACAGGACAACCCTCTCATCCCAGGAATCAATCTAGTGAACCTATTTGTACCTGGAATGGTCCACGGGTGGGGCAGTGGAGACAATGATGGCTGGAATCATTAAAGAGGGAGTTACTGGTGGATGGGGGGCGGGGTAACTGTACATTTCTATGGCCGCCCTGACCTGTACTTATCTTACATAGAATCAACAGCACAGACACAGGCCATTCGGCCCAACAGGTCCATGCTGATGTTTATACTCCACACGAGCCTCCTCCCACTCCAATTACCGCCTCCCACCCTGCCCCTATAGCCCTCACGTATACATCGTCTTCTTTTTTATAGTTTATTTTGATGACTTCGAAAATTCTACGTTTTCACCGTTGCAATTGTCAAAAAAATTGCAAAATATTCTATACGTTTCTCTAATTTTAATTTATAATGTTCTCCATTAGACATTTATCAGTCTCTCCCTCCTGCCCTTCTAATGTCACATTGGGCCGTAATTTGCGGCCCCTACTGAGGTGCGTACGCGCCAGTCAGGGCCGCGCAAGTTCCGGCTTTAGGCGTGCGAAGCGCATGCGCGAAAACTCGGAACTTGCGATGTGTCAAGAATTTTCTTGGCAGATCCAACGCATCCCCGGGAAAAGGGCATTTGCGGGCGGAGAGTTGGGCTATTTGCCCAACTTCTGCCCAGCGAATGCCTGTGAAATTCTTATGCCTGGTAAAAGCAGGCGTAATGTTCACTGATGTCCTTTAGGGAAGGAAATCTGCCATCCTTACCCAGTCTGGCCTATATGTGACTCCAGACCCACAGCAAAGTGGTTGACTCTTAACTGCCCTAGCAAGCCACTCAGTTGTATTCAAGGCGGCAATTAGGGATGGGCAATAAATGCTGGAAAGATTGAACAGGCTGGGGCTCTTTTCTCTAGAAAAGAGAAGGCTGAGAGGTGACCTGATAGACCTTATGAACGGGTTTGATAGGGTTGACATAGGGAAAGTGTTTCCACCATAAATATAAGCTAGTCACTAATAAATCCAACAGGAAATTCAGGAGAAACTTCTTTATCCAGAGAGTGGTAGAATGTGGAACTTGCTACCACAAGGAGTAGTTGAGGCGAATACCATGATGCATTTAAGGGAAAGCTAGATAAGCACATGATGAAGAAAGCAATAGAAGGATATGTTGATAGGGTGAGGTGAAGAAGGGTGGGAGGAGACTCGTGTGGAGCATAAACACTGGCACAGATCTGTTGGGCTGAATGGCCTGTTTCTGTACTGTAAATACTTTGTAATACAATGTAACTTGCATTTATATAGTGCTGTTATTGTGCCACTGATGGTGCCATCCATTTTGAGTGTAGCAGGAGACAGTTTCTAGGGGACCACATCCAGGGGGCGCGGCAGCTGGTTTCATTGGCAGGTAGACTGACCAATCCCTGGGATAGGGAGAGGGTCAGAGGTCAGCTGCTAATTTCCAGTCTATGAGGAATAGGACTTGAGCACACAATCTAGGCTGATCCGGTAAGGGAATCGGGGGTAGATGGATTCCCTGTTTAAGAGCAAACCGCCAGATTAAACGATAAAAGCCTGACCAGATAGTTTTAAGTGAGCCTTCTAATGGGTATAGTTTGATGCATTTTTTATTACTGGCCTAGCAGGAGTGACCAGTGTTGCTTAACTTGAGAGAGTATCTCAGGCAAACCTGAAACTTGTGCCAAATGACTTATGGGATTTCTCGTAAGCATCCCAAAAACACTACCAATCGGTTTTCGAGTGCAGTCACTGTTGGTCCCACAAAGAAAAGAGTTGAGTGACCAATTAATCTGGGTTTTTTTGGTGGTATTACTTAAGGAAGGAATGTTGATCAGGACATCAGGAGAATTCCCTGCTGCTCTTCAAAAAGCACCGTGGGATCCCTAACTCCACCTGAAACATTGGAACACAGATCGGTTTAACCCCTTATCCAAAAGAACATGCAGCTCTTCCTCAATGTTAGCCTAGATTGTGTGCTCAACTGAACTGGCAACCTTCTGAAAGAAAGAAAAGTAAGAAAGACTATATAGCGCCTTTCATGACCTCGGGACATCCCAAAGCGCTTTACAGTCAATGAAGAACTTTTGAAGTGTAGTCACTGTCGTAATGTAGGAAACACGGCAGCCAATTTACACAAAGCAAGGCCCCACAAACAGCAACATGATAATGACCAGATTATCTGCTTTAGTAATCTAAGCTGAATCATATCAAAGTCGGAAGATTTGATCGTTGGGAGGGGAGGGGAAATAAAATAACTTACAATGAAAACCAATAAAAAAAAAAATCGCTTAACTTCTTGTAACCTGTCAAATTACAAGATGGAAATGACATTGCAATTCCCACAGGAATAATCGGGAGACTCATCTGGCCTATGGTATCAGGTGTCAGCACTTAAAACCCTGGCAGTGCCAGATATTGTCAAATTATGACTTATATTCCATTATATTCCATTAAATGTCTTTGTCAGCCTGTTGCATTAGATACAATAAACCTACAAAGCAATGTATGCATGGATTCTGCACTGTCAGAGATTCTGGCTTTCGGATGAGATGTTAAACCGAGGCCCCGTCTGCCCCTCTCAGATGGATGTAAAAGATCCCACGGCACTATTCCGAAGAAGAGCAGGGGAGTTCTCCCCAGTGTCCTGGCCAATATTTATCCCTCAACCAACATCACTAATTTAAAAAGATTATCTGGTCATTATCACATCGCTGTTTGTGGGAGCTTGCTGTGTACAGATTAACTGCCGCTTTGCCTTCATTACGACAGTGACTACACTTCAAAAGACTTAATTGGCTGTAAAGCGCTTTGGGATGTCCCGAGGTCATGAAAGGCGCTATATCTTTCTTTCTCTCTTTCTTTGGATTCCTACAATGCACAAATACCAAAAGGTCACTACAACATTCAAGAGGAATTATTTTACAATGTTACAGAATGGGTCTGTCCATCTTTCCCCTTCCCTCACCCAACCCCCCCCAAATTAGGAAAATTAATGAAGTTTCCAATTATCATCCATCTTCAAAGAGAATACTTCCTACCATTTTATTGTATATATACTAGTCGATCTCCCACGGTGTTAAGACACAGGGAGTCAGGACCAAGTGTAATCTTCAAGTAAAGCAAGGTTAGAGGGTAAGGCATAATTGGATCCAGGGAGATTCCACTTCCTGGAGTCAGAATTAACAAAGAAAGGAGTGAAGAACCCACATTCAGAGTCGGTCAGGTCTAACAAAGGCTGCAAGAAGGCAGGTGTTGGCCTGAGCAGGGAATTAAGATACAGCAAGTTGGCTTTCCCAGCCTGAAAGGAAATATATAGAATTACATCGAGTCTGCAGCAATGAAACAGACCATTCGGCCCAACAGGTCTGTGCCGGTGTTTATGCTCCACTCGAGCCTCCTCCCACCCTACTTCATCTCACCCGATCAGCATATCCCTCAATACAAGTTGTTGTTGTAAACTTCTCCGCCTCTCTCCTCTTTTAAGACGCTCTTTAAAACCTACCTCTGTGACCAAGTCACCTGTCTCCTATGTGGCTCTGTGTCAAATTTTGTTTGATAACGCTCCTGAGAAGCACCTTGGGACATTTTACTCTGTTAAAGGCGCTATATAAAACAATAAGAATAAAACCGGACGGACCACCCGGCATCGACCTCGGCACTGACTACGGACACGACAACGGCAGACCCAGCCCAGTCAACCCTGCAAAGTCCTCCTCACCAACATCTGGGGACTTGTGCCAAAATTGGGAGAGCTGTCCCACAGACTGGTCAAGCAACAGCCTGACAAAGTCATACTCACAGAATCATACCTTTCAGCCAATGTCCCAAACTCCTCCATCACCATCCCTGGGTATGTCCTGTCCCACCAGGGGTGGCGGCACAGAGGTATACAGTCGGGAAGGAGTGGCCCTGGGAGTCCTCAACATTGACTCCGGACCCCATGAAGTCTCATGGCTTCAAGTCAAGCATAGGCAAGGAAACCTCCTGCTGATTACCACCTACCGCCCTCCCTCAGCTGATGAATGAGTACTCCTCCATGTTGAACACCACTTGGAAGAAGCACTGAGAGTAGCAAGGGCACAGAATGTACTCTGGGTGGGGGACTTCAATGGCCATCACCAAGAGTGGCTCAGTAGCACCACTACTGACCGAGCTGGCCGAAGGACATAGCTGCCAGTCTGGGCCTGCGACAGGTGGTGAGAGAACCAACACGAGGGAAAAACCTACTTGACCTCGTCCTCACCAATCTACCTGTCGCAGATGCACCTGTCCATGACAGCATTGGTAGCAGTGACCACCGCACAGTCATTGTGGAGACAAAGTCCCGTCTTCACATGAAGGACACCCTCCATCGTGTTGTGTGGCACCACCTTGCTAAATGGATAGATTCAGAACAAATCTAGCAGCTCAAAACTGGCAATCCATGAGGCGCTGTGGGCCATTAACAGCAGCAGAATTGTATTCCACCAAAATCTGTAACCTCATGGCCCGGCATATCCCTCACTCTACCATTACCGTCAAGCCAGGGGACCAACCCTGGTTCAATAAGGAGTGTAGAAGAGCATGCCAGGAGCAGCACCAAAAATGTGGTGCCAACCTGGGGAAGCTGCAACACAGGACAAGCTACGTCCTTCAGGCTAAAAAGCAGAAGCAGCATGCTATAGACAGAGCTAAGCGATCCCACAAACAACGGATCAGATCAAAGCTCTGCAGTCCTGCCACATCCAGTCGTGAATGGTGGTGGACCACAAACAACTAACGGGAAGAGGAGGCTCCATGAATATCTCCATCCTCAATGATGGTGGAGCCCAGCACGTGAGTGCAAAAGACAAAGCTGAAGCGTTTGCAACCATCTTCAGCCAGAAGTGCCGAGTGGATGATCCATATCGTCCTCCTCCTGAGCCCCCCATCACCACAAAAGCCAGTCTTCAGCCAATTCGATTCACTCCACGTGATATCAAGAAACGGCTGAGCGCACTGGATACAGCAAAGGCTGTGGGCCCCGACAACATCCTGGCTGTCGTGCTGAAAATTTGTGCTCCAGAACTAGCCGCGCCTCTAGCCAAGCTGTTCCAGTACAGCTATAACACTGGCATCTATCCGACAATGTGGAAAACTGCCCAGGTATGTCCTGTCCACAAAAGGCAGGAGCAGTTTAGGATTCAACAAAGGAGGACAAAGGGATTAATTAAGAAGGGGAAAATAGAATGAGAGGAAGCTTGCAGGGAACATAAAAACTGACTGTAAAAGCTTTTATAGATATGTGAAGAGAAAAAGATTGGTGAAGTCAAGCGTAGGTCCCTTGCAGTCAGAATCAGGGGAACTTATAATGGGGAACAAAGAAATGGCAGACCAATTAAATACATATTTTGGTTCTGTCTTCACAAAGGAGGACACAAATAACCTCCCAGAGATGTCGGGGAACATAGGGTCTGATGAAAGGGAGGAACTGAAAGAAATCAGTATTTGTAGGGAAATGGTGCAAGGGAAATTGAAGGGATTGAAGGCCGATAAATCCCCAGGGCCTGATAATCTACATCCTAGGGTACTTAAGGAAGTGGCCCTAGAAATAGTAGATGCATTGCTGATCATCTTCCAACATTCGATGGAATCTGGAACAATATCCATGGATTGGAGGGTAGCTAATGTTACCCCACTATTCAAAAAAGGTGGTAGAGAGAAAATGGGGAATTACAGACCGGTAAGCCTGACATCGGTAGTGGGGAAAATGCTAGAGTCCATTATAAAAGATGTAATAGCAGAGCTCTTGGAAAACAGTGACAGGATCGGACAAAGTCAATATGGATTTACAAAAGGTAAATCGTGCTTGACTAATCTACTGGAATTTTTTGAGGATGTAACTGATAAAATAGATAAGGGAGAACCAGTGGATGTGGTGTATTTGGACTTTCAAAAGGCTTTCGATAAGGTCCCGCATAAGACATTAGCATGTAAAATTAAGGCACATGGGATTGGGGGCAAGGTATTGACTTGGATAGAGAACTGGTTGGCAGACAGAAAGCAAAGAGTTGGAATAAACGGGTCTTTTTCCGAGTGGCAGGCAGTGACTAATGGGGTACCGCAGGGATCGGTCCTTGGACCCCAACTATTCACAATATATATTAATGATCTAGACAAGGGAACTAGATGTAATATCTCCAAGTTTGCAGACGACACAAAGCTGGGTGGGCGTGTGTGCTGTGAGGAGGATGCCGAGAAACTCCAGGATGATTTGGACAGGTTGGGTGATTGGGCAGAAGCATGGCAGATGCAATATAACGTGGATAAATGCGAGGTTATCCACTTTGGTGGCAAAAACAGGAAGGCAGATTATCTGAATGGCAATAGATTGGGAGAAGGTGAAGTGCAACGAGACCTGGGTGTCCTTGTGCACCAGTCGCTGAAGGTAAGCATGCAGGTGCAGCAGGCGGTTAAGAAGACAAATGGTATGTTGGCCTTCGTAGCGAGAGGGTTCGAGTACAGGAACAAGGATGTCTTGCTGCAGTTGTACAGGGCCTTGGTGAGACCACATCTTGAGTATTGTGTGCAGCTTTGGTCGCCTTATCTGAGGAAGGAGGTTCTTGCCATGGAAGGAGTTCAGCGAAGATTCACCAGGCTGATACCTGGGATGGCAGGAATGACGTATGAGGAGAGATTGGGTCGATTGGGCTTATACTCGCTGGAGTTTAGAAGAATGAGAGGGGATCTCATTGAAACTTATAAAATTCTGAAAGGACTGGACAGACTAGATGCAGGAAGGATGTTCCCGATGGTCGGGGAGTCCAGAACCAGGGGTCACAGTCTAAGGATAAGGGGTAAGCCATTTGGGACAGAAATGAGGAGGAATTTCTTCACCCAGAGAGTGGTGAACCTGTGGAATTCTCTACCACAGAAGGCAGTAGAGGCCAATTCATTAAATATATTCAAGAAGGAGTTGGACATATTTCTTAAGGCGAAAGGGATCAAGGGATATGGGGAGAAAGCAGGGACAGGGTTCTGAATTTGGATGCTCAGCCATGATCGCATTGAATGGCGGAGCAGGCTAGAGGGGCCGAATGGCCTACTCCTGCTCCTATCTTCTATGTTTCTATGTAAATCCAATCTGGCCAATTACCGCCCCATCAGTCTACTCTCAATCATCAGGAAGGTGTCGTCGACAGTGCTATCAAGCAGTACTTATTCACCAATAGCCTGCTCACTGATGCCAAGTTTGGGTTCCGCCAGGACCACTCTCCTCCAGACCTCATTACAGCCTTGGTCCAAACATGGACAAAAGAGCTGAATTCCAGAGGTGTGGTGAGAGTGACTGCCCTTGACATCAAGGCAGCATTTGACCAAGTGTGGCATCAAGGAGCCCTAGTAAAACTGAAGTCAATGGGAATTGGGGGAAAAACTCTCCATTGGCTGGAGTCATATCTAGCACAAAGGAAGGTGGTTGTGGTGGTTGGAGGTCAATCATCACAGCCCCAGGACATCGCTGCAGGAGTTCCTCAGGGCAGTGTCCTCGGCCCAACCATCTTCAGCTGCTTCATCAATGGCCTTCCCTCCATCATAAGGTCAGAAGTGGGGATGTTCGCTGATGACTGCAGTGTTCAGTGCCATTCGCAACTCCTCAAATAATGAAGCAGTCCATGCCCGCATGCAGCAAGACCTGGACGACAGTCAGGCTTGGGCTGATAAGTGGCAGGTAACATTCATGCCACACAAGTGCCAGGCAATGACTATCTCCAACAAGCGAGAGTCTAACCACCACCCCATGACATTCAATGGCATTACCATCACCGAATCCCCACCATCAATATCCTGGGGGTCACCATTGACCAGAAACTTAACTGGACCAGCCACATAAATAATGTTGCAACAAGAGCAGGTCAGAGGCTGGGTATTCTGTGGCGAGTGTATCACCCCTCCTGACTCCCCAAAGTCTTTCCACCATCTACAAGGCACAAGTCAGGAGTGTGATGGAAAACTCTCCATTTGCCTGGATGAGTGCAGCTCCAACAACACTCAAGAAGTTCGACATCATCCAAGACAAAGCAGCCCGCTTGATTGGCACCCCATCCACCACCTTAAACATTCACTCCCTCCACCACCGGCGTACCGTGGCTGCAGTGTGTACCATCTACAAGATGCACTGCAGCAACTCTCGCCAAGGCTTCTTCGGCAGCACCTCCCAAACCCGCGACCTCTACCACCTAGAAGTCACAGACCATCCTGACTTGGGAGTATATCGCCATTCCTTCATCGTTGCTGGGTCAAAATCCTGGAACTCCCTCCCTAACAGGACCGTGGGAGTACCTTCACCACACAGACTGCAGCGGTTCACCACCACCTTCTCAAGGGCAACTAGGGATGGGCAATAAATACTGGCCTTGCCAGCGATGCCCACAACCCATGAACAAATTTTTAAAAAAATTGGAAAATTCCCACATCGAGGAGGAGGACACCTCAGCAGCAAGAAAAGCAACACTAAATGGTAACTCACCGTCTACTATACATTACAGATAAGTGCCTTGTGAACTGAAGGTAGCAGCTCTGTCTCCCGGGTTCAGGTATGACAAATATAAACCACTCAAAGCTTCCCTCTCGCAGTTTATGACACTGAACATGTAGCCCATTATCTTCTATTTAATTCCTTCAGCTAATTAGGAACCAAATTGAGTCATTGACAAAGCTGTGAATTGTAACATCTTGACCCATGACTGCTCTGTGAATTTGATGGAAAAAATAACCACCGAACCAAACACATCATCCTTAACAACACACAAACCCAAGCAACCGATGTCCTACATTCTCCACAAGTGCTGCATCTATTCAGATCTCCCTTAATTACTTACAAGTCCAAACTGGCCCTATGGATTTGGTGCTCGAAGCTGCTAATTTAATGAGTTGCTGTCTTACCTTTCTATGATATCAGCAATCGCGCAGGCAAACATCTGGAGTCCTTCAGGCATTTGCAAGGCAACTATACCAGACATGGAAAAGAAAAGAAAGCATGGTTGTTTTTTTGTTATTGGGGTGTTAGTTGGTAATCAGGGTCTGAGCGAGACCCTGCTGAAAATGATTGATTCTTCATTCTCACTGTATTCAAACCATCTCCGACTCTAACTGACTCCTTCCCAGGACCTCAGAGCTATGGATTCCTCACGTACATCATGAGTGGAGCTCCAACAACACTCAAGAAGCTCGACACCATCCAGGAAAAGCAGCCCCTTTGATCAGAATCCCATCCACCACCTTAAACATTCACTCCCTCCACCACCGGAGCAAAGTGGCTACAGTGTGCACCATCTACAAGATGCACTGCAGCAACACCAAAGCTTCCCAAACCCGCGACCTCTACCACCTAGAAGGACAAGGGCAGCAGGCGCATGGGAACACCACCACCTCCAAGTTCCCCTCCAAGTCACACACCATCCTGACTTGGAAATATATCGCCGATCCTTCATCGTCGTTGGGTCAAAATCCTGGAACTCCCTCCTTCACCACACGACTGCAGCGGTTCAAGAAGGTGGCTCACCATCCCCTTCTCAAGGGCAACTAGGGATGGGCAATAAATGCTGGCCACGCCAGTGACGCCCACACCCTGAGAATGAATAAAAATAAACTCCTTCCTCCAAGGGCCCTCTCACAGACCCCCCACCCCCAGGTCCCATGGACCTGTTCAAAAAGGCTTGCCACATCTAACCCAGATAAGAGAAATAAAAGTAGGGGAACATCTAGGCAATAGTGACCATAATATAATACACTTTAAGATAATAATTGAGAAGGAGATCGGTATGACAAAGACCAGGGTAATAGATTGGAGAAAGTTTGAGGGGCTGAGAATAGCACTTGGGAAAATAAAATTGACAACAGTATTGGCAAACAATGATGTAGAACAGCAATGGGAAACATTTAAAATGGTGTTCAACAGAGTCCAGGAAAAATATATTCCGCTAATAAACAAGAACAAGCTAAACACTAATGAGACACTGTGGATGAATAAAGCCATATGGGAAAAATTGAGGGTGAGGAAAGAGGCATACATTAAGTACATGGACAGCAGGGGAGAGCATGATAAGGGAGAATATGAAGGGATTAGGCGAGAAGTCAAAAAAGCCAATTAGGAAGGCAAAGAGGAACTATGAAATTAAATTATCAAGGAACATAAAACAAAATAGTAAAATATTTTACAGACACATAAATTAAAAAAGGAAGGTCAGGATGGGAATACAGCCACTAAGAGATGGAGAGGATAATACCACAGGCAGCAATAGAAAGATGGCAGAGATATTAAATAATTACTTTGCTTCAGTATTTACCAGGGAGATAGAACAGGTGGAGAGGACATCGGATGATGAGATTAGTAATGAGTTAATGGCATTTAAAATAAAACGAGGAGAAATACTAAATAAACGAATGAAACTCAAGAGGATAAAACCCTTGGTCTGGATGGATTACACCCGCGCATTTTAAAAGAATCT
The DNA here is from genome assembly GCA_030390025.1 of Squalus acanthias. Taxonomy (NCBI): domain Eukaryota; kingdom Metazoa; phylum Chordata; class Chondrichthyes; order Squaliformes; family Squalidae; genus Squalus; species Squalus acanthias. The sequence goes on from CM059448.1 coordinate 5,959,356, forward strand.
AGGGAAGAAATAGCAGAGGCGTTACTACATATATTTAATAATTCGTTAGAAAAAGGTATAGTGCCAGAGGACTGGCGGATAGCTAACGTAATACCTATATTTAAGAAGGGAGATAGAACATGTTCAGGGAACCATAGGCCAGTCAGCTTAGGAAAAATAATGGAATCCCTACTAAAGGAGAAAATAGAAGAACATCTAGAAACAAAAAATATAATAGTCAGCATGGATTTCAAAAGGGAAAGTCTTGCTTGACCAACCTCATTGAATTTTTTGAAGCGGTAACAGAGAGAGTAGACAAGGGTAATGCAGTAGATGTAATTTATCTAGATTTTCAAAAGGCCTTCGATAAGGTACCCCATAATAGACTAATGAACAAGGTCAGAGAATGCAGAGTCAGGGGACAAGTAGCAGAATGGATAGCTAGCTGGCTTCAAGACAGAAAGCAGAGAGTAGGGGTAAAGGGTAGCTGTTCACAGTGGCAGAAGGTGGGAAGTGGTGTTCCACAAGGATCAGTGCTGAGACCACTGTTGTTCACAATTTATATTAACGATTTAGACTTTGGAATCAACAACACAATTTCTAAATTTGCAGACGACACCAAATTGGGAGGCATAGCCAATATTGAGGAGGACTGCAACAAATTACAAGATGATATCAATAAACTTGCAGAATGGGCATATAATTGGCAAATTAAATTCAACACAGATAAATGTGAGGTATATTTTGCTAAGAAAAGTAGGGAGGTCACATATTACTTGGAAAATAAGAATCTAAATGGGGTAGAGGAGCAAAGGGATCTAGGAGTACAAATACACAAATCACTAAAAGTATCAACACAGGTTAACAAGGCCATAAAAAAGAAAACCAAGCACTAGGTTTTATTTCTAGAGGGATAGAATTGAAAAGTAGTGAAGTTATGCTAAACTTGTATCGAACCTTGGTTAGACCACACTTGGAGTACTGCGTGCAGTTCTGGTCACCATATTATAAAAAGGATATAGAGGCACTGGAGAGGGTGCAGAGAAGATTTACAAGGATAATACCAGAAATGCGAGGGTACACCTATCAGGAAAGGATGAACAGGCTGGGTCTCTTTTCTCTTGAAAAGAGAAGGCTGAGGGGTGACCTAATAGAGGTCTTTAAAATCATGAAAGATTTTGATAGAGTAGATACAGAGAGAGTGTTTCCACTTGTGGGTAAGAGCAAAACTAGAGGCCATCAATATAGTCACCAAGAAATCAAATAGGGAATTCAGAAGAAACTTCTTTACCCAGAGAGTGGTGAGAATGTAGAACTTGAAGCAAATAGTATAGATGCATTTAAGGGGCTGTTAGGTAAGCATATGAGGGAGATGGGAAGAGAAGGTTATGCTGATAGGGTTAGATGAGGAAAGACAGGAGGAGGCTCAAGTGGAGATTAAACACCGGCATAGACAGGTTGGGCCGAATGGCCTGTTTCTGTGCTGTATATCCTATGTAAACCCATGCCACATTTGACCTGGGATAATGTTTTGCCATCATTGATTGCAAAGAGAAAGCCTGTGTCCCTCACTGTGAAATTTCAACTCAGTGAGATGACACTTAAATTACAAGGAAGACAAAGATTCACAACCCTGCATGGAATATTTACAGAGCAGTGACACAGATAACAGTGTGCACTGATAAAATACCAACCCTTGTTTGTTGTCAATCACCAACTCGTTTTACTGTATAACTGCAATTCCTCGCTCTTCCCACCTCCTACAACAATTTGCATTTATGTAGCGCCTTTAACATAGAACAACATCACAAGACGCTTCATCAGATATGGACGCCAAGTCAAAGGAGGAGATATTAGATGGGGTGGCCAAAATATTGATCAGAGGTAGATTTAAAGGAGGCTCTTAAAGGCGCAGAGGGAGGTGTAGAGGCAGAAGGGGTTAAGGAAGGAATTCCAAAGAGTGGATCCGAGATTACAAATGTCGGAAGGTTATTTGATTATTGAGAGCCACGTTTGCAGCAGGCTGACTGGATAGCGATCAGGATGGGAACCGTGGCTAATTCTTTCTCCCGTCCCCACCCCCCTTGCGAGGCTAAAGCCATTCTTGCTAATTGTGGTGATCCAACTATATATGGTTAAGTACCACACTGTAATGATTTCTAAGTGTGTTTGTTTTATATGGAAAAATTTGCCTGGGGTCGATCAATGAACTGACCTTGAAATTAAGATCCACTCCAATTCTGTCTGTATTTTACAAACGATGCAGAAGGGTTTAGGGAGGCGATTCCAGAGTGTGAAGACTAGGTGGCTGAAGGCACGGCCGCCAATGGTGGAGCAAAGCGAGGGGGTGGGGGAATATACATGAGGCCAGAGTCAGAGAAACGCAGAGTTCTGTGGGGGTTTGTAGGGTTGAAGGTGGTTACAGAGATAGGGGAGGGCGAGCGCCTGAAGGGATTTAAAAACGAGGATGAGAATTTTAAATTAAAGGCATTGGGGTCCAGGAACCAGTTATGTGCCAGATAACTGTCTGCATCCCTTGGACTTCCGCGTGCCCTACCAACAACAACTTGCATTTATACAGTGCCTTTAATGTAGTAAAACGTCCCAAGGTGCTTCACAGGGCCATTGTGGTGGGGGGGGGAGGGGCAGCAACCTCTGACACTGCAGCACTGCCACATTACAGCACTGAGGATTATGTGCTCAAATTCATAGTGGGGCTTGATACCACCCCCACCCCGCCTCCAACCTACCTCTTTGAGCAAGCTTTTGGTCACCTGTCCTAATATCTCCTTATGTGGCTCGACGTCAAATTTTGTCTGATAATCGCTCCTGTGAAGCGCCTTGGGACGTTTTACTATGTTAAAGGCGATATATAAACGCAAGTTAAATGCATCACACAGACTGCAGCGGTTCAAGAAGGCAGCTCACCACCACCTTTTCAAGGGCATTTCGGGATGGGCAATAAATGCTGGCCTTGCCAGCGACGCCCACATCCCATGAATGAATAAATAAAATTTAAAAATTCAGTGGAGCGTGCATTATTCTTGAAGCACTATTTGTTCAGTCAGTATCAGCATGAGGGGTCACGCTGTGGTCACACATCCCTTGTGGTAATAGATCGAAACCGTGGTATTAACTCCATTACTGGCATAAACCTATGTACAAGGCTTGAACAAAATGTCCCTAGGGTAGAGCAAACCTATATTTAGGCTTTTCACCGTTACTTCCCATCTCTGTGCAATCAGTGAAACTTCACATCCACACGCCTGGACTGGAATTTAATTCTTTTTTTTCCATAGGTGGCAATTGTGAGCCAACGGTCATAGCTGTGACTGGCAAGTGTTATATCCTGGCGGTGAGAAACTGAGAAAACTGTACGGCATACAGGGGACACATACAGAAAGCCGCAATGGAACATGGGAGCGCAGACACTGGGCATATATAAAACACTGCAATCGAATAGTACACACAATACCCTGCAGTTCTACATGGGAGCACAGGCAAATGGTGTGTATGGTACGCTGCAGTATAACATGGAAGGAAGTATGCAGTGACTATACAATACCCTATGATATAACATGGGAGTAGGAGAGCCACAGAGGGTATAATATGGGAGTACAGATACAGAGGGTATAACGTGGGGGTACAGATACAGAGTTTCCCCTCCAAGTTACACATCATCCTGACTTGGAAATATATCGCCGTTCCTTCACCATTACTGGGTCAAAATCCTGGAACTCCCTCCCTAACAGCACTGTGGGAGTACCTTCACCACACGGACTGCAGCGGTTCAAGAAGGCGGCTCACTACCACCTTCGCAAGGGCAATTAAGGATGGGCAATAAATGCTGGCCTTGCCAGCAACGCCCACATCCCATGAATGAATAAAAAAAACATGGTAGTACAGATAGAGAGAGGGTATAATATGGGAATTAAGAGAGGCGATACGGATATGAAATTGGCTCAGTGACAGGAAGCAAAGGGTGGTGTTGGATGGATGTTTTTCAGACTGGGAGGTGGTTTGCAGTGGTGTTCCCCAAGCATCAGATTAGGTCAATTTTTATAGACTCGGGTGTAGTGAGCAGTATTATAAAGTTTGCAGATGTTACGAAACTTGGCAAAGTAGTAGACAGTGATGATGATAGTTATAGACTTCAAAATGACAGACAGGATGGTGAAATGGGCAGAAGCAGGGCAAATGGAGTTCAATGCGGAGAAGTGTGAAGTGATGCAATTTGGGAGGACTAATATGGAAAGACAGTATACTATAAATGGCACGATTTTGAAAAGTGTAGATGAGCAGAGAGACTTTGATGTCCATATACACAAATCCTTAAAGGTGGCAGGGCAAGTTGACAATGTGGTTAAAAAAGCATATGGGTAACCTGGGTTTATAAATAAAGGAATAGAATATAAAAGCAAAGAAATAATGTTCGAACTTTATAAATCACTGGTTAGGCCTCCGCTGGAGTATTGTGGACAATTCTGGGCACCGCACTTCAGGAAAGATGTAAAGGCCTTAGAAAGGGTTCAGAGGAGGTTTACCAGAATGTTACCAGTGATGAGGGACTTCAGTTATGAGGAGAGGTTGGAAAAGTTAGGACTGTTCTCCAAGGAACAGAGAAGGTTAAGAGGTGACCTAATAGAGGTTTTCAAGATGATGACAGGTTTTGATTGAGTAGAGAGAGAAAAACTATTCCCTCTGGCGAGTGGATCAATAACCAAAGGTCATTGATTTAAAATCATTGGCAAAAGATCTAGAGGGGAGATGAGAAGACATTTTTTCACTCAGAGAGTTGCTGGGATCTGTAACGCTCTGCCTGAAAAGGTGATGATGTGGAGATGCCGGTGTTGGACTGGGGTGGACAAATGTGAGAAGTCGCACAACACCAGGTTATAGTCCAACAGCTTTATTTGAAATCACAAGCTTTCAGAGCGCTGCTCCTTCATCAGGTGAAGTGAAGAGATGCATATAGGCACAGCATATATAGTCAGAGAACACTGCCAGATGATTACAGTTAATCTTTCTAACGGCCCTATGCTGTGATTCTATGAACATGGGAGTAAAGATACAAAAAGAGTATGATATGGGAGTAGAGGTACAGAGAGAGTAACATGGGAGTACAGATAGATACCGAGAGGGTATAATATGGGAGTACAGATACAGGCAACACTGGGTAAGTGTGCAACACGCTGCAATGTAACACGCTACTGGCCTGTGTGCGTTGCTTTCTTGTCTTCACGAAGACCTTGATCTGAATGGCCTCTGTGCCCCAGGCCATGCGAGAAGGGTGATCAGCCAGGGTTTACTTTCACTATCGCTGTCCAGTAATGGGCTCACTAACATTTATGGTCTAGGCTCAAATAACAACTTGCATTTATATAGCGCCTTTAACGTAGTAAAACGTCCCAAGGCGCTTCACAGGAGCGTTTTCAGATAAAATTTGACACCGAGCCACATAAGGAGATACTAGCGGACAGGTGAACAAAAGCAAATAACTATATCAATTTTTCTTTAGTATGGTTGGTAGTTATTCTGGTCACTGCCTGCACCTCTAGATGCCTTTCCATAGCTGTTCTGGAGCATATCCGTAGTTATTGTAGTTATACCCAGAGTAATCATAACCTCCATATTCAAGAGGTAGGTTTTCAGGAGCGTCTTAAAGGAGGAGAGTGAGGTGGAGAGGTTTAGGGAAGAGCTTAGGGCCTCGGCAGCTGAAGGCACGGCCACCAATGGTGGAGCAATGGAAATCGAGGATGCGCAGGCGGCCAGATTTGGAAGAGCGCAGAGATCTCGGAGGGTTGTAGGATGAGGACTTGCATGAGGTGCCGGTGAATTGGCCAGCACCCCGAAACCGAACTCCAGCAGGAGTCAGCACCTTCAGATGAGGAGGAGAGAGAGAGAGAAAAAGAGCGAGAGCGTGGCATGGGAAGGAAAGCCTCGAAGGGAGGTAGAGGTATGTGAAGTACCAGACTGAGGTCCCAAAACTCAGCAAGTCCGCTCTTGAGTTTCTTTTGATGGAGGCCAGTGACTTGTTGGCCACCCGCTGTGGCACGGACATTCATTTACAGCCAACGGATTCACGCATTTATCCCATACGCAGACGTTTCCCTTTAACCATGGCCTGACAGGCAATCAGCCAGCTCTCTCCCTCCCTCAATCCACCGAGCTCTCATTTTCAATGCGAGAAAGCCGAGGTGGCAGCAGATGCACCTCCCACCCTCCTACTCCAGGTAGTGACATTCTCTCAATAAAAATAAAAACAAAACTCCCCCTGATGGGCGAGTGGGGAAATACACTCAATACAGACAGTTCAAAGACCTATGTTTAATCCCAGGTCTGTGCCGGGGTACCTGATCAGTCAGGACAGCAGTAACTGTGCTATGTAGGTGTCAGCTGTGGCTCAGTGGGTAGCACTCTTGCCTCTGAGTCAGAAGCTTGTGGGTTCAAGTCCCACTCCAGAGACTTGAGCACAAAAATCTAGGCTGACTCTCCAGTGCAGGGGAGTTCTCCCTGGTGTCCTGGCCAATATTTATCCCACAACCAACACCACAAAACACATTATCTCATTGCTGAAATAACAACAGAAAACGCTGGAAAAACTCAGCAGGCCAGGCAGCATCCGTGGAGAGAGAAACAGAGTTAACGTTTCAGGTCGAAGACCTTTCGTCAGAACTGGAAAAAAGCAGGAAATGAAATAGATTTAAAGCAAGGATAAAGCTGGGAAAAGGGGGAGGGGATGAAAGAACATCGTATTATCTCATTGCTGTTTGTGGGAGCTTGCTGTGCACAAATTGGCTGATGCATTTCCCTACATTACATCAGTGACTACACTTCAGAAGTGCTTCATTGGCGCTTTGGGACATCCTGAGGTTGTGAAAGGCGCTACATCAATGCAAGTCTTTCTTTTCTTTTTAAACAGTCCCCACAATTTCTACCGCCCATGGTTAGTGTGGAAAACCGTTTACACTGGCCAACTAGCAGTAGCCGTTTGGCATTCCCGTAGATTTCAATTACAAAGGCACTGCTTGTAACGATTTAAAAGCTCCGGTTATTTCGGGCAAAGTCAGGTCTTCAAGCAGCTTTTGATCAGCTTTTCGCACCTCGTGAAGGTGTGATTACCATAATTATTTAATCTCCTGTATTAACCGATTTAAAAGCTCTGCTTATTTCAGGAAAACTCAGGTCTTCCAGCAGCTGTTCAATCTGCTCTGTGAACCTCATTAAGATGCGATCGCTTTAGCTACTTACACTTGAGTCGGTTACCCATCACCCCCTGTGCTCCATGACCTACACTGGCTTCCGGTCCGGCAGAGCCTCGATTTTAAAATTCCCATCTTTGTTTTCAAATCCCTCCATGGCTTCGCGCCCTCCCTATCTCTGTAACCTCCTCCAGCTCTCCAACCCTCCCAGATCTCTGCGCTCCTCCCATTCTGGCCTCTTGCGCATCGTCGATTCCTTCGCTCCACCACTGGCGGCCGTGCCTTGAGCTACCTCGGCCCTAAGCTCTGGAATTCCCTCTTTGAACCTCTCCTTGGTCAATGACAGGCGTGTCATTACTGAAGCAGAGAGGAGGAAGCTTTACTCTTATCGGCTCATGATGAACCTGGCCTGGGAGTGCTCGAGAATGACAAAAAGTTGAGAATTGTTCTATTCCCCATGGGTGACCCCTCACCTCAATAAACCCAATATTCGCACTATTTTTTTCTTAAAAGTAAAACAACTTTAAACAAAATAAAAACAGAAAATGCTGGAAACACTCAGCAGGTCAGGCAGCACCTGTGGAGAGAGAAACAGAGTTAACGTTTCAGGCCGATGACCTTCTCTCTGGGTTGAGTGTCTTTGGAATTCTCTACCCCAGAGTGCTGTGGATGTTCAGTCATCGAGTATATTGAAGACTGAGAGCGATAGATTTTTGGGCACTAAGGGAATCAAGGGATATGGGGATAGGGCAGGAAAGTAGAGTTGATGTAGAAGATCAGTCATGATCTTATTGAATAGGGGCCATATGACCTACTCCTGCTCCTATTTCTTATGATCGAGAACTATTTGCTCGCCTGGAGGGTAAACGCCGACACGGACTGGTTGGTCCCCAAGAGGGAAGAGGGAGCCTCGGTTTAACGTCTCATCCGAAAGACGGCGCCTCCGACAATGCAGTACTCACTCTACTGCCACTGGGAGTGTCAGCCTAGATTTTCTGCTCATGTCGCTGGAGCAAGGACTTGAATCCATGATCTTCTGACTCAGAGGCGAGAGTGCTGCCTGACCTGCTGAGTGTTTCCAGCATTTGCTGTTTTTATTTCAGATTTCCAGCAATTATTCAAATGAAATAACTCGCCTTACTGTGGCGGATTGAGGCGCCCAATCCGTGTTTTTCTCCTCCCACTCCAAAACTCTGAATCACCCACAGTATCAACAGAGCAACAACGGGGTTAAAAAAAAAAACCACAGAACATAATTTGTTCACTCAGAAAAAGATGCAGTTAAACTGAGATGAAGAATAAAGAGACTTAATGGAATGCCAAAACATTGTGATTATCGATCTTTTGTAAAAAAAAATGTGATTATCTCCCTCCCTCCCCCCAATCTAATCAAATAGAGAAACAAAAACACTACAACATCATCCCTGGAGCTTAGTGCTGTGCAGAAAGCACTTCAGCAAACACAACCCACCTGTGAACTTCACGCAATCAGATGGCTCTTGACAAACCCATTAAATTCCTTCAGCAGCTGACACACAAGATAAGATGCAGATGGCAATCCGATTGTACAGTGTGTATTAGGAAGGCCCAAAGAGACATACCGTGCCTGAATACCAAAATCCCTCCACACCACCCCCACCGCCACCCCCCACCCCCACAACACCAAAAACATAATTAACTTGCTTCTATATTGAGGTGACAGCCGTGCCTCAGTGGGTAGCACTCTCACCCCTGTGTCAGAAGATCGTGCGTTCAAGTCTTTGCTGCAGAGGCAAGAGCACAAAATCTAGGTTGACACTCCCAGTGCAGGCAGCGCAAGGAGCGCACGTCAACCCAAGCACCCCACCCACCCGCCCCTTCAACCACCGTCTGCCCCACCTGTGACAGAGACTGTAGGTCCCGCATTGGACTCATCAGTCACCTGAGAACTCATTTTTAATGTGGAAGCAAGTCATCCTCGGTTCCGAGGGACTGCCGAAGAAGAAGAGTAGTACTGAGGGAGTGCTGAATTGTCGGAGGTGCCGTCTTTCAGATGAGACGTTAAACCGAGGCCCCCTCTTCTCTCTCTGGGACCAACCAGTCCGTGTCGGCGTTCACCCTCCAAGCGAGCAAATAGTTCTAGTACATAAGAAATAGGAGCAGGAGTAGGCCATACGGCCCCTCGAACCTGCTCCGCCATTCAATAAGATCATGGCTGATCTTCTACATCAACTCCACTTTCCTGCACTATCCCCCCATCCCTTGATTCCCTTAGAGTCCAAAATTCTATCAATCTCAGCCTTGAATTTACTCAACGACTGAGCATCCACAGCCCTCTGGGGTAGAGAATTCCAAAGATTCACAACCCTCTGAGTGAAGAAATTCTCATCTCAGTCCTAAATTGCCGACCCCTTATCCTGAGACTCTGATCTCTAGTTCTAGACTCCCCAGCCAGGGGGAAGCAGCCTCTCATTATCTACCCTCTCAAATTTTGCACGTTTCAATGAGATCACCTCTCATTCTTCTAAACTCCAGAGAGTATAGGCCCATTCTACTCAATCTCTCCTCAAAGGACAGCCCTCTCATCCCAGGAATCAATCTAATCACAATTACCCACTCGGGTCCCATATCCCATCAATCCCTTTTTCGTCATTCAACTATCCAATTTAATCTTTGAACAGTGACATAGTTTCTGCCTCAATCACTAACCCTGGAAGTGATCTCCACAACTCATTGTGTAAAGAAATTTCTTCTGCCCTCTGTTCTATATCTCTTGCATTTAATCTAGTATCTATGGCCCCTTGCTCTTGACCCCTCAACTACTAGAAACAGTCTGCTTCTATCTACCCCATCCCATTCTTTCATAACTTTAAACACTTCTAATATATAGCCCTCTAATTTGCATTGTTCCAATAGCAAAAACCCCAATTTTGTCTAAGTATTTTCCTTGTATTTGTAGTAAGAACCATTGCTGGGATGGAGTATGGGGTGCTCAACTCTGCACTTGGCCTGTGCTACAGCAGTGCTCCATACTGGTATTGGGTAATGAAAGGAGAAAAGCATTGCCGTTCACCTCTGAGTCAGAAGGTTGTGGGTTCAAATGCCACTTCAGGGGACTCGAGCACTTGGCTAACATTCCAGTGCAGTACTGTCTTGTCGGAGGTGCCGTTTTTCCAATGCGACCGTGTCTGCCCTCTCGGAAGGACGTAAAAGAAAAGCAGGAGAGTCCTGGCCAATATTTATCCCTCAACCAACTTCGCTAAATCAGAGTATCTGGTCATTTAACTCATGGCTGTTTGTGGGACCTTGCTGTGCGCAAACTGGCTGCTGCGTTTCCCTACCTTACAACAGTGACTACACTTCAAAGGTTGGCTGTAAAGTGCTTTGGGATGTCCTGAGGTTGTGACAGGCGCTATAGAAATGCAAGTTGTTGTTGTTTGCCAACACTAACAACCCATGACTTGATAAGAACAAAAAGTAAATAAAGAGCACCGTACACAGCCCATCAATTTCATGTCTACTATTAGCTTGCCATTGAAAAGCACGTGAGAGAGACAATATCGTGGGATATGTGGAACACTCTTTGTTTCAGTCCTACTCAGGTCCCCTCCCTCACCTTTTTCCAGTACATTGATGATGGTATCGGTGCCGTTTCCTGCTCTTGCCCTGAACTAGAAAATTTCATTCACTTTGCTTCCAATTTCCACCCTTCCCTCACCTTCACATGGTCCATCTCCGACTCTTCTCTTCCCTTCCTCGACTTCTCTGTCTCCATTTCTAGGGATAGACTATCGACAATCATCCACTATAAGCCCACTGACTCCCACAGCTACCTGGACCACACTTTCTCCCACTCTGCTTCCTGTAAGGACTCTATTCCATTCTCCCAGTTTCTCCGTCTCCACCGCATCTGCTCAGACGATACCACCTTCCAAACTAGTGCTTCCGATATGTCTTCCTTTTTCCTCAACTGAGGATTCCCCTCGACCGTGTCCGTTCTATTTCCCGTACTTCTGCTCTCACCCCTTCCCCTCCCTCCCAGAACCACGATAGGGTTCCCCTTTGTCCTCACCTTTCACCCCACCAGCCTCCACATTCAATGGATCATTCGCTGCCACTTCCGCCACCTCCAGCGTGATCCCACCACCAAACACATCTTCCCCATCCCTTTCAGCATTCCGAATGGCCCGCTCCCTCCGCGATACCCTGGTCTACTCCTCAATCACCCCCAACACCCCCTCCCCTTCCCAGGGCACCATCCCGTGCAAGCGCAGGAGATGCAACACATGCCTTTTACCTCCTCCCTTCCCACTGTCCAAACACCCCTTCCAGGCGAAACAGCGATTTACTTGTACTTCTTGCAATTTAGTATACTGTATTCGCTGCTCACAATGCGGTCTCCTCTACATTGGGGAGACCAAACGCAGATTGGGCGACCGCTTTGCGGAACACCTCCGTTCAGTCCGTAAGCATGACCCCGAGCTTCCGGTCGCCTGTCACTTTAATTCTCCGCTCCACTCCCACTCAGACCTCACCGTCCTCGGCCTCTTACACTGTTCCAATGAAGCTCAACGTAAGCTCGAGGAACAGCACCTCATCTTTTGATTAGGCACTTTACAGCCTTCTCACTCAACATAGAGTTCAACAATTTCAGATCATAACCTCTGCCCCTATTTTTTCACATGGCAGCTGTTGATGATTCTGCCATCCCCATTTACACCTCTTCTAGACTCCTCTTTTGTTTCTTTACTTGTCCCATTACCATCTCCTTTTGCCTTGCACCATCATCCCTTTAGTCTTTCAACCTCTCCTGCCTTCCATCCTTTCACAGACCCTCCCCTTTTGCTCTTTCCTCCCCTCCCCCCGCCTCTGTACTTGCTAAAAATCTGTCACACCTCTAACTTTTTCCAGTTCTGACGAAAGATCATTGACCTGAAACGTTAACTCTGTTTCTCTCTCTCTCCACAGATGCTGCCTGACCTGCTGAGTATTTCCAGCATTTTCTCTCTTTATATGAGAGACAATTGACTGGACAGCTCACGTTCCCATTCTACCATTGAGTGGCACGGCATGGAGGAGAGACAAGAGCCTGCCCCACAGCACCCGGCCCTGTAGTTTTCTTTCTTGCCAATTTTCTCCCCTTGGGGGTGTTGACGCCTCACTGGGTTCCAGTTCCAGAGGAGCCACGACACTAATGTTCCTGCTAAGCTGCGCGGCCACGCAGTGGTCTGGAGGACCCACGCAGGCCGCTCACCGGCTTTTATATGGAAGAAACCGCGCACATGCAAAAATTTGAATGGGCTGCGCAGCCAGTTAAAGGGACCGCACACGAAAAAAAACTATGAGAGAGAACATTACATGACAACCTCAGGTGCCTCGCCCGAGTGCCAATTGCTCACCTGCAAGCCTTGCCAAAGAGTATCGGCAGATCATTAGACGGCGGGAGCCCAATCCAGATGTCATCCGTATATCCGCACTTCAACCGGGAGTCACCCGACCGAGAGCAGGGTCGGGAATCCTGGTTCGTTTTTAACCCTTCCTCTAACCCAGGAGCAGAGGCTGGGTATAGGGCCCCTATCACCACTCTGGATGAGATTACGCAACGTGGTACAGACTGGGAATCGAACTTGCGCCTGTGTAACTTTTATCACAGTTTGCACGTTTACATAGGACCGCACATCCCTTCACACTTCCTGTGTTTACAGGCAGCACCGTTTGCGGGGGGGAAATACCAATACCTCTCTTAGCTTCTGCTTGTTTTATTCTCCAGACAGTCTTGTATATCTCAAAGTTGTAGTTACTGGGCAGCGCTCGTACAGCCTCCTGTAGCTCTTTGTCATTTAAGATTTCTTCGGGAATCTGATTAGCTACCCGACGATGGGGACCTAATCCAAAAGAGGGAGAGGAAAAAAAAAGAGAGATAGTTAATGCTGTGTTTATCAACCTTTCCTCATCAGCCCTCCTGAATCAGCTCCAAATGTTTAGTGAACAGCTTTGTTATATGTTAATGAAAACTCTATCTTACACAGTCAGTACATTTAACCCGTGCCCTGCTGCATAAACATTCCCACAACAAATTCCAAAACAGATGTCGTCAGGATTCAGAGTATCCTTATTTAGCATACATCATGGGTGCTTCTCTTTCTTTTGTTTTTGCACTCATTCACGTCTTCCACTGCCCCCCCCCCCCCCCCCCCCCCCCAAACTCGGAGAGCAGGCAAGCCACCTACTCCGAGGCCCCTGCATTTTTACACAATCTTTATAAATCAGCCTTGTATCACAGCACAGCTTCTCTCCCCCGCTCCCCGACAGTGTAGCAGGGAGCACTGCTATATCACTCCGTCTGTCCCCCATGCCCCACAGGAAAATGCTGCTCCAATGCAGCACACCTAGTAATCGGTGATACTTTATTGCAATACGATCTGATGCCCAAAAAAATTGCATGGCCGAATGAAATACGCACGGGTCCCTGACCACCCGGTCGAGGTGCTTCCAGCGCAGGTAATGTCGCGTGTTGGCCACAGGATAAAGAACGTAAGAATTAGGAGCAGGAGTAGGCCATTCGGCCCATCAAACCTGCTCCACCATTCAATAAGATCATGGCTGATCTTCGACCTCAACTCCACTTACCCGCCCTATCCCTCGACTCCCTTAGTGTCCAGCCACTTTCCACTGGACGCTCTCCACATGCAAGCCCAATCGGCTGTGCCAGGCAGCGAATCAAGCCCGAGGCCTTCCTGCCCTGCTAGGCCCGCTTCCACTCGCGACGGCGCACTCACCAACTGAGCCAAACTACTCGGCCAACTTAACTATCTTCAAAGAAAGTACTTGCATTTCTACAGCGTCTTTCACGACCACCGGACGTCCCAAAGCGCTTTACAGCCAATGAAGTACTTTTTTGAAGTGTAGTCACTGTTGTAATGTAGGAAACACGGCAGCCAATTTGAACACAGCAAGCTCCCACAAACAGCAATGTGATAATGACCAGATAATCTGTTTTAGTGATGTTGATTCAAGTCAACTCCTTCTTCCCTCCACCAATGCCAGCAGCCCTGCTGTGCCCCCACTCACAGATTGTTCAGCACTTTGTATCGATCATGAAGATAACACCCTCACCAACACTCAGTGCCCAGCGAGCTCCGCTCCACATGGGCAAACCATGCGCCATTGTGACGGAGAGACACGCATTTATATAGCACCCTATTATTTCCCTCAGAAATCTCCAACAGCGCTTCACTTAGGTGTCAGTCATGGCTCAGTGGGTAGCACTCTCACCTGAGCCAAAAGGTTGTAGGTTCGAGCCTCACGCACAAAAACCTAGGCTGACACTCCCAGTGCAGTACTGAGGGAGTGCTGCACTGTCGGAGGTGCCGCCTTGCGGATGAGACGCTAAACCGAGTCAGGTGGACGTAAAAGACCCTATGACACTATTTCGAAGAAGAGCAGGGGGAGTTCTCCCCGGTGTCCTGGCCAACATTTATCCCTCAACCAACATCACTAAAAAACAGATGATCTAGTCATTGATTTAATTATGATTTGTGGGAGCTTGCTGTGCGCAAATCTGCTGCTGCATTTCCTACATTACAACAGTGACTACACTTCAGAAAGTACTTCATTGGCTGTAAAGCGCTTTGGGACGTCCTGAGGTCCTGAAAGGCGGAAGTATTTATTATTTTCTTTCTTTCACATATGATGACTATTTGGAAGTGCAGTTAAGTTATGTAGGCAAAGGTGGCAGTCAATTTGCGCACAGCAAGGTCCCACAAACAGAAAGTGGATGAACGATCAGGTAATTTGTTTTTGATGGTGCTGGTTGTGTTGGAGGGTGGGGAAGGGGGGTGGGGGCCAGGACACCGGCAGAACTTGCTGCTCTTCTCTGACTAGTGCCATGGGATCTTCAACATCTACCCGAATCACTGAAACAGGCAGACGGGGCATCAGTTCGAAGTCTGACTCAGAGGTAACTGCGCTACCAGCTGAGCCAAGCCGAGCTCCAACTACAAAGCAGTGTGAACTACTCGCGCTCCTGTGAAAACAGACGGCCGCATCTCCCTTGGTGCAGTAATAAAGTGCGATAAGACACATGGGCCTAGGTTTACTGATCATAACAAGAAAGGTAACCCATTCATACAATGGGGAAACCCAGGCCCCACAGTCTGCTCCTGATAATGCCGCTGTTTTATTGCCCTAAAATTTAAATATGAATTATCCAATCATTCGAATTAAGCAACGCAAGTAGCTAAAAAAAGATTTGAAATATCAGATCATTTGAATTAAAAACAACTGCAAGTTCACTCCTGTGTGTGTGTGTGCACAGCCTCAGTACACAGTGCTTTCATTTCCTTTTCAGAGTACAGTTTTTGCACCTCTTGCACACAACAGACTTTCAACCATCCGATTTTTATCCCTTCCTCGCTGTGCACATTCACCGATACAAATCCTGTCACTGTTTATCCCAACACATCAATTTAACACCTTAGCTGTCAAGAGACACTAAGATTCTGCAGAACCTCCATTATAAAGTATTATAAATAAAACAGTGTGCTTTTAAAATCATTTGTTTTTCAAAGTTTTTTTTTGAAAGTTAGAGAAAGCGCAGTTTTTCTGGTGGCTCAGTGGATCATCCAGGAAAAGATGTCCGAGATTTTAAAAGGTATTGGGAAGGGGCAGGGAAATGGGACTAAGTGGACAGCTCTTTCAGAGAGCCAGCACAGGTGAGGTGGGTCAAATTCTATGAGGGTGCTGTACTCATCACTGCAGGCACAATGAAAATTACCATATTTTATATATTTCTTTCTCAATTGTTTAACTACAGCAGTGACATAAAAAGAAAAGACAGACTTGCATTTCTATAGCGCCTTTCACGACCTCAGGACGTCCCAAAGCGCTTTACAACCAATTAAGTACTTTTTGAAGTGTAGTCACTGTTGTAATGTAGGAAACACAGCAGCCAATTTGCGCACAGCAAGCTCCCACAAACAGCAACGTGATAATGACCAGATAATCTGTTTTAGATAAATATTGGCCAGGACACCAGGGATAACTCCCCTGCTCTTCTTTGAAATAGTGTCGTGGGATCTTTTACCTGAGAGAGCAGACGGGGCCTCGGTTTAACATCTCATCTGAAAGACGGCACCTCCGACAGTGCAGCACTCCCGCAGCACTGCACTGGAGTGTCAGCCGAGATTTTGTGCTCAAGTCTCTGGAGTGGCACTTGAACCCACAACCTTCTGACTCAAGGCGAGAGTGCTACTAACTGAACCAAGCTGACACTGACATTTAAAAACAAAACCTCGCCTAAAGGACTTCACAGCCAAGTAATTATTGTTGAACTCTTGTCATTTATTATGTAGCCAATTTGCACACAGCAAGATCCCACAAACAGCAAATGTGATAAATGGCCCTTTCTTCCCCCTACCCGTTCAGCGAGAAAACTGAGAGAACTCCTCTCCGCTTCTTCAGATATTGCCATGGGATCTTTTACACTCATCTGAACAGACAGACAGGGCCTCGGTTTAATATCTCATCCACCTCTGGCAATGTAGCATTCCCTCAGTACTGGAGGACGATGTGCTCGAGTCCTGGAGTAGGACTCGAGCCAACTGCCTTCCGATTCAGAAGTCAGTGCATCAACAATTGAGCCAAGCTGACAGTTTGGGGGAGGGGGGGGCCAGCGGAGATGGGTTAATAAGGTCATAAAAAAGCAAATCTGGGGTTGATTTCTAGAGGGACAGAACTGAAAAGCAGCGAAGTTATGTTAAACTTGTACAGAACCTTGATTAGACCACACTTGGAGCACTGTGCACAGTTCTGGTCTCCGTATTATAAAATAGATACAGAGGCATTGGACAAGGTGCAAAAAAGATTCACAAGGATGATACCAGAACTGAGAGGACATACTTATCAGGAAAGGCTGAACAGACTGGGGCTCTTTTCTCTAGAAAAGAGAAGACTGAGAGTGGACCTGATAGAGGTCTTTATGGTAATGAAAGCGTTTGATAGGGTAGACGTAGAGAAGATGTTTCCACTTGTGGGGGAGACCAGGACTAGGGCCATAAATATAAGATAGTCACCAATAAAGAATTCTGGAGAAACTTCTTACCGAGAGAGTGGTGTGAATGTGCAACTTGCTACAAGGAGTACATGAGGGAGAAGGGAATAGAAGGCTGTGCTGATAGGGCGAGATGAAGTAAAGGTGCGAGGAGGCTCGTGCGGAGCATAAACATCAGCATGGAGCAGTTGGGCCGAATGGCCTGTTCCTGTGCTACACACTCGATGTAGATCATATAGCAAATATAATGTAGGAAAGTAGATCTGATGAAGCACGGAGTGCTTTGAATTCTGGTTTACAATCTGACCTGGCGATGTTTGGCTCTGCTGGAAACACTGACAACAGTCAGTTAATTCAGAGTAAATCCCGTCAAGCACTTTGGGAACTTTCTGAGAGATGTAATAAAGCGCTAGGTAAATGCAAGTTCTTTCTTTTAATGCGAAGGTGTCTTATTCAGTACTGAGGGAGTGCTGCACTGCCGGAGATGCCGTCTTTCGGATGAGACGTTAAACCAAGGACCCTGTCTGCCTTCTCAGGTGGACGTAAGGCACTATTCGAAGAGGAGCAGGGGAGTTCTCCCCGGTGTCCTGGCCAACATTTATCCCTCAACATCGCAAACAGATTACAACAACATCTTGTATTTATATAGCGCCTTTAACATAGTAAAATGTCCCAAGGCTCTTCACAGGAGTGTTGTTATCAAACAAAATTTGACACTGAGCCACATAAGGAGATATTAGGACAGGCGACCCAAAGCTTGGTCAAAGGGCAGCGTCTTAAAGGAGGAAAGAGGAGCGGAGAGGTTTAGAGACGGAGTTCCAGAGCTTAGAGCCTTGGCAGCTGAAGGCACGGCTGCCAATGGTGAAGTGATTAAAAATCAGGAATGCACAAGAGGCCAGAATTGGTGGAGCGCAGATATCGCAGAGCTGGAAGAGATTACAGAAATAGGGAAGGGGGGCGAGGTGATGGAGAGATTTGAAAACAAGGATGAGAATTTTAAAAGAGGCATTGCTTAACCGGAAGCACAGTGGCGATGGGTGAATGGGACTTGGTGCGAGTTAAGATACGGGCAGCAGAGTTTTGGATGAGTTCATGGAGGGTGGAAGATAGGAGGCCGGCCAGCAGTGCGTTGGAATAGTCAAGTCTAGAGGTAACAAAGTCATGGGTGAGGGTTTCAGCAGCAGATGAACTCAGGCAGGGATGAAGATGGGTGATGTTACGAAGGTGGAAGTAGGCAGTCTTGGGGAAGTAGCAGATGTGGTCGGAAGCTCATCTCGGGGTCAAGTACGACACCAAGGTTGCAAACAGTCTGGTGCAGCCTCAGACAGTTGCCATGGAAAGGGATTGAGTCGGTGGCTAGGGAACAGAAATTATCAGGTCATTACCTCATTGCTGTTTGTGGGAGCTTGCTGTGTACAAATTGGCTGCTGCTTTTCCTACATTACAACAATGACTACACTTCAAAAGATACTTAATTGGCTGTAAAGCGCTTTGGGGTATCCTGAGGTCGTGAAGGGCACCATATAAATGCAAGTCTTTCTTTTATATTCTAAATGACCAGATCTCCAGGAGTTTAAATGACCCCAAATATCTCCCTGGTACAGGCGGCTCAGCCTTTCTCCCACTCGGTGTATCGAGCCAGGGCTGTAACAATTCACAAAGTATGCCCTGTCCGTGTCAGCCGTGGCTCGCACTCTCGCCTCTAAGTCAGAACGTTGTGGATTCAAGTCCCAATCTAGAGACTTGAGCACAAAAATCTAGGCTGACACTCCAGTGCAGTGCTGAGGGAGTGCTGCACTGTCGGAGGTGCCATCTTTGGGATGAGATGTTAAACCGAGGCCCCGTCCGCCCACGGGCACTATTTCGAAGGAGAGCAGGGGAGCAGTGTCCTGGGGCCAATATTTATCCCTCAATCAACATCAGATTATCTGGTCGTGATCACATTGCTGTTTGTGGGAGCTTGCAGTGCGCAAATTGGCTGCCGTGTTTCCCACAACATTACAACAGTGACGGTCAAAGTGGCTATCGAGTGGTCCAGGCAGCAGGCGGTCGAGGGGGTCGTTCGGCCCGACTGCCTCTCTTCCGCGGCCACGGCCAAGTTCGCGCCCGGGTGGCGGCCCTGGAGATGGAGCACGCGGTGTCCGCCAGTACGCTCGAGGCCTTCCGCGACCAGTGGGCACCTGAGTGACTGGAGTGCATCATCACCATCACCCCCGGCAACCACATTTTAATTTAATTTATTAAGTTTCCTTTAATGTTTTAAGTTAAGTGACAGTTTATTTGTTTGCACCAAATGAGCTACAACAGTGACTGCACTTCAAAAAGTACTTCATGGGCTGCAAAGCGCGTTGGTACATCCTGAGGTGGTGAAAGGCGCGAGTCTGTCTGAGGGCCCAGTGACCCGGGCCCGGCCCGGCCGGCCCTCGCTGCCCGGCCTCCTCCACACGCACCTGCCGCTCTGGCTCTGCTTCTGTTCTTGGTACCGGCGGGAACCGATAGCTCCAGGCCCGGAGAGGGAGCCCCCGGGGCCGGGCCCCCGCCGTCAGCCGCCACTCCAGCCCGGGCTCGCGCCGCTCGTTCCTCCGCCATCAGCCAGAGAGAGAGAGAGAGAGAGACCGCCGCACTCGCACCGCAGCGCCTGGATACAGGCCCGGCAACCACGAGCGGCTCGGGGGGGAAGGGGAGGGACTGAGGGAGAGGGGAGGGACGGAGAGGAGGGAAGGGGAGGGAGAGGGGCGGGACTAAGGGGGAAGGGGCGGGACTAAGGGGGAAGGGGAGGGACTGAGGGGAGGGACTAAGGGGGAAGGGGAGGGACTGGGGGAGGGACTAAGGGGGAAGGGGAGGGACTAAGGGGGAAGGGGAGGGAGAGGGGCGGGACTAAGGGGGAAGGGGCGGGACTAAGGGGGAAGGGGAGGGACTGAGGGGAAGGGGCGGGACTAAGGGGGAAGGGGAGGGACTAAGGGGGAAGGGGAGGGACTGAGGGGAGGGACTAAGGGGGAAGGGGAGGGACTAAGGGGAAGGGGCGGGACTAGGGGGAAGGGGCGGGACGGAGGGGGAAGGGGAGGGACTAAGGGGGGAGGGTAGGGACGGAGGGGGAGGGACTAAGGGGGGAGGGGCGGGACTGAGAGGAGAGGGGAGGGACTAAGAGGAGAGGGGAGGGACTAAGAGGAGAGGGGAGGGACTAAGGGGGAAGGGAGGGACTGGGGAAGGGAGAGGGACGAGGGAAAGGGGAGGGGAGGGACTGAGGGAGGGGAGGGACTGAGGGAAAGGGGAGGGGAGGGACTGAGGGAAAGGGGAGGGGGAGGGACTGAGGGAAAGGGGAGGGGGAGGGACTGAGGGAAAGGGGAGGGGGAGGGACTGAGGGAAAGGGGAGGGGGAGGGACTGAGGGAAAGGGAGGGGGGAGGGACTGAGGGGAGGGGGAGGGACAAAGGGGAGGGGGAGGGACTGAGGGAAAGGGGAGGGGGAGGGACTGAGGGAAAGGGGAGGGACTGAGGGAAAGGGGAGGGGGAGGGACTGAGGGAAAGGGGAGGCGGAGGGACTGAGGGGAAGGGGAGGCGGAGGGACTGAGGGGAAGGGGAGGCGGAGGGACTGAGGGGAAGGGGAGGCGGAGGGGACTAAGGGGGGGGCGGAGGGACTAAGGGGGAGGGGAGGGACTAAGGGGGAGGGGGAGGGACTAAGGGGGAGGGGGATGGGGAGGGACTCAGGGGGAGGGGGGGAGGGACTCAGGGGGAGGGGGGGAGGGACTCAGGGGGAGGGGGGGAGGGGGGGGGAGGGGAGGGGGATGGGGAGGGACTCAGGGGGATGGGGCTGAGGGGAGGAGGTAGGGACTGGGAGGGACTGAAGGGGAGAGGAGGGACTGAGGGGAGGGGTTTGAGGGACTGAGGGGAGGGATTGAGAGACTGAGGGAAGGGGAGGGACTGTGTCAATGGGAAGGACTAAGGGAAAGCGAGGGACGGAGGGGGAGGGACTGCGGGAAGGGGAGGAACGGATGGGGTTTATACTGCGGGGAGGTGAGGGGAGGAGCGGGATTGAGGGGAGGGGTTTGAGGGACTGAGGGGAGGGGATTGAGGGACTGAGGGAAGGGGAGGGGAGATGCTGAGGGGGGAGGGGAGATGCTGAGGGGGGAGGGGAGATGCTGAGGGGGGAGGGGAGATGCTGAGGGGAGGGGGAGCAGACACACAGGGATTGCAGGCTCACTGGCAGCTATATAGTGTTCTGCAAACCTCAGACAAGATAAAGATGATATAATCTGCTGCAAAAAAAAACTTAATACAAAATCTCCAAGTTTGGAATATCACTGGGATTAACATTAAAGTAGGATCGTGGCTTGCATTTCCCTCGTCAGTGGCTTTTCTGCCTGAAGTGGACTACAGCCGTTCTTTGACCTACCGGAGTTATACTCCTGAGAACCAGCCCAATTTTCCTTAGCACACCTTCATTATCTATTCATGGTGGGCTGCAGGCACTATTAGCATATAGAATCACACAGCACAGAAGGAGGTCATTCGGCCCAGCGAACCTGTGTCGGCTCTTTGAAAGAGCTCTCCAATTAGTCCCCACTCCCCTGCTCTTTTAGCCATAGCCCCGTAAATTTTCCCTTTTCAAGTTTATATCCAAATTCCCTGCTATTGAAGTTACATCTGTAGGCCGTCCACTTCAGAAGGGGGAGGAAATTACAGACAGGGTTTTGGGAACCAATTGGGTCTTCCTTGGCCTTCTCTGCTTTGAGGAGGAGGAGGATCTTGAGGACCACCACTGAGATGCTGGATGAAAGGTGCTGGATGTACCCTTCAGCCCCTACTCACTGGTGCTCACACCACTCTGTCAGTAGATCCACCTGGGCTACTTTGCCATGGCCCTCAGCATTCGCTCCCAAAGCAACAACAGAGTCATGCCAGCAGCCACAGGAGATCTTTCGTTGACTAAGACCTGAGCAACCTTAAAATAAAGAACCAGAGGCGACTTGAGGGGAAACAAATTCCGCAACGAGTGCTTAGGATTTGGAATGCTCTGCCTGATAGGGCGGTGGATACAGATTCAATAGCAGCCTTCAAAAGGAATTGGATAAATACTTGAAGGAGAAAAAAATTGCAGGGATATGGGGAAAGAGCGGGGGAGTGGGACTAACTGGATTGTTCTTCTAAAGAGCCGGCATAGACTCGATAGGCCAAATGGCCTTCTTCTCTGCTGTATTATTCTATGATTCTATGATATAAAATAATGGTAAAAAATACTAAAGGAAAGGTTCTTTTAAAACTTTACAAAGAAAAATTACAAAAACTTAAAAATAATTTTTAAATAAAACAATTTTAAATAACGCTAAAGAAAAATGTACTCACCTGGTCTCTCAATTGCCATCAGGTATGGAGCAGTTTACATAGTATTGCCAATGCTCCAGGATTGGCCTGGAGTCTCCAGGAATTAAAGATTAATCTCCAGTGACCCAGGAGAAAAATCATAGGGACATTACAATAATTGTGTGGATTTCTTTCAGTCTAATTTGAACACTTTCGTTCATAAATCTTTTGGCGATTGTGGGGGGGGGGGAAGGTTGTTTGATTGGACGGGGTGTTTGGCGGCGGGAGATCATGTGACGAAACCTCCAGGAATACATCCGACCAGAGTTGGCAACCCTGACCTTACGCCGACCACAAGTAGGCCCCAACACCTCTTCCTCTGAGGTGTGTGTTCACTATAGCCGAAAGTCACTGGGCTGCATTAAATCTTAGTAGAGGGGTCAATAACCAGGGGGCATAGTTTCAAGGTAAGGGGCAGGAGGTTTAGAGGGGATTTGAGGAAAAAAAATTTCACCTAGAGGGTGGTTGGAATCTGGAACTCACTGCCTGAAAGGGTGGTAGAGGCAGGAACCCTCACAACATTCAAGAAGCATTTAGATGAGCACTTGAAACGCCATAGCATACAAGGCTACGGACCAAGTGCTGGAAAATGGGATTAGAATCGATAGGGCTTGATGGCCGGCGCGGACACGATGGGCCGAAGGGCCTCTTTCTGTGCTGTATAACTCTATGACTCTATGGGCTGGATTTTCATTGACCCGTGGAGGCGGGTTTGGAGGCGTGTGGGGGGTTAAAATTGCAAAAACTGGCGGGCGGGCACAAGTCCGCCTCCATCCCGCCTCCACGCAATTTTCATTAAGTCGTGTCTGCTGGTCCCGCCTGCGTCCCGCCTTTAAGAGATGGGATAGGCTGTTAAGGCCCTTAACAAGCACTAAATTGGCTCTATAATGCCATTTTGAAAGGCCTTTGTGATTTTAACCCTTGTTCTACGTGAAGCACGCCTGTTCTGAACCACGATTGTGAAACCTGGCGGGAGCACATTTGGATAACTGACTATCAGTGGCTGGGCTGACTATCAGTGAGTGAGTGGCTGGCAGGCATCTAGGAGTGGTGGAGGAGACATATCTGGGAGTGCTGGTGCAAAAAAGATTCTCTCTCTCTCTCTCTCTCTCTCTGACTCTCTCTCTCTCTCTCTCTCTCTCTCTCTCTGACTTAGGGCTGCTGCTCATTTTGCATCCAGGTCCTCTCACAGCAAAGGCCAGACAGTCTCTGAAGACCTTCAATGCAGCAGCAATGATGACATCATCAGAGGCGACTTTCAGACTGAAAACACTAATTGGGTCATGGGTTCCCACATGCTTGAACTCAATTGCCCAATTAGGTGAAAATTGCATCAATCTCCCACATCCAATTGCAGTCGGGGCCAGAGGAAAATGTGCCCCGTAAGTTTTTATGGTGGAAAGCTGCCCACTGAGCTTATCCACCTAATTTTCCTCCATTGGCCGCTCTGGGCAAGCTTGAAAGCGAGGCAGCTCAAAGGAGGAAAATCCAGCCCCTGATGCTTGCTTTACAGTTTCACCAGTAGACTGGGACGTCCGTCACTGAAACACCTCATTTCATTTGGGCATTTGATTTCTGTTAATAGTCTTTCCAACCTAAATACTGAACGCCTCGTGCATCACAATGCACAGAAATGGGGAAAAGCAAGGCTGCTTATTTCTTTGTTCATTTTACATAAGAACCGAAGAATTAGGAGCAGGAGTTGGCCATACGGCCCCTCGAGCCTGCTCCGCCATTCAATAAGATCATGGCTGATCTTCTACCTCATCTCCACTTTCCAGCACTATCCCCATATCCCTTGATTCCCCTCGAGTCCAAAATTCTATTGATCTTTATAAAGCACTGGTTAGGCCACAACTGGAGTATTGCATCTAGTTCTGGTCATCACACTTAAGGAAGGATGTGAAAGCCCTGGAGAAGGTGCAGAGGAGATTTGCCGGAGTGGTTCTGGGGATGGGGGATCTTAGCTACAAGGACAGGTTGGAGAAGCTGGATTTGTTTTCATTAGAGCAAAGGAGGTTGAGGAGTGATTTGATAAAGATGTACAAGATTATGATGGGTTTGGATAGGCTAGACGGGGAAAGGCTGTTCCCACTAGTTGATGGTACAAGGACTAGAGGACACAGATTTAAGGTTTTGGGCAAGAGATACAGGGGGGATGTGAGGGAAAACCTTTTTACGCAGCAAGCAGTGAGGACCTGGAACTCGCTGCTGACGGAAGTGGTGGAAGCGGAGACATCAATGTTTTCAAGAGGAGGCTGGATAGGCACTTGAGGGAAATAAACTTGCAGGGCAACAGGGATAGAGCAGGGGAATGGGACTGACTGGATTGCTCTACAGAGAGCCGGCACGAACTCGATGGGCCGAATGGCCTCCTTCTGTGCCGTTATGACTCTATGTCTATCTCAGTCTTGAATATACTCAACGACTCAGCATCCACAGCCATTTGGGGTAGAGTATTCCAAACATGTTAAGCATTCCCAAGCAAACCGCTCAAAAAACGGGCTGTCCCAATTCAAGATGAGAAAGGTGACATTGCTGAATACCACAGCTGTGAATTTCAACATCACGGTCACACCAGGGTCATGTCGCTCACACACACACACACACACACACGATCAGTGGTTATAAGCACCTCTGTGTAATACATGTACATTCACGTAAAAAAAATCCAGATCGCAATTTGTTCACTCAGAAAAAATCCAGTTAAACCAAGAGGAAGAATAAAGAGACTTAATGGAATGCCAAAACATTGTGATTATTGATCTTTTTGTTAAAAAAAAGTGATTAACTCCCTCCCTAACCCCCCCCCCCACCAATCTAATCAAATAGAGAAACAAAAACAGACTACAACATCCCTGGAGCTTGGTGCTGTGCAGAAAGCACTTCAGCAAACACAACCCACCTGTGAACTTCTCGACATCAGATAGCTCTTGACAAACCCATTAAATTCCTCAGGCAGTTGACACACAAGATAAGATGCAGATGGCAGTCCGATTGTACAGTGTGTATTAGGAAGAACTGAAGAGACATGCCGTGCCTGAGCATCAAAATCTCTCCCCATTTACCCACCCCCAACCCATGGCTCAGTGGGTAGCACCCTCAGCTTTGAGCCAAAAGGTCATGGGTTCTCCTTAGTGCATCCCTGGCGTTTTCTGTCCGTGTTAGCCGTGGCTCAGTGGGCAGCACCCTCTCTTCTCAGTCAGAAGGTTGTGGGTTCATAGTCCCACTCCAGAGACTTCAGCACAAAATCTAGGCTGACACTCCTAGTGCAGTGCTGAGGGAGTGCTCCACTGTCTTTCGGATGAAATGTTAAACTGAGGCCCCGTCTGCTTTCTCAGGTGGACGTAAAAGATCCAATGGCCACTATTCGAAGAAGAGCAGGGGAGTTATCCCCAGTGTCCTGGGCCAATATTTATCCCTCAACCAACATCACTAAAGTAGATCATCTAGTTATTATCACATTGCTGTTTGTGGGACCTTGCTGTGCACATTTCCTAAATTACAACAGAGACTACACTTCCAAAGCACTTCATTGGCTGTAAAGCACTTTGGGACGTCCTGATGTCATGAAAGGCGCTATATAAACGCAAGTACTTCTTTTTCTGTTCGTATTTCCTTTTTGAAATTGAGTGGCATTTCAGGCATTCAAAATTCAGGAAATCCCAGTAACTCTTTTTCCTACTATATGAAGGAGCTTTTCTGCTCAAAAAAAAGGGTTGATAGTTGGAAAATCCCATGGGAAGAACAGTTTTGAAATGCCAGAGAAGCGATGAGGCTGTTTGAAAATCTCAGAATAAACATATTGATATTCCTGATAGACAGAAAGGAACCTTATCGAACGCCTTCTGAAAATCCATATACACTACATCCAATGCTTTCCCTTTATCCATCCAATCAGTTGCCTATTCAAAACACTATTACATTTGTCAAAAACTACTCGCCTTTAACAAAATATTGCCAGCTATCTATGATTAACCTGTGGCGGATCGCCACCTAAACGGGCGCAATCCACTTCTCCGTCCGTGGACAATAAATCGGGCACCTTGCCTTTAAGGCGCATGCTGCCTTTAAGGCATGAAAAAAGGAGTGGGCGTCGCCCTCAGTGTGAACTTAAAAAGAGCGGGCGTCGCCCTCAACCAGTAGGGTTTTGCAGAGAGAAGTTGTAGCAGCCATTTTGCCAAGGAGTATGTAATTAAAAGCCATGTGCTCCACATATTGACTCGGCCTCAATTCGTGCTTCGCGGCAGCCACAATATTGGTGACCCCGACGCTCAGAACGTATTCCGAGCACTGCAATGGCGGACACGAACGCAGTTTCTGTGAAACTGCCGGAGTTTTGGGAAAACCAGCCCGAAGCCTGGTTCCTCCAAGCCGAGTCCCGATTCCGGCTGCGACACATCACCACAGATGGGACGAATTACGACTACCTCATCACATCACTCGGTAGCTCCACAGTTACGAAGGTCTGGACAGCGCTGCAGAACCCACCAGAGGAGGGCAAGTATGCACATCTTAAGGCCGCGCTCCTTAAAAAATTTACGGCCTCAACATACCAGCGAAACTGCCACCTCCTCGACCTTCCAGGCCTCGGTGATGCCTCACCGTCAGACCTCCTCTCCCACATGCTCTCCCTCACCGACGAGAGCCCACCCGGATCCCTCTTCCGCACGCTGTTCATCCGCCAGCTACCTCTCAGCATTCGCCCAGCGATCGTGGCGTCTGGCCTCACGGACCTGGAAGCCCTGGCCGATGAGGCCGACAAGCTGCTCTCTGCTCACTCCAGCCGTGACGTCACTCCGGACCTGGCAGCCACTTCCTGGGCGCGCCCCTCACCGGCCACCACGCGGCCACAAGGCCCAGCCACCGGGCTCACGGGGCCTTCGCGCCCCACTAACCCGGGCTACTGTTACTACCACGCACGGTTCGGCGCCAGGGCACAACGGTGCACACCTCCCTGCTCTTTCAAGTCCGCCCCCGTACCAGCCCCCGCGATGGCCATGGGCCACGCGGACTCCCTGCTGTACATCACGGATGACAAAACCGGCCGCCGGTTTCTGTGCGACACTGGAGCTCAGCACAGCATCATCCCGGCCTCCGCCCTTGATATCCAAAAGGGCGAACGAGGACCGGCGCTGGCTGCTGCTAACGGCTCGGACATCCGGACGTACGGCACCCGCACAGTCACCCTCGACCTCGCTGGTCGCCGCTACCAATGGGAGTTCATCACTGCCAAGGTGCTCTCCCCTCTCATCGGCGCAGATTTCCTGTGCGCCCACGGCCTACTGGTAGACATCCCTCGACACCGCCTCGTGGACATGAACACCATATCCCCCATCCTGGGTGCCATGGCCCCCCGTCAACCCGCCGACATGGCGTCATAGTGCCACGCCCGGGCCACAGATGACTACTCGGCACTCCTGGCCGAATTCCCGGCCCTTACCAATCCGACCTTCTCCGCGGAGGCCGCCAAACACGGGGTGGAACACTTCATCACCACCACAGGCCCCCCAGTGTACACCCATGCCCACAGGCTGGACCCAGCCAAACTGGAGATCGTGCGGACCGAGTTTGCCACCATGGAACAGCTCGGCATCATCCGCCGCTCCAACAGTCCCATGGCCTCCCCACTCCACATCGCCCCCAAACCAGGCGGGGGTTGGCGCCCCTGCGGGGATTATCGCCGCCTCAACGATGCCACCACCCCTGATCGGTACCCCGTGCCGCACATCCAGGACTTCTCGACTAGACTGGCCGGCCGCTCAGTCTTTTCCAAGGTCGACCTGGTGCGCGGCTACCACCAAGTCCCCGTCCACCCCGCGGACGTCCCCAAGATGGCTGTAATCACCCCCTTCGGCATTTCGAGTTCCTGCGGATGCCCTTCGGCCTCAAAAACGCGGCCCAGGCATTCCAACGGCTCATGGACTCGGTCCTTCGGGACCTGAAGTTCCTGTTCGTCTACCTGGACGACATCCTGGTAGCCAGTTCCTCCAAGCAGGAACACCTCGAACACCTTCGCATCCTGTTCGGGCGCCTCAGCGACCACGGGCTCATCCTCAGCCCAACCAAATGCCAGTTCGGCCTGGACAAGATCGACTTCCTCGGCCACCACTTCACCCATGCTGGGGCCATTCCCCTGCCCACCAAGGTGCAGGCCGTCCAACAATTTCCCCGCCCCACCACCATCAAAGGCCTCCAGGAGTTCCTCGAGATGGTGAATTTCTACAACCGCTTCATCCCCAAAGTGGCGTCCCTCATGAGGCCCCTGTATGAAGCCCTCCGGGGCAGGAGCGGCAAGATGGCGGTCGAATGGACGGCAGACGCGTCAGCCGCCTTCGACTCCACCAAGACCGCGCTCGCCAACGCCACCCTGCTCGCGCACCCACGGCCCAATGCCAGGGTAGCGCTCACCACGGACGCCTCCGACCACGCGGTCGGCGCGTGTATGAGCAGTGGGTCGACGGCGCCTGGCAACCACTTGCCTTCTTCAGCCGCCAACTACGCCCCCCAGAGGTCAAGTACAGCACCTTCGACCACGAGCTCCTCGCGCTGTTCCTGGCGGTCCGCATTTTCGGTTTTTGCTTGAGGGCCACCCCTTCACTGCGTTTGTCGACCACAAGCCCCTGACATTCGCAATGGCAAAGACAACCGACCCCTGGTCCGCCAGGCAGCAGCGCCAGCTCGCGGCAGTGTCTGAGTTCACCATGGACATCCAACACGTCTCCGGCCGAGACAATGTGGTAGCTGACTGCCTCTCCCGCCCCGCCATCCACGCCGCACACCTAGCAGTCGACTACGCTCAACTCGCAGCAGACCAGATCACCGACCCTGATCTGCTCTCCGCACCTACCAACCTACCAGGGCTACGCCTGGCCGACGTCGCCTGTGGCCCGACCGCAGTCACG